>JASFXZ010000010.1:12885047-13554527 GCA_032209605.1 Mactromeris polynyma | reverse complement strand
TACTTTACCAGTATTACATACAATTTCAAACAGTACACCTGTAATACTTTACCAGTATTACATACAATTTCAAACAGTACACCTGTAATACTTTACCAGTATTACATACAATTTCAAACAGTACACCTGTAATACTTTACCAGTATTACATACAATTTCAAACAGTACACCTGTAATACTTTACCAGTATTACATACAATTTCAAACAGTACACCTGTAATACTTTACCAGTATTACATACAATTTCAAACAGTACACCTGTAATACTTTACCAGTATTACATACAATTTCAAACAGTACACCTGTAATACTTTACCAGTATTACATACAATTTCAAACAGTACACCTGTAATACTTTACCAGTATTACATACAATTTCAAACAGTACACCTGTAATACTTTACCAGTATTACATACAATTTCAAACAGTACACCTGTAATACTTTACCAGTATTACATATTATTACCTGATTCCTTATATAAATACAAATCTGTTATTTTTTGCTGTTTCACATGAAAGCTATCAATTTGTCTTGTATTGAACTGTTTCCCTCTCGCGCTATGACGTCATTGGAATTTCCAAATTTTATTTTTAGACGGCATATCATTAGCGTTCGGTAGGCCTATATTGTTTTGAATTTAAAAGGTTTTGTTTCTAAACATTTTCTGATGAAATGTTACCACAAAATGGAAAACAAACACATACTACAGCGTCTACATTGTCTTTGTTTGGTAACGTCCACCATCTTTACAATCGGAGGAAATGACATCAACGTCATTTTAACGTCAATATAATTCCCGCGCTTTTATTGGACGTCCTTTGAAATTATAGTTTCCCTGTATTTCATACAAAATGTTTTTAACACTTTGTTCAAATAAAAAAATTATCAGGTAATAAAACAGTTATTTTCTTTTTTGTTTAGATAAACCTTTGATCAGGTAATAAAACATTTATTTCATGGTTGTTTGGGTAACAGTAAAACTGTTGTCCCTTGGTGTCGGGGATGTCATTCTGAACTGTTGCCCTCGGCCTTAATTACAATGCACTCATGCTATTCTTCTTAACATATTTCTGTTTTATCTGTTTACCTGTCAAAAGATGAGATACAATTTACATCACTATAGTTCCTTAGTTTATTGAAAAATAAAACGGTATTTAAGAATAAATTCTAAAACAATCAAAGTAAAAGACACCAATTTTCACCTATCTATTGTTATTTTATTGAGAGTGATGGAAAATCACAGATGCCAAATTTCAAATGCTGACATACAGTCATATAAAGTTTTAAACTGAAGGTCAAATGGTTCAGAAGATATGAATGACACAAGTTTTGAAGTAAAAAATGCAGATTTGCAGGTACACCAGGACCATATGTCTATATTACCCAAGCGGAGAGTGAATGATAATAATATAATATATTTACACATTGCTATGCCTTTATGAAGGGATGCTGCCACACTCTTACACTGGGTAAGGCTCAGTTGTTTAAAGGCATCCTCATATGTGATGTCAGAAGCCTGGAATTACACAAATGGTAACCAGTCAAGTATAAAACAGTGTTTTACATCCTACAGATGTCACATGTTATTTGTAAAAAATATGTTTTGGCATTGTATTTAGAATAACTTGTCAAGGCAAAAGACATTAAAATTAAGACCAAGTCTTTGTACATAACATATGTTTGAAAGTCATGAATACAATAGTGTCAATCTTAATAATTATACATATATATTTAAATATTGGAATATAAATATATAGACAGGTAAATAAAGTAATGATTTATACCTCTTGCATTATTAATATTAATGCTTCTTTATTTAATACCTGTCTCACATACTGTTCTGCAAGACTGTAATAGAAGTATTGAGAAGCAATTAAAAAATTTCAATCAAATAACATTACACTAATAAAAACATCAAAACTCTGAAACTGATAAGTAAAATTAAATGAAATCATATAAATGTCATTTCACACCGGGAATACATATACAGCATTTATATAGATATAAATTGATTTATTTATTTTACACAAACACATGATATTTTGTCTATTTCCATAAAGTTAAAGATGTTTCAATAAAAAATAAGTTTTTCCCTTAGATTGTCTAGTTATTGTGATAGTCCATGGTAAGAAACCAAAAATAAGCATTTTAAATACTCACAATTTATCTTTAACAAATTCAGCTTTCAATTTCGCACTTGCACATTCTTTTAATTCACCGCCTAATGAGCAGATACTGAAAAGTTCACATTGAAATTATATTTTATGAAATGTCTTGTAATAAAATGCATGCAGTTGTCTCCTCCATTGTAGGGACATAACATTTTATTGATGTTAATAAATAGAAAATTTATATTTGAAAACTACATTCAAAAGCATAGGATTGAGTTGATATCCAACATTAATAAATATGCTATGTATATCTTTAAGTCCAATGTGAATTATTTTGATCATTTTGATCATCATTATGCAGTCTTTATTAGGAAATAATATTAGGGTTTAAATTAATAGCACTTATTGCTGCCACAATACGATTGGTATAACTGACCTTTTCCTTGTCACAAATTTCTTCACGATGTTGTGTTCCACAGTTAACAGAGCCTGCAGTAAAAATGTATACATTTGAACAGTTAACACACATTCACTGAAAATGCCACAAAGTTAAGGACAGTGTAAATTTCAGAAGGATCAATAACATGAACAATATTCCATACGATGAAATAAACAGAAAGGTTGACCTGAAGTCAATGTGTGATGTTTGTTTTCAACACCTACAACTTGTACTACATAATGCCATATTTTTCATATAATAACAAAACCACATTTTCAACTTAAAAATCCTGTTTTAAATTCTCAAACTTGTGATTTGTAACGTTACTAATATCTCTTGTAATCTTTCGATAAACATATTTTCAAATATAGTGAATGTACAGTCAAACCTGTGTTAAAGACCACCTGCAAACAAAGACCACTATTGCAAAACCTGTCTGCAAAGACCACCAATTTGATCTCCCATCAGACCATTTTCAATGGTATTTAATCTGTTAATAGAGACCACCTGTAAACAAAGACCACATTTTGCTGTTCCCATGGGTGGTCTTTACAGACAGGTTTGACTGTTTATTTTTTTAAATAGAGTATATTGTAAAAGGAATGCAATATTTAGGCACACATAAATTTACCTGTTGAGTGTAAACACCAAATCCAAAACCATAACAGTGTGGTGCTGTCATTTTTTTTATAAATTTGCAATGGCTTTGTAACCAGTCTACATTACTGTCAATATGCAATAGAAAAATACAATTCCAATCCAAAGAGAAACATACATATTTAATAATTTATTCAATATACATTGTACATAATACTAACTACAACAATTATTTCGGTAAAAATATGTATCTATCACTACTCAAATTCAGTTATAAGAGACTACACATTAAAAATAAAAACACACACTATTTAACCATTGAAATAATGACATAACTCTTAAAAACATAATATTATGTCATACAATATTTACATGAATGTAACAGACAGGATTAAAAAATGTCTCAAAAAATCAATTACATAATATAATTATTTTATTATCAGATATTAATTTTCATTTTCCAATGCCAATTTTTGTAACCATAAACCTAAACCAATTAACTACATAAGACTACAGAATATCACATAAACAAATGCAAACATCAACTACTTTGTCTTGACTTTTTTTTTCAAAGCAGAAAACTAATAATCTATTGACATAGGTATTTGTAAAATTAATGCAAAGAATTAATTTTCAAAGTTACCTTTTCATGACTGTGGATGAAGTGATATTCAAGCAGCGCTTGTATGCTTCTGGAATCTGAAATATGTAAGTTTATAAGAACATGACACTTATTTCCTGTGCTAATCTGTTAGACTTACATGAAATAATACAAGTTTTTAACATTGGCAAATTTGAATATGATTCAAATAAGAAGTTGCAGTACATACCTTAGACAAAGCTAACTTCGAATCAATTAAGAAATTTCTGTCTTCTTCCTCCTGCAAACAACATATATACCAACATAAGATTTGCATTATTATAATGTACAAAATTATATCTTTTCAAGGTTTATGATATATATATATCTATATTACTGCAATTAAAAACCAATTAATTTAATTGGTTAAAAGCTCAAGGTGCGGACAAGGTACAGTAAAACCTTAATAATGCGACCGCCCATGGGACCATTTAAACTGGTCTTAATGTTGAGGTTGAATAAAGAGCGGAACAGTCAAAATGGACATGACAAGTGTGGTCTTAATATTAAGGTGGTCTTTAAGTGAGGTTTTACTATATATGACATTCAAACAAATTTCTCCTTCATGCGCCTCATATCCTTTTTGGCAGACGGCTTGAATTGGAAATTTTGATTGCTTGATGTCTACAAATTACTGGAAATTGACATTTTAGCTTCATACATGAGTCAATAGATATAGAAATATTTTAAATGATTGAATTTTTATAAGTTTGTGTCCATATCAGTTTGATGACGTAAACGTGATCAGACGATTGAAGATTAATTTTAAAATCAAGCAACCTTTTAACGATGTATATTGAGGAACATTACGGGGCAATATACTGCCAGTGACATAAAAGAAATTGGATACACAAAAAGTATTTCCATTACATTTGAAAAGGAAAACATTTTTAACTGTTGAGAATATTCATGACTAAATAAGATCAAACATAGTTTATAAAGCAAAATCATAAAAAAATCATCAGTCTAATTATTAGATATAGACTATATAGATATGAAATTCAGAACATTGCTCGATTTACTTAGTTCTAATGAAAAAATTTATTTGCTGTATTATAAAACTCACCTCATCATTTTCAAACACATTCTCACTCATCCAATGTTTAACATGCTTGCTCTGAAAGAATAAATGTTTTGTGACATTAACAAAATCACTGATTTATTTCCTATGACAATGTTTTACTGACAGTTAAATATCAAAAACGAAACCATGAATAACATGAAACGTTACTTGCAACAAACCAATGCATGTATAATAGATTTTAATTAGGCTGTCAAGCTAAGTTATTACTATTTACTAACCAAACAATCATCACACAAAAAAGGGTTAGGAGAGTCTGTGTCATCTCTACCAATACATGCAGGATGAAACCACTCATTACACTTTAAGCACTGCCAGTACAACCTACATATACAACAAGATATAAGTTATATAAAACATTGATAATATGTGTCAAACGACATATGCAACCAAATTATTTGAAAGACAAATGTAAACAATGAATTATCAAACCAATATAATGTTTGATAGTACCAATAAACGTATTTCATAGTATAGTATATTAGATAATTGCTATCTACCAATGTTTGATATCTTATCAGGAATAATTTTCAGATTATTTCAATTTAGTTTTCTTGGGTTTACATATTTTATTATTAAAATGGTGAGAAACAGTAAGGTAATTATGTCATAATTGATCTATTTATGGCAATAATTCATCAATGGGAAGCTAACTTGGCTTATTTATACCCTAATCAAGGTGAATGTGATACACATATACATGTACAATATATTGTAAATGACCAAAAGCTATTAATTGCCTCATGCCAATAAATGCATGTATGTATTTTATATTGAAATCATTTTATGATGTTAATTAATTTTAATAGCTCAATAAAGCACTAAATTGTACCTTCCATCATCCTGAGTTCGGCAGACACAGTACTCTTTCTTCTGCTTTTTTATTTCAGTATATACATATGATGATCTCTTTCTCTACAATGCAACAGAATGAAATGATGAAGTAATAGCAAGTACACAATAACGAATATTGAAGTATATTTTAGTATGATTTTAGCACTGAACTAAAATGCTGGCAAACAATTTATTTCAGAAGTTAGGGCCCCAGAATTTATTGAAATGTATATTACTGATTTAATGAATGATATCATGACCTTCATGATAGTAATCAATGTGATTGTCAGGAATTGCAAATTAATTGCACTTTTTATCACGCTGTCAGGTTCTCCCAGCTGGACCGATTAACTTGGGTGACCCGGTAGCCCCCTCTTTAACACCTCACACATGGCCATAGTGTTTCAATAATGAATGATTCAGTATGTATGTTGGCAATTATTTTAAAAGAAGAAGAATGCATGGTCACAAACCTTTTTACAGATATTTCGTAGCTTTCTTCCATCATCTTTCTAAAATATAAATCCTTGATAATTAGTTCACATATAACAGGAAATATTCATCAACACTGTTTCTCATTCATCACAGGGTTAAATCTGAGACAAGTAATTAATACAGAGATTGGTATTTAGCCAATAAACAGCACATTCCAATAAAACAGATTTTATTTTAATTGGTTTATATTATATGTTACAACACTTGAATGGTCTGCACTTAAAAATCAGTGAAACAATCTAATTTAATGTAAACCATTAACATCAATTAAGTATAGTTATTTGTCATGTTGATATGATTTATTATATATTTTTTTCTTAATATTACACTGCCAATACTAATAGACAAAAATATAAATACCTTATCTATAATGACCACATCATCATCTGTCTTCAATTTTTTTATTACCTATCATATAAAGACTTATTAAATAGGTAGCAAAATAAAAATTATTGAAGAATCCTAGATAGTCAAGTCAAGTTGTTATGCCTTTCTTCTTTATAAGTTTTCCACTCAGCAAATAAATACTATGTGCTTCACATCAACATAAATAATGCTTGATGCAAACTCATTATCGTGTGTGCAATTAATATAATGTTGATTGCAAACATAAATCATAAATGTAGAAAACATTAATAACTAGAATGCGTCCATAGGACACAGATGCCCCCACTTGCAGCCTTTGTCACAAAAGCAAATGCTATTATTCTGCTCATAGTTTGTGAATGGATATCAAAATTACCAAGTGAACAACTGTACTGATTATGGTGATAAGTCAAGGGCCATAACTTTGCACTTACTGGGCATAATCATACATGAAACCCCAGGTACACAACTATACAGGTTGGTGAGTGTAGCTGATATACTGTTGGAGATATGCGCGACACAAAATTACACGCTCTGTATGCTATATTTTCAATAAATCAAGGGCCACAACTTTGCACTTACTGGGCTCACCGAATTATGAATCCCCAGGTGCAATATAACACATGCATGTGAACATTTCTGTAAAGTCTTATAACTCTGGCTCATATACTTTTGGAGATATGAGTGACACAAGATTGCATACTCTGTAGGCTATATTTTAACTAAGTCAAAGGCATAACTTTGCACTTTGGAGATATGAGTCACACAATATTTTGTGACGGACGGAAGGAAGGACGGACGGACAAGGGCAAATCTATATGCCCCCCCCCCTTTTCAGAGTGGGGGCATAATAAATTTAGGTTTAACAGTTTAATAGTTAATTATCAAAAATCTTACTTCATGTGCTGTAGTCCATTGCACTGCTTTCATATTCTCTGTCTCCTTTGTTTGACACAGTGGCTGAGGCTGGAGAGAAATATAATAATCTGTACAACCAATTATCATATTTAATATATAAAATTTGTGCAGGTATTTTGATCAGCGATTTCTGTAAGTAGACTGGCTTGAGAATTTTCTTAACCACAAATTGTAATAGTCACAAATCTTCAAAGTACTGTTAGAACTGTATCAACAACAAATTCACCACTTGAAAATGATTTTAAAAAAAGAATATTTGAAAGTGAATATAATTTACCCAAAATCCAATATTGCATAGCTTGCAAGTAAATTCTGCACCATCTGTCATTTCATTGATCTCATTTTCTACACAATAGGCTTTAAAATGAAAGTATCGCAGACATTTCCTGCACTGCAACTAAAAGTATATATAATATTTCATATAATTGAACTCACCTGTGGGTTTGTAGTGATACAAGATTCTCAAGAATGTAAATAAAGAGACACACAATATAAACTAGATGGTTGGTTTTAAGCAAAAACTGATGTCTCCTCGTCAGTAATTGTAATACTGATACAATATTGATAGAGGATTTTAGAATAAAATATCGAGCAAACAAGAAATATAGTCATATGACCTTTCTTTGATTAGTTCATCATGCACTGTATATGTATAAAAACATCAAAAGGCAATAACTTGGTAAAAAATTATCTGAGCAGAACGAAACAACAAGGATTTGAGATGAAGCACGGACAAACTTCACCATTGTAAAAACATCGAAGGGCCATAACTCAGTGAAAAATTATCAGAGCGGAACCAAACGACAAGGACGCACAACTACACTTGATGCTGATCAATCCTATGAAGTTTGGTTGAAATCCAAGCAGCAAAATACTCATACAGTTCATTAACAACACAATTAAAACAAAAGTCTAGCGAAAAACCTGCTCTTCTTCACTATCAATTTGAAATCCACACTTTGGACAACAATCAATCAAATACTCTGAAAATAATGACAAAACATATAAAAACATCGGAAATGAGAGCAATTAAAAGTATTACAGATATTATTCTGATGTGCCGTTAAACTTCCAAAGCTCAAACTGCCATCTATTGTTTGCGGCACCATCGGTGTACATGCATATGTTCGACCTGACAGTCGCCGGTGCAAGTGTACTAAGGATGTTGAACACATGGAATCTACTGTGTTCCAGTCAAAACGTTAGCGGTTATGGTTTTCATAATTTATTACGCATTTTAATAAACAAGATAAAAACAAGTCATTGACAATGAGTGTGGTGAATTTCATACACATGTCATACAAGGGGAATCTCTTTAAGTTTATTGAATGCAATATACATCAGTGAATATTATTAAATTTATGCAAGGTCACATATGACGCAATAGAGTAAATAATTGGTAAAGTGAGGAAAGAATAACACAGTCAAATCAGTCAGAAGGTCATACCTGACAATAATAGGTAAATTCCCCAAAGAATTAATCACACGGAAATTATTTACATGCAAATAATATGTGAATTATTCAGTAACAGTCAATAACCTACAGGAGAAAACATTTTACCTTCAAAAAGCATGAATTTGGTGGCAATATGTTTCCTCATTTGCTTCAGTTCATCTGCATCAATGTCCAGGTTATCAGTGCCAATCAAGTGTTTCTCAGCAAACTACAACAATAATGAAAACCAAACTGCAGGAGAAGATAATGTTATTATATAAACTATGAATACACACAGATTGAACTGACCATGAGTAACCATTTTCTAATCAGAAAGAAGCATTATTAATTTAATTTTGTTGATATTCACAGCACAATAAAGTCTTTGGAGATGTCAATTCAAAACATGGGATATTCACAAATGATTTAAAAATTCAGTGCAAAATACTATGGTCATTAATGTTTTTTTCACTGCATATCACATCATGTACAACCGATGAAAATTCCATAATTGTACAATTATCATGAATGTTCTATTTTTTAAAAAGCTGGGTGCAATTTGGTACAGTCAGACAGAAAGAAATATCAATGTTATCCAGTTTTAATATGCAAAGACAAACAAACATACATACTATTAAGCAATATACACCACAATTAAATCCATCTGTCTGCCTACAGTGAGGTTTGGTCTGGATAGTCCATTTTGATGGCATATGGAGATCATTAGTTCTTTGTGTATATCCTTCAATGAATTTGCTGCAATATTTCATGAATGTACCACAAATTTATCGACAAATACCATTGTTAATTTTACAATGCACAAACAGTATCATTATAACCGAATTTCATTCTCAATCAAGACATTTATCTAAGAAGGGATATTTTGTCTGTTATCAACAGAAAATTCTATCAACCGGTTGATAGTTTTACTGTTTGTACTGTCAAACGCAATGACAAGATGCCCTTATGCAGGAAATGAAAATAAGTGTCTACAAGGTTATAGATTTTTCTGTCAATCCTGGCGACTGCAATAATATATATATGTTCTATTAATAGAATTAATAAAATAATGAGTTTTACATTTATTAAATTATGTTTATTACAGTAAAATAAATATCATAATTATATATTTTTTGGGATAGCAAAATTGTCAACCTTCGGAAAAACTGATACCATTAAATCACTTACCTCCAAGATGAAATAATATCATCCATTTCAAGTTCATTTTCACCAGTTGGATTATAGAAATACACTGTTGCGGATGAAATTTCCACTATCTGGGAATATTATTTGAATCCAATTAATAACAAAATAGAAATACATCTCTATACATTATTCAAGTACTTAAAGATTTCTTAATGTAATATAGAACAATACAAATACACACACATAAAAGCTCATTGTTCAATCACATTACAAACAAAGAGAACCAGTATTGTACATTTTATAGCAATTACATACAAAACAATAAGAAATCAAATACATAAAAACAAACATCTTACCACCAAAGTCCAATGGGAGCTTCTGTGATATGCTCCTATAACCATATTAAAGCTGCTTAACTGAAAATAACATTGGATAATTCAGCCAATAATCGATTTTAAATGAATTAATTAAACAATTAAATCAAATGAGATTGTACAGCTTAATGTGCTGGTTATGTAAATGGGTGTAGCATCCATTATGTACTACATATTTAACACCATGGTACAACTTAGTAACAGGAAAAACGTTTCCTACATTTCAACTATCACAAAGATATTGTGCTCGACAATACAAGTGATTACACCTCACTTCTTGTTTTTTAGTCTATCTAACACAATTATAATTACCTTTTGATTGTTGCGACCAGGTACAGGCACCCATGAGCCTCCATTACCATTCATAACTGCAAACATAGTCGAACTCACCATTTGAAGAATACTTCTTCCCAGATCATTTTGTTGGATTGTTATCATCTTTATATAACAATCAATGACCTGGAAAATAATGTTAGCCCTTTTTTATGAATACATCTTATATTTATATTATGCATAACAAGTTTAATGAGTCAACCTTACATGTATATACATTATTATTCATTCGTTTGAACAATATCACGACAGGTATGTTGGACTACAAATAGGCTATGCATGTTAACTGATGAAGAGAACCAGTTTATACTGTGCAACAAATATGCTACTTACTGTATAGTTACTATATATATATATAGTAATGTCTACATGATAATATAAATATGATTACAAACAACATGTATCTGAATAGCATTTGAGATTGAATTTTACTCATTGTTAAGACCAAGAAATATGGTAAATTTTACACAGAATATGTACAATACTAACTTACGTTATCAGTAAGCCAACCAGATCCTCGAAGACACTGGATGTCGGCATCAGTGACAGTTGTACCAAATACCTTGGCCACAGGAATGTCATAATCACAATTCAATCCCCATAGTCTATCCACAAGATTTGAAGCTGGAAAGTATTGTTAAAAGTACTGTGATAGCCAAAAAATGTTTATCAACAAAACACTAACTTCTTAGGAAACCAACGTACAACAAAATGAAAGTAATTGGAAAAAGCTAAAATTTGTATGCTACAAAAGTCTGTACATGTATTAAACAAGTGACTGACCAACCATCCAAACACTTCATAAAATGTTAAATTCTTAAAAGGTTCATCTATCCAAGTGATGATCATTGATGAAAACCACTTAAATGATTATTATAATTGCTTCAATTACATGATTCTTAGTTAAATTAAACAAATACCCTGGATCAGAAATTACCAACAATGAATGATAATCAACAAGTATTCCAAATGAACAAAAAGTTGGCGTAAAAAATGCTTTGTATTTTTGGTTTAATTTTCATACCCTGCAATTCATCTCTTTCACTCTGACTCAGCTGTCCCCAACCACTGGCCAATTCATTGCCTTTAAAAAAATCAAAGGGTTACATGGCATTAATAGTATACAAGTCAAATTGAGCAAATAAATACACACATGAGAAATAACTTAACAATAGTGTTCTGTAGTTTTCCATAGCTTTAATTATGTCAAAACAAGTTGTTCTTCATACAAGACAAATTCAGAGTGTGAATAGTGTATATTCAACTAAATGTTGGTATGATTGACAGTTAAAATGTCAAATACATTTCCATTGCAATTTTAAATAGCTTTGTATGATTTGAATCCATTGTTGTTCCTTACATAGGGATTAATTGTATATATCCAAAAAAGATGTTTGCCAATAGACAATAATTGTGTGGTTCATATAATGACAAAACTACCCACTGTTCTGATCTATGTCCTCAGGTATGCTGTAATGACCTTCCACTTCTACACTTAGGTCATGAGCAATATTTTCAACTGAAAAATAATAAATCAAAATCATTAGTACAATCTCATACACGCTCAGCATATAATTTTACCATAAAAAAAATGTTTGTCTTTCTTAATTGAAACATATTGCTGGATATCAAACACATCCTCTCGCAAAATTGATCTGTTCCACAACAAATCTAAGATTGTGTCATGTGAAAGATAATGGCATACAGGGGCGGATCCAGGAGTTGGGGGGGGGGGGGGGTAACATTTTGGTCATCTTTTAATTTTGCTGAAGCCTGAAAAAACGGCAGCGACTGTGTTTTTTAAGTTATTGAACATAAAACCAATTCAGAATCACTTATTTGAAAATATTATAATTAAAGATCTCTGTATATTTCGTATTTATACTCAGACATACATGTAAGGTTGGGGAATTTTAGGGGGAGCGCGCGCCAGGTGCGCCTCCCCTTGGATCCGCCAGTTGCATACAATAATCATGCGCTAGTGAAGTTATACATATAATATGCGTTTTAATATGGAAATGAACATCAATTTGTATTACATTAAACATAATAAATGAGGAAACAGAAGTTGTGTATAAAAAATTCCAGGTTACACATTCATCTAAATTTATATGTTTTGTTATGTTTCTCATCATTTTGTTATGGCAGGCATAGTTTTCACAAAATAACATACATTTATGACCTAATACATGCAATGTCCTAGACATTGACATGAAAAGGAACATACATGAACATGGAATACAATTGACACATATATAAGTTAAAAAACATTAAAAGAAATTCATCTAATACAAATTTCAAATAAAATACGAAAAGGTACATACCTACATCTGCTTTCACTTTAATTTTTTTTCGAAGGCCAGATGCTCTCAATCCGGACCTCCCTCTGTATTTCTTAAAATACCTTCTCCGCTTCAGGGGTTCTACTCTTAAATCAATACATGTACCATCATTCAAACTGCTTACGATATTGTCAATGCCACACTTCACTTTCTCTAAAACATCTCTGCTCTGCAGAACATAGGTCTTATTTGTCAAGTGCTTCAGTGAAGTGCGGCATTCTTGTTGTAATGTTCGTAAACACTTGAATTTCTTTCCTGAAAAAAATACAATATGACTTCATTTCAGTGCTTTATTTTCAGATTTGATTTTTTTTATGAAAATAAACATACTAAGATTTATGCAGTTATCATGTCTATCTATAACACATCTTCTACTCCTAATTATCACAGTATGTTTTCAGCAAATAATTTTCTACATACATGCTGTCTTTTATTTTCATAATTAATATATTCTCCAATTATGACTTAAAAACTTTCACCTTCATTGAAAGAGAAAGATTTATAAATACAAAAAATAGCTAATTCTTCTTAAACCTTTATTATCAATATTGATTCTTCATATAATTGATGTGGCATTTTTATCACATGAATAATTATGTTTTAGGTTATACTTTAATTTTTTGAAATTATTGATAATACAGACTTTAAAAAAAAAAAATATGGCATAAAACCTTGCTCAGATTCTTCAGGTTTCTCTCCATGGGGTGATGGTACATCTTCAGGACATTCAACACTGGTATCATTATGCTGTGTCTCTGATCCTGTAAAAGAATTCCTTATTCTGATGTGTTTGCCTTTGATTCATTTTAAGGTAATCTTAATAATAATTCCTTCTTGTATCATTGGTTACCCATTCAATAATATGCCATAATTCTACATAAAACTGACAATTACCACCATATCACAAGCTTTGAGAAGTTTTATTTGATCAAAATAAAAGAGGTCATAGACCCATGGGACTTTATAACACATGCGCAATAGTTATGATGGCAAGTAGATGGTATGAGGTATTGCACACAGACAACTTTTGAGTGGTCAACAGAACAAATAGGATGTAACATCTTAGTGATGAAAACGAATTCCATTACAACATTTCCATTCAATTTTCTAATAAGTACCCCTGCCATTCTATCAAGAAAAACAAAATGAGCAGGATGTCATTCATAGCTTACCTCGTGTAACTATTATGTCATTGTCAACATTGTAATATTGCAATGCCCAATATTTTGCAGACAGTTTCTGCCATTTAATCATTCCATCTTCTTCCAACATCACTGCAAACATATGACAACATGGCATGTGTTTTTGGGTCCACACATAACAGTTGCATGCTGGGTAACTTTCTATATCGCCTAGATAAACCTGTTGTGTTGTATTACCATGAAAGATGGCAACATCGGCACTTTCCACAATGGATATACTGTCGCTGAAACAAATTGACTGAGTTTTAACTCTGTTCCAGCACAAAATGATATTACAATGTCTCATTTCATATGATACTACATGTAACAAGTAATTGCCCATTTTTAGAGTGCATTTCAGGACAGTTGTTTTCAAACCATCAGTAGTAAACAAAAATCTTTGACTATATCTGAGTATAATCTCAGATAAAAGTCCATAGTAGGACAAATAATAGTCACTCTGTTTAACCTCTTTATTTTTTAATATTTTGCCTAATAAGGCTTTATCAAAATGATGAAACAGTTGTTTCAAACTACATTGTCAACTTTCTTATACAACACATGAAAACAATATCCATTCATAATTCATATATTCATAATTTTGATAAAGCCTTTTTAGGCCAAATATTAAATAATAAAGAGTTTAAACAGAGTGTATATCTGGTTAGATTGTTAGCAAAATTTAGACACTAATGCAGAACAGGCTCTGTTGTAAGATAATGTATTTTTGTTATAAACATGATGATATGAAATTGATTTACAGGACCAGTAAATGCTATATTGAATGTGCTTGATATATGTTCATCTGTTACATGAATATAGTATCTTCAATAATGGTTGTTAGGCCATTAATCATGTAAGAGAAGCAACATTAATATACATACCTGTTAATCTTTTTGGACTTCTCAATTTCATCCATGCAGTTTTGTATAAATTCCCTCGGCCTATCATGCAAAAACACGGGAATCACTTCGTGGTACATTCGAAAACTGGAGCTTATCTTGATATTGAGATCCACATACCTAAAAGTAAACATATTTTAGATTTCAAATGCATTTTCAGTAGCTAATCGAATAAATATGAATATATTAAAATGAAGAATATTATTCCCTACAATCATCATCATGCTTTTGACAAACTTAAATTACTTGACATCCACAGCAGATTTAGGTCTTATATATTTTATGTATTTTATTGTTTCATTACATAAACCTTGACTATATAGAAACTATACATTTGTAGTTGTGATTCTAAACAGCATTGTACAATGTTTTTAAATTTTAAATGACCAAAGAACAAGCCAAATTTTAATCGCAAGCCAAATTTTATTCACAAGACATCTTCACCAGCGCTAACTTACTGCCAACTCATGTATATTATTAGCATAATATATAATTGCCAGATAAAATTGTTTTTACATTAAACCATAAATGACCCAACTAAGAAGACATTGAGCTGACAGAATACAAACTGATTCATATAAATATTTAATAAGCTGTGCTATCAAAATTGATAAAGAGCTATGCAGTAAATAAACCAAGTGATATTTAATAAATGTGTTCAACATCAATACACCAGTAGAAAATTTTCAACTGTAAAAACATTTTTTAGTTGTCATTAATTGTAGCTGGTGGTAAAACAGGGAATGTAATCTTGTATTTATGGACAACTGTATCAATTTTCACACAGCTAACTTATTTAATGCAATAATATTATAGCAAAATATTATGTATGCCATCCAAATAATACTCACTTTTGAAATCGATCAGGAAAGAATTCTTCCATTAGTAATTTGACCAGATTAGAGAGACTATTTGTCGTCTTTCGTTTCAGATACGTGTCTTTCAAAATTTTGTGGACTGTTTCCACCCCATTTGTTGTTCCAGCGCGGAGTTCGACAAGTTCCCTTCTGTAGGCAGCACACCATTTCTTAACGAAACAACAAAGACACAATAAAAAAACAAATGTGCATCTTAATAAGAGTTTTGGCATTGAAATGATTTTCAAAGAAGCCAACATCAAAGTTCAGATCACATGATGGTCCCCAAGAAGACTTATATCCGTGAAGAATTGATCAATTAATGTTGAAAGCGTGACATAATTGATAATATTTGCTTAAAAACATCAATAAATGGATAAGTACTTACAGATTGGTCTGATATCATCCCGAGATACTGTTTGACAATGACAATAAATATCACATACTCATTTATGCACAAATTTACAATATTAGTAAAGTAAACAAATATCTTGAATAACACTTTTGGTGCTATTCATAGCGACTAATTGATCTATATTTACATGGCAAATGCATTTCCTATGATCAACATTTGACAGGCTAATGTTATTTATATCCCAAACAATTACACTGACTGTGGTGCCTCTGTGTGCGTATAATGTAAAGGGCAGAATATTAATTATATACTATATATCACAATGGCCTGAACATCACAAGCAATTATTGTATATGTTAGGATAATGACATCAATTTTTAAAACAAAATACAAAAACAGAAAAATGCAGATAAAACTGACTTGAATTTATTTTAATTCAGACATTTTTTCTATGTTTCTTCATGCTGTCAATTTGTTTAGTGACAGAATTAAAGAATCTGTATTATGAAGTTATTTTTTGTAAGGCATAAGTGTCTGTTATGCGGTTAGTGCAGCAGTTCCAATATATCAAGACCAAAAATTATAAATGTAAACACGCCAAATGCAAATAAAACAAACGTTTTCTGGGGGTTTTGTGCTTTGATAGCAATGATTAAGAAAAGTAATTTAATATAATTAAACTCGATATGCAGATATTTCATCGTAGTATAGAATACATCGGTGCTTTCAAAGTAGGTGGAAAAATACAGTAATAAAACATCAGCATAGGCAGTTTAATCCTTCATCAGAACATAGAAATAATATGTAATTGAAAATTATTTCCATAAACAATCAGTTCTTTAAAGCAATTACCAAAAAAATAAACAAATTTTCCTTTCAATATCATTACCTCTTTCACTGGTAGCCATACTCGTTGAAAATAATTTTTAACATTAGGATTTTTCCACATCTCAGACCCTTGCATTTGTTTCAAATTTATTTCAAATTCTTGAAAGGATCGAGAATGGGCTAAACCCCGGAAGGTAGACAGGACTACCTCGGAATCATCCACTTTGTTTTCCTTCTTCTTTACCCATCTTTCCCAACTTTGTTCTCAATGGAAATTGCAAAGGAAAACTTGAACATCTTTAAAAATAAAGAAATATACTTTGTGAAACAGTGATGTTTACAGCATCAAAATGGTTGTTAAACTTCTTGATGGCCACCGATATGCATCATTTGCTCTAACTTTCCATTCCATCCAGTAAATGTTTTAGTATGTTTTTGATTTTTATACGTAGTTGTCAAGATCTGTTAATCAGTAATAAAATTGGTCCTTAAACAATAGTCTGATCAAATCCTAAAGTACTTGGCGACAACATGAAACTGTACCATTGATTTCATACAAGTAGAATAAATACAAAACAAATACCATAATAAAAATAACACAGTTAAAAAGAAACAAATTTCTCCACATAACAGCAGAACTTGTAGTGCTAGATTTACTGTGTCTTTTAGTAAAGACTTGATTAAAAGAATTTTATTGTAGAAAATTACCTAAGACAAGTGTTACCCATTGTGACAGAAACTTAATATTATAAATTAAATATCAAGAATTATTTCTTGTCGACTTGTGAAGATGTATTACAATTACAATTTATTACAATTACAATTTATTTATTGTGTTATTTTGGCCACCGGCCCATTCACATAATATCAATACAATACATATATATACAATGTGAAGCAAGATCAGGATCAGTGCACACAATGTCATCACTTGCCAATACAACAACATAAATGTTAGGAAAAAACTGACATGAGTGAGTTCCTGGTTTTAAATGCATAGTATACATACATAGCTAATCCTCTCATAGTGTCAACATTTGTACAAGACATCAAATGATTAAATTTATGTAATGTTGGATATGCGACATAGTAATCTGACAAATACATTGAACGAAGGTTCGAATATAGAGGACATATCATTAGGAAATGGTAGTGGTCTTCTACACAACTGTCACAATAGGGACACAGTCTGTGTTCCCTTAGAATATTAAAATATCTGCCTTGTTCAATCATAAGGTCGTGACTGGAACATCTAAAAGAAGCTAGGCTGGACCGAAATTTAGAAATATCAATATCTACAATGTAATTTTCTAAACCAAAAACAGGCTTAAACTGTGTATAAAACATTAGTTTACTATTTTGAAGACAGTTTGCAGACCATATTTGTCTATATTGATCTGTGAGTTTCTGCACATACATATAAAGAAAGTATTTTGGATTATCTACATACTGACTATACCACACATAGCCAAAACCATTGGAACAAAGAGTTAGTCTTACATTGGAGACCCAGTTTTTGTGACCCAGCTGGTCAAAATGAAATAGCATGTCATAGCATTTTCGTACATAACGAGTCCTAGGTAGAGTCAGTATGCGTATCCAATACTTGATACACTTCTTAGAAGTGTATATATACATAGGTAATCTACCTGTATCACCTAATACAGCGTCGTTACATGAATGGACAGGAACATTCAATAATCTTTTACAAGCTAATATCTGAATGCGTTCAATACAATCAAACCGTTCTAATCCCCACAACTCAGATCCATATAACATCACAGATGCTACTTTTGAATCAAATATTTTAAAGAAAGTTCTAAATGGTATATAAGGTAAATTACTAAAACAATACAACAGGTGAGCAAGTGCTCGCTTTGCTTTTTCACAGGTAGCCTCACACATCTTATATAAAGATAATCTATTTGTGAAATAAACACCAACATAGGTAAAGCCATTGACACTTTCAACAATATTGCCATTGTAATACCACCTCTCTCTACGTGACAAACAACCACCTCTCTTGAAAACAAGTATTTTAGATTTAGCAACGTTTACAGTAAGTTTGTAATTAGAACAAAAGTCTAGCAAAATATTCAACTGCTTCTGTAGTCCAGAGACAGTATCAGCGACTAGGGCAATGTCATCTGCGAACATTAACAGGAATATTTCTGTATAATCAGGAAACAACTGAACACCTCTAATGTCATGTTCACATAAAATTGAAGACAGTTCATTAATAAACATGGAAAAAAGTATCGGGCTCAAGTGACAACCCTGCCTTAGTCCAACTGGACACTGAAATGTATCAGTGAAGCCTTGACTTGTCTTTACACGTGCTTTCACAACAGCGTAAATAGAAGAAATAGAATTGAACAAATTACCTCGAATCCCATTCTTACGTAAGATATCAAACAAAATCGGTCGGTTAACCGAATCAAATGCTTTTTGAAAGTCAATAAAAGCAACATAGAGGGGTTTGCCTTTAAACATAAAATATTTACTGACAATGGAATTCAGTACAAAGGCATTATCAATAGTTGAAAAACTTTCTCTGAAGCCAGCTTGGGACTCCGAGAGCTTTGTATAAACATCAACATAAAACGTTAGCCTTTTTGTTAAGACAGATATGTAAATTTTACTAATACAATCCATTAGAGCAATACCTCGATAGTTGGTTGGTTGGTTAATGCTTCCCTTTTTGTGTACAGGGATTATGATACATTCTGCCCAACTGGTTGGGAACTCGCCATTTATAAAAAGTCTGTTAAAAAGCTTTACTAACACAGGTAATAAAATGACACAACCATGTACAATGTGAGAAGGTACAACATTTCCACCAGTAGATTTGTTAACATGTAATTTGGCAATAGAGTCCTTCACCTCAGCCTCTGTAATAAGAGAGTTAAATAATAAGTCTTCAGTCTCACTCAGATCATCATCACCTATATAGGTATTGTCTATAATTGGGTCTTCATGATTCTGTGAATCAAACACAGTGCTGAACTGATCGTACCAAGAATCAAGATCAATGTTTGGTTTCGGTCTTGGTTTACGTGTAAGTTTATTGATTTCCCTCCAGAAGTTCCTAGAGTTCCTCATAGAGGACTCAGTTTTAGTTACAACATGCCGATCATAAGCTTGTCGCTTTGATCTACACAAGTTTTTATAAGACATTTTAGCATGTAGGTAAGACTGCAAATTAGTATTTAATTTATGTTATTAAATATTTGTGAAAAAGTTTGTTTTGTTATGAACTGCAAACATCTGTGATAATAATAATAAAATGTGTTTCATAGTATTCAGACTTGTGATAAGTATATTATTAATATGACAATGTGTGATACATTTATTTTCTTGTGAAACCATAAAATTATGATATGTTCACTAATTAACTGATTATGCCTCGGTATAGGATGTCACCATGTCATAATAAGTTTTATTTATTATTGTAATCATCCATGTATCATTTACTTTCAGGACGAAATATGAAACTATTTCATGATAGCGTTTTTTTCAACATTAGCAAACAATTACATTTTTGAAGTCTCAGCACCTTGATGACATTAACATACTATAATGTAGTCCAAACACTATATATTCCCCCAAACAAGAAAAATATAACATGGCTACTTCACTCTTTGAAAAATAGAATATCATCAGATGAACCTTATTTTAACTTAATGTTAATTCTGTATAATTGAAATTAAACAAACAGTACTTCATTCTTGTCATTAACAGCCAAAGAAGATGCATTTATTGTCATTCAATGTCACAATAGGGGCCAAATTTTTTACTTTAGAAATTATAAAATTCTATAATAAAAACGATTGATTTGGACCTATTTACAACATTTATCTTTATTTAAATAACCGATACGATCACAATAATTTACGTTTTACTGTACCTTTAAACTCATTTGTGATTGCATTTATCTCTGCCTCATCGAAATCTGTCAAAAAATATTTGGTTTCCCATTCCGGATTTCCTTCATGGAGAATCCGCAGTCCTTCTTGAATTGACTCTGAAGTTTCTGATTCAGTCAAGAAGCAACCAGCCACCTGATAGTCGACATTAGTCTTCACCACCAAGAAAAAAAGTGGTACGTCCCAGCAGGTAGTTTTATATGTTGCATCCATTAGGACCATGTGTCCGTATTTTTTCAACAGCTGTTTCTGTTGATAACTTTGATATACCAACAGAAACTTATCAGATATCTAAAAAGATAAACACATACTTTAGTACAGTATTATAATGAACATTAAATGTTTTAAAGCTACATCTTTGATAATGCATTCACATTTATTTAAATATCAGCATGAAATAATATGATTACAGCTAAAATTAAAATTCAGTTTTTTTGCTATCTCCCAACAATTATATTATAAATGATCCCCTCTGAAAATTTCAAACACTCATGAAAAACAATATTTCTATTCTAGTGGACATCAAAAAGAAGCATTGTTGAAACTTGCATATGCCTACCTACCAACAAGGTATGAAATGTAGACGTAAAAAAACTATAGAACAGAACAGACATTTTAGTTCGGATTTTAGCAAAGCTCATCATCCATACAACATATGCACACATAATGTCAAGGTACAAACAAAATAGCAAATTAGTAAACTAAAGTAATGAAGAAAAAAACAACAACAACAAAACAAATTAACAAAAATAAACATATATGAAAACATGATAATGATTCACAACAATGTGTGTGTGAAAGAGTGAAGGAAATAAATTGAACGTTTAAAAGGAAATAAAGAAAAGATAGAATAAAACATCACACTTAGGCTATAGATATATATAAAAATGCTCTATTGAATTAATTTTTTTCTAATTTTCATTGCACAGTTTATGAAACACGCTAAATTATTAAGAATAACCTCATCTTTTGAAGAAAGCAATTGAATTAAATTAAACATACTTGGTCTTATATAAAAATATGAGTCTATGTATCTTTTCTAACAAGCCTATATTTATTACAGATTAAAATAAAATGAAATTCTTCTTCAATGTCCAGGTTAAAACAGACTTCACATTTCTATTTTGTCCATATCTACCAGTTTCAATTCTTAATTTATGGGTACATATTCCAAATTTTGTCAATAATTGCCTATACAGCTTATTTCCAATAATGTTAAGGTACGGTTCAAATTCGAAATCGACCTTCAAATGTTTATATATAATAAGTACTTTATTAATAGAAATATCACTTCTCCAACTCTGAATAAATTGTCAATCAATGGTTTCTTAAATAATAAAAGAAAAGAGTTACAGTTAACATGGTAGGGGTTTTCCCATACATACCCAAAACCATTCGAGTACAAGATTGCTCTAACATTTGTTGCCCAATTGGTTTTACCATTTTGTGCATCTTTTAACATAATACAAAATGTAGAATACAACGTTAATAAAACACAATTATTAGTATTGATAATCTTATGCCAATTAACATGGGTAACAAAATTTTTATGTAATAGGAACAAACGCCTTTCTTATTCAGTGAACTATTCTGTAATATGTTGCAGGATGAATTATGGAAAGAAGTAAATTTTTCAACAGTTAAGGTACCACAGTAATACGAAAACTATGACAATTAAGTTATCTCTAAAGTTCAAATGTTTATTTATTTAATCGATTGAAAAGAAGTATCAATTCAGTTATTAGAGATTTAAATGTAGTTATAACTAAAGTTGCATAAATTAAGTGTCTGCTTTATCTGTATATGTTTTAATTTGAAAAAAAATTCATAAGAAAACAAATAAAAATAATTATTTACAATAAATTTGCAACACATTTCTATCACATATATTTATATGATAATGAGCAGGTATACAACATAACACAAATAACAAACAATTTCCATAAAACACAACAGTTATCTTGAATACGTATCATTGATGAGCCTTCTTCAGGCTTTGTAGAACAACACTTAATATACAAGGCAAAGAGATATAATTAAATATGTTAACACGAATGCACATGTGGTAACAAAACAAGGGTCAAAGCCCTGCCACAAATGATGGAACTAGAACTAATAAGCCAAAATGTAAATGTGTTTCCTATTGTTTTCAACTCAAGCCAGGTGAACATCCATTTCAATCCCCTGAAGGATTTATATAAAGAAAAACGTAAACAACAATCAATGAATCATCATAATGTGGTTGTTACCTTTACTTACTAAACATGAATAGGGACCATATTCATACAGATTATAAGACTGAGTCATTTTGACTTTTTGGTTCCAAATATTAAATATTATTATTATTTCTATTTTCTAATAACAGCATAGAATTAAATAAAATTATATTTCAAGGATGATGATATCAATGAAATATTGTACTGGTCAACCCTTGATAAACATATCTTAATGTTATAGTTCCAATAACAGTTGACAATCATCACAAAAACAGTGTAATAACTATTCACTGCCATTTCTGATAATCAACCTATTGAAAATGATCTGAAATCAATTTTATATATTTACATGAAAAGAGGTTATCTAATATTTATCTTTGAATGGATCAAATTAATAGTGACTTAAACATGACTTTCTCATATCTAAGAACAAGCAAATATTCAATCATTATGCCTTGATTTTACTTGTGTAAATAATTATTTATATCTTTGCATGTATAATTATTTGTATTACACGCACGCACGCACGCACGCACGCACGCACGCACGCACGCACGCACGCACGCACGCACGCACGCACGCACGCACGCACGCACGCACGCACGCACGCACGCACGCACGCACGCACGCACGCACGCACGCACGCACGCACGCACGCACGCACGCACGCACGCACGCACAAACACACACATATGTTGCAGCACTTATATTTTGTCGTAAAAAAGCAAGCAACTTTACATAACTGAAGAAAATCATGCAAACAACTGAACAACACCAAATGGGTATGTTAAGAAATTTGATTACATTTGTAACAAATTTGTAATTGAGAAGTTAAACTATACCAAAGTGGCATGTACTGTGCAAATATCACAAAAGGTCTTGTCACAAGGATGAAAAAGTTTTGGAACCTGATTTAACACACCCTATTGGTAAAAATATTTTCAACTCCTTGAAATGAACAACATTACTTGTTCAGAATCAGGGTCAGATTCTTTTTTCATTTGATAAAATATTAAGTCGTCTTCATGTCCCAATTTCCATTGAGTAACCTAGTTTGATAAATTGCATGTTATAATGAAATAGAAGTAAGTTACCATAATCAGAAGTTTTGATTAATATCATATATGTTGCAGTATGACATGCGACAAACTATATGTCAGTATTAATTATTAGCAACTTATTCCTTCTCTTTTAATGTTGAACTTAGTTACAACTCTCAATAAAAAATTGCCATATTCATATTTAAATGATCACATTATTACTTGCAGTAGTGATTGATATAAATTAAACAGAGTATTGTAAAATGTACATGTAAAAACAACAAATAACCATGCTTTCAATCAGATGTAAAGTGTCATTAAGCTCACATTATCAAATAAATGAAAGACAATAAAAAAAGCAGGGCACTATCAACTTTGAGCATATAATTCATCAAAGTGTACATTGAATCTCTTACTGCGTTATAACAATAATCATTCTTAAAATGGCATGTTTTAGGTAACTCACCACATCATGAAGAAAATGTTGGTCGTCCTCAACATTTTGAGCTTTTGCTTTATAGATATGATTTGAAATAACTTTGTCGCTCGGATAAAATCGACGGTTAGTTGGATGAGGCAAAACCGTACATATCTCTCTGACAAAACTTTTTAAATGCAACTTCATATCAGGTACTGATCTCACACCACGCTGTGTTAGAGACCTGATTTCTTTTGCTATTCTGGTGTCGAGGGGCTGTGGCGGAGCGTGCTAAACAATATAAAACCTTAACATAAATGTAAAATAGAGAAAGAGTACCAATTAACATTATTCAGCCACACGCAGTATACCAAAAATATTGTTTTATACACATAACATATATTATAAACATTAAGAGCTCCATTATCCTATAATTAAATTGAGTAAATGATTTAGTAAATGAAGAACTAATTTCATTATATCATTTGGAGTCAACATTTTATATTTTTCAATTGAGGAAAGTCAGTAAAGCACTACTGACACATGAGAAGTGATTGTTGACCAAGAAGAAGTCAAACTTGATATTAATCTGCTTTTGGTCAATAGACAATTAATGCAAATAAAGCCCTAGTATAAGTTCTAGGGTTACTTTGTAGGTAGATGATTGCTTCAATATGGTTCATATGTTAAAACAGAAAAGTGAAAATATGTTGTAAATCACAGACCAAAAGTTTACATTTAAAATCATTGATATATATTATTATTATAATAAATTATAAATTGTATGATTAGTATCAATAAGGTAACATCATTTGTCTGTCAGCAGCTGGAACTTGGTGAGTATCACCTTGTTTCACCAATTATGCACAATTCATCAACAATCAGGTATTCAATATTGACTTTCATACAATAAATAATTTCAATAAATTAATAAAATATTTAAAGAATAAACAAGGATTGTTACTAATGGTTCCTTTCTGTACTTAAAAGAAGCAATTTTTAAACATTGGACCTTGAATTATTGTTCAGAAAATGTAGTCTCAATACTAACCTGGTGTTGCACAAGCAATCAACACATTTCCCAAGTTATGCAGAAATATTACTTAGGATGCATAAACATAAACATTATCATGGATTACATGAGCCAAACAATGAAAATAAAACTTTGATTCCGGAAAAGTAATTTGCATTGCCAAAGCAAGAAACAACCCCAATAAAAAAGGTATAAACAACACATTTGGTTAAAATTGATTCTTTATCATTTTCATTTAATCAAACAAAATGTTTTACCTCATTCATTGGGTGACCCTCATGTGCTCCTGATTCTGGCAAAGTTAGTATGAATAGACGCTTCCATTCCAAATCTTTATCTGCACTGACAATTTTACATAGAATTTCTTCTTTAATATGGTTGCAGTGAGGTCCAGATGGATGTTCTGCCTATTCAATGACAAAATAACATAATGCTTAGATGACAATGTTGTGAGCTGAATTAATAAAAATACTTGTCTATCATTAATGCCTCAACATTATTTGAGTAATTCAACAAAGCTTAGCAAGTTACGTATTGTCTGTATTTATCTCATTACAGTGCATTTAACTCACCTTATAAGCTGGAAAGCACACTAATTCACGCATTACAGCTTTGGCTGGACAATCCAATTTCTTAGATGGTTGTACCAAAAATTTACCCTTCTTCTGGTAGCCATGTTCAGGGCATTCCTACATGTAGCAACATGATAATATTAACAAAGATACTGCAAAACACATGTTTAATGCAAAATGCTTTCATGCTTTGTTCAATAAATCTTTCAATGCAGTGGAAAAGGCAAATTATTTTGTTGGGTGAATACAAATTTGCGAATAATAATTTGCAATTGACCTTTCTGCAGACGCTCCGTAGCCACGCCCCCCTTAGTAACAGGTTCTCGCTGTAACCACGTTAGACAAGCCATGTCCAATATGGCGTCGAACAAAGAACTATAACGGGCTGATGTAGATAGTATTCCTTCGGATTTTTCCTCATTATATGATATTTCGACTTTAAATCATATCTTGACAAAATAAATATTACATAATATAGATTTGCTTTGACTAGATTAAGAGTATCAAGCCATAGACTGGAAATTGAAACGGGAAGATGGAATAAACCTTAAATGCTATACCACGATCAGAAAGAAAATGTCAACTATGTAATGTTTTAGAAGACGAATTTCATTTTATATTAGAATGTCCTTTATATCAGATAAATTTCGAAACGATTATTATGCAATACATTTACACGTGATCATTATAATTCCATATAAGTCCATGTTTGCAGTTTATTGCGGGATTACAGGGGAAGTATTTACCAAAAAAAAACATGAAAGTTATCTGTAATGTCCGTCCCCTTATGTATAATGTTATTTAGTGTGAATGAGTCATTTTAGTTATCAAGTTTAAGTATAGTTATGTTTGTGTACATAACCCACCTTTATTTTGTGTGTAGATGGACATTACACAAAAAGGGATGGACATTAGAATATCAGAATTATTTCTCAAATCTTCAAATCCTGCAACATATATTTCTACAAATTCCAGAAATCATGCTGTAAAGATACTATGATAAAATAGAAACAGAGGCAGACACAAGGCCAGTATTAGGTTGTACAAATTATATAATGTTATGCAATAAACAATAATGTCGCATGTGTGCAATATCTAGATGTAAATCTTATCCAGCCCCGTAATCAGCATTTCACAGTCTGGCCCAGTGGGAGTCCAATATGCATCCAATCAGTTTTTGCTGTCACCATCCGACACATATATACAGCAACGTTGAGAAATGTAAATACACACACATACATGTAAATTATTTTTATAGCCTTTAACTAAATGACCATTTATAAAAAATAAATGATCAGACTTGTGTTGAATGTTAGAAAATAGGTTTATTTATTTAACAAAATCAACATACTCGTAGGTGTGATATTTAGGATTTTAAACCAGATATATTACTATACGTACATAAATTGTAAACCCACAATGCAATTGAAATACATGTAAATTACGTTCGAAAGAAATACTTGACAGTGAGAAACCAATACTGCATGGTATATCACATGTATTTAGATTTTTCATCAATATCAATTATAACCAAAATTAAGATATTTTTCACAATGTATATATGTTTATAGCAATACATGTTTCAGTTTCATGTTTTTAATCGCAATAATTATTGATTTTATAATGATTCTGGTCATGAAAAATTTATAAAGTAATGTCCGTCCTAAGCAAACACAAGTCCAAATACTTGCTTAATTGCTGACATAAGTCAATTATTTTTGTTTAGAAAAATAATATTATGTTCCCTCAATATACAGATATAATATAGTTGGTTTGATATATTTTCACATATATAATTTGAAACTGATTATGTGAAATAAAAACATTTTAAGTTGTAAATTTGTGTTTCTTCATGTTTTAGGGTACAGACTTTTCATTAACTTGTAATGTTTGTCCCCTCCCAGTCAAACTGATATTTAAAGGTAAAAATAACAAATACCAAACAAAAAGTCATCTTTTTATCAATGGGGCCTATCTGTTTGCGTTAATTTTAGACGGATTTAACTCGTGATGCGGTCTGCCGCACAACTTAATCCCCGCATGCATTTTTTCCAAATTTGTCTTAGGTTTTGGAAAAGGTAAGAATTTCACGCCACCTATCAGTCTGGACATCTATTGTCACTACACCTTTTCACCATTGTCAATAATAAACACCCTGTAATTTGCTTTCCCTAAAACTACCACTCTTAGACAAATTTGTTGACAACAGTGTAGCTTGTCTAACAAAATGGCGTCGATAAAACAATGCCGGAGGTGTGCGCGAATACTGCAACGCGATTGGCTAACGCGAGCTGTCAATCAATATCTGCAGAAAGGTCAATTGTCTAATTTCTATAAATCAGAAAGATAAAAACATGATGATTTAAGGAATTGACTTGTGATATATGTATACATTTTAACAGCAAGCACATTTAGCAATTACAGTTAATCTGGCATTTGAATTGTCTAACCATAAGTATATGGGTTTTAAATAAAAATGTACATTTATAAAAATTTCTGCTTACTCAAGCAAGAAAACTTTAAAACTTCTGCTGTCAATACCTACCCCAACACACTTCTTTGCCAGTTTATATCTAACTTTTCTGTCCTTGCCAAACTGGCATTCAAAAACCTTTTGCCCAAGGACAGCAAATGGCTGTCCATTGAAATCCATTCTACCTCGGGTCAAATTTATTTTGTCCTTGAATAAAACTTGCTTGATGTTGCTTATTTCTGTACAATATAGAAAGACATTTTTATACAATTACCTTCATGGTGGCAATTCCAAACAAACAGGTCTTTGGACAAATAGTATCTATGTGGCCTAGTATTCCACAATGTAGGTTATACAATTTATGTTGATGTATCTGTCTATTAATTAGGGACTGACAAGTTGAAAGTGGCCTAAAATAAGTTTGAGTCATTGTAACAGATGTTATGTTGACACACTAAGATGCTTATGATATATACTTATGGACATGGTACCACACAAAGTTAAATATTTATTACCATCTTTAATAACCCAAGAATGTCCTCATGACAGTCAAGAATGTGAATTAAAGCATTCACAATTTCTATCACAGGCACATAAATTGCATTTTCATTACATGGAGAAATTAATACCAGACTTGTCCAGGATTTGCACCTGGGACCTCTCAAGCCAACCATCAAGATGGCACTGAGTGCTCTGACTACTGAGCTAACAGATCCAACGGTAAATTTATCCATATAATAAATCAATAATGTCACTTTTATAGTTTATTTATATTTTTGCTGAAGGCAACTGGCCCTAAACTTATGTAACAATGTGAACATTCTTACGAAGCAAAAAAAATTTTAACATCTCATAAAGCATACAAACATACATGTATGTATATGTGTCAAGATATTACATCAATATAATATAATAAAGCAGGTTTCAACAAGTCTTAAACGTACAAACATATATGTGTCAAGATATTACATCAATATAATATATAAGTTAACAGGTTTCAACATCTATTAAACATTCAAACATAATAAGCATCTCTTAAAACATAATTATAGACATATAAGGTAAAGCAAATAAAGTGTGACATTTTGTGAAAAAATAAAGTTTGAACAATAGTCATTTTTCAAATCATTTTCTAAAGCTAGATCCTTAAATGTTATGAAAAATATAGTTTCGCATGAAAATCTTTCTGTCTTCTAAATTTTGTTTGCTTGAAACAACCAAAAAACATTAAATAATTAATATTTGTATTAATAATTAAAAACAACGATATGGAAATTGTGGATCAGCATCACAGCATTTTTGTGTTTTAGGAGATGTATGGGATGTAGTTGAACACCTGTATATCATTTGTTTTATAACAATTATAGCCGATAGTAAAATATTGTAGAAAAAACTGTTAAAGGGACAACACAAAACAAGTATTGAAAACTTGTAATTTTACTTAATGATGAAACAACAACTAATCTCCAAACAAACTAATACTTTGAAAAAAACAATGCAATTTGGTTAATTGTTCCAAATTTGGTGAGTCCAAACACAACGATTTAAGAGCTATCGGCTTTTGAATTAAGACTGCATTTTTTAGTTGAAACCATTACTGTTGGGACATGTTAGTACGAGGGTCATGCAAAAAGTTCTGTCACTAATGGGCTTCCGTAGTTTTATCCCAGGTATTTTTTAAAACGTTTCATTGCACTTGAATGGTGTGTCCAATAGCTAATGATATCCGTTTATTTTGTGCAAATTGCTTTTCAAATGACCGAGTTATTTCAAATTGAAATACATGCAGTCATATACACTGACCAATTTACTTTTCACATTGTAAAATGGACGAAAAGACTGAAATTCGTAGCTATATTAAATGCCGCATTAAGCTTGATATAGATATTTGATGAATTGTGTGGTATATATGGACCTCATGCCATTTCGATGCGCACAGTTGTTAGGTGGGTTAAAGCTTTTAAAGCTTGGAAATTATCTGTCGAAGATGATACCCATTCTGGTAGGCCTAAGACCTCTGTAACCAAGGCAAACATCGCTGCTGTAAAAGTTGTGGTCGAACAGAATGCGCGATTGTCGGTGAAAGATATATTGCCTTGTCCATCTGGTCATACAGTAACTGGACGATTCTACAATAACTCTGTACTGAAGAAAGTGAAAGAGTTTTGCAATAAGAAACGTCCAAGCAAAGGATGGTCAGGAGTCCATTTTATACACGACAACGCCTCCTCTCACAAGTGCGAGGTTGTTAAGTCTTTTTTGGCTTCTGAAAAGGTAGAAGTTGTAAACCATCCACCTTATTCACCTGACCTGAGTCCTTATGACTTTTTTTTTATTTCCAAGGCTTAAGAAAATGCTTTCTGGAAAGAAATATAAGTCCAGAAGTTCTCTTGGCAGGGCCATTTATCAGTGTCTCCAACAGATACCAAAAGAAGACTATGTATCTGCTTTTCGCGATTGGGTAAAAAGTTTACAAAAATTTGTTTCGGTAAAGGAGGAATACTTTGAAGTTTTGTAATAAAAATAATTTTGATAAAACGTAGCACTTAAGAAATCCGAACCCAATGACAGAACTTTTTGCAGGACCCTCGTACTATCAATAGAGAACTATAATATTTTGTGTACGCAACTGAATATTGTTTCTTAATCCAATAAAAATACTGATACAGCATAACCTGTTCATAATGACACACACTGGTGCCAATGTGATACAGGGTATTGGCTGTAGCAGGTTTTCATTTTTCATTAAATATTGATCAATCTTTTGTGCAAGATTATTAGTCACTGATATATATAGGCTATACAGCATGTAACCCTGGAATTGTTATTTTATAGCCAACAAGAGGCAAATACAAGTTAATGTACTTGCCTCAAAACACTTCTCAACTTCATCATCATTATAATTTTGGAGAACTGTGTGTTTCTATATGGAGAACTGTGTGTTAATATATTGATATACTAGCCATAAGAATTTCGTGAAAACTGGTTTTTGATGGCATGCTTATTTCTTAAATTTGTATATATGTGTCAAAATAATACATCAATATAATATAAAGCATCTCTTAAAACATATAGACATATATGTGTCAAGATATTACATCAATATAATATAAAGCAGGTTTCAACAAGTCTTAAAACGTAGAAACATATATGTGTCAAGATATTACATCGATATAATATATAAGTTAACAGGTTTCAACATCTATTAAACATTCAAACATAATTATACATGTCAAGATATTATATCAATATAATATAAAGCATCTCTTAAAACATATAGACATATACGTGTCAAGATATTACATCGATATAATATATAAGTTAACAGGTTTCAACATCTATTAAACATTCAAATATAATTATATGTGCCAAGATATTTCATCAATATAATATAAAGTAGTAACCAAATGCAAAGCCTTCACTGTCCATGACGAGCTCCAGGCATTAACAAACAGATATGGAACTGTTTAAAATAAAATGTCCATGAAACACACTTGAATATTGATATTTGAAGCTTAATGACAACAATTGTTAAACTACATATTCAAAGCAATAACTTGGACGATTTTAATCTAACTAATTTGTTAAAAGCTGAAAATGATCAGAAAAATTAATAGATAGGTGTACTTTAATTTTTAATTAATTTGCCTTCTTCTCTAGCACAAACCTTTCAGTGACTTATAGTACACTTTTGATGGTTTGAAATAACCAATTTATAGCTGTTTAAGAACAACAAATAACCATGTTATGTAGGTTTGAAAGAAATGTACATTTTTACCTATATCACCAAATGCTTTCGTCGAGTTAACCACACAGAATTTGGAGTTTGATGACACCTCAAAGGCCTGGAATGCTTCCAGCATTTTGTCATATTGCTCATACAAATATGATACATCACCATCAGAAGACAACATCTTAACATGAATTCAGACTGAAATAGGTTGAAACATAATAATATGATCACAGAGGAAAAGCACACCTGTCCCCACCTGGAACCTCTCACATATATTAAGCTTACACTTAACCATGTTGCTACAGAGTAGCCCAACAGCGAGGCTGTAGGAAGTGGCCTCAATCACTATAATTCTAACTTCATTAACAGTATAGAGCCTGGCCTCAACTGCACAATAACAGCAAAAAATAGTGTAGCCTATTACTGCTTAATCGGTGCCTTGTACCCTGTAGTGGTGTGGGCCTAGACGGTCGCCCAGTTAGCTCAGTCGGTAGAGCGCAGTACTAGTGTTTAGGGGGGTCGTGGGTTGGGCCAATCATCAGGGGCACTTTTCACCTTGATATACTTCAATGGCAACAGTGGTGTTTGACGGCCACAGTAGTTTAGCCTCAAATGCCGGAAGGGGGAGTGTAATGGTGTGGGGTAAGACAGTGGCCCGGTAAGCTCAGTTGCTAGAGCGCCGTAATAGTGTTTAGGGGTCATGGGTTCGAGCCCAGGCGTAGCTGCCTATACGCGAGTACGCGGCTGAATCCACATTATTCTGACAAAATGCACCAGATTGCACCATTGTTTTCATCATTTTTCGGGGGCATGTCCCCGGACCACCCTAGCAAAATTATGACTCCACATGAATAGAGGGCCAGCTTCACCCCTGGAGCCCCCCATCGTGCACACTTTTTCCTCTTGATTTACTTCAACCAGCTCACTGAAATATCCTTGTCGCTATTCTGGTAAATCACGAAGGAAAAAACATCTTGCATTGTAAAGCTGATATTCAAACACCAAACGGCTGGCCCAAGTGACCTAAATCACAATAATAAACAAAATAAACAAACATGTATTTAAAGGGTCATGAAATCCTCGACACACTATGGGCAATTAGTACATTAAATAAGGTTATTCACTGTATCGTAAATAGCATTTTCTTTCCAATCATAATTAATTAATACCGATGTAGAGTCCTGTCAAATGGTGTGAAGAAACTGAAAGCCAAATTTGCCCGATTCCGCCTGTGCCTTGTATGACAAATATTATGTGGATTTAAGTTTATTTACCCTCGCCACCGGGATATCCCATATGGGCGAGCAAATGACAAATATATCATGAAAAGAGAAATTAATACTAAGAAATATACTATATTCGATTACACTACAATAACAATTTACCGATAAGATCTTTAATCCTTTCAATTTACAATAGTATGGACGTTACACGACAACTTCCTATACAGGGTACATCATTGTGCAGGAATGCTTAAATACCAATACCTAAGCGTGTCAGTTTACATCAACACCGGGTCAAAGGGTGAGATTGGAAAAGCGATATCGTTGGAGTTAGAAAAAAGTGATCCCCGGGAAATACTAGTTACCATATTCCATCGGCCATAGTCGAGGTTACATACCACTAAATTGGGAAAGTGTAAAACGCGGCGGCTCTGTAATTTACAACCAATATAGAATGAATCACGGCGGTAGGCTTTAACTTTTTTAATATGTGACACAATAATAATCAAGTGAAAGGTATTGCTCCCAGCGATGTTGTGGTGTACTTGTTTATTATTATCAAATATAATATTTACTGAAACAAAGGATATATAAGAAGAAATGATATTTTCTGACTATGTATATATTTATAAAAGAAATGTTTGATGTTAATGTTTGATTTTTAATGTAGTGGATTCTACAATCTAAGACCAGGATTTATATTCAAAATAATTTGGCCACAGTAAATTGACCTTTAAATAACACAATATATCATTCCGATAAGTGAACTATGGCCGCAGTAAATTGACCTTCAAATAATTCCATATATGTTACAGATAAGTGAACTATGGCCGCAGTAAATTGACCTTCAAATAATTCCATATATGATTTCGATAAGCGAACTATGGCCACAGTAAATTGACCGTCAAATAACCCCATATATGATTGCGATAAGTGAACTATGGCCGCAGTAAATTGACCTTCAAATAATTCCATATATGTTACAGATAAGTGAACTATGGCCACAGTAAATTGACCTTCAAATAATTCCCTATATGATTTTGATAAGTGAACTATGGCCACAGTAAATTGACCTTCAAATAACCACATATATGATTACGATAAGTGAACTATGGCCGCAGTAAATTGGTCTTCAAATAACCCCATATATGATTCCGATAAGTGAACTATGGCCGCAGTAAATTGACCTTCAAATAATTCCATATATGATTTCGATAAGTGAACTATGGCCACAGTAAATTGACCTTCAAATGATCCATATATGTTACAGATAAGTGAACTATGGCCACAGTAAATTGTCCTTCAAATAACCCCATATATGATTCCGATAAGTGAACTATGGCCGCAGTAAATTGACCTTCAAATAATTTCATATATGATTTCGATAAGTGAACTATGGCCACAGTAAATTGACCTTCAAATAACACCATATATGAGTTCGATCAGTGACATATGGCCACAGTAAATTGACCTTCAAATGATTCCATATATGTTACAGATAAGTGAACTATGGCCACAGTAAATTGACCTTCAAATAATTCCCTATATGATTTTGATAAGTGAACTATGGCTACAGTAAATTGACCTTCAAATAATTCCATATATGTTACAGATAAGTTAACTATGGCCGCAGTAAATTGACCTTCAAATAATTCCATATATGATTTCGATAAGTGAACTATGGCCACAGTAAATTGACCTTCAAATAACCCCATATATGATTCCGATAAGTGAACTATGGCCGCAGTAAATTGACCTTCAAATAATTCCATATATGTTACAGATAAGTGAACTATGGCCACAGTAAATTGACCTTCAAATAATTCCCTATATGATTTTGATAAGTGAACTATGGCCGCAGTAAATTGGTCTTCAAATAACCCCACATATGATTCCGATAAGTGAACTATGGCCGCAGTAAATTGACCTTCAAATAATTCCATATATGATTTCGATAAGTGAACTATGTTCACAGTAAATTGACCTTCAAATGATCCATATATGTTACAGATAAGTGAACTATGGCCACAGTAAATTGTCCTTCAAATAACCCCATATATGATTCCAATAAGTGAACTATGGCCGCAGTAAATTGACCTTCAAATAATTTCATATATGATTTCGATAAGTGAACTATGGCCACAGTAAATTGACCTTCAAATAACACCATATATGAGTTCGATCAGTGACATATGGCCACAGTAAATTGACCTTCAAATGATTCCATATATGTTACAGATAAGTGAACTATGGCCACAATAAATTGACCTTCAAATAATTCCCTATATGATTTTGATAAGTGAACTATGGCTACAGTAAATTGACCTTCAAATAATTCCATATATGTTACAGATAAGTTAACTATGGCCACAGTAAATTGACCTTCAAATAACCCCATATATGAATCCGATAAGTGAACTATGGCCGCAGTAAATTGACCTTCAAATAACCCCATATATGATTCCGATAAGTGAACTATGGCCGCAGTAAATTGACCTTCAAATAACACCATGTATGAGTTCGATCAGTGAACTATGGCCACAGTAAATTGACCTTCAAATGATTCCATATATGTTACAGATAAGTGAACTATGGCCACAGTAAATTGACCTTCAAATAATTCCATATATGATTTTGATAAGTGAACTATGGCCACAGTAAATTGACCTTCAAATAACCCCATATATGATTCCGATAAGTGAACTATGGCCGCAGTAAAGTGACCTTCAAATAACCCCACATATGATTCCGATAAGTGAACTATGGCCGCAGTAAATTCACCTTCAAATAATTCCATATATGATTTCGATAAGTGAACTATGGCCGCAGTAAATTGACCTTCAAATAACCCCATATATGATTCCAATAAGTGAACTATGACCACAGTAAATTGACCTTCAAATAACCCCATATATGTTACAGATAAGTGAACTATGGCCACAGTAAATTGACCTTCAAATAACCCCATATATGATTCCGATAAGTGAACTATGGCCGCAGTAAATTGACCTTCAGATAACCCCATATATGATTCCAATAAGAGAACTATGACCGCAGTAAATTGACCTTCAAATAATTCCATATATGATTTTGACTAGTGAACTATGGCCACAGTTAATTGGCCTTCAAATAACCCCATATATGATTTCGATAAGTGAACAATGGCCGCAGTAAATTGTCCTTCAAATAACCCCATATATGATTCCGATAAGTGAACTATGACCGCAGTAAATTGACCTTCAAATAATTCCATATATGATTTCGACAAGTGAACTATGGCCACAGTAAATTGACCTTCAAATAACACCATATATGAGTTCCATCAGTGACATATGGCCACAGTAAATTGACATTCAAATAATTCCATATATGATTTCGATAAGTGAACTATGGCCACAGTAAATTCACCTTCAAATAATTCCATATATGATTTCGATAAGTGAACTATGGGCACAGTAAATTGACCTTCAAAAACCACCATATATGATTTCGATAAGTGAACTATGGCCACAGTAAATTGACCTTCAAATAATTCCATATATGTTACAGATAAGTGAACTATGGCCGCAGTAAATTGACCTTCAAATAATTCCATATATAATTTCGATAAGTGAACTATGGCCACAGTAAATTGACCTTCAAATAACCCCATATATGATTCCGATAAGTGAACTATGGCCGCAGTAAATTGACCTTCAAATAATTTCAATAATTATTTCGATAAGTGAACTATGGCCACAGTAAATTGACCTTCAAATAATTCCCTATATGATTTTGATAAGTGAACTATGGCTACAGTAAATTGACCTTCAAATAATTCCATATATGTTACAGATATGTTAACTATGGCCACAGTAAATTGACCTTCAAATAACCCCATATATGAATCCGATAAGTGAACTATGGCCGCAGTAAATTGACCTTCAAATAACCCCATATATGATTCCGATAAGTGAACTATGGCCGCAGTAAATTGACCTTCAAATAACACCATGTATGAGTTCGATCAGTGAACTATGGCCACAGTAAATTGACCTTCAAATGATTCCATATATGTTACAGATAAGTGAACTATGGCCACAGTAAATTGACCTTCAAATAATTCCCTATATGATTTTGATAAGTGAACTATGGCCACAGTAAATTGACCTTCAAATAACCCCATATATGATTCCGATAAGTGAACTATGGCCGCAGTAAAGTGACCTTCAAATAACCCCACATATGATTCCGATAAGTGAACTATGGCCGCAGTAAATTCACCTTCAAATAATTCCATATATGATTTCGATAAGTGAACTATGGCCGCAGTAAATTGACCTTCAAATAACCCCATATATGATTCCAATAAGTGAACTATGACCACAGTAAATTGACCTTCAAATAACCCCATATATGTTACAGATAAGTGAACTATGGCCACAGTAAATTGACCTTCAAATAACCCCATATATGATTCCGGTAAGTGAACTATGGCCGCAGTAAATTGACCTTCAGATAACCCCATATATGATTCCAATAAGAGAACTATGGCCGCAGTAAATTGACCTTCAAATAATTCCATATATGATTTTGACTAGTGAACTATGGCCACAGTTAATTGGCCTTCAAATAACCCCATATATGATTTCGATAAGTGAACAATGGCCGCAGTAAATTGTCCTTCAAATAACCCCATATATGATTCCGATAAGTGAACTATGACCGCAGTAAATTGACCTTCAAATAATTCCATATATGATTTCGACAAGTGAACTATGGCCACAGTAAATTGACCTTCAAATAACACCATATATGAGTTCCATCAGTGACATATGGCCACAGTAAATCGACATTCAAATAATTCCATATATGATTTCGATAAGTGAACTATGGCCACAGTAAATTCACCTTCAAATAATTCCATATATGATTTCGATAAGTGAACTATGGCCACAGTAAATTGACCTTCAAATAACACCATATATGAGTTCGATCAGTGACATATGGCCACAGTAAATTGACCTTCAAATGATTCCATATATGTTACAGATAAGTGAACTATGGCCACAATAAATTGACCTTCAAATAATTCCCTATATGATTTTGATAAGTGAACTATGGCTACAGTAAATTGACCTTCAAATAATTCCATATATGTTACAGATAAGTTAACTATGGCCACAGTAAATTGACCTTCAAATAACCCCATATATGAATCCGATAAGTGAACTATGGCCGCAGTAAATTGACCTTCAAATAACCCCATATATGATTCCGATAAGTGAACTATGGCCGCAGTAAATTGACCTTCAAATAACACCATGTATGAGTTCGATCAGTGAACTATGGCCACAGTAAATTGACCTTCAAATGATTCCATATATGTTACAGATAAGTGAACTATGGCCACAGTAAATTGACCTTCAAATAATTCCATATATGATTTTGATAAGTGAACTATGGCCACAGTAAATTGACCTTCAAATAACCCCATATATGATTCCGATAAGTGAACTATGGCCGCAGTAAAGTGACCTTCAAATAACCCCACATATGATTCCGATAAGTGAACTATGGCCGCAGTAAATTCACCTTCAAATAATTCCATATATGATTTCGATAAGTGAACTATGGCCGCAGTAAATTGACCTTCAAATAACCCCATATATGATTCCAATAAGTGAACTATGACCACAGTAAATTGACCTTCAAATAACCCCATATATGTTACAGATAAGTGAACTATGGCCACAGTAAATTGACCTTCAAATAACCCCATATATGATTCCGATAAGTGAACTATGGCCGCAGTAAATTGACCTTCAGATAACCCCATATATGATTCCAATAAGAGAACTATGACCGCAGTAAATTGACCTTCAAATAATTCCATATATGATTTTGACTAGTGAACTATGGCCACAGTTAATTGGCCTTCAAATAACCCCATATATGATTTCGATAAGTGAACAATGGCCGCAGTAAATTGTCCTTCAAATAACCCCATATATGATTCCGATAAGTGAACTATGACCGCAGTAAATTGACCTTCAAATAATTCCATATATGATTTCGACAAGTGAACTATGGCCACAGTAAATTGACCTTCAAATAACACCATATATGAGTTCCATCAGTGACATATGGCCACAGTAAATTGACATTCAAATAATTCCATATATGATTTCGATAAGTGAACTATGGCCACAGTAAATTCACCTTCAAATAATTCCATATATGATTTCGATAAGTGAACTATGGGCACAGTAAATTGACCTTCAAAAACCACCATATATGATTTCGATAAGTGAACTATGGCCACAGTAAATTGACCTTCAAATAATTCCATATATGTTACAGATAAGTGAACTATGGCCGCAGTAAATTGACCTTCAAATAATTCCATATATAATTTCGATAAGTGAACTATGGCCACAGTAAATTGACCTTCAAATAACCCCATATATGATTCCGATAAGTGAACTATGGCCGCAGTAAATTGACCTTCAAATAATTTCAATAATTATTTCGATAAGTGAACTATGGCCACAGTAAATTGACCTTCAAATAATTCCCTATATGATTTTGATAAGTGAACTATGGCTACAGTAAATTGACCTTCAAATAATTCCATATATGTTACAGATATGTTAACTATGGCCACAGTAAATTGACCTTCAAATAACCCCATATATGAATCCGATAAGTGAACTATGGCCGCAGTAAATTGACCTTCAAATAACCCCATATATGATTCCGATAAGTGAACTATGGCCGCAGTAAATTGACCTTCAAATAACACCATGTATGAGTTCGATCAGTGAACTATGGCCACAGTAAATTGACCTTCAAATGATTCCATATATGTTACAGATAAGTGAACTATGGCCACAGTAAATTGACCTTCAAATAATTCCCTATATGATTTTGATAAGTGAACTATGGCCACAGTAAATTGACCTTCAAATAACCCCATATATGATTCCGATAAGTGAACTATGGCCGCAGTAAAGTGACCTTCAAATAACCCCACATATGATTCCGATAAGTGAACTATGGCCGCAGTAAATTCACCTTCAAATAATTCCATATATGATTTCGATAAGTGAACTATGGCCGCAGTAAATTGACCTTCAAATAACCCCATATATGATTCCAATAAGTGAACTATGACCACAGTAAATTGACCTTCAAATAACCCCATATATGTTACAGATAAGTGAACTATGGCCACAGTAAATTGACCTTCAAATAACCCCATATATGATTCCGGTAAGTGAACTATGGCCGCAGTAAATTGACCTTCAGATAACCCCATATATGATTCCAATAAGAGAACTATGGCCGCAGTAAATTGACCTTCAAATAATTCCATATATGATTTTGACTAGTGAACTATGGCCACAGTTAATTGGCCTTCAAATAACCCCATATATGATTTCGATAAGTGAACAATGGCCGCAGTAAATTGTCCTTCAAATAACCCCATATATGATTCCGATAAGTGAACTATGACCGCAGTAAATTGACCTTCAAATAATTCCATATATGATTTCGACAAGTGAACTATGGCCACAGTAAATTGACCTTCAAATAACACCATATATGAGTTCCATCAGTGACATATGGCCACAGTAAATCGACATTCAAATAATTCCATATATGATTTCGATAAGTGAACTATGGCCACAGTAAATTCACCTTCAAATAATTCCATATATGATTTCGATAAGTGAACTATGGGCACAGTAAATTGACCTTCAAAAACCACCATATATGATTTCGATAAGTGAACTATGGCCACAGTAAATTGACCTTCAAATAATTCCATATATGTTACAGATAAGTGAACTATGGCCGCAGTAAATTGACCTTCAAATAATTCCATATATAATTTCGATAAGTGAACTATGGCCACAGTAAATTGACCTTCAAATAACCCCATATATGATTCCGATAAGTGAACTATGGCCGCAGTAAATTGACCTTCAAATAATTTCAATAATTATTTCGATAAGTGAACTATGGCCACAGTAAATTGACCTTCAAATAATTCCATATATGTTACAGATAAGTGAACTATGGCCACAGTAAATTGACCTTCAAATAATTCCATATATGTTACAGATAAGTGAGCTATGGCCACAGTAAATTGACCTTCAAATAATTCCATATATGTTACAGATAAGTGAACTATGGCCGCAGTAAATTGACCTTCAAATAATTCCATATATGATTTCGATGGTCTGTAGGATGTAGTACTCACAATCTGATGTTACCATTGTGATGTGGTCTGTAGGATGTAGTACTCACAATTTGATGTTACCATCGTGATGGGGTGTGAAGGATGTAGTAATTACAATCTGATGTTACCTGCATCGTAATGCAAACCGTACTGCATACATGTGGCCTGATGATACTTGCATTGTGACGTAGACTGAACAATACAACTTACTCACATTCGGATGTTAGATATGAATATGTTATGATTGGAGCAGCACGGTTTTAACTGATAGTTTGACTTTGTAAAGTGAGACAGTATACTCACTATATTACAAATATGCTGACAAAATTCAACCGTGATATGGATTCAACATGTTTTCGGCGCAGCCGTACTATCAATGTTTTACTATTTGCATATCAGTGTTGTAAACCAATCATGTCTTACGTTAACCACTTAACGCAAATTCTCTTCACCCGAACAACGTCAGTAACATTGACGCGGATTGGTAAACCTTTCGATAAATGTTACGTAACCTTACCGAAATCCACTGAATTTCGGTGAATTTTCTCACATCCATTTAGGATCAGTCACCAGCAATCGTTATATCTCAGTATTTTTATGCTGCAAACAAATCTTAACAGAGGTTCAAATAGCGCCGACCATCTTTTTTCAAGATATTTCTTGTTTACTGCTGGCGTAATGTTACACTGCTGTACTGGCCCCGAGGTTCACAGAACTTCTCAAATTCTGATTTCCCCATATCGTCCGTTACTTATTTTGATTGATATAAAAGGTGAGCGAAAAGAGTTCATGTTAATGCACACTGTAACGGGGACAATACTGTCTCCTTCTGACATTAAATGCATTATTCTGTGGACAAATCGTATCTCGCCAGTTTTAACGTTTATGTGGTTGCTTCAGTTTTTGCCTCACATCGTTTCCCTAACACCCTTTTGGAGATGCATATGTTGGCTGTTTTCTAGAGGTTGTTGTAATACAGGGGTTGAATTGATAGTAAATTCTTTCTACAGCTAACACTATAGAGGGCCGCTGTGGAAAGGTTGCACTGTATTATCCAAAATAATTATGAATACAATACTTGATTTGCTTGAAAAAGTCTCATCTTCCATAAAATGTTGTAATCCTCTGTATCAGTCCTAGGAATATTGGTCATTTTCACAGAATTTCTTGGTTTTGCTGCCCAGCATGTTATCTCATTATCAATGACAGGCTAACTGACCACAGTGAATTTATGACCCAGCTCTTGAAATCTGAGCTAATGCAGAACATCTGGGGAGATCTTATCTAAGATGTCATTGTAACTTTTTCCGTACTTTAACTTTCAGTTAATATTCAGTTTAGTCAAAATACAGAAATACTTTTACTAAAAAAATAATTTGATGTCGAATTTAACTGTATACGTTAATCAAACATATACTATTTTAATTGGATGACATAAATATCTCCCACTTAGTATATAAGTGTTAATCTATAACTGTTCTACAGGCTCTAATTGACATTTCTACATTCTATAGAACAGTAATATATACTTAAGATAGGACTAGATTGAGTATTGTATCCCCCCCCCGAATGTGGGCATATCAAGACGCACGGTCCGTTCTGATTTTCTGTGTCTGGGCTGTAACTTCGTACTGACGGATTTCAAAATAGCTTATATAAATATACTATTTTAATTGGATGACATAAATATCTCCCAACTAAGTATATAATTGTTAATCTATAATTGTTCTATATGCTCTAATTGACATTTCTACTTTCTATAGAACAGTAATATATACTTAAGATAGGACCAGATTGAGTATTTTATCCGCCCCCCGAATTTGGGGGTCAAACGCACCGTCTGTCCGTTCTGATTGTTCGTGTCTGGGCTGTAACTTCGTCATGAACTGACAGATTTTAAAATAACATGGCACATTGTGTTTAGCATATAAAGGTGACGTGTCGCCTGCAAGACCCATGTCCCTACCTCAAAAGTCAATGTCACACTGAGAGTTTGATCATTATTGAATGATGTATACATACACACAGATGATAGGTGGTCGTGTCCGGGCTGTACCTTTGTCATATACTGGTGGAATTTAAAATAACTTAGCACATTTGGCATATAAAAGCAACATGTCGCATGCAAGACCCACGTCCCTACCCCAAATCTCGAAGTCACAGTTTGATAATTATGGAATGCTGCATATGCTAAGTTATTTTAAAATCCGTCTGTACGTCACTTGCAAGAACCAAGTCCCTACCTCAAAGGTCAAGCCACATTTAATAATCATTTCCTTCACTTAATTATTGACCTTTCCATCATACTTCGAAATCAACTTCGAGGGCATTCGTCACTTACAGCGACAGCTCTTGTTCTTCAATAAAACACCTTTTCATAATATGTGGTTATTTGAAGGTCAATTTACTGTGGTCATAGTTCACTTATCGAAATCATATACGGAATTATTTGAAGGTCAATTTACTGTGCCCATAGTTCACTTATCGAAATCATATATGGAATTATTTGAAAGTCAATTTACTGTGGCCATAGCTCACTTATCTGTAACATATATGGAATTATTTGAAGGTCAATTTACTGTGGCCATAGTTCACTTATCTGTAACATATATGGAATTATTTGAAGGTCAATTTACTGTGGCCATAGTTCACTTATCGAAATAATTATTGAAATTATTTGAAGGTCAATTTACTGCGGCCATAGTTCACTTATCGGAATCATATATGGGGTTATTTGAAGGTCAATTTACTGTGGCCATAGTTCACTTATCGAAATTATATATGGAATTATTTGAAGGTCAATTTACTGCGGCCATAGTTCACTTATCGGAATCATATATGGGATTATTTGAAGGTCAATTTACTGTGGCCATAGTTCATGTATCTTTAACATATATGGAATTATTTGAAGGTCAATTTACTGCGGCCATAGTTCACTTATCGAAATCATAAATGGAATTATTTGAAGGGCAATTTACTGCGGCCATAGTTCACTTATCGGAATCATATATGGGGTTATTTGAAGGTCAATTTACTGCGGCCATAGTTCACTTATCGGAATCATATATGGGGTTATTTGAAGGTCTATTTACTGCGGCCATAGTTCACTTATCGGAATCATATATGGGGTTATTTGAAGGTCAATTTACTGTGGCCATAGTTCACTTATCGAAATCGTATATGGAATTATTTGAAGGTCAATTTACTGTGGCCATAGTTCAATTATCGAAATCATATATGGAATTATTTGAAGGACAATTTACTGCGGGCATAGTTCACTTATCGGAATCATATATGGGGTTATTTGAAGGTCAATTTACTGTGGCCATAGTTCACGTATCTTTAACATATATGGAATTATTTGAAGGTCAATTTACTGCGGCCATAGTTCACTTATCGGAATCATATATGGGGTTATTTGAAGGTCAATTTACTGTGGCCATAGTTCACTTATCGAAATCGTATATGGAATTATTTGAAAGTCAATTTACTGTGGCAATAGTTCACTTATCGAAATTATATATGGAATTATTTGAAGGTCAATTTACTGCGGCCATAGTTCACTTATCGGAATCATATATGGGGTTATTTGAAGGTCAATTTACTGTTGCCATAGTTCAGGTATCGGAATCATATATGGGGTTATTTGAAGGTCAATTTACTGTGGCCATAGTTCACTTATCAAAATCATATATGGAATTATTTGAAGGTCAATTTACTGTGGCCATAGTTCACTTATCAAAATCATATATGGAATTATTTGAAGGTCAATTTACTGTGGCCATAGTTCACTTATCAAAATCATATAGGGAATTATTTGAAGGTCAATTTACTGTGGCCATAGTTCACTTATCAAAATCATATAGGGAATTATTTGAAGGTCAATGTACTGCGGCCATAGTTCACTTATCGGAATCATATATGGGGTTATTTGAAGGTCAATTTACTATGGCCATAGTTCACTTATCTGTAACATATATGGAATTGTTTGAAGGTCAATTTACTGCGGCCATAGTTCACTTATTGGAATCATATATGGAATTATTTGAAGGTCAATTTACTGTGGCCATAGTTCACTTATCTGTTACATATATGGAATCATTTGAAGGTCTATTTACTGTGGCCATAGTTCACTTATCGGAATTATATATGGTGTTATTTGAAGGTCAATTTTCTGTGGCCATAGTTCACTTATCGGAATGATACATGATGTCATTGGAAGGCCAATTTACTGTGGCCATAGTTCACTTAACGGAATCATATATGGGGTTATTTGAAGGTCCATTTACTGTGGCCATAGTTCACTTATCTGTAACATGATATATGGAATTATTTGAAGGTCAATTTACTGCGGCCATTGTTCACTTATCGGAATCATATATGGTTGCACTTAAACGTCAATTTACTGTGGCCATAGTTCACTTATCTGTAACACATATGGAATTATTTGAAGGTCTATTTACTGCGGCCATACTTCACTTATCTGTAACATATATGGAATTATTTGAAGGTCAATTTACTGTGGCCGTAGTTGACGTATCGGAATCATATATGGTGTTACTTGAAGGTCAATTTACTGTGGCCGTAGTTCATTTATCAGAAACAGACATGGTGTTATTTAAAGGTCGATTTACTGTGACCATCGTTTACTGATCGGGAACATATGGCTCTTCTCATTTGTAATTAGTATGTCGTGTTTTACTGACTTTCTTACAAGTATTAGTTGATATTTTTCTGTTTTAACCATGGAAAGTGAATCTCCAGAATATTTTGTAAATTGTTCACTTCGAAAATTTTGACTAATGTGTTGAATTATGAGGTTTTTTTTTTTAATTAATTAATTGCTTTCGTTAAAAGCTATATAGAAACAGACAAGTAATGACAGAAACACATAGTAGCTTTACAGACTTTCTTATTTTTGCATGTGTTGTTAAGACTGAATTCTAAGTGAAACACACGCATATTGATAAAAATGGCACTAAATTATTTTGAATATAAATCCTGTTCTTAGATTGTAGAATCCAATACATTAAAATCAAACATTAACATTAAAAATATTTTTTTTATAAACATATATACATAGTCAGAAAATATCATTTCTTCTTATATATCCTTTGGTTCAGTAAATATAATATTTGACAATAATAAACACCTACACCACATCATCGCTGGGAGCATTACCTTTCACTTGATACCAATCTTACTATTGTGTCACATATTAAAAAAGTTAATGTCTACCGCCGTGATTCATTCTATATTGGTTGTAAAGTACGGTGCCGCCGCCTTTTACACTTCCCCAATTTAGTGGTATGTAACCGATGGAATATGGAAACTAGTTTTTGTGAACTATGGAAACTAGACGTACCCCCACAGATGCGCTACTCGGCCAAATCTCGTAAGAGCTATCTAAAAACGATATATTTTTGTCAAAATAAAATATGAAAACTCGTTGTTTGTTTTGTTATTCATACTCACATTACATATATATTGTTTTAGTAACTTTCAAAGGAATTCATTCCGAATACGGGACATAGCGCTATACTAATCAATTGTATTGTTAGACGTATTTCGCGGCTGGCCGGTCTACGATTTAGTTTCGTTGGCTAATTCAAACGACATCAAGGAACTGTAACGAATTAAAAAAATAGCTAACAACTAATCTATCCTAATTGGACGAATCTGTGACCCTTGATAATGTTTGTTTACCTGGAATTAAAATGCACTCGTTGTTTGGTAAAAACATGGGCAAACTTGTGAAAATCTAAATTATAATTATCAGATATTTGTCTTTGAAGTTTTCACAAGTAAATTATTAGCAAATATCTAAATACCATTTAGGTATTTGTTATACGGAACCAATTAAAAAACAAACACACTTTGGTATTTAGGTCTTTGCTTTGGGTAATCGCTGTGATAGCGATAAGGGGAGATCACTGCGTAGGAGATTGAGCGCAAGGTCGACAGCTACATCTATTATCGATATACCACTATAGAAGACTTATAACCGATGGTAAGTAGATGTGTACAGCCAACAGTCATAACAGACTATGTCATCCGGAAAGACAAAATATAATTATATTGTATTATTCACTGAAAATTGCTTGACATGCGTTTTTTCTTAAATAGTCTACTTTCGGATATTACAGGAAATCGGACACTTAGCATTTTATTTATGTTTATAGATAGTTCTCTTCAGTAAACAAGTTAACAGTATATCATATGGACCAGCGTAGCGATGACAAAATGCTCAAGACAGTTTTACAGAATGTGTTATCTAGTGACTGATGAATCAGAAAAATATGCAACTCTGTTAAGTTGCGGACGCCAGAACTCGGATCAGCCCTGCGTTCAATTATGGCTATCAGTGGCGAACGTTATGTATTGTATTCCTTGCTCACCGTATCACATTGGCTGCAAACCAAATTGCAAAACTTACGAAACGATAGGGCTGATAGCCGTAACTGAACGCAGGGCAGCAGATCTTCATGGCTGTCTTTCTACTTTTGGGGAATGGGTCCACTGCTGTGAGAAAGGGGAATTTTGCGTCGTTGATTACTAAATAAAATCTTTTCCAAGCTCAAAGAATCAATACCGAAGCATAGTTTGATGGCTTTCGGGATTTTCCAATATGTAGGAATAGTTTGAGTGTTTTTCGATCGGACAAACACAAATTGTATTTTTTATGATTCTGGAGGGGATTATTTTGATCCGAATTTAGGGAAAAATATATATTCTTCCGTTTGGAGAATGGGGCTGATTTTTTGGACCAAAAATCGTCAAAAGACAGCCCTATGGATAGATGTTAACGGAGATTATGCTAACTCAGTTAATTGAGATTATCATGTTGTGCATTATCACAGAATTAAATAGAAACTATTTTAATTCTGTGGGATTATAAGAATGATAAGCAGATCTACAAGTATTTGCTAATTGGACATTTGATCTAAGCAAATCTGTTAAGTACTATGTGTGGCACCATGTTGGAAAATGAATTAGCAACATCTGATGCTCATAATTATCTATGTTTAATTGTAGGTATATGGTTGATGCAGTATGTCATGCAGACTATTTCTGAAGAACTGTCATAAGGCTGTACGATATGCTTCCAAGCAACACTGTATCACAGATTGTTGGAAAATACCGAATGTGCAGTTATCTGACTACACTTTGCGTCAGACCCAGGATTGTGAAAATATTTTCTCAGAAAAGCAGAGTAGCAACAATGATGTGACAGTTAAACAAGACCATGTGACAGTTAAACAAGACCATGTGACAGTTAAACAAGACCAGTCTTCAGAATATACCAGATACCCAGCATGTTAGTATTTAAATTTTATGACTCCCCCATAAAATGGGGAGACTTACTGTTTTTGGTAGAATTGTCTGTCCGTCCGTCTGTCTATCCGGATTCAGCTGGTTCGGGTCAAGGTCACACTCAGAGAAAGTAACACTTGTATTATAAAGGTCATTTGTCCTAATTTTGCGTGCCCGTTATATCTTATGAACTGCTGGAAGGATTTTGAATTAAATTGACACAAATGTTCACCATATCAAGACTTTTGTGCAGAACACATTTTTCAGTCAGCTCATTTAAATGTCGTGGTAAAACTTTGAATTCCATATGCCTGAAAATTGAAAATCTTCTCCAGCCGTCAACTCTAAAACCACTTGTTGAATTTTCATCAACTATGTTGGGAGAATTAGTGTTAGATCTATTGATGGGTGCTATGATTTGGGGTCATATAGACAGATTCATAGGGGCCTGTAGGTTGAAAATCCGTGTGCTCTTCATTTTCTAAACCTGTTGTGCTATTTTATCAGACATGTCGGGAATGAATACAGGGAACACAAAAATATGTTTAATGTAGAGATATGAGAGGTCAGTTTCTTTAAATAATTGATGTAACGGTAAATTGTGTGTCTTTCTACAGCAGTTGATGCTGTAGGGAGATGTTGTTTCAGGAGGTTGGACTGCACCAGATAAAATTAAATTCTTTCTTCTTCTTCCAGTCCTTACCGGCTCACTTAGAAATCCAATTACTAGCAAACTATAGAGGGGAGACATACGTTATTGTCAAAAACACCTTCTAGTTTATATATCACTTTGATATGGTTGGATTGTAATCTGTCAGATATTTAGTTACATTTTTGGACCAGAAGTTGATGATATTTGTTGAAACTCTGGCATCTACTTGTAAAGTAGCTGAAATGTATGACTAGTTTGTCAGTAGACATGCATTAAATCAACAAACACCCCTATACAACATATGGGAATGTAAAACACCATTATAAAAATAAAACTGACTGAATAAATTTCTCTTTATTAATTCCTCACATTTCAGAGTTACCAGTTTTGGGGGCACTTAAATTAACCCTTGTCTGTCCGTCCCACAAAAAGTATTTGACCTTGTGTAACAAAGTCATAACATGAATTGCGCTTTAGTATGGGCAGAGTTACACCCCTTGATATAGTGAAGTGGGGGCATTTGTGTACTGTTGGTACATTTCTAGTTTCTGCAGGTGTTATGCTGAACATAAAAATAACAATATTTGACAGCACTGCATATGAGGTTAATTGCTAATTGCTAATTTCCTTTAAAGAAACTGAATGATATTGATAATAGGACAATTAACTTATGATAACCTGATGATTGTAATATTCTTTCAGGGGAGGAAAGGAATGCTGCAGCAGAAATGTATTTGAATTCCCTCTCAGAAGAAATGGAGAAAAAGAAAAGACGGATAGAACTGATCATTGAGGCTCTGAGGATGCAGAATAAAACGGTGAAAACATTTGCATTCACAGTATTTCTCTGTTGACATCCAAAACCCAAATTATATTTCTTTTTATATGCCCGGACGTATTATGGGAACACCCGTGGCGGGCGGGTGGCGTGTTGTCTGCTCTCTAAGTCAAAGAGTTTCAATCGGATCTTTAGAAAACTTGGTGAAAATGTTTGCGGGCATAATATCTTGGCCAAGTTCGATAACCAAGCCACATCACTTCGGAATTATGGCCCTTGAATTATCCAAAATTGGCCAAATTGGTATTGTCCGCTCTCTAAGTCAAAGAGTTTTCATCCGATCTTTACCAAACTTGGTGAAAATGTTTGCATAATATCCCGGCCAAGTTCGATAACCAGCCATATCGCTCAAGTCACTTGGGAGTTATCACCCTCTGATTTTAGAAATTACCTAAAATTTGTCTTGTTTAAACTCTGAGCTCTGACTTATGACGGGCGTATTTTGTGACATTTTGCCACTCTTGTTTCTTTATATAGGGACATTTATAAACATTTTTGTCACTTTAGAAATTTATTTTTCCATTCAACTTCAAGCAGATTTTATCTTGGTATTACACTATGTGCACATGCCGATCAACATCCATTTTCACAATTGTAATCTTGGAAGGTGTATTATTCTTCAGTCACTTGCCTTGTTATAAAGAACAAAAAACTAAATTATGATTTTAAAACATATTAGACCTTGTTTAAAATTTTAATTCTGTAATGGGGGTTTCCCTGGTAAGTCAATAAACAGCCAGGGTCATGTAATGACTTCCAACTACAGCTGAATTTTAGTGTAGCCTCCCTAGATTACACATTTCTTGTTGTTTGTCTCTAATTATCAAGCTCTTGGCATGTGCTTGTATTCCTATGCTTGCCATTTACCACACCTAGAAAACATCATGATAATAATTCTTTTGTTGTAGGTTCCTGAACACTTCAGTGCTCTAGACATGAAAATAATGCTAACAGAAACTGCAGGTGGTCGTAAATCTGTGAAGAGATACTGCGGGCGTATGTGCAAAAAGGATTCAGTTTATATGAAGAAGAAATTGCAGAAAGAAGAAAAACAGGAGGAAAGACAGAAACAACTAGAGGAAAGGATTGATGTTGGGATTGGTGATAATACCCTCTCTTTACACCACGCTATGAGACATGTTTATGAAAAAAAATGGCAAAAGATTCGGACATTATTACATGGAAGTCCTGTGGTCGTTGACCTGAATTATGATTTAAAGATTCGAGAGGAAAATATTGCGTATAGTGACCTTGAAACTTTTCTTGGATGGAATTTGAACAGCTTAAACCCACTTCTTCTACAGTTTACCAGTGTTCATAGAAGCTCTGTGTATTCTAGTTTGAGTGAATCTACAGATTCAAATAACGTAGCAGCAGAATTTTATCAAGAACACTTTACAGAAATTTATCCTAAAGAGAAACTTATCTATCTCAGCCCTGATGGGAAACCGTTCTCAAAACACTTTGATAGGAATAAGATATACATTGTAGGTGGATGTGTTGATAAGTATTCTCACAGACCTAAAGAAAGTTATAGCAAGGCTGCAGAACTTGGCATTGAATGTCGATCATTTCCAGTCCAGTCTTATTTCAAGTAAGCAGACTTTTTGTTCTGTAATTTATTCAGAATATTATAGTGCTGTGCATGTGTGTTATATTTAATACCTTTACATTAAGGGAACTGAATTGATGCTTATCCTTTGGAATCCCACAAACCCTGCTGCCATTTTTTCAGTTTTTAAAGAAGTAGAATGTACGGCGGGTCCTTTTGATAGGGGAAATTTGCATCATGAATCACCAAATTTGGGTATTTTAATATAAGGCTAAAATTTTAAATAATTTTACTATAAAAGGCGAATTTTCCTTCTAAGTTGGGGAAAAATATATACTTTTTTCTTTGGAGAATGGGGGCCCAATATCGGCCCCAAATTTGCCTTAAAAAAGGCCTGCTCTGTAATAGAGATCTCATTGACAGAAACGATATCTATACATTGTCAACTTAAACGATTCAATGCATTATTGATACGACTGTAAAACACAGTACTGTTAATGGAATCTCCTTTGTTTACTGATAATTATGTGGTTACAAGGATGACAGAATTTGTTTTGAGGGGCGAAAAAAATATCATTTGGCAGTATTTTTGTGTTGTGAAATTGGTGTATGTGTAGCATCCCTTCATATGTGTGGTAAGCTTCAGTTGAGCTCTTTTCTATGTCCAAATATTGATATGCTATCAGACCTCGTTTCCTTTTTGATTCATCGAGTTTGAAATTTTATTTTGAATATTACATGGTTTCGAATGGCCCATTTCGATTCGACATGTGTATTAAGAAGATACATTGGGATGTGATATTTATTTCGGATGATACCAAGTTGTCTTATAGAAGGTTGTCGAATAAAGGAGGTCCGACTGTCGTTATTACGAGTCAAATATATGGATGCAGACTTGACCATCAATGACACCCCCTACTCTGAAATAGAAGCAACTTGTGATTTTGTACATGTAATGCTAAATTGTAGAAATTGTCAGAATGTTACTCGGCTTGGTGAAAGTCAGTTCTGCCTTCGATGTATTGTTACAAATGTCATGCAGTCTATCCTTATTGAATGTTATTTATTATGATTTCAGAATACGAAATCAGAAGCAAAAGAATACTAACTTTTCCATTGATGTTTCCCTGAAAATCTTGCAGGACGTCTTAAGATCAGGAAACTGGGAAGAGGCTCTACAGGCTCATATGTCTGATACATTTGAACCATTGTCACCCAAAGCAGACAAGCGTTCAAATCATTCCAGAATTTTACAATCGTTAAAGAAGAGTTGTGCCACGTTATGAACTGCTATTGATTTGGTCTACAGAGGAATGTTCAATACGCACAAATCCCCTTTTTGTCTTTGAAGGATGTAAAAGCCCCCTATTTTCGGGAATGTGTATTGTTCCTCAAAAACTGACTCGGTGGCTTGTGATATTATGAAAGATTCTGAGTGTATTTTAGGTGCCATAGACACTAGCTTTATCATGGGTATTTACAAGGCTCAGTATGAATAAAAATACTTATTCCTAATCATTGTTTATCTTCTTCTTTATTTACCAGTGGTATAGTCCGATTTTTTTCGGAACGATTGGGATCTATCGCTCAGCAAGCTGGCGAGTCTAAATACTGGTTCCCCCTCAACTTAATTTTGATTAAGATATTTTAATGAAATTTTGTATATATGTAGGGGATGTGGTGAGGTAGGATGGTAATGCTTTAAGGGTTTCATGGGTCAAGGTCACTGGGCTGGGGCTTTAAAAACAATGGTTTCTGTTCAATAATTTTAGTTATAATATAGGAGCAAGGTATTTCAACAACATTTTGTTTATAAGTAGGGTATGTGGTGAGGTAGAGTGGACTTGCTTTTAATATCACTCAGGTTAAGATCACTGTGATGGTATCAAAATTATGGTTTCCGCTCGATAATTTTATAACTTTGTTCATTAGCTGAGCTTGGAAAAAAATGAGTGATAGAATCTGGGAGTATGGATTACTTCCACCGGAGTAAATGGTTGGAATGGCACTTGTGATCACTTTGATGTAATACTATATGAAGGTAAGGCTTGTGATGCCTGTGATGTCATCGGTCAAGCTTGGGCGATGCCAGCTGGGACATTAACTTCACATGGATCTTGTTTCTCAACGGTTCAGGATAATTTCTTAAAGTCCTTGTTGGTAGAACATGCAGCAACAGTTGTAGGTTTAGATGTTTTTGCTGGTGCAAGTAATTTCATGTTCTGGTCAAGAAAATGATTGCATCTGCAATGCACGGATCAGTTTGCTAAAGGCACGCTCTGACTGCACCAACATCACTTGGACGGACAGGTACTTCCGTGCCAGTTTTGCAGCAGTGGGGAATCTCGTTTCTAATGATTTGATAGTCAAATTCACACAACCGTACCTGTCATGTCCGATTGCAGGCAATATTGAAGCATCGACAATTTACACTGGTAAAAGAACAAAATATATTTCAGAATCTTTAATTCAACACAAAATTGCACAACAAAACAGGAAAACAATAATTTATTCACATTTTTCTTTCATTAATTTGATAAAAAGTTCATTCACTATTGAAAGGTTTCCTTTTTCATTGGTCAATTTTCTCGCCTGCCCCATCAATCTATTCATAGCCCTAGTTTTGCCTCTCTTATACTTAGCAACCTGAAAAATAAATGCGTACATAGAATGCACTTTGCTTTGGATTTTAATTTAATCACAAGTACAGTCAAACCTGTCTGTAAAGACCACCCATGGGTACAGCAAAATGTGGTCTTTGTTTACAGGTGGTCTCTATTAACAGATTAAATATCATTGAAAATGGTCTGATGGGAGATAAAATTGGTGGTCTTTGCAGACAGGTTTTACAATAGTGGTCTTTGTTCGGAGGTCTTTAACACAGGTTGGCTGTACAGTGAAATAACAGTTATAAGGCAATTCCAGCTTCCGAAGAAAGATGGTCTTGGTATGAGGTGGTCTGATTAACAAGTTATAATATGGAAACAAAGTAAACGGGACCATCAGAATATGGTCTTATTAATGAGGTGGTCTTGATACTGAGGTTTTACTGTATATCATTTAGATACAGTAGTAGACACCGAAACATACAAATATCCTCTGTATCTCCATCACCGTGTCCAACCCATATGGAAAAAGTCTAGTAATTAGTATTTTTGGCATTGAATGAAGATTTTTTACGATGAACAAAGGAGTGTATTGAGAAAACTTGTGCACTCATATTGTAATTATGCATGTATAATTTAGCAATATAATATTGCTTTTCTTGAATGTTTGAAGAAACTGTTGTATTATTGACCAATTTCACTTTAGAAAACTTCAATGATCTTGTACTGCCTATATCACTAATTGTATAATTTCAATAAAAAATAAACAGATTATCTTATCACACTTGTGTCATCTGTTAATAAATATCTATACTAAATTTCGTACTTTTCATTAGTAAATAGCCACTCTTTTGGCTCTTTCACAAACTGACCAGTACAAACATTGGTCTTTCCACCTTATGGACAAGCAAATTCTGGGCATTTTTTAAAATTTATAATTATAATTGTAATACATCTCTTACATGTTTTGGATTCTCCTGTATGATCTGTATACAGAGATCTGTAAGATATTTCTCATCATTGATTTGCCACAAGTCAAGTGTTTCAGCTAACTCCTTAGCATTCGTCCCTTGTTTCTCGATTAGACCAATGATAATCTACAAAACATTGCAGGAGAAGTTAAAAACATAATTATACATTCATAATGGAATCGTGTAATATAGGCAAGTTATAAAATTTTATAAATATTACCAAAGAATACTCAATAGAAAAGATACCATCATAGAGTATGAACAATAAATCTGACAGTCTGACATTTCTTGATGAAATTGATACCAACAAAATCGTGCACTCTGAGATTCATGCAGGCTTGTGTAAACTAGTCAACAATCGACAAAGAAAAAATCATTTTGTTAAGTCTAGAAAACATAAACTTTCACAATTGAACCCTGCCCTCATTCAAATCTAAACATTAATATTGCAGTAACAAATTGCTGAAATTGAACTACACAAAAGTGACAAAATGAATAAAAACATGAAAAATAAGAAGGCAAAACCTGTTTTAATTTGAGCATATATACAGTCATAGCAGCGCTTCAGTGGTTGAGTGGTTAAGGTCACTGACTTCAAATCACTTGCCCTTCACTGCTGCCGGTTCAAATCCCATGCAGGGTATGTGATTTGTAACGTTGGTTTATAGAAGGTTGGTGGTTCTACCCATATGCCTGTCTGGGGTCTTCCTCAACTCTAATAGCTAGAATAGTCGCTACATGGCCCTGGCTGTTTGTGAATTGAAGCCCCAGTACATACAGTATTAAACATTTTAGTCTGAAGTTTTGAGATCAAACAGGGGTTCCATTTGACCCTGGAGTTGACCCTTTGACACCTGGAATTTCCAAAAAGCCACATTTTGACCATTGAGATTCAGCACCTAGTGGAGCCCCTGATCAAACTCAAATATTTTAACTGTAACTGCATGAATCTATTGTAAGTATTTACTTTACCTTCTGAACACTATTCATGGACAGATCTTTATTTTGGTACCAATCATAGAGTATACTTATATCTGATGTTGTCACATTGCTGAAAAGCAAAGTATGAAATCACACTCTAAAATGTGTTTAGTAAGACAACACTTAATAAAAATATTAAAAAAGAATAAGTTGCTACAGGGAACGCCACATACATAAGACAAAACCTCCCCACACAAACTTCCGGGAAAACAACAGTCCATATAACATCAGGCATATAAGGAGGTCCAAAGGTAAATACCCAAGGGGGCAGGACTATTCAATGCTAGTGAAATGCCTTTTTGTTTTAAACTCTTTTAATCCATAGACATTGTCACTATTCACATTGGACAAAGTAATCAGTGGGTAAAATTTGTCTTGGTCTTAGCCATAGGGTCATCACGATATACCGGTCTGTAAGTATATATGCAGCCAAACGGTATCGTACTGCAATATGAATTGTATGTATTTTTTTTTTACAGTATGAAATGTAGTCATGATAACCTCATACATGTATTAGTCAAAAACTGAAAAGAGTCAGATTGATGTTGGGTTTTAGCTGATGCATATTGATTTTTTTGCAACACATACACAGAGTTTGCAGTTGAATAAAAGTGTTCAAGAAAGAAAATATATACCATCATATCTTAGGATCAATGAAGCAATACATCATGGTACACTTTAGGCATAACGTGATCCCCCTCCCCCACTTAGCCACAGTTCTTTTCAATTTATATTACTTCAGGAACTAACAATTTTGTACATTACAGACAGTATGAACCCCCTACACACACACTAAGACATGTTCCAGGCCTGTATTCACATTCCATTCTATCTAAATGTAGATGTACCATAATATTAATACTACAATAAATATTAAAACACCATATGATTCATAACAGAAAATTAACAGACCTCTCTGCAGCAGTCAAATCCCGTTCAAGGACTATATCAAGAAACTGATGTATCAGAAAGTCAGTACATAACTTCACATTCTTTCCTTTGACAAGTTCTTCAAACATTTCAACAACTCCCTCATTCTGGAATTACAATCATATACAAAATGATATAAATCAGTTTGGCACGCAGTATGAGCAATACTTTATAAAACATAACAGCATTACGATGTGTCACAAGTTGATATCTATACATCTTTAATTGATATTCGTTCATCTTGAAAAGTTGCAATAAAATGGCCATGTTCCTACCAGTTTTTGTACTGCGAAGATAATATTCATATTAACGTTAAAATTATACGAGCATGATAGCGAGAAACATTCTTATAAATTATGCTCAATTTAAACACTGACCTATTATATCCATGTAACATTGATGACAATTGACACAGTGGGTTGTAATCTGAACAAAAATAATGATCTATATTTAATGCATTTATTAAATTCTATATGTAAACCCTACCACAATAAAATTAGCTCGGTACATATTCAATCCGTATTTCTCCATTAACTGTGTCCTTATGGCTTCAGGTAACGTCGGAAGCTCTTCTTCAAGTTTGTCTACATACACCACTTGCTGGGAACCAGCAGCTCTATGTTCAGTGGAGTAATACAAGTGTAACGGAGGAAGGTTGGGTTCCGGCATAAATCGATAATCCTGTTTTGATTCCTTGTCTCTCATTGGCAAAGTTTGACTGTAAAACAAAACAAGAAATGTGTCCATAGGACAAAGGTGCCTCCACTTTAATCAATCAACGGGCATATCTCTGCTCTAACTAAATTACTCTAATAAAAAGAACCCATGTGTGCAGTTTCATGTGACAATCAATAGTCCTACAAAGTTCCATTACTCTGGGTTTTTCAGATATGAGTGACACAAATCTTAGGTTGTATGGAATGACAGACTGACTAGAGTAAATCAAAAAGCCCCTGTCACACTTGGTAATATTTTTACTGTTTCGAGGCAGCAAAATGTTCATGCTAAAATATATAAAATATTTGGAGGAACTATTTAAGCACAACAACTCATGATATCGCGAAGAACATTGGAAACACTTAAAATGCAATTATCAATTCAAAGTCATTGCAAAGGAATGAAATAAAATGTGTTTGTTCGGTGAAATTTAAAAATAATTTTCATCTTGTGAACACCAGCCAATTTAATTCTTGAACATATTTCGCCTGATGTTCCCTCCATGAAATTATTATTTTGATCTTCCACCAAAACCAACAAATATACTAAAATCTTACCCAGTTTCGATGTCAAATGAACGTGTTTCATTAACTACCTCCTCTCCTTTCTCAAGCATAGAAATTTGCCTTTGAATCTCAAAATCTGAAACAAAATATTGAGACATCAGTTAGGAGTATTTTCACTGTACATCCTTAATTTTATACTTGAAATACATAATCAAATAGATAGTTCCCACACCTACCATAGTTCCCTCCCTTGTTCTTAATCATCCGCCATTTTGATAGGCAAAACTCATAAGCCCTTATAACAGTAGTTTCCAAAAGTGTGATAACTGAGAAATACCAAGAGAATTTTCCTGTGACAACAACTTTTTCTTTTTGAGCTATCTGCCCACTTGAGGATAATGAATAGGTAACTTTTTCTGAGTATTTTATCATCGTTTATATGATATTCCCGATAAACTTTAAGGAAATTTGCCTATCAATATGGGAGGTAATATATTGTAAAACAAGTTGTATCCTAAACATGCTGATATTGTTTTTGCAAACATTTGGCAGAGGGTATGCATGACAGGAACATGAGATATGCAGCATTTTTATCAGCCATAATATTTATCACCAACGAAGTATTTACAAAGAATGAAACAAAATCAGTCAGTACGGTTAATGAACGTTAAATGTGCAGACTGACAAAATGAGTGATTCTACAGCCTGTTGAATACAGTGCAACCTCCCAACAGCAGCCCTCTCTTGAGCAACAACCTCTCTTCAACAACAGTATTACTTTTTCTGCAGTAAGACTTTACTATTAAATTAACCCTTCAAGAGCAACAACCTCTCAACAACAGCCAACATGTGTTTCTCAAATAGTATTGCTCTGGAGAGGTTGCACTGTACAGATTAATGGTTGACAGGTTCAAAAAGCACGAAGACTTTCAAAAGACATATAAACACATAGTCATTACCAATGGCTTTCTTCACACTTGTCATACTGTTGAGATTTTTCACCTCAGACCTAACACCCAAAGGCTCACCAGGTCTGTGTACAGATATGTTTGCATCAACTCTAAGAGAACCCTCTGAAATAAATGAAAGTATGTGATTACAAACTGTTAACTATGTTGCACATTCTGTACATTACAGAACAAGTGGATATTTTAGCACATCAGCAAAAACAAAAGTCAGCAATCGATAGCATTTTCTAAAGTTGATGCGAGCCCCAAAATCCAAGATGGTGTCCAAGATGGCTGTCGTTTATAGAATAAAAGGGTAATATTTAAAAAACTACCGGTACAGACCTTGACAAACATATTGGTATACGACTAGCAACCCCAGCTGGGCCAATACAACCTTCAGAAAACACCAAAATACCATGGGTGGTTGGTTAAAACTATTTATTTTGCATAGTTGTACTAATAATATCATGATAACACTTATATATTTAAAAAGCTTAATTAAATTATCTTTCAAATGATATAATTTTCAAAAAGTATGAAAAAAAAAGTTAATGCTTCAGAACTAGTAAAAAAACGGATTTTACCTAAAAATCGTTATCAGCTCAATTGATCAGTAAATGACACTATCGTATAGGGGTCACTGTATTTACATGCAATAGCGACGTATTAAATGATTATGAATATTAATGAAGTAATATTATCTAATCAGAAAAAAAGACGATCTTCAAGACGATACTTTTAATCTTTTTCTGAGACAAAAAATTACTGACCCACGAATCGTCAAAGTTGAGTGTATTTTATGACATGTTTTACTCTTGTGGTCACCTCACCTTAAATGCAGCATATAAAGTCATCCCACTAAAGTATATAATCATAGTCAACTTTCAAGTTGTAAAATGGTTCAACAATTACCTACAGTACTGTTTGGCTATTTCTAAAGTGTTTACGTAAAACCAGTCGGAAACATAAAGTTTTACTATGCACAGAACTTTCAAATACGGCATGTCATTTATTTGGGCAAAGCTGCATTCTCGGCAGAACATCACATATATTACATCAATCTGTTAATGCTTACCCGCCATTTTTCCATCGCAAGTTCCTAGAGTGACCAGTAACATTCTGATATCACGAACAAATGACTTGGCTTCAGCTCCAGTGTGAAAGTCCGGGGCTGTAACAATCTCCATCAAAGCACAACCTGTTATCAAAACATATGCACACAAGGCTATAATAAAAACAAAATGTTTGCTATCTCCCTATCTACCTGCTAAAAATGCTGTGCCTCGAAAATATTTTCTTTTAGTCTAGATCAAGAGGATTATAGCTCAACAATTAAGTGCCAATTTTCAACAAAAAATATCTACCTACCCACCATACATCACAAAGTAGGGTCCATTGACAGCAAATCTAAAGGTGGCCAAAAAGTTCATACAAGGAATGGTTACATTGTATAACCTCAAAGTGTAATGGCATATACAAGGTAAATCCTATACTCCTGAAAGTATGCTCCCAATGCTGAGAATAGACATAATCCGGAATTCCCTAAAGATGGGTTTTACCAGGGGTACAAACAAAATTTAATTATAGATCCACTGAAGTTCAGTCAGACGTTCAATTCTGTCTTTGTTTCCATTGTGATTCCAGCACGATGTTAACGGTATGTTGTTTTTTGTACCGCATAATTAGAGGGAAAATATTTGACATGACCTAACCTTTCTGGACAGCCAATAGATGATAAGTAATATGACCACCCTTTGGACCCTTGAAAACTGGTCTTCTTATTGAGGTGGTCTTAATATTTAGGTTGAATAATAGCAAAACAATGAAATTGGACTTGAAAATTATTTTCTTAATTTTGAGGTGGTATTATTATTGAGGTGATCTTTAAGTCAGATTTTACTGTAATTAACATTACCAGCTCTGTTTAAGTCAATTAAACTACGTCCTTCCACTTCATCGTGCAAGCTCTTCCCAGAATCTTGTTCTAACTGCAGCTGTAATATGTTAGCAGTTTTTTCCTCACAATCTGTCTCGTATTTCCCATATACAAGATACTTAAACTTTCCGTTGTTGGCTAAAGCGTGGTTTTGCTGTGTTATCTGATATCCGGCCTGTTGACCAAACAAATGAAGAAAAATAAGTAAGAAATATCCAATCAACTACCGTAGGGAATTCATAAAACATTAGATTGATTGGTTCAATTACAGAAGGTGGCTGAAGTTTCATAATGAATTCATATGATCAACTTCCAGTCTTGATATAAACACTGGAGATTTAAGAAGAACACGTTAAGTTACAAACAAAGCATTATACATGATACATTTAAAGACGTATCCTACAATAAGGCCATTTTTTTCTAACGCAGAGATTTCCTTTAAACTTTTTATATTTGATCAGTGTTATGTATCTAACCAAAATATGAAATAAAAATGATAGGTCACTTTGCTCGATTTTATGATAATGGAAATTTAAAACGTGAATATTTCATATGAATATAGAGAATATAGATTTTCTTACAACTTGGTATACTATAGGAGAGTCACTGTCTGAATGAAAATATGAAATAATAGGTCACCTTGCTTGATTTTAAGATAAGGATTGTTTTATTGTGTTTCAAATGCAATACATATGGAAAGTGAAAGTTGTAAAACATTACCCTTAATACACTTGGTAACCCATTATCGTTTTACATTTTCATAAAATGTGTTAGTTTTAAATAAAGGTAATGACTATAAACTATTAATAAAGAAATTATCTTGCCATGAAAACCTCAAATAAGTGAAAATAGAATGCTAATAATTACTGTTTCAGCTTATTACTTTCTTGTCATGAAAACCTCATTTTAAATTACTAGTCAAACCAATGAAATGATATTGATAACGGTTTTGTTTTCACTTATGCATGTTTATTTTGTGAAACACATTTGAAGAGTTTAGAGTTTGATAAAAGTGTTCAAGTCAGGAAATAATACAGAAATAGCTTAAGTTAATGAAGCAATATATTGTGGTACGTATTGCAATATATCATGGTACGTATTGCAATATCTCATGGCACGTATTGCAATATCTCATGGTATGTATTGCAATATATCAATGTACATATTGCAATATCTCATGGTACGTATTGCAATATATCATGGTACATATTGCAATATCTCATGGTACGTATTGCAATATATCATGGCACGTATTGCAATATCTCATGGTACGTATTGCAATATATCATGGTACATATTGCAATATCTCATGGTACGTATTGCAATATATCATGGTACATATTGCAATATCTCATGGTACGTATTGCAATATATCTTGGTATGGTTATGTGTATTGTGACAACCCTATTTATGAATGAAAAATCACGCCATTTCCTTCATCAAGTTTCAGCATCATTCACTTACAGGGAGATCAGCATAGAAGTAATGTTTTCTGTCAAATCTGGATACTTTATTAACAGTACATTCAAGTGCAATAGCTGTAACCACGCCCGCTTCCACACATCGTTTATTTAACACCTGAAGTATAAGCAAGCAACTACAAGTACATGATACAACCATTAGACAACTGTTTAAATGGATATTTTCACCAGTCAAAAAGTCTGCAAATTGGTGATATCAGATGTTTATAAGGAAATATATATAATATACCAAAATATTGCCGACGTTGATATACATGTAATACATGAAATTATTAATATGATAAAATTATCAATGTTTGTATTCCCATTTGTAATAAGATACGTACTGGTAGAGTTCCAGGCAGTGCAGAATCCAGGAATGATACTTGCGAATTCACAGGGCCACCAAACTTGGAGGATGCACCAGAAAATAACTTTGCATTTGTTTTAATCTGCGCATGAATTTCTAAACCAATTACAGGTTCCCAAGCAGGCAGCTCAGCTTGTTCTAGCTTCGTGGATATATACCTTTGACACAAATAGAAAGTTAGATATACAGTAGAACTTTGAAAACAGTTTTGGCTCAAAACATTTGTCAGATTGTGCTAAATTCAAGCAAAGACCTAAATACCAGTATTTAGGTCTTGGATTCAAGTGTCCTCAAACTCAAAGGATAACATTAGACTTTCAAAGTGTGAATTTGTATATTAATTGGAGTTTATTCATTATTGATATATGCTCTAATTGTATGTACTGCATTATTACTGTATGTCTTAAATAATCATTGTTGTTATGCTTTATTTTCATATCTGCATTTTATTCATGTACATAAAAATACATTCATGAATCCTTTAATTAATTACATACATACAAATGTGTATGTTTTATTTTCATTTTTAATTATTATCACTATGAATAATGCTATGACTATAGATCGACATGCATTTTAATAGAAACACATTTATAAATGCCATGTTTTCAGCATGCTTAGTACACTTCTACAGGGGACAGTCAGTTTGTATTTTAATATAATATGCTGTCCCCCGACAAATGCCTTCAACTTCAAGTTATAATCGTAACAGTGATAGATAATTGACTATGAAGTAGAAGTTCTTGACGGTGATGAATAGAGAAATAGCTTCATCAATTTGCCTACTAGAATGTATTTACAGGATTGTAAATTTCTAATTCTATTATTAGATCCATGACAAGCATATGCATCCAAAATGAACATATCCGACTACTATTCCAGTCACAACATAGTCTATTTTGGAAGGTAATTAGAATAAATATCCAACAAAACACTAAATAATAAAACGATGACATATGTTTTTACCTTTTATTTACTCTAACAACTCTGACAATATTTCTTGCCATCGGATGACCGCATAATTTACACACTGACAGCCGGACTGGCAAGAAGGTCGCCATGTTTGATATGAATCCAAGAAAGATAACTCGTTTGGTAATATCATTTATAATTTGTACGATTTACTTCCCTTAGATAAAATAATCGGCATGATATTATTTGATAAAAATGAACGGAAGACCTAAATACCATTTACCAGGTCTTTGAATAAACTGACAATTTACCGTCTATCTGAAAGAAGCCATTCGGACTTAGACGTGCGTTTTTGCTGTCGTCTTGTTTAAGAGCATATCTACAAGGTTTTTGGCACGTGCCAGGGACTATATAGTGTGTTCTAGCATGTACGCAATTTGATGCACTTCTAAGGAGAACTTCGACAATACTTGACAGACTCGCGTGAAGAAGGTGTCGTTAGAAAGAAAAAATATTAATGCTTAGAATTCGTTGCATATTATCGGGTCTGTGATAGTATACTAGTAGATATATATTTCGATGTTTCAAGTCGGCCGCGGACAGAGGTCAGGTGTGGAAAGCGTTAGCTAGATTCCTTGTATGCCTACTTATTATACATGTAGATATATATAGTCCTACTATAGAAGTGATACATAAAGGGGAAAAAGACGTGACAATCTCCCATGAACTGGGATGTGTTCAATGCATTGGTATGAAATATTTCAAAGATTAAATTGACTCAATATCACTGAGCAGGCTACCAACAATTAAATCACGGACGTAGAGCCCAAACCGAATAAGTTTCACTGAGTAGGCCTACAGGTTTAGTAAGTTTCAGTACCAAGTAAATGTCCGTGCCTATAGTAGATATACAGATGTATATATCATATGGGACCAAAATGTATGTTAATAAGTGTATTCATAATGTTAAATTATGCTTATGAATTTAGAAGAGCGAGAATAAACTTACTACAGGGAACGACACGTATACGACATAAGACCGTCAGTGCCTCCCCACACATACACAATTTGCAGGCATACGTATTTATTCCAAAAAAATTACCACATACTTCCGTGTTTCTTTTGAGTTCCTTTTTGCACTCTCGGAAAACAGGAAAACTTGAACTTCCGGTGAACACGTGACACTCCTTTTTTCTCGTAAGTCAATCTTTACGACTATAAAATGAACCCGGAAGTTTCAAACCAGTGAAGTAAATTTAATTAATTTAGCTATTTAGTGTTTACGTTTCTTTAAAATAACCTGTTATTTACTGTAACAAGTACACTACGGTGAAATTCACACAGGACAAATAGAAAAGCAAATGTTACACTAATATATTTGTTGATGATTTTGAAGATACGAGAAATAAATCCGTATGTCCAATCTATAGATTTATATTGATACTGACCGAATGAATCAAATTCAGATTGAGTGCTTATATTACAAGCTAAAATTTGTCAATTTGGGGTCAAATTGTTTTCATGATTTATTTTAATTAAACACCTCTGGTTATTTTACGTGCTCGATGTAAAGCCTCATACACGGGACCTCGGGTTTTAAAGTCTCGTCCGAAAGACTGTTAGTACTGTCAGTGATGGAGCGGGGAATCGAACCTGCGATCCCTGGATTACTAGTCGGGCGCGTTACCACTGGACTACAGATCCGCTAATTGTATGTATTATGACGGACCTATATATTCATAGGTCCGTGGTATTATGAAATAATGAAGAACACGCCCATTAATCCTTTATTTTGGTAAAACCGACATTTCATTGTTAATAATAACCACGTGATTACCGCATGACACCACCCCTCTTTCGCGGGTAATTTGTTAAGACATTAAATAAAAGAAATAATTTTTGTTGTTATGAGAGATCTTCAGGAAATTGTCTAAGTGACATTTGTCTTTGTGACTATTTTTACTTTGTGAATATTTTTACTTTGTGACTATTTTAACTTTGTGACTATTTTTACTTTGTGCTTTCTTCGTGATTTAAACTTTAATACTTTGTGTATTTTGAGACTTAACTTAGTGATTATTTATTAAATATACTTTTCTGTGAACATTATAATTACTCTGCGAACTTTGTGTCACTGTTATTAAATTTGATCAAACGGAACTGTGCTTTTGTCGTTATATCTTGCCATCATCACATCCCTGGTTATGGATCAATGTTGCCTCCACTACGTTACGTGCGGGTACCGAAATGGGCCGCGTAACACTTATGCACCTTATTAGGGAACCGGACAAAATCCCTCCCGTCACTTATTGACAAGGCAGATAAAACGTTAATCCCCCGTACTAGTTTACAAAATCCCTCCCGTCACTTATTGACATGGCAGACAAAACGTTAATCCCCCGTACTATTTTACAAAAACCCTCCCGTCACTTATTGACTTGGCAGACAAAACGTTAATCCCCGTACTATTTTACAAAAAACCCTCCCGTCACTTATTGACTTGGCAGACAAAACGTTAATCCCCGTACTATTTTACAAAAAACCCTCCCGTCACTTATTGACTTGGCAGACAAAACGTTAATCCCCCGTACTATTTTACAAAAAACCCTCCCGTCACTTATTGACTTGGCAGACAAAACGTTAATCCCCCGTACTATTTTACAAAAACCCTCCCATAAAAATGCAAGGGCTGACAAATCCCCTCCCTTACCTGACAAATCCCCTCCCTTACCTGACAATCCCCTCCCTTACCTGACAAATCCCCTCCCTTACCTGACAAATCCCCTCCCTTACCTGACAAATCCCCTCCCTTACCTGACAAATCCCCTCCCTTACCAATCTGGTACGAAATGGCAGTTAGTTCAATAATTTCATTATGCCTATGAAATGGAAATATACTTAAATATTTGTTTTATAAATATGATTTATATTCATATTAAAGAACTCTTGTAGCTCCGATCTTTTGTACTGGCTTACTCATAATCTAGATATAGAATCATGTTTGTCAAGGCTCAACGCGTTAATTATTGTTTGGACATTATACGAGTATTTTTGCATAAAGCTTTTATGCGTCATTCGATCAGATGTACGATTGAGCTATTGTCTTTATATGTAAGCAAGCGATCACCATATCGATAGTTGGGTAAACTTATACCGAATGTGTTACACTCTTCAGACAGAAGACGGTCCCACGAAATACTTAGCTTTATGTAGAGGAATTAGACACCAAAATAGACAAATTGTCGAATTCCCATGGGTCAGCCCGCCGCTCTCCGTGGGGCAAAATATTAATGTTGATTTTGAGGTGCGTTATGTTGTATAATTATGCAATTATAATTATATAGATTCATATAAAGTGTAAAGTCTGCAGGACAGTCCTCCCTTGACCAATAATGCAGGAAGGACGATTTTTTGAAGTCAAGTTGTGCATCAATTCATACATATGTGTTAATGAAGCAAAACTCCGTGATCCTGTGACGTTTCTACGCATTTTACGGTGGCACTGATTCACAGAAAAGACATGCCAGGTTTTTTTGTTCACTGCGTGCGCTTGCGCACGAAACAATCACGCAATATCTAGAACACACATTTATTTAGACTACCACGTGACCATAAGGAAGAACATATATCTTGTTGATCTTTGTTGTTTGAGCGACTTAGGTGGCCCGTGGCTCAGTGGTTAACGCTGCCGACTACGACTCCGAGGGTTCGATCCCAGTCTTTCCCACCTAACATTGTACTGGTACGTAACCAGTTAAGTACCTTCGATTGGTTCGACACAAGAAAAGTAGGCCTACTGGTTGGTTGCCAGGAAAGTGGTAACTGTACGATAGGTCTCATTGGCACTGTGCAGGTATCGTCTTCGGGTTCAAAATTGAGCCTATATATACTGCCCTACTGGCAGGTTAATTTCTCCGTTCGACTTCAGAGAGTCCCTTTATGGTGTGCGGGGGACATACCAGGTCGACCGAAATACCATGAAGTGTATAAGAAAATGCAAGTGTCAACCTCATAAACACAGTAATTTGCATTTTTTTGATCGACTTTCAGAATAACATCATACAGTAAGCAGGAAGAAATCAAGGTATTGACTTGTAACAAAGACAAAACATACTTATATTTTGTGAAACATTTTATTAACAAGTCTTTATTTATATCGTCACAACCAATTGAACATACTTTGACCATCGTTTATACTTGATAGCAAATTAACCAAAAAACATTAGAGAAACTTCCCTTTTTATAAAAAATGCGCAACTTATTACTTTCACATTGTGGTGATTTGGGTTCCTTTCCCCTCACTACCGAGCACAGCCTCTACGCCTTCTTGGCATAATCCAGGATGCACGTGCATAATGTAAAGAAACCAAACTGCGGATATTTTAGAGAGTTATAAATAGTATCGGACAAATTTCTTCCATTGTATGACAGAAAATATGTTATAATTTACCAATTTTGATTTACGAGTTCATTTTTTCCTGGGGATGCCTTGCACACCCCCCTCTAGCCAATCAGGAGACACCCTCCTAGGCTCCGACACCCTTATAGCAGCGCCCTTTGATTTTTTGAATCCTTACTATGCTCCTGATGTTCATATACTTTTCAAAACAATTGTTACACAAATGTACCATGTACATAAATATCCTTTCATTTTTTTTGTGAAATACGATGGTCAAAGTTATGTTGAAAACGTCTTGACTTGAATTCTAAAATACACATTCTATGGTAATTTGCATTGTACATGTATTATAACAAGTAACATTTATACAGTTTTTAACTTATCATAGTGATTACTAGTAACTACAACATTAGATAAATAACGTAAAGATTATTTACTGGCGATTTCACAATTTTAGCTCATGATGATGGGTCACAAACCGATGAAATAAAGTGATTACTTTTACATGTAATGAACAAACAAATTATGTATATATATATATTGTGATTGACATAATCGGCACGTACGTGCCTTTTGATACATTATACAATAAAGACTCGTATAAATACAAGCTATGAGTAACGTAATATCGCTGTTTCCATGCAGAATAGTTCCTTACATGGTACCCTGGGATCAAACAACGTATTCTGGTCAAAAGTACAAACACGCCAGGACTATTTCAAAGTTGTGTTGATTTTTAATAGCAGTAAGCCTAAATCTGAGCAATCTATACCAATATGTTAAAATCGCATTCATCGTTTCACAGGGGCATAGCCAGAGCTGGTAGAATGTGTACGTAGGCAATCAAGCGTTCTAGGGGCATGACACCCTGAAAACCCTGTTTTCTAGAATGTTTGTGGGGCGATCTGGTGACATTTTCACCAACAATAGAGTAATTTTGAAGCATTTCATATACATAAAAATTAAAATCCCAAAGTGAAGATGCTCCACTGATGATTATTGCATTATTTGTGATTTATTTTTTTTTACTTATATAACTGTGTATACACAATTCCGTTTTTTACGTACATGTAGCTACGAACTTGTTTCAGTTCGCTTTGTCAAACGGAAGTGAAGATTTTCAAAATACAAGATGGCGGGTTTGCTCTTCTGACCAGTACCCATAAATGTCACAACAAAATTGTATTTTGAGATATCATAGAACTATAAATTTAAAACCCTAAATAAAGAGAGACATACATAAATAATTGACAATCATAACAACATTAGGAACATACATCTTTACTACCACGGTATGTTTTAAAACAACAAACTGTTAGACTGGCGCAAAACAACAAAAAATCATACCAACAAGGTAGAAACAAGATGTCATAACTAAAAAATAAGTTGATTAACTAAATAATCAGACCATCTCCCAACTAAGGCAGACTTTCTTCATAGCCAAGAATGATATTATTATTGAGATTTCACTTCATATAATGAAATACACAACTCCAGTTTGCGTTTACCCAGAGAATCACCAACATACATATAACTTGGGTATCCAATACAAAAGATGAGCAATATTCATGAAATATACTCGAACATGAATTTAAATAAATGTAGGACAAAAGAAGGAATTGTAAAATTAAATTAAAGAGAAAATGCTAAGAGGAAAGAAAAACACATTGATATCATTAGAAGACACACTGAGTTCACCTTTCTAACAAGGAGGATCAACGGGTCAAACACACACCAACATTTAAAACTAAACTATCCAAGTCGTAGGTTTTACGGACGGACGGACTTCCGCCAAGCTGAAATACAAACAGGCGGACTTCCTTCACGATTCTGCTGGTTCAGCGACAACTGGACCAACTTGCAGTCACTATAAGCACAGTCACCAGAGAAACAAAATCTTTAAAAACTTAAGTCCACGTTACCCTCAACCTGTTAGGATTGTACAACCATTGTCCTATTTTGTTGTCTTGTCTTTTCTTATTGTCTACTTTATACGTTGCAACCTCTCCAGAGCATCACCCCTGTGGGTGACACACCTGTTGGCTGTTGTTCAAAGGTTGTTGCTCTAGTGAGGTTAAATTGATAGTAAATTACTACTAAATTTGATACTGTTGTTGAAGAGAGGTTGTTGCTCAAGAATGGACCACTCCGTATATATCCGAATTCATGTACAGAAGACAAAATTAAATGGCAAGCATCAAACTCATATTTCGAGGGCTCAACGCAACACTGTCGTAACTCCTATATAAATTAATAGGAGTTACGACATTGTTGCGTTGAGCCCTCCAATTTTGTGGTACAATCTTATCAATTTGAGTGATGTATGGACAAAAGATTCATAAGGTATATTTTGTTCCTCTGGGTTCAGTGACTAAAACCAATCGGCTGCTCTAGGGATTAAAACAATACATAGGACTTAGTTAAATCATTAGTCTGTTTATACTATATTTTAGCTCAGTAACGTGAAAGTTTGACCATTTTGCTGTCAGGATGATAATGTAGCTATGTGTACTGAAAAATAACAAGCAGCCTCTAGAACAGGAAGCAGGCAGATGGATCTATTTGACAAAATAACACTGAACGTTTATATACACATAATTTGAATAATTATGGTTACCACTGCGATGGAGAAAATGTATCCCTAATAAAGTTTAGATATATTACGTATGCAGCACCTATCAAGTATGTATGTCTTAATGATAATAAATCAAATGCGATTTAAAATGAGAAGTAATAAAGAAAAGAAATTAATCTCATTAAAATTTGATTCATAATGTTTGCTACAAATTGTTTAGACTGGTCTTAACCATTCGTTCATAGAGAGTATTATATGGGTACCAGTCTGAATTGTTTGAAACAACACAGAGAGTTAAGTAGCAAACATTGTAAAATGGATTCAAACGAGATTTGGACGAAATAAAGAAATACGATCTCAATTATTTCTCAAAGCTCTGACGATAGCATTGATTTTGAAAGCTTTGAAAATGAATAAAAGAGTCCAGCAGGGAATGCCACCCTGATGCTAAGTGATCAGCTTACCAAAAAGCACACAGAGACTTAAAGTATATAGTGGGGGTTACACAGGCAGATACACGTAATTCTAGTTATGATTGTACAATTATCATGTATGTCTCAACCTAAGTCACGAGTGACCACAAGCCCCAGAGTTAGAATCTAATGTTTCTGTACGTTCTATTGATATCCTGTCTTGTGGCACAGATGTTTGACTAACACTCTCCGAGTCGGACAACAACCTGAAAATCAACATTGGAAAATATAAGTTGAATATATCCATATACGGCAAACTTCACATAAAGACCACCTCAAACTTTAGTTTTCATTTATTCTTTCCATATTTAAATTCGACAATGAGACCATCTCTCAACTAAAACTGATTTTCTTGAGAACCAAAGGTGATCTAGTTACTGAAGTTTCACTGTAGAACAATACAATATTGTAAAAGACTTTTTGCTTCAGTAAAACAAATGGTTTTTTATTTAATCAATGCAGTATTCACGACAGGTTTGAACAATTTTATTTCTTAAACATAACAGGGGTTATATATTACTTACTCTTGTAACTGGCGTGAGTTAGAATCCAGTATTGAAGTTAACTCTGATTTTGACGCCTGTAATTCAGTGGCCCTGCAATATAATAAATTGGTATATTGTAATGAACTACATGTAAACAGTGGCACAAAGTGGTATAATTGAGTGTTTTATTGTAATGTACAATCAAGTAGTATGATTGACCGGTATATTGTAATGCACAAACAAGTAGTATGATTGACTGGTATATTGTAATGTACAATCAAGTAGTATGATTGACCGGTATATTGTAATGTACAATCAAGTAGTATGATTGACCGGTATATTGTAATGCACAAACAAGTAGTATGATTGACCGGTATATTGTAATGTACAATCAAGTAGTATGATTGACCGGTATATTGTAATGTACAATCAAGTAGTATGATTGACTGGTATATTGTAATGTACAATCAAGTAGTATGATTGACCGGTATATTGTAATGTACAATCAAGTAGTATGATTGACTGGTATATTGTAATGCACAATCAAGTAGTATGATTGACCGGTATATTGTAATGTACAATCAAGTAGTATGATTGACTGGTATATTGTAATGTACTAGCAAGTAGTATGATTGACTGGTATATTGTAATGTACAATCAAGTAGTATGATTGACTGGTATATTGTAATGCACAATCAAGTAGTATGATTGACCGGTATATTGTAATGTACAATCAAGTAGTATGATTGACCGGTATATTGTAATGTACTAGCAAGTAGTATGATTGACCGGTATATTGTAATGTACAATCAAGTAGTATGATTGACCGGTATATTGTAATGTACAATCAAGTAGTATGATTGACCGGTATATTGTAATGTACAATCAAGTAGTAGGATTGACCGGTATATTGTAATGTACTAGCAAGTAGTATGATTGACTGGTATATTGTAATGTACAATCAAGTAGTATGATTGACCGGTATATTGTAATGTACAATCAAGTAGTAGGATTGACCGGTATATTGTAATGTACTAGCAAGTAGTATGATTGACTGGTATATTGTAATGTACAATCAAGTAGTATGATTGACCGGTATATTGTAATGTACTAGCAAGTAGTATGATTGACTGGTATATTGTAATGTACTAGCAAGTAGTAGGATTGACCGGTATATTGTAATGTACTAGCAAGTAGTATGATTGACTGGTATATTGTAATGTACTAGCAAGTAGTATGATTGACTGGTATATTGTAATGTACAATCAAGTAGTATGATTGACCGGTATATTGTAATGTACAATCAAGTAGTAGGATTGACCGGTATATTGTAATGTACTAGCAAGTAGTATGATTGACCGGTATATTGTAATGTACAATCAAGTAGTATGATTGACCGGTATATTGTAATGTACTAGCAAGTAGTATGATTGACCGGTATATTGTAATGTACAATCAAGTAGTATGATTGACTGGTATATTGTAATGTACAATCAAGTAGTATGATTGACTGGTATATTGTAATGCACAATCAAGTAGTAAGACTGACCAGTATACTGTAATGTACAATCAAGTAGTATGATTGACCGGTATATTGTAATGTACAATCAAGTAGTATGATTGACCGGTATATTGTAATGTACTAGCAAGTAGTATGATTGACCGGTATATTGTAATGTACTAGCAAGTAGTATGATTGACTGGTATATTGTAATGTACTAGCAAGTAGTATGATTGACCGGTATACTAGTATTGTAATGTACAATCAAGTAGTATGATTGACCGGTATATTGTAATGTACAATCAAGTAGTATGATTGACTGGTATATTGTAATGTACAATCAAGTAGTATGATTGACCGGTATATTGTAATGTACAATCAAGTAGTATGATTGACCGGTATATTGTAATGTACAATCAAGTAGTATGATTGACCGGTATATTGTAATGTACAATCAAGTAGTAAGATTGACCGGTATATTGTAATGTACAATCAAGTAGTATGATTGACCGGTATATTGTAATGTACAATCAAGTAGTATGATTGACCGGTATATTGTAATGTACAATCAAGTAGTATGATTGACCGGTATATTGTAATGTACTAGCAAGTAGTATGATTGACCGGTATATTGTAATGTACAATCAAGTAGTATGATTGACCGGTATATTGTAATGTACAATCAAGTAGTATGATTGACCGGTATATTGTAATGTACTAGCAAGTAGTATGATTGACCGGTATATTGTAATGTACAATCAAGTAGTATGATTGACCGGTATATTGCAAAGCATTGTTACCCATTTTATTTGCTCAAATCTACATACATGTACTAAGATTCAGCAGAGCTAAATGCAGCGTGGTGTGTATTGGCTATAATTGCGGGGCCATCACACAGTAAAGGGGTCAACCAAACAGAACATACTGTGTAAGGAGTTGATGTATCAATATGGACTTTTCTGAAACTGAAGATCCAGTAGATTTTATGGACTCTGATTCCATCTTCTTTCGATCAGAGATTTTTACGAGTTCAGGTTTTTCTAACAGGTCTTTCACAGCCGACGATAACAAATCAGAAACTCTAAGATAGTTTTCGCCTAACTGAAATTAAAAAAATTATTATTGTGGCTGATAATAAAGATAATTATCTAAATATTACACATCTGACAGCTCAGTAATTTAATTTTCACTTCTTTTTTATTCCAAAAACAAACGTTGTCAAACAATTTTTACAGCAATTTTTGAGACAAGACGTTATAATTGAATAGATGTCACACTTAAAGTTGCATGGTTAACATTTACATTCTAATGAAAAACAATTTCATGTACACAATCTTTCTACTTAGATATATATAAGAGACAATACCAAAAATAAGACATTTTTACTGTGACATTCCAATACTCATCAGCAATTAAATACTGGTAGCTTGTGTCCAGAAACCGAAATCCTTAAAGTTGAGACAACAGAAAAACCTCAATAGTAAGACCACCCTTTAAAACTGGTCTTAATATTGAGGTGGTCTTAATATTTAGGTTGTATAAAGAGCAGAACAGTCAAAATGGACTTGAAAAGTGTGGTCTTAATTTTGAGGTGGTTTTTACTGTTCTGTTAAAATTTTATGTATAAGACAAATGAGTACATGTAGTCAATCAGAGTTCAATTACTTTGATTACAAACTTAATGAACAATAATGCACTTACTCGGTCAAGTTTTTCATTTAGCTGACTTTGGCATTCGGCTACACACTGCAAGTTTGTTTCAACTTTGCCTTTTCTCGTCAAGTGTTTGAGAATGATACTAAAATACAAGTATTGTTATGATAAACACAATTTATAGAGGACATAAAATAATACGATTTGCAAAGATGAACTTTACATTATGAACATCAAAAAAAAAGACGACACATGTTGAAAATTAAGAAACTTATACCATATGTCAATGTTCAACAAATGCATGTTTGATTTCAAGAGAATATCTCAAGTCTTCACCCTATCATATAAGGTTAAGAATGGAGCATTTAGAAACTATTGTACAAACAATTGGTGAACGTCTCTGTTCTATACCAGAACTGTTAATCTAAGCATTGTGGAATTGGTTTCTTTTCTTCCTAAATGTCACATTATCTTATTATTTTCCGTTATCATGTTATTAAGGTAACAGACATAGAAATCATTTATAGTTCCCTGACAATAACATATTTCTCGTGCAAACATATGGACAGGTTCATGTAAAGGTAGAAATCCTAATATTTTCTTATCAAAAATGCTAACTAATGATTTTGAAAAAAATGGCATGTATATTCCTTCATAAAAAAAACGTACTGTGAAACGTTCGCAAAAGTTTGCTGGAAAACCAAACACAACTCCGATACTGGTATTTCCTATATTACTGCTAACTTGCAGTTTTGTAGTTCAAGGACACATAATGCAGTTTTAGAGCAATACATGTATATCTATCACATAACCTTATTTATGCATCACATGTGACTGACGACTGATCACCATCGAAAGGTAGGAAAACCAGAGGATTATAAATATCATGCATAGACAGTGATACTTATTGAACTGTACTTTATCTAGACTTCAACTATCAATGTCACCTACCTGATTTTTTTTACACTTGCAGTATGAACAGTCTTCAAATTCTGTATACAGTGACCGTGGAAAGAGTCGATTTTTACCAGATAGTCCTCCATCTTTTTCCTATAACAGAATAGAAAAATGTGGTGAAAATTAAAAAAAAATGTGTATGTCTATTGCCTACTTACCTGACCAACTTCAAAAAGTAGAGTCTAGAGATAGCAACCAAAGACTTTTAGGGGAAATTTAAGTGCATGACTTAACTATTCATATAAATCAACATCATTGAAACCTGAACACTTAATTAATTTTATTTTGCAACATACAAAATTAATAAAACCTTAATTTCTACTCATCAACCGATATGAATTCAAACTACATTATGCCATCTTTTCTGCGATAACGATAAATTAATAAAAAAACTAGCACACTTTGCTTTGAACTTTTTTATCACCACATGTAAAGTAGTCATTTTTTGGCGTCAAAAAAGTAGTTCCAAAATAGAAAAAAATACGACAGACATGAATTTAGTGTTTGTGAAAGACTCGAACAATTAATCTGGTTATTCAGTTTTATTCATTGTATATCAAGTGGCCTACTTCTAAGACTTGTAAAAAGAGGACAACAGTTGAACCCAATGAACTCCCATTTTAATTAAGATGCTTGTGTAAAATGTTGCAATATTTATAGACCTTTGGACGTAAATGCTGGTGATTGACTGAATAAAAAACAATATATTTTCATGTTCTAGAACAAGTCACGTTTATTAATAAGTTAACCAAATATAGAATGTAGTATCATCCCCTGTCTGTCTCTATTTACAATGGTGTTTGTCACAACCAAACAATTAACCATGCATGCTTTTGCATGAAATCTGGTCATTGTTTAAAATAGCGTAATCAATATCATATGACATAAAGAATGTAAACCTTCTAGAATATGAACTTTCAGAATAGAGACATGTAAACATGCATTAGATAGGGAATAAATATACAACTTTTTTTTAAAATTAAAAATGCAGTACTGAAAAATGATTGAAGGTTAAATTGTGGAAAATTTTCACGATATCATGCCATACAAAATGGGATTTTACAGATCTATTAATAGACAACTTGGAAAAACCAATTACAACATAAAATTTATGACATTGACAGTACACGTGTAACTATTAGAAATAAAAAAATCGTTCACTTTTAAAAAAAGTTTAAATTATATAGAAATGTTTACTACTATGTTGTGCATGGGTAGGCATTGATATTTTAGGTAAATCCCCTGATTCACAAAATCTACCTATAAACCATAGATTCGTAACAGGCTGATATTTGTGCTTAAACTTGCTTGAAGTAATAAGTTTATAGGTCCTTGACAAAATGGATTGTAAATCAGAATGCTTGTAAACAAACGATTTACCAAAATGGAATGAGTGATCATCAAATGTTTACTGACAATCAAAAGTAGAGTGTTTATTTATTATAGTGTCACTCCTATTTAAATGGCCAGCCATTTCTGACTTATGAGACACCTACTTTCTGAACACATTTACTTCTCAATTCCTATCCTTTAATGCTAGGCACCAGGCAGGTAGGCACACAGTAACCATTATTTAACTAACTGGCCGCTCACCAACCAGCCACATCAGAACTGACCCCAACAGGGATTCGAAACTTCGACCACTTGGCCACGGGGACAATATTTTTATATTCAATATTTTAAACCACCACTCATAATTTCATAGTACTGATTTAAGGTTGTTTCATTTTCTTGTATTGAAAAATAATTACAAAAATAAAATCAAGTTGCAACTAAAACAATATGGTGACAATAAAAATGTGAATTAAGTATTATTAAGATACACAGCTAAAAAAACACCTTCAACTTTCTTATTTTATTCTACAACGTATATTAATAACTCTCGCTGACTGCTGACATGGTATACTTACCAGTATTCATACCTGTTTCGATGAATGTGAAATTCGGCACTTAACCTTGCCTAAACGGGGTTCGAACTCATGACCACTACGCTTACCAAAACCGAGGATATTACACAATTTCTCACAATCACAAATTACCAATTTAGCAAATATTAAATAGTAGATGCCATTGAATCAAACCACATTAATTAGTCTGGATTGCTTGCTTCCATTGTGACAGATATAAAAACTTACAGTTGACCACAGATATTTATTTTTTAATTTTCATAAAATAGTAACAGGTACTGAATCAAAAGTTAATAAAATAACAATTATAATATCGAATTGAAATATGTCACTAGACATACTTCTTCATCACTTTGGTAAGATATGTTGTGACATCACATTGGTAAGATATGTTGTGACATCACATTGGTAAGATATGTTGTGACATCACATTGGTAAGATATGTTGTGACATCACATTGGTAAGATATGTTGTGACATCACATTGGTAAGATATGTTGTGACATCACATTGGTAAGATATATTGTGACATCACATTGGTAAGATATATTGTGACATCACATTAGGTACGTGTATTACCTTTCGACTGAATGTATAAATTGTTCATGTGGATGCAGACTTCCATACTTTTTGTGCTTGGAAAATGTTGTCATAACTGTCTGTACTCCAACTCGCACATGTTCCATCTTCGATAAACTGAAAAGGGAAGATTTCTTATTGGATTGCTCAGAACCACGATTTCATTTAATAAAGCGGCCAGAGAAAATGATTCAGAAATGTTATTCAAATGTGTTATATGATAACAATCATGAATGTACTACAATGTACCTACAATTCACACTGGTATTGTCTTTTTTTGTATATTGTAAGAAAATGAAAACATTTTCATTTATTTTCTAATCGTAAATTGAAATCCTAACTCTGATTCAATTCATGGTTTATAGGTCCGTGTTATCAATTACATTCGGGGTGCGATTGTTCAACACTTATTTCGTCATTAGTTTATGGTCTTACTATGATCGTGATATTTATTTTGCAATATTTAAGCAGAGTCATCACTGTCATGTCACGACATAATAAGAATATTATTCATACATTCTTCTCCATTGTAAAATTGGCATGATAATAGTATAGAATCATCCCTCTATGTAATGATATTTTGTAAACAAGGAAACAAGGACGTTTCTAGGAAGAAATGCTAAACGCCTGCTGAAGTCTTTTATTTCCTTACGTTATTACGTAAATCAGGAAGGTCTGTTTTGTTAAATACACCTACGGTATTTATACTGAATACAAATAATAGACATATCATATTTATACCTAATGTAAACCTGTAGGACAAAGTTAATACTTCAGTTACGAAGTGATATCAAGAAGGAATATTGAATACTTTACAATAACAAAACACAATTACTAGATTTACATCAAAATGTACATAAAGAAAACACACAAACAACTTAAAGCCTATCTTGGTCTCTCAATCTCTCATTGAAATACGTAATGATATCTAAACTGCATCAAAATAAAAAACAAGAAATGGGCAATGCCCACAAACCAGGTTTTTCAACCTAATAATTTGTAACCAAGGCTCTATTTGTATAATGAATACATGATGATCATCAATGCTGCAAAGGTGCCAGAGGTGATACATGCATACAAACACTCACACTTTGATGTCAATACACCCACGAATAGCGAAGATATTAAGTGGAAACTGATTTTTAAATTTTAAGTGACCTTGACCTTGGACGGAACAAACCCAAAAGCAATCCCAAGCGAGATCTTCACATGTTCTTACTATACACCAAGTTTGATGTCAATATGTCCAACAAATCTAAAGTTATTAGCCGGAGAGCAAATTGCAATTTTTAGTAAAGGTGACCTTGACCTTTGATGAAACGATTCCAAAAGCAATCCCAAGCGAGCTCTCCACATGTTCTTACTATAACCAAGTTTGATGTCAATATTACCAACAAATCTAAAGTTATTCGCCGGAAACCAAATTTCTATTTTTAGTAATGGTGACCTTGACCTTTGATGGACCGAACCTAAAAGTAATCCCAAGCGAGCTCTCCACATGTTCTTACTGTACACCAAGTTTGATGGCAATATGATCAATGTAACTCAAGTTATTCGCCGGAAACCAAATTTCTATTTTTTGTAACGGTGACCTTGACCTTAGTCGGACCGAACCCAAAAGCAATCCCAAGCGAGCTCTCCACATGTTCTTACTATACACCAAGTTTGATGTCAATATGATCAATGTAACTCAAGTTATTCGCCGGAAACCAAATTTCTATTTTTAGTAACGGTGACCTTGACCTTTGTCGGACCGAACCCAAAAGCAATCCCAAGCGAGCTTTCCATATGTTCTTACTGTACACCAAGTTTGGTTACAATATGATCAACAGAACTCAAGTTATTCGCCGGAGACCACCCAGTTTGACGCCCGCCCGCACGCCCGCCCAACGACATACACCATTCTAATAACCTGGTTTTTTTCAAAAACCTGGTTAAAAATTGTGGTATGGTTGTCAACATGACACTTTTTTGAGAATTCAAGGAAGTTGAAAAAAATATTAGCTTAAGGGTAATTTTTTTTACGATTAACAATACTCATTTCGGTGACCCTTCTGCTTGGTGTCCAAGTTTTTACGTTCATTAAATACCTCTGTATAACTGTCACGTAACTTCGAGTGACAATATATTAACACAAGATAGTGTAAAGTTTCAAAGTATTTATTAAGCTTAATTTAGAACAACTTAATATAAAACAACCAACAACCCAAGTTCATTAATTCAGACGATACCGGCGTGATGGTATGTGCGCGGTACGTAGACCTCAACTCTCTCCAAAACCTTTTTTTTTCTTAAACAGACTGTCCTTCTCCTTTTATAACCATGATGTTATTCGGCTTCTAAGTCGTGCTAATTTTGGCCATGTGGCATCGTCTGGTTTTATTGTATAATATACTAATAACCAATACTTAAATGTCAATAGGCCATTGTGTTTCCAGACATATATTATATCATTTAGCTAAGTTGTGTAATCTATAATCGAATATTGGTAAACATTATATCACTGAGCTAATTGATGTGTTTACTATAAATGTAATATAAGACATGTGTCAGACAGTACTACTTAATGACCGTATCCAGTACAAACATGTATACGTATGGATTACATTACACAATGTTAGTAGTTACATACATGTATTATCATAAAATGTATTTATTTCATTGAAGGAAAGATGAAAGATTACAAAAATAACTAGACCTGGAATTGAAAAAGCATTTTAAAATAAAATATGAAGATGTAACAACAGGAAATGTTAACTTTTAAGTTTTCAAAGCCGAATCTTTCTATTGTCAGAAGAAAACAGTTTGTTTGTTTGGGTAGCTTAATTCTGTTTCAGTTTAAAAGAGAAATTTCTGGCTAAAACCTGTTCAGGTATTTGAATGATTAAAATATCATCCCCAGGTACAAGAATGATACGCTACAAGTAAAGGAATAGTCCTTTTTGGAGAGGTAACACATTCCTGGACAGCATATTTTGGATCGCATAAATGGACTTAATACTCATAATAATACTCACCAATGGTCATCCTCGTTACAACCAAGATGGTCAGCAGGATTGGTAGTGGACAGTTCACTTAAACGTTGTATTAAAACACTCAAATACACGTTGATCTCTTCAATGCGGACGTTCATCTGAACAAACAAATGAAAATAATCTTAAAACATTTTTGTATAAAAAACAAATTCTTTTATCTTCTTTATGACATTTATGGTGTCAGCTTATTATTTTAGCTTATCATTGTAGCTTTGCGTGAGAGTGTGAGGCAAACAACGCTAAGGAATGAGGAAGTAGTTTGATTGGCTTACTGTAAGCCCCAGATAACAGACACTTGTATATATATATTGAATTGTGTATATTAACATCCTGTTTGAGAAAGATTAGCCAATAAAGTAAAGTATGTCCTTACCCTATTGATGGTATCGTCTATCAAACTGTCATCCTTACAAAATATATCAATCATCTTTGATAACTTCCTTACTGTCTGAGCGTTTGATAGGAGATCAAGAATCCCCTTAAAAGTCTTGATGTTTGTTTGAGATGTACGCACTGAACTTAAACGTTTCTTTGAAATTTCTAACATCTTTTCTAACTCTGGTGCCATTTTACCCAATGGAGCTAAACTGCTCTGAACAAACAGGCTGAATAAAAATATACAAAACATAATTGTAACACAATAAGTTCTATTATTATACAGTAAAACCTCACTAATAAGACCACCTCAATAATTAAAGACCACCTCACTAATAAGACCACCTCAATAATAAGACCACCTCACTAATGAGACCACTTCAAAATTAAGAACACAATTTTCTAGTCAATTTTCACTGTTTTGCTCTTTATTCAACCTCACTATTAAGACCACCTCAATATTAAGATCACCTCAATATTAAGACCAGTTGTCAAGGGTGGTCTAATTATTGAGGTTTTACTGTGCATGTATAGCAAAGTCTACCAAAGAACGATAAAATGTACTGATCATATCACAATTCTAAATACAGCATTCAATAAGAAGTGTTAGATTTGATTAGAGAGTATTATTTCAAGAGTCAATGACTGCTTTCTATTATGATTACCGTTCATAGTGAATTGTTTAAGAGCATAATTAAAGTAAGATAACTGCCACCATTGTTAAATTGAGTATGTTTTGTTTACGTTTAAAATTGATAAATCACAAACATGAATAAACTTCCTCCTTAGTCCCATACACTGATATGAACTCAACTTAACAATAACATAATGTTTACTGGTTTAAATCTGTGACGTATCAAATATGACGTAAACAAATGGCTCATTCATATTAAGCCAATTATTCCACATAAATATTTATGGGAAGATTTGCACAAAAATCAACTCTTCAGTAAGAATCAACAATAACAATCATGACCCTTACCGAATTTATAGCGTAAACAAACGTCATTCAAGCACGTAACATCCGATTTAAGCCGGAAAATCATGTAAACAAATCCATGGTAAAGTACCCTGATTGCGCAATCATACTACTTTTTGCAGCTTGAATGAAGTCAATATTATTCGCACAACATATTTATTCATGAATGAAAGGATAACTGGGGCAACTTATAGAAATAGTGAAAATAAATGAGATCATCTTAAAGATTAAAGTCAGATTTTGACAAACATTGGTGAACGTTTAAGTGCAATTATCTGACCGAATTTTTTCACAAATGTTAAAAAGATAAACACAAACACTGCCAATAAACTTCAACTTGCTATTCAATGCACTTTTATTTTATGTAAAATGTACTTTAGTTCAGCTTTGTCCCTGTGGGAAAAACTTTCCGAACGAGAGATCGAAGGATTCCCCTTTCCTGCTTCCTAGTCAGGAATTGTGTTACAGTAAAACCTTGATAATAAGACCACTGTTCGGACCCTTGAAAAATGGTCTAAATATTAAGTTGGTCTTAATATTGAGGTTGAAAAAAGAAAAACTCACTTTAAAGACCACCTCAATATTAAGACCACCTCAAAAAGAAGACCAGATTTCAAGGATCCCAAAGGTGGTCTTATTATTGAGGTTTTACTGTACATGTTTAAAGCGCTAATCTGCAAATTTACAAGTTTCTACTGTTTGCATGGGAATCCTGCTATCTTTGTAAAATGTAAAACATTTTTTACAAATAAATTCACTTAAACCATACACATTCATTCACTGTTTTTTAGCGATAAAGATTTTTTAAATTAAAATTTATAACTGCAAGAATAATGTGATTGAATGCATCGTATCTTGATAAATTGCACAAATAAAACTCATCTTACCGAAGATTCAATTTTGCATCATGCACCAATTGCTGATTTTTTAGTGTTTCCGCAGTTTTCCATTCAGTAAAACACGAGATGGCAGCACACTGTTTGGCGACTGTACAGTCGTTGCTAAGCGACGAATTTACGGAGAATGCTGGAAATGGCGCTGAAAACATTTAGAAGAACATTGAGTCAAACAACTGTGACTGAACTCCCTACAGCATAAATTCAACTTGAATAAACTCAAAATATGATACACACACTTTATTTACAGGGAATAGTGCCCATGATATACAAATAATAATAAAAATATAAATTATACAATACTACTTTCGATTAAAAATTAGTTGAGAATACACTTATTGTGTTCCCTATGTCTATTGGTCTATGTTTTACAAAACCTGTTTTCATTGGCTGACCACTTTTCGTACCTTAGCCAATTTAAGCATGTTTTGTTACATGAACTTAAAACAAAATATTCAACCAAATTTTATTTTTAATCTTAAAGAATATGAAATAATAAAGATATTTACACTTCAAAATGTCTAAAACATATTGAGCAAACATGAATTGTTCCTTCCAGAAGGTTTAACTCCTATCTTTTCATACTTAGGATTTTTTATTAAACGCAACCCAAATGTTAACATTGATGCATCTGTCCAGACAAAAAATCTCTTTATTCTATAATTAGTTTTATTTTAATGGAGAGTAAATTTAAAACACTTCCTGAAGTCTGGTTTCCAAGTCAGGAAGTTTGAAATTTACTTCTGTAGTAAATAAAAACTAGACAATTTTTTAGATATGCCTTTTATATGTACATAACCAATGTCAAAATCATTCTAGCTCGACAAGAAAGTTTTCCTCCAGGCAGTTTTTTAAAAGCATAAAAAAAGTGACGTTTTGCTTCCTGAATGGGGATTAAAAATCTTAATATATAGTTACACACTTCCTGAAAGGGTAGCAAGAAAGGGAAACCCCTAATTTCCCATTCAGGAAGTTTCCCTAACTGCATTAAGTGTAGTTTTAAAATTAACGTACGCAGATTTGTGCTGATAAGTTTTCCCCAATCATAATTATCCTTCTCGAACAGAAAGAGTTGAGATTTTTGGACGGATTTCGGAAATGTTTGAATTTGTTCATTGGTTTCCACAACGTTCTGAAGTTCAGATTGAGACAATAGGACAAGTTGTCTATCTGCAGGTATGTCTGTCAGTGACGCAATCTTCTCTTGTATGTCACAGTAACTAAAATACATTGCAAGTTCAACAATTATTAGATGAACATATAAACACACAAAAGAACAAAGACTAAAATATATAAATGACTAACGCTTAAACAATGTAAAACATTAGAATTTTGTAGGATTGATTAGGACTGATGGTATGTAAAGAATTCCTGAATATTGATACAGGCACTATTAAAGTATTCCGACTGGCTAACTGAATGTGAATAGTTCCACCCAAATGTCAACCTATGACCCGACTGCATGTAGCTGGAAAAGTCACCACATGGCACTGGCTGTTGATTTGAATTAAAGCCACATTACAATGCGTATGACTATAACAGCAAGTACTGTTGTCATGGATAGTACTATGTTACTACCAGAATGTAGACAAAAACAGAATATTTGTGAAGAGACAGTATTTGATATTTATTGATTTCTCTGAAACACAAAATGTATATCTCATGCATTTCAACAAGTGTAACTTTTTCCATTGATTTCTATGTTTTCTATAACTTATATTCAAGTGCCTCCTAATTGCCACAATAATTTTGTTTAACCATATATATATGATCAGAATATACAGTCAGACCTTGTTTATTCGACAACCTTCTATCCGAATATTTAGTATCATCCGAATAAATATCAGGTCCCGATGTATCTTCTCATGATTTTTGAATTCAAATGGGGTATTCAAAACCATGTATTATTTGAATTTAAATGGGGTATTCAAAACCATGTATTATTTGAATTTAAATGGGGTATTCAAAGCCATGTATTATTTGAATTCAAATGGGGTATTCAAAACCATGTATTATTTGAATTTAAATGGGGTATTCAAAACCATGTATTATTTGAATTTAAATGGGGTATTCAAAGCCATGTATTATTTGAATTCAAATGGGGTATTCAAAGCCATGTATTATTTGAATTCAAATGGGGTATTCAAAGCCATGTATTATTTGAATTCAAATGGGGTATTCAAAGCCATGTATTATTTGAATTCAAATGGGGTATTCAAAACCATGTATTATTTGAATTCAAATGGGGTATTCAAAGCCATGTATTATTTGAATTCAAATGGGGTATTCAAAGCCATGTATTATTTGAATTCAAATGGGGTATTCAAAGCCATGTACTATTTGAATTCAAATGGGGTATTCAAAGCCATGTATTATTTGAATTGAAATGGGGTATTCAAAACCATGTATTATTTGAATTGAAATGGGGTATTCAAAGCCATGTATTATTTGAATTCAAATGGGGTATTCAAAGCCATGTATTATTTGAATTCAAATGGGGTATTCAAAACCATGTATTATTTGAATTGAAATGGGGTATTCAAAGCCATGTATTATTTGAATTCAAATGGGGTATTCAAAGCCATGTATTATTTGAATTCAAATGGGGTATTCAAAACCATGTATTATTTGAATTCAAATGGGGTATTCAAAACCATGTATTATTTGAATTCAAATGGACGAGGTTGGTCTGTACATTCCTAATATTTTTAACATAAAAAGTTTCACATTCAACGCAATCCCTTAAGTGTGTTCAAATCATAAGAGTGATCACCAATGCTGAATAGTAATCCGTAAACTTACCAATCCGTTTTACGAAGATATAATTTCATATTTGAACCATTCTGAGCACAAAACACATCAAGGGTTTTCATGCTGATAATACTGTTAACAGCTTCAAAGTAACGCTCAAAAGTCCATGCAGCACTTTGATCAATTTCAAATATACCAGCTAGCATGGGTTCTAACAAAGTCTTCAATCCACTGAAAAGAAAATACATTAAGCAGGTTAGACATAATATGACACTAAAGTAATAAATTACCATACTACATGTAGCGCAGTAAGACCTTACTTACAGACCACCTGAACATTTAAACCACCCTATTAAGAAGACTGTATATTCAAGGACCCATTTTTCTTCTGATCTATTTTCAGACCATCTCACATGTATGACCGCTCTACTTTAGAACCAAGGGTGGTTTTATTATTGAGGTTTCACTGTACTCCATTAATCATTAAGTAAAATGCGTAAAGGTGGAATGAACTGGCGTACTTTCTAGGTACGAATGCACTAACCAAATAAACAGCTTTTTTCGATTAGAGGACAGTTAAGCTTTAGAACTAAACTTTGATTGTTTGATTCAAAAGTACTTCCATTAAAGAATGTGATTAGGCCACCACTTGCATTCATTTGCTCCCCCTGCCAACCAGCAACAAATGCTGCACTCCAGATATTTCTATTAGCTCGTAGCAGGATTATTTACAAGAATCTTTTAAGAGTTAATTCAAAGAAAAGATATTTCCTACCTACATACCCAAAGTAAGGTTAGGAAACAACAAACCAAGACTTTGTTTAGATATGGCCTCATACAGTGATAACTTTACTATTGATAATTACCTGGATAGATAACAAGTATTAGGTATTCGTTTAGATCGTTCAACTTGACCATCTTGTTGTCTTTGAACACCTGATATATCCCCAGATTGTCTCTCAGATATAATCTTGTACCTAGTAAAAAGATAAACAAATATGTCATCAACCGCATTGACCAGTATGTCTTAATTGTGGGCAACCTACTATCTAAAAAAAGAGAGAGAATAAGTTGCTACAGGGAATGCCACATACATAAGACAGCGCCTCCCCACACGGACCTCTGGGAAAACAACAATCCATAAAACATAAGGCATTTGAGGAGGCCCAAGGGTACATACGTAAGGGAACATGGGCGCAAAGAATGGCCTAGCCACCCATAAGGGATAACTAGGAGAATCAAAGAGGACAAACAGGGTCTTCACACATAGTCTTTCACACTAATTTGAAAGATCATACCTATACTGACCACTCTCAGTGACTTCTTCCTGTGTTGCTCAAAACAGTACTCACAATAAAATAGAGATCTTGAAGCTCATGATCAAAGCCCGCTCAAAGGGGGACTTGAACTTAACAACATATGGATCAGGAGTCAGACGCTCTCCAACTCGACCACTATGCCTCTCAAAAACCTTAGTTAGTGCCACACAGAAAACAATGCCGTGATACAAGTACTTACATCATTTCCGAATCATTTCTGCCACCTAAAGCCCGAAACGGCAATTTCCCCGTTGCTACTTGAAAGATGGTGATTCCAAGACTCCAGAGGTCAACTGAGGCGGTGAACTGATTCTGACCCGGCTGTCTTAAAACAGCTCTTTGAAACATGTTGGGGTGCTGTAGAGATAAAGAACGGTAATGCTGTTACAAAATGCACCTTTCTTAACGCTTGCTACATTCAATTTAAACATACATCGATTGCTAAACATATTTGGTTACTTACCTGTACTCTTACAGTCGGTCCTCGTGCATTCGAATTCGTCGGGTCCGAAATTTTATTTCGTTCAACACGTGTTTCCAAACAGCCCATTTCAATTCGACTTGCGTAAGAAGATACATTGGGACCTGATATTTATTTCGGAAGATACCGAGTATTCGGATAAAAGGTTGTCAAATAAATGAGGTAGAACTGTAGTTCAACCTTGACCTATGTGGGGCTAGAACTCGTGACCTTTGGGTTAGTAGTCAGACGCTCAACACCATGTGACCACTTTGCCTCCCAGTTGGCTTACTGAAGATACTAGTCCTATCTTCCGAACAATTAATAAATCAATAAAGACAATTAGAGAACAAGCTGAATTATGGGAAATACTACACATCTTCCCTAGCTAATTATAAATCAGTTATTGTGACTTTTCCCATTTTTAAAAAAAATGACTGAAATATGTCTTTTTTAATGGGTTATTTAAATGGTGACTGTAATGCAGCATCGTAAAATGTATACGATTGCCAACTACTATCTTGTTTGCTTGTTTTGTGATACGTACTATATACTCCTCAGTTCCATATATGGACATAAATGTTTCTTCCTCGTCCAATCGTCTTGCAGCGCCAAAATCAGTCAATATGTACACGGAGCTGAAATAGAATATAACACATCCTGTATAATCAAATGAAAGTATCATATTCAATTTTAACAGCTAAACACAGTATCATTGGGTTTTTTCTTTTACTTTTTCTGTCAAAAACTTCATCTCAAAATTCACTTACATGCTTCGATCAACTGACCCAAACAGCACCCCTGGACTTACAACCAGAACTCTCCCCATGGATATGAGGTAGAAGACTAAGGGCAGATACAGGATATTGGAATAGGAGGGCGTAGATTATAGAAGGGGTTACATAATTTATGTATTACACTAAATTGATAGAGGGTGATAGAGGTATGTATATACTGTATGTAAAGTTACAGTAAGTTTTAGGTAGAAGATGGGCACAATCTGTAGATTCTGTATTATTGATATCATATTGTATATCTTTCCATAAGCTTGCCAGATTATGGGGAGGCTTAGTACGCCAGTTCCTTCTCTCCTGAAATCCGCCTTTGAAAACGCAATACTTTTGAACTGTTTATTAAGTATAAAATACTCTTCACCCAGATTTGAATAGGTGCAGTTTTTCTGAAGTCGGAACATTGTGTGAACATGAGAATACTGCATAGGAGAGGATTACAAACGACAGAGAGTCTTATGTTTCTCCACTAAATCAGATAACAAATGGAAAAGGGTATGAGAAGTAAAAATTGTGGCCGACAAATTGGGAATTTTTGCTTGTTAATCTTAGAAATTGGGAAAAAATACAGCACAATTATAGGAATATAATTAAAGGATGTAGTGATTAATTAATCAACCATTGCTTTATATATATAAACTGTCTTTGAGAGAAAAGGCTCTAACTTGGGTCAGTTTCTGGCTTAATTGAACCAAGACTTTTTATTCAGATTTTTTTGGAATTTTTACATTCATATTGGAAAAAATATATACTCTTTGTCATTGGGAAAATAGCCGAATAATGGCTATAAAAACAGCAGAAAATAAACCCTGAGTAATAAATTTACATCAAATGTTTTCATTGTGTACTTGCCAAGAACAATTATTCATTTCTTATCCAGCTAATGTGTATGTATACATGATTCTATTGTGTTTATTGCATGGGCTGTACATACGCAAAACATTCCATCACATGTTTAAACTTAAGGGTTTCCAGAATATTCTAGTGTTCTAAATGTCAGTAAGCCGCCCACATAGGCAGATTGTTCCAGACTTTGTTCTCTGCACTCATACCTACATATTGTTCTAGATTTTGTTCTCTGAACTCATACCTACATATTGTTCTAGATTTTGTTCTCTGAACTCATACCTACATATTGTTCTAGATTTTGTTCTCTGAACTCATACCTACATATTGTTCTAGATTTTGTTCTCTGAACTCATACCTACATATTGTTCTAGATTTTGTTCTCTGAACTCATACCTACATATTGTTCTAGATTTTGTTCTCTGAACTCATACCTACATATTGTTCTAGATTTTATTGCTTTTATGCTTTGTAGACTGATTTAATCCGCTATTTTTCATTTTTGAGAATCTCTTCTAATATTTAGAAACACATCATTATTTAAATTGTAATGTACCACTGATTTGTCACAATTTGATTGAAACATATTTTTCAGTGTCTTTCAAAATGTGGTGACTAAGAAATCACCTCTGTGATTCCATAGAATTATATCTAATAATGTCAAATATGTTCATACTCGGAAATTGCTTAGTTTGTAATAAGATAGATTCATGTTTTTTATTTCAATAAATTCCTATTTTGAAATCTTACACATAATTTTTCATATATTTCTACGCTGAAATTCCAAAGATCCATATTTTGTATTCTGTTATTCTTTAGAGAGTCATACTTCTAAATTCCAAACATACAAATTTTGTGATTCTTTATAGATTCATAATTTGAAATTGCATCAAGTCATATTATGTAATTCTATTTGAATGCATATACTATACTATAGAAGGGATAAAGGGAAAGAACTCTGGAAGGGATAAAGGGAGAGAACTCATAACAATCTCCTGTGTCACCTACCTATATCCCACGATTTACAAATGTTAAGCTACATAATAAATGCATATAAAGGTTCCCATCATGAATGTGGAATTAGATATAAGATATGTGATGACAGGCAATCTCTGTAAACATACTCAGGAAATCAGAAGCAGTTTTTGTTAATCAAGAAGCGCACAAAACAGACGTCTGATCCAGCATACTTCTAGTATGTTGTCATATAAGAGATATGCATATGTTGTCTGTACCAACCACGTAATTTGTGGTACAAAAATATCTACCTTCCATCGTCTTCGATTCTTTTCAAGATGTTACCAGGCTTAATATCTCTGTGAATGATTGCTGCCACTTTGAGATATTCCAAACCATTCGCTGTAATTATACAAAAGTTTTCAGTTTATTTTGAATTAAAATAACATGCCACAAACATCTAATCATACCAGTTTAATTACAAACACACAGCTGTTGCAATGTGACTCAACATGTAGTTGTTGTTGTCATCTACAGTAATGCCCAATGTTAAGACCATCTAGAAATTAAGACCATCTAAATGATGAGACCGTATCTTCAAGAATCAGTTTGTTAATTTTTCTTCAATTATTAACTGGATAACCAGACCACCTCACAGTTAAGACCGCCTTATTCAGAACCAATTGTGGGCATATTATTGAGGTTTTACAGTACTTAGTAATGATGGCAAAAACAACAACATTTAATTTTACAGTATTTGCATATTCTCAAATAGAATCAGAAACATCAAAAAAGAGAAAAGGAAAATTCAATTACACACAATATTATCATGAAATATATAAATTCAGGTAATATTCATTCCATGCTTTTAAGCATCCTCGGTACCCAGACTATTTATAACATATATGATACCATGGGCAAATTGGCTAGCGAAACTTTGTAATGCATGAATATTCATTAGCATTTCTTGACCAATGAAATGGACGATAACAAAAAAACAAGGAATCTACTTTGTGAAGAGCTATTGATGTCCTGCCTTACACGATTTGAAAGCCACGATCTCATTGGATCGCTCAGATCCACAATTTCATCCACAACTCCTTGGCAATTTCTATATAACATGAGGAGTGTCTCATGCAGCCAATCAAGCGGCTTGATTTCACCATTATTAATTATTCATGAGAACAAGATTTTTACTGTCAGGTTGCCCTATGTATCATATATGTTATGAATAGTCTGGGTATCGGGGATGGCTTTTTAGATAGGATTGATTCATACTTTGTGAAGAAGAGATTTCTATTTGTAGTATTTACGACACAAAACCAGGTCCACAAACAAGATAAACATTTTATCCGTTATCTTCTTGCTTTGAAGATGACTGCGTGCTTTGTATTTCTATTTCATTTTCATATATCCAATGAATTAAGTAATTTATTGATTTCATTTGAGATATAAATTAAACACTCAATCTCTTATACTTGAAACCATACCTGTCTGAAAACAAGCCATTTCGTCTGCTTAGTAAAACAGTAAAACCTCGATTAAAGACGACCTTATAAGAACACAATTTTCACTGTTTTGCTCATTTTTCAACCTCAATGTTAAGACCAGTTTTAAGGGTCCAAAGATTGATCTTATTATTGAGGTTTTACTGTCAATCAAATATTACTTTCAAAATGTATCATCAAAGTGATGGAAAATTACTTCATTAATTTATGAATGAGTGCACACTTTAAGAAAAAAGTCAGTATACGCCCACACACTCCCACAATTAATTACTGCTTGAATGACTTGTGATAATGAAGTATGAATCAGCAAAATACATGCAAAATGTACAGCTAGTACATCTTAATTAAGTAAAAGCGTATTTTATAATGTAAGTGGTTGGGTGTTGCTTAATTTACTTAAGGGCGGAGCATTGTATGACATGTTACATAAGATTTGTTGTCTACTGATTTCCAACAAGTCATAAACCTAATACAGTAAAACTTCACTTAAAGACCACCTCAAATAATAAGACCAACTTAATATTATAAACAAAATTTCAAGTCCATATTCACTATTTTGCTTTTTTTTCAACTTCAATATGACCACCTCAATATTAAGAACAGATTTCAAGGGTCCGAATGGTGGTCTTATTATTGAGGTTTTACTGTACTTATAAATTGAAGTAATTCAATTTCATATTCTAACAAACATATCATGTTCCATTAAACACTTACTTATGTCATTAAGAAAGCGAAGAAATTCTTTTTCTTTAAAACCGAAGCCATGTTGCGGCTGATCTAACAGTGTTTGCACACTCCCTTCTTGACAGTATGGCATTATGATCACAACATTCCGTGATATCGCCTGAAAAAAGATAACCAAAACTATAATTTTAACTAAAAGAAAGAATAAGTTGCTACAGGGAACACCACATACACAAGACAATTCCTCCCCACACAGACCTCCAGGAAAACAACATACCACAAAACATCAGGCATCGAGGAGGTGCAAGTGTAAATACGCACTAAGGAAACAGGGGGGCATGAAATGGCTTCACTGACCATAAAGGACAACTAAGGAGGACTAAGGAGGACAAACAGGGGGGGGGGGGATTTAATGGATGGAATACGAATATTTCTATTTAAATACATGTACACTACATATATTTTCAAAATATCCTGGAATTGTGTCTACAGTGCAGGGAATACCCACATGTAAAGCATGCAGCAACCCAAAATCACAAGTTGTTTCTAATTAGTAAAAACAATATAAATAAATTGTCAAACTTTCATATTAGCCCAACCAGTTATCAAAGTGATACTTTTTACAGCCTATAATAAATTCAAAAAACTGTACTACAAACCAAATCGAATGGTATGTTGAGTTTTAATATCATGTATACCATTTAACAGAAAATAACAAGGAACAGTAAAACCTCTCTTAAAGACCACCTCGAAATTAAGACCACCTCATTAATAAAGTAATTTGAAGTTTTCAAGTTTTTCAAGTTTTTCAGGTTTTCAAGTTTTTCAAGTTGTTCAGGTTTTTCAAGTTTTTCAAGTTTTTCAAGTTTTTTATTTTACTTCCATATTTTAACTCTATAATAAGACCACCTCACAACTAAGACCGTCTATCTTTTTAGAAGCAAGGGTGGTTTTATTATTGAGGTTTCACTAAATAGTGTACAGTAAAACCTCAATAATAAGACCATCCTTGGGTCCTTGAAAATGCTATTCTTATTGAGGTTGAAAAGAGAGCAAAACAGTGAAATTTGTGTTCTTTATTTTGAGGTTGTCTTATTATTGCGGTGGTCTTTAAGTGAGGTTTTATTGTAATCAAAATATTCTGCATGATGGTTAAGCAGATTCTTACCTCCTCTTCGCACGCGAGAATACGCATGACATTTCTGTGCGACAGTGAACCTAGTAGTTCTATCTCTCTATTTCTGGCCTGTGTGATGTGTTTGGAGGCACTTTCATTGTCTAAGAATACTTTAATGGCAGCTTGTTCACCGGTTTGCTGAAATGTTTAAGAGTACGTTGTTTAGCAATTGAAAATTATATAATTAAAATCCACTCACTTTTATTCAGCTTTCAAGAATACTTTTCAAGAATACTAATTCAAAGATGAATATTTTATATGCCATGCGTGTATTTCACTACTTAACAATAATACTATTCATTTCAGTGATTCTCAAATATTTCTGCTTTTGAAAATTCTGTAATAGTCGATTCGTGAGCATCTTGACATACGAAAATATCCATTTAAACAGTAATGAAAATCTATCCAATGCATTTTAACAGTGAGACAAAATTATTGGACATGTGCAAAGCTACTTGTAACAATAAAATTGTGTTGTTTAACACATATTATGTGTCTCCTGTGATCGAGACGTTGAGGCATCCACCTTAAGATTGGGTAGTCAAAGGTTTGAATCCCAGTAGGAGTCCGTTCTTTTATGCCCGGTGGGTGAGCCACTATCTAGTTAAATAATGGTTACTTCGTGCCTACATGCCTGGTGCCTGGCATTAAAGGATAGGAATCGGAAAGTAAATGTACTCAGAAAGTAGATATTACATAAGTCAGAAAAGGCTGGCCCTTTAAATAGGGGTGACACAATAATAAATAAACACTGTATACATACCTGATGCCTACCAAGGTAAACTGTGGCAGTGGCCCCCTTTCCAAGACTGTCAGCAGAGTTATATACATGATTCTTGGTGTAGCGAAGGGGTCCTGCCTTGGAGTTGTTACCAGGACTGTTTGTGGACATCTAAAATGATTCAGATAAATACTGATTATTAGTCGGGAATAGTACAGCACTAATATCATCGTCCGGGCGGGAATATACAGTGCAACCTCTCCATAGAAACACAAATTGGGAGATGCTAACTTTGGCTGTTAATAAGAGGTTTTTGCTCTTACAACAGGAAAAGAAATACTGTTTTTGAAGAGAAGTTGTTGCTCAAGACAGGGTGACATTCTGGAGACATCTCTCAGTATACTGCTTTTAAGGGCTTTGTTCATTTAATTGCAAGTCTGTTATACTGTGTATGGTTTTAATGGTTCTTTGTTCGGTATGTAGTCTGTTTTGGGGTTTCTGTACATACAGCATCGTCCTGACATCCCTTCAGTACATGGCATAATGTTTAAGGTGTTAAGATTTGTGTGTAATTGATCTAATGGTGTATACATGTATTATCATTATTTTGGAGCCATACAATATGGGAATCATGTATTTGTATTAAATTTCTTCATGAAAGTATTTCGAGCAAGGACAGCAAAGTGAAAGTCAGTAAATATTATAAGCTCATCTATTCTGACGATAAAAGAAAGAACAGATTATTACAAAATGTAAAACACATAAAGAGCGTGGTCAGCTTATACCATATCGTGACTCCGAGTATATCGGGAATACAGTTGCACAGGCGAAGACTTTCCTCGTTTTCAGGCAATATTTCCGAATGCGTGCACTGAATGTCAATGAAACAATTGACGTTCCCAATAACGTAGAGCAGGTTTCGCAGAAAATTTGGATCACGCCAGTTTCAAAGATTAGAAATGTATCGCAGCGTAGCGGTAGACAGATGTCATTTCGCAGACTGAAAAGATGCAAGTCAGTTTAACAGTGTAAAGACTGTATGCAGCCCTAGATGTACATAAATGTATAATTTTAAGTGACTGAAGAAGTTATAAATTGACATTAACATGTTTAGGGTATGTAACATATGAAAGTCAATATAAATCTTGATGACTCCATATATTGTATGAATATAATATGTTGATAACATAATATCACGGACCTATATACCATAAGTCCGTGATAATATCGTTAAAATACACCTGTGATATAACATTGTCAAAATTCAGAACGAAGCACTTTATCATATTCAATCATGTAATATAATATTGGGCTACATTAAAAGATTATCTTGCTTGCTACACAGTATCTTCAGAGTAGAGTAAGTCGGGTAGGCTATTTAATTGCTTTAAATTAAAGCATTGTAAACTGTATTTCACTTCACTAGGGACCGTGTATATGAACAGGGACCGTATATGTTATAGTCAGGGGCGTAGCTTCCTATAGGCCGTGTAGGCCGCGGCCTACACATTTCCCCAGAAAATATACGCCAAAACGCACCTCTGACATTCTAGGGTCAACATTTTTTCTGGGGGAGCATGCCCCCAAACCCCCCTAGATCTTGGCCTACACATTCATTTCATCCAAGCTACGCCCCTGATAGTGTGTTCCAGACTTCACCAAGTCTATAACATCATTGACGTTGACCAATCTTTTGCTGAAATTTAGAGGATATATGGGGAGACAGGAAACAAACACTGTTTAATGTTGGCCTTGTCTGTTTATGTAGCTTAGTAAGCATTCTGAAAAATGAACTTATTTGTCAGATCATGCGCTGAACATCTGCTGACAAAAGCAACAGCACGTATTCTACGATGGAGATATTTATAGCAGACTGCGGAGTTTCCTGACACACACAAATGTATACTAGCTTGGCAACAAATATATAAATATAATTATATAGAAAACGTTATATGATGAAAAGTGTTTATCACCAGTCGTGAATAAGGCTATAATTAGCAATGAACGTAATAATAATTCGTACGATTGGTTTCCATAGCACTAATGTTGTGTACGTTATTGACTATAATACGTAAGTTTTGACAAATGAGTCCATATATCGATGTATCTTGTGACGAGGGCAGTGTACGTTAGTCAACATTTTAGTCAGTGAGTAACGTATTAAATTAGAAATGACATTTCCCTGGCACAGTATGGTACATATAAGCCCATTTCGCAATGTTAAGTAGGACCCGATCAAATCCGAGACATGTGTAAAAAAGATAAGACTAGATAAACAGAAGTATTTGAGTACTGTCTGGCCAACCCTTTATGTATGGTCACACAATTGCATTCCCATACAGTAGGGAGTGTTCAAATGATTACCAACCTCAAAAATGCACGATTTAAATAAACATGTGTTCAATAGTTCCATACCCAGTGACCTTATAGTCAAGTCAAAAATGAATAATATAGTGCCGAATGCTCTACAAGAGCACGTGGAAACCGCATGTCAGACATACATGTATATATATATAAATTCTTTATAATTATATTTCTATGTACAGAATACGAATTAGAAATTATTGAATAGTGTACAAATATTAATGGTTATAGGTCTACTTTCTATAATTCAGCACAAGCATTAGAGAAATAGTATAGATTTTACACTCGGTACTTGTAAAAGTAATCGAACATTTTACCTGAATAGTGACACGGACCTATATAGGTCCGTGATAGTGATCATTATATTTGTTCACGATTGACGTAGGTAGTACTAGGCCTAATTTAAATTTATACGATCAATTCATTGAAAGGCTTTATATTGATTAATGTGAAATTATTGTAGCTTTTAATTGTTAAACGATTTTTAAAAGCAAATTTTGGTCTATATTTTTCGTATTTTCTCTCTCTCTCTTATTCATGTGGAGTAGATCTGTCACGTTAATAATAATATGCAATATTCCATGAAATATCATTACACGTGTACAGTATTTCAGTTGTACGAACAATACCTCTAGAACGACTCATCCCACGTGAACACCATGTGCTTACAATAAAAATATAGTTGATTGACGTTTTAACCCATTATCTAAAGTATTTCAGTTAATGTACGGTGGTCAGTTGACCTAATTTATCAGTGTTCCTAGTTAAACCTGTCCGTGATAATAGTGTACACGTATGTACGTTCGTCAGCTTGATTATATTCGCTTTGAGGAACACAGTGACATTAACTATATATTCAAGTTATATTATCTACTTACTTAAATTTGAAAATCATCCAAATATATCCTTTTACATAAACTATTGAAACGTATTACAGTATTTCAGTATATGACAGTGATATATAATCTATGTAATTCGATCTAATTTTAGAAAACGGGAAAACCCTGATTACGGGTTACATAATACCAAGATTTCTCTCCCTTCGTATTCGTATTGTGGTTGCCTCCCTTGATTTGCAATTTGGTCCTTATACATTCAATGTGTAAATGTATAATAAAATGCTTGGACAATGTGTCTGATATGTAATTTGATGAATTACTTTCACTGTTTGGTTTTGATACCATGTCTATTGTGTACAGTGAGTTATAAATATATAGTGAGTATACTTAAAAGCCTTGTTATATGAAATACAAATAACAAACAAACAGGTGATGTTATCTTATTTATTTTCATCACGGACATATAAACCATATATGTCCATGTTTTCATGAATCATGTCATTATATTGATATACAAGTCTGCGATCTATTGGCTCGGCTCTTATTAATACACGTATATACGTTTGTTCTTAATAGCCGTTTCGGTATTAAGAGTAACCGCCTGATTACTGTAATCAAAGGACTGAGAGTTCTGAAAACCAGCGCGTTGAAACAAAATATAATGTGTATAAAGAGGAGGAAAACAGAGTACTGTAAAATAACTGCGGGGCATGAATAAACCCTACGCTTCCACACATCGCTTTTATTCCACTGATGTTACATTCACAAGCTGCTTTATAACGCAGTATATATATTTCGATATTTGACATTCCTAAACTTTCTGATATAAGTAATGGTTTAGTCGCAGTAAACGTATCACCGTTTTCCCGTGATACTAAATTTCATTGGTCGGCACGATCTCGTGACTTTTGAGCTTTTAATAGACGAGTATTGTCCCGTGTTAGAACCAATCAAATGTGTACACAATATATGGCCTTTCGTGTCGAGGGAAATTCAGCCAATCGGTTTTATTCATGTCATTTAGCAGTAACAGATGGCATTGTTTTGCTCTTTCATCGAGGATTGTACTGATACGTATTACAAATATTGTGGCGTCTTTTTCAAGTAGTGACTACCACAAAATGCTGAGTAATGGGATGATGCATTTTATCACATACGCAGATTATTTATTTTGTTCTTTCTAGCAATTAAACATTATCTCAGCACTATTTCTATGACAGTGAGGCCAAACAAATATCTGTGGTTAGGGTTACATACCCAGAAAAATAGGTAGGACAGGTCGATGTTTTTAATAAACACATTCATGAATGTTTGATATACATGTATTAGAAGACACTTCAAAACTGAAACAAACAAATCTAGGACTTATGCTTAGACTTAGGCTTATACTTATCAATAATTAGTTCAATTCACAAAACTTCTAACTTAGACTTATGACGGTAAGTCTGAAATATTAAGTCTACTTAGATGGTTATAAATCAATAAAGGCTGTCGTCATACATTACAGACGACAATATATTATATTTCATAGCAAGAATATTAAAACAAGTCATATGGTTCCGATCGTGGTTTATCAGTCAGTTTAAACTGTATCTACAGTGTTAAAAGTAGGATTTTGCATGCATTATGATGAACTCTATGCATAATTTCATCATGATTACCTACACTTATCAAGCTTAACCGTGAGGGCTCATTTACCTCGGATTCATCCACATGTTATTGTTGTCAAAGTGAACGAACTGTTATGACGTCACATTCCGCGTGCGAGTTCTTACAAGTTGTAAACATGAGTAGATATACTTTATTTGTTCTATTGTTATGTTATTGTATACTGGATGAGTGGAACCCATCTTAAAATTACCTAGAAAATGACAATTTCTTATGCAAAATCTTAAATTCAAGGGTTAAAGTTGCTTATGTCGTTGACAAAAAAATAAACTTAGATAAAATTGTCGGTAAGTATCTTTGTTAATTAGACTTAAGAAATTGACTTAGGTAAGTCTAAGCCAAAGTCCAAGTCTAAGTTTAAAATAACTTTTTGTGAAGGGTCAAGTAAACCTTAAAATAAGACTTTGTTCGTACCGCTGGTAAAAAAATTCCGGATTTCACCTATTAACGTGTTTTGATTGGCAAAAGTTACTGGCGATATACCCCGCCTACTGATAGTACCAGTTGTATACACTGGTACTATACATGTATCGAAATTTACGAGGCTGCTGGAGATGCGGTCATTGTAGTTAATGTATTATAAACCGATTATCATCATCTTTCAAATTTCAAAGCAGGAATTCGCTATTCGCAATTTTTATCGCCTCTTTGATCGCAAATGCGCAAATTGACTCCGATAGCGATCGACAGCGTGGGCCCTGACGTTTTAAGACCCATATCAGAGAAATTCACGTTACATATGGACGGCTATTTTTATGAATGAAATTCCATCGGCGCATTAATTGTATTGTTGAATTAAAGTTATAAATCATTAAGACCAAATAAATTCTTGAAACATTGACTGAATTAATTGATTGAAGTTTTTCTTATAAATTGTACAGCTATTAATAGATGCAGTTGAAGTGGCCCATGCTGAACTACTTTCCGCGTAGTATTTGTTCATGCGTTATTCGCCAGACGCCAAAATGAACATCTCTAGCCTAGCTATGTTTGAAAACCGTATGATTACTAAAACCAGAGGCGCTCTTGAAGGCGCGCTGGTTAACAAGCGGAGGTAAAAAATATCACACACACTTGTCATCTCCCGTGTCGATAACCAGTACATGATATCTTAAACAACGTTGATTGTTTCACTCCTTTCGCCGCTCTGTTCGGGCACAAGTTCTCGTCGAGACGGCAGACGGTAATTAGCCTGTTGATCATATATACCCTCATAACGACTTCTAGGCACATGTGCTTAGGGTCGTATTATTTACCCGTTTTACCCGTTTTCGACTCAACACATCGCATATGTGTTGAGTCGAAAACGGGTAATTCGTCTCATTTTTTAGTTTTCATGAGTAGAAACTATTACTTTGTCGCGTGGTTTGGAAAAAATCGCCGGAATCGAAACCACAAGAAAAATCGAATATTGACAAGACGTAAGTATATATATACATGACATTGTATTGAAAATCGGTATTTACATTTGGTTGTGAATTTGTACGAATAAAGTTGATTTCCGTAAGAGACGTTCATGAATGCGGGAGCCAACTTATCCTGACCATATATGACCTAACATTGAACATCGACTCCAAGGACCAGAGTGACGTCATCTTACCGGAGTTGTCTAAGGCCTCTGATAGAGTACCACACAAGCGTCTTTTATACAAGGTATACAAGGCACAATACTATGGCATCCAACACAATGATCTTGCATGAATTAAGGACTTCCTGGAGGGGCGGACACATCAAGTACTGCTCGAAGGTGTATCATCAGCAACGTCTCCAGTAGTGTCAGGAGTTCATCAAGGTAGCGTACTAGGTCCATTGTTATTTCTATTGTATATCAATGACCTACCGGATTGTGTTTCTGAGGTATCTACAGTTCGCCTGTTTGCAGATGATTGTGCTCTTTCCAGAAACATCATAAGTGGATCGGATGCCGTACAGCTACAACAAGATCAATGGGAGAGTGACTGGTTAATGGTGTTTCATCCTAATACGTGCCAAGTTTTGAATGTCACCAACAAGAGGACCTTCATACAACATCCATACAATATACATGGCCACATACTCGATGTTGTTGCTTCACCAAAGTACCATGGAATTAACACCAATAGAAGTTCGATGTAACATCCAGCAGTACCCACGAGAAACAAAGCTCTATGTTACACGACCCTGATAAGACCACTAACAGAATATGGAAGCGTCATCTGGGATCCACATACTGCTAAAGCGAACACTGCGGCCATATTTACGAACTTTACGAATGCCTATGACCGTATGTAGCGTTTTCGCTAAAACTTACGAATTCGTAGCGTCTGCGTGCGTACGAAAATATTGATAAAACGCTGGTAGCGATCGTACGAACGTCGTAATAAAACGGGCCCAATATATCTAAGATAGAGATGGTTCAACGTTGGGCTGCTCGTGTGGTATTCTGCAAGAACAAGACCATGAGCAGTGTATCAGACATCATGCATCACTGATATACTGAGTACAGTGACCCAAATTTTGAGTATTATTACCAGCATACTGAGTACAGTGACCCAAATATTGAGTTTTAATACCAGTATACCGAGTACTGTGACCCAAATATTGAGTTTTATTACCAGCATACTGAGTACAATGACCCAACTATTGAATTTTAATACCAGTATACCGAGGACAGTGACCCAAATATTGAATTTATTACCACCGAGTACAATGACCCAAATATTGAATTTAATTACCAGTATACCGTGTACAGTGACCCAAATATTGAGTTTTATTACCAGTATACCGAGTACAGTGACCCAAATATTGAGTTTTATTACCAGTATACCGAGAACAGTGACCCAAATATTGAGTTTTATTACCAGTATACCGTGCACACGAATATCTTCTTGGTTCCCTATGCAAGGACCTAATTGTACCAGACCAGAAATCTCTTTTTTCCCGGATAATAATAATAATAATAATAACAACTTTATTTAAGAGGCAACAGAGTTGGGCAAGCCCAGTCTTGCCTGTGAGCCTCTATTATGTTATTAGGGTCTTTACCATCTGAAGCTGTCAGTGCTATATCTGTGGACAAATGCAATACCCAGATTCAGATCATCTCGCTCAGACCTTACGAGACCGGCTTTTTAAATTTTATATGCACTGTATATAAGACTATTTTTTCAATAACATATCGCTGTATAGACGGGTGGAATAAGTGGATTTCATTTAGGTCCAACATCTCGCAGCAGTTACTTCCCTTGCCGTTTCTAAAGAAGTCACCACTGTCGCCACCCAACAGTATTTCTGATCTGGAAGGAATTGAAATGTTGTAATGATGAACTTTTAAATTTATACACCGCTAGTCTTCGGGGAACAAATAATGACCCAACGTAAGTTTATTTGTGAAAAATATGCTTGCGTGGTTTAAAAGTTTGAAACGATTCATCGTAGTCATGCAGATTCGGTTTCGTCAGTTAGCAGCGGAATGAGATCAATGACATTGCAAATATTTTAAAGAATGCACACTAAAAAGTCTTGTATTTTTAATGGAATCATATAAAAGCTTTATACTCATTCTGTTCTTTTGTAGCAAGATTGCACGCTTTTCATCTTCATTGCATGACGTCAATTGTGAGAACATTTTTATTCCGCCATCTTTTACCTGTCATGTGACATTTCATGGGTCACGAGGTAAATTTTGGCGGTGGCAGGGATTTGATAAGAGCTGTTCTCGGAACCAGTCTTTCTGCGCGGAGGTTGAGCGCGGATTGTGCACGAAAAGAGTGGCGAAGAGTTATCATTAAATTTTGTTAAATAATACAACGTCCTAGTGTTGGGTAAGCAAAATTCAGAACTGTTTGAATTCGCCACTTTTGATCGTCTAAATTAATTATTGGGTATGCAACTCATACTTTTTTAATCGACATACAATGCGTTCAAGTTCACGTGAACGCCTTAAATGAACAGTGAGACAAAACATCATTTAAACAATGTATCCATATCATATACAAATCAAATTAAATGAGACTGTACCAAATTTTGCAAATTGTGATACATGTACACCGTTTTATAAATCCATTGTTGCACAGCTTTTTATTTCCACTTACGCCCAATACATGGAATGTATGCCGGGCTTGGTGGTCATTACTTACATTGCCTCAGTACTGTAAATATATTGTCTGGCATCGATATTCGTCCTTGATTTTTCTAACTAAGACCTTTTTCACTATGTAGAGCTGATTATATCGCTGTCATCAGCGTTACTCCATATATAAGGTACACTTAGCTTATAAGTAATTCCAAATATATTTTTAGGCCCTACCGCTTTTTAATAAAATTAATCGTTAAGAGCGCCCGACGTATTATGTGCGTCTCGTTTTTGGAAATCTAGTTGCATTTCTACTTTCACTTTCACTTTCGTATTTTTCCGCGAAAACCTAAAACATCGTTTTCTGTAATCATAAATATGTTCACACGCGACATAATACTTCAAGCGATATGTTTTAGAACATGTGTCGAAAATCTTTGATGTTCATATTAAAAATATAAATGTCTACATAATTTCCAATGGCTTAACTGATCTTGCATAAGGTTTTGTTTGACAGCATTATGGTTAAATTGTTGCATTTAAGCAATAGGCATTTAATTAACACAGTAATAGTAAAACGCAAGAACGAGTAATTAACCTGAAATGTATTTTGAAGGAATACAAACAATTCATCTTCGCTGCTTATATATAACATGCACAGTTTTTAACCATCCGAATTGCATTTAATTCTACAAAAAACACATTCTGTTAGTTTGATATTGATGTGTTTCAAACCGAAAGTACAAAGAGAAAGTAGGGATTTTGTGAGATCGGAGAAAATTTTCAAATTTCTCGTTTTGATAACGCACATGGAATGACATAAGGTTTCATTACATCAAAACAAAATAATTCGTGTCTTCATTTCAGAAATCGCCAGATTCAACAGTTTATGCGTAAAATACTTCAGTGATAGCAAAGTGTCTTAGAAGAAAGTATGGAGACGAATGTCGTATTTATCGCAAATAAGGTCAAATTCAATTGAAATAAAAACAGTTTAGTCTGCAAGAATGACATACCTTACCAAATATGTTATAAGTTTTTAAACATGCATTAATATATTTGAAATGTGTAACACCACCTTAAGAACTTCCAAGATCGATGCGATGAACGAATGCTGAACACCAGCAAAACAAGCAAAATTGCTGACATATACAGTTTTAAAAACACACAGGAAACACACGTATCTACATATTTTAAGTGCAAAAGCGCGAACTGACGATATATAAAAAGATGTTTTACCGTTCGTCTTCTACTCAATGTAAGCTTGACCCTCTAGTTGAGATGTGTACATATGTGTGTATTATACAGCTAAAGCGAAATTGGAAAGTATTTTCTATGTCATATTTTTCGAAATCGCAATTTTGACCCTGGGAATTCCAGTTCACACACTCCAAGCGTGTTTTCTAAAAATGATGTCACTAATAGCCTTCCGAAGAAACCACGTTGCGTAGATGTTTGCTTAAAACCACCTGTGGAATTATGCTATAATCCGCTTAAATTGACCAAGATATTTATTGTTGAATTATACACACTCAAAAAGTATAGTGGCTAATTTCATTGTTATAATGAAACCTGAAGAGAAAATAGAAATCAGGACCCGATCTCTCACAGCAACTCAAGTAGTAATCTCAGCTCAGTATGAGATTTTGCTCAAATCAGAGCCTGAGTTTGAGACAATCTCATTTTGGATCTCTTGAAACAATTCTGAGAAAAAACTCATCTCATCTTTTTTGTTGTGTAGTATCAATTTTGAGTCTGGACTAAGATGAGAAAAATGTTTGAGTTGAAATTCAGCTCAGTTTGAGATGCTTTGAGAGATCGGGGTCAGGGCTTACATTAAAGCCCGAGATTCTTTGCGGCTATCTCCAAAAGAGATTTTTCTTAATTGTGTAGCATACATGGCAGTTCTACGGTGACATTAAGAACAGTCTTCGCTGGGTTAAAACATTGAAGGGTGTCTATATAGCCTGCAAGATAGTAACCGTCCGGGTAGGCCTGTTGTTGCAGCAACAAAGGGAAACATTGCTGCTGTTAGAGCTATGGCAGATGAAGATGGCCGATATACTATTTCCCAGATAGCTTTTATAATCTAGGCATTTCAGAAATGGCCGTCCACTATATTCTGACTGACTGTTTGAAATTAAAGAAGCTTTGTGTTAGATTGATCCCCCACTTGTTGACACCAGACCAAAAGGCCAAGCGCTTCGATTGTGCCAAATAACTTTCGAAAAAATATAAAAATTGTAATCCTAGTTGCTCACTGGGGATGACATTTGGGTTTATTATTTTGAGCCCCAGCGACGCATAATTAACAAACAATGGCTTAGTAAAAGTCAGTCAAGGTCGGTCATTACAAAGAGGTCAATAAGCACCAAGAAGGTTTTATATGCCATTTTCTTCAATTCTAGTGGCCCTGTTGTACAAATTCCTTGCGAAGAGGGTATAGAACCAGCACAGGCAAGTTTTACCAAAATAAAGTACTTACATCTGTCGAAATATTCAATCAAAATATACGCCTAAGTAAAGGTTTTAAACGTATACAGCTTATTCACGACAATGCTTTCAGCCTACAAAAGTAAACTTGTACAATCTTTCTTAGAACAAGAAAAGGTTATTGAGATTGAACACCCACCTTATTCGCCCTATATTTATGTCAGACGCTACTGGAAAGCCTGCGGTCTGCCAAACTTGGCAAGACTACAACATACGTCTGTCAACAAAAACAACGTTTCTGGCTTTCCAGACGTGAGACCGCATGTTCAAAACGGAAGTGACCATTTGAAAGGCAATCTTCGTCAAGGATATTGACAATACTCAGAGTGGACATGATACTTCACATCAAGTTCCCGGTTGGGAAATCGTATTTCATTATTTGAATCATTGTTATTTTAAGTATTTGTAGTTGAGTTTAGTTTTAATAATATTTTATTGTATATATATACAAGTCCATCATATTTAAACAGACATACAAATAATAGCTAATACAGTAAAACCTCATTGAAAGGCCACCTCAATAATAAGACCACCTCCAAATTAAGAACGCAATCTTCAAGTCCATTTTTATGGTTTTGTTCTTTATTCAACCTCAATCATTGACTAAGACCACCTCAATAAGAAGAAAGTTTTCAAGGGTCCCAAAGGTGGTTTTATTATTGAGGTTTTACTGTAAATGCATACAAAAGGGTTGGGCCAAACGTTTTCACAACATTATCTATAAAAAAGTGGTCTTCAAGAAAAGGCTATTTAACGCAACGATGTCTATAGTTGTTTGGCCTGGGGCGTTAGCCCAATGCCTAAGTATCTATGCTACATTTCAGATGCTGTCCATTATACCTTATTTCCCGAAGTCCGAAGCACACAGTTCCATGCGCGGGGAGTTAGTAGTTCAGCACATGCCACTTAACTTCGCATAATAAAAACGCTGAACAGTGTTGAAATATATTGGAAAAGCATATTGAGTCAATATTTAATAATTTCTAATCCTTTATAGCACATTGGTTTATACATGAGTATATTTTTCATTCCGATACAGTGATATTCATGCGCTGTTGTTAGCCTCTACTACGATTTCATTCGTGAAATTAATTCGCCGTATATTGCGCGCTTGACTCTACGATGGAATTCATTCATAAAAACAGCTGCTCGCATTTTTGAAATTTCATAAGAATATTGACATTATTTGTTTGTAGCCATTATATTGGTGGTTATTTCCGTTTTCAACTTATTTCAGGTGGCAAGAACCTTAAATCGGCGGCTATCCACCATACAAGCTCTTTGGGTGAAATTCAATGTCAATATTCTTATGAAATTTCAAAAAATAAAACCAACCTGTCGTAAATGAGTTCCGGCCTGTATCATTCAGATGGCGCGAACAGTGCTTTGATTTCATGTGCAGTTAATGCATATTGCAAATGCAAGACATACTAATATAAAAAGTGTGCTTTATCTAAAGTTTATAATACTTCTGATAATTTTAAGTCAATGATCTTCACATTTAATATTCATTTTCTTTGTACACCATCGAAACAACCCAACTTTTCATTTTGTTAACATGTACAAAAGATATGAATGTTAATCTATCGTCTTTAATGATATAAAGATAAGCCGTCTATAAACAGAACGTGGAAAAACCAAGTGACGTGAGGTGCACGCGAGGCAACCGTGCATACCAGTTCAAGTCAAGCTAGTTCGATTTATGTCGTGTGAAAAAGCAAAACATAATATATTAACATTTTATTGCGCGCGCATCAAGTAATAATAGGAATTGTGCAATGCTTAGCTATGTCGCTTAGTAAGCTATCTATTTTCGCGATGTTTATTGGTCAAAGAAACACGTGTAAAAAACTATGTTTCAGTTAACATGGCATGGACGTGTGCTTGGCTGCTTTCGCATGAATTTCGTTATCGTTTGAACACTTAATTAATGAGTGGAATTTCCGTTACAAATTTCCTTTCGTTATTGAAATTTTATATTAATTGCAACATTTAAGCACTGAACACAATCAAGCGGTCAATACCATATCAATAAAATTGTATATAAACTTAACTTAATTTATTAGTATTATTTATATCTTACAATATCTCACAACATCATTAATTACGTTTAATAATTTACATTTATATGATTTTTCGGCGCAGCCGTTCTACCATGGTTTTGCTAATTACATATTCAGTGTTCTGTAAACCAATCAAATCTTACGTTAACCACCAAGGCAATTTCGCGCATTTTCTCTTCAATTTAAAAATAGCTGTAACATTGAAGCAGATTGGTTTGCATTTTCTATAGTGTATTTCAAGATTTATCCAGTGAGTAGCAGTAGCCTTGCTATTCATTTCCACGGGGAATTCTCTGGTGTTGGATTTGACCTACTTAGTATCGATTTTTCACACATTTGTGATGGGGAAATAGCCGACTTGCCTACATCCTTTGTTTAGTGGATCTTTACACATTTTTAAGATAATTAAAACCAGTTTGTTTTTCACAGAATTCTTTTGAAATATATAGTTTACAAGCAAGTGTATTAGTACAATTAAACTAAATGAAAATATCCAAAATGAAGTGGTCATTTTCGGAAAATGACCGAGATTTTTAGAAATAGTTATGATGCAATCGTGCTCTGAAAATTTTCTGAAAATGGATTGTTTGATCGCCGTTTATGGATTAACTTTTCTTATTAACCCTATATTTTTGGTTGAATTATAATCTAACAAGATTGCTCTTTGCATTAGGGTAAGTTAAAATTACGGTACTCATTATAAAAATCCGAAAATTTATTGGAAACTTGCCACGACTATGTGATGAAATTACACTTCCGCGAGTGCAGCGTAAAATCGCTACCTGTGATGTTTTAAATGCAGTTCATGCAAAAACTTTATGTAGTAACCCAATATATTTTTTAATGCTTTAGCTTAAGGAAAGAGCGATCTTTTCATTAGAATAAATTAGAATGTCTGATTTTTCGAAAAAATCAATACATTTTGGTCAGAAAGCCAGAGGCGTTAAAAGGGGTCTGCATGGAGATACGGTAGAGGCGTTAAAATGGGTCTGCATGGAGATACGGTATAGGCGTCAATCGGCGTATCTATGGAGTAAGACTTTCTTGGTTTTATGTACCAGTCGCGAACATTTATATTCTTTTAATCAAATAAATCGCTATGTTACACATTTATTAACATGGATGTGTGAGTTCACGACTGACGCAATAAGTAATGTTGAACTATATTGTAACAGACTATAATGTGACTATGATCACACTACGGAGTTATTTATAATGCCGTCTCATTCGGAACACCTCGGCATTATTGGCTCCGCCAAGAGGTTACGATTGATTACAGTACTCCGAGTATTTGTAGTATATCGTAATTGAATGACATTTAGGTATTTTTTATGTTGTACAACAAAATTTAACATAGAGAGTGCGACCATCTTTTTTAAAGATATTTCTTGTTTTCTGTTTCATTTGGCTTTTATGGAGAAATGAGACGAAATTAAACAGTAATAAACAACAAAACTACAAATGATCATTTTAAATATTGCATATCTATCGTTCCATGGTGTAACTGTTCGGACAGTGTGAGATTTGAATTGAATAGAAAATGATGCAATTTGATATTATGCAAAATATTTCTAGGAAATAATCAGAAAAAAACATTCATCATTTTAGTTGATGGTCAGACACTGTGGTGATTACAAATGAAGGTCAAAACATTCTTGGCATAAAATGTAAATTGATAAACAGCAATAACAGTAAGACACAAAAGTACTTACATCGTAGGAATCCTTCACATTCAGAACAGAAAGTAACTCAACTAAATATAGAAACGCGTCATATGATAAATTAACCTTTTATTACTGAATTCATTAAAATAATTGTATTTAATCAATAGTCTATAGAAGGAATTTTAATATTTAGGCCTATATTTTTGCAAAAATAAAAGCACTTCGTTTTTTCCAGATACAGCATACATTCATATTTTCAAAATGTCCCTTATTTGTGTTTAAGAAAATAATGTTTATATTAAAAGTACAATAAAAATTGTGATACATCCCAATTAGGAAACGATTACCTAATGACTAACCAGCTCTTAACTCTATTCCTAAACCTTTTAGAATCAGGGATAATCAAGGGTGACTATCAAGTAAAATTGTTAAATATTTCTGGCAATGCGTATGTTCGACCACTAGGACCACTGCACTTCTCTACCAATTTTATTTATCATTTTAAACAACTGCTGTCTTTTTATATGAAATTCATATGAAACTTATGTATACCACCATAACTGATCCAAAATTTAATCATAAACTTGTAAAAAAGGTATTAAAATACTAATTGGGACATTTAATTTTCAATTATAATTTTTTTTTAGTTTTGCTTATATTTTACATTGATTCTGAATTTTCTGCATTAAACAACTGCACCGCATGTATTGCATAATATATTTGCTTAGTATCGTAAAGGGCAATAACATGATGACACATCCGACTATATATAGAACTCTTGTCCGGACGCTAACGAACATTCGAAAGATCGGTATTATCCGTGAAACTGCGTATAGAATGCCGAACTGGCAAACACGTTGATAGGGACTTCATTTAACTCAAAATTCCCCCGCCTAAATATCAATTGAAAATTTATTGAAAGAAGTTTTTAAAATAAGAATAAATTTTCCTTTTTAATTCCGCCAGTGCCTTTATTTTTCAAGCATATTTCGTCAGATTACAAGTTAAACCAGAGAGCTCACATTTTTTTCGGCCGAATTACACTATATTCAATGTGAATATGAGTGGTTACATATAAATGCAAAATCCCCCGCCAAAATATTTTAAAAAATCAAATATTTTTTAATAAATCGAAAGGTAATAAATGACAGTTTGTTATTCTACCTGTGCATTTAAGATTTGAAAAATAAAAAAGTTAAGGCCAAAAATGTCAACTGCTCCCTCTATATTCTATAGTGTCGACTGAAGCCATTTTGAGCGCTTTCGCGCTTATCGGAAAAGCGAAACTGTTGTACATGTGTGAGTCTTTTTTTCCATAAATAACGATGTTAATAATAATACCTCGATCTAAACTTGTTTCTAAAATATGTGATGAATTTGCAAATTAATACACTATATGTGCATTGCTTGAGAAAATATTGTACCCTTCTTGTTCATATTGTTAACCTCAGATTTAGGTCGAAAGTAGTCCAGTCAATGAAATTTGGACGTTCGTACTTGTGTACACGCCTTAGATTAGTCAATCAGAATGCAGAATTAAGTTACGTCATCAATACAATGTTTGGACGTTCATGCATGTGTGAACGCCTCCGATTAGCCAATCAAATGGCAGGGATTGGCTGAATTTGGAATTATTATTGAGTGTATCGACCCCTCGAAAAGGATTTCGACATTTTTGCATAAATCATTTTATTGGGTATGGATATTGTCCAAAACTTTTGTATCTCGATATATTGATTGCAATAATTTGGATAATATACCGCAATATATTGCCTCATTCGAATTTTCGTTAGATAAGGTCAACTTGAGGCAAAAACTGTGACCTCCCATTGTTCCTATTATGACATTTTATAAGCAGCAGCCTATATTAGTATTAGGAGATAGTGCTGATGAATTTTCAATCTCTTGTTTGGAAAAGTCCATGGAGAAAATGTCTTTCCTTGATGAGACTCAAACTGAAGACGACTATGAGAATGCAGTTCAAAAGCTACTAGAAAACTTCGGATTTGTCAAATGTATTGTTCCAAAATTATTTTGTGGACATCCCCCACAAGCTTTTGGAAGAGATGACGACATCGCAAAAAAAGAGAAGTCTTAGATGATATTTACATAAAATTGGTATTTAGTGTGGATACAGAGAAACGGTCAAATCGAATTCTATGTGGACCTGATCAGAAAATTGGTAAATGTTTATTGAAATTAATGCAACCAAATTCTAAGTATCAAGTCTTTCTACCAGAATTTCCACTCCTTCATCTCAGAAAATCAAAAATCAACATATTATTCAGTTCATACAAGGATGCTGGTATCTTACAGATGACCAAATTCATGAAAGATGACAATCAAGACGAATGGGCAAAATTAATTTCGATACAACACATATATGTAGCTACGCGGTATATCAAACGATTGGCGTGGGAACTTCATTTGGCATTTGTTATTGCGTTTAACAATATTTAGATACAGAGCGAATAGAAGAATTTGTATGTGACATGGAAACACAGAATTCAAAACAAGCGGCTGACAAATGGTCACAAGAATTTGAGGACTTTCTCAATTATGGTTCCAACCAAAATGCCACATTTTCATTGCACAGGGATATGATGAAGCACTGTGCTGTAGTTGTAGCTGTATCCTTGTCAGAACGACTTGGAGGTCCTGGTTGCTATTCATTATTATTAACAGCTGTGAAGTCATCATTGCCGTTTTCATTTGTCAACAATGAACTCACGGATGTTGACATAGCTCACATTGTACCTACTGCTACATTGATTTTAAAAAGAAATGCTCTCTCTACTTTAGATGACCATGTCCCGATGAATGTCTATACTAAAACAGCTATTGTTCTGCCTTCAACAATTTTGAACCAATGCAGTCAGGATGTGGGAAAATACCTTTTGTATCGGTTTATTTGCAAACAACATTTATTTGGTTTAAGTGAAATAGATGTCCCAGAGATAGACACAGTTAAGGGCAATGCTGAGTTGATCTCAAGAGCAAAGAGAAGTAAAGGCATAACAGTTAAACGAACATTGAAATCTAAGGATACACAAATCAAATCCAGTCAAGATGTGAAAGAAGAGCAAATACAAAAGCTTGTTGCCAAAAAGAGCCAACGAATTGAATGTCTTTCATCAGAAAACAACTGCTGTCAGTCTCTATTAAAACCGGATTGCAGTAAACCGAAGGTCATGAAAGCGCTCAGCATAAGGAATGCTTAAACTGATTTGGTACAGTCATTTAAACAGACGACAAGTGATAAGGAAACACACGGTTCATTGGATCAGTATATAATGCTGAGTCAGTCAAGTATTCCACAAAATACACTTTCCTCAATGCAAATTTGTACAATTGAATATGCTGGACAACAATTTAAACTTGGAAACTTGAAAACTGGAAGGGAATACTCACAAATGGCCGATAACACATTGAAGAGCTTAACCAGAAAAAGTAATTGTTGTTCAAATATTAAACCGGTTTGGTTGTAAACAAACGGGCCCCATTTTGTTGACCTAGTTACTATTTATAGTAACTCATTTGTATATAAGCGATATTGACTAAACGGCCCTAAGGTATATATACGCTCATATTAATATGGCTTCAACAATAATTATATAACGTCTGTCGATAAATTTAATGACATCGGGTTCATCGGCCCTGTATAATTTCTCAAACGTGTTTTTTTAATTAACCAATCAAAATGGTCACTCCCCAAATCAAATGTCTATAGGCTCTAAGGTATATAATCTCAAGCGCCCATCTTAATGCGTCTGGTTTCAACCACAGTTATATAACGTATATCGATAATTTTAATGACATAGGGTTCTACAGACCTAAGCTACCTCAGGGTTCGATTCTCACAATTGGTAGACATGGGATACAGATATATATTTAAGTGTCCCGTCTGTCAACGCAATAAGTTAAATATCGTGAGACATCGAAACAAAACAAAAATGAACATAGAACGCTGGACACAACATTTTCGACAGATGGCTGAGGGAAATTGAACTCGTGACACCCGTCACTCACTAATAGTTGCTACATAATTATGTAATCCCCAATTACCGGTATTTAAAATAATACCACACGTCTCTACATATGGCTGTATTAGACCCATTAAAATGACTATAAATATAAATTAAATAATGATATCAACAGAAAGTGAAACTGTACTCCTGCATACTCTTTAATACCTTTAAACATAGTGTATTTCATCGAAGAACGAAGTTATGTCGGCAGAAATGTTTGTTTGTCTACTAGAACTTCTGTTAATTCAATTGTTTATTCTTCATTTTATCCTTTCATATATACATTGTGCCGCCAGTTCTAAGTATATTCCGCTAGATAGTTTATCTACATTAGGCTGTAAAAACTCACTTAAAAGACCACCTCAGAATTAGCAACGAGATTTCTTCCGAGATCAAACCACGTTAAAAATGTTGTTTCTTGGTGTGCGTGATATCATCCAAAACCAGCGCAGAACTTTGAATGGTTCCGAGCACAGCTGTTAACCGCAAAGGGAAGTAACTGCTGCGAAGAACATGTTAAAGGGAAACAAAATAATACATTGTATGCATCACGGACATATAAACCATCACTCTCTTACGCTATCGGCTATCATTACATTTATGAGAGTGAGTGTAAGGAACGGTAACTCTGCAAAGGAGATTGATAAATCATATGTTTATTTGATACATAACGGAAACTTATTTTAGGTTTTTATTCTGGACCGAGGGACTACCGAAATCACGTTGACTCTCAAACTTGGCGCAACTGTAAATGTTATCAATGGGACGCCATTTTGTTTCGCGGAGGTTGCGATGTGTGATTCGTTTTCTTGAATTGTTAACACGATACTCTCACGTTTTCTCATTTAAAACCGAGAGCAACACGATTATATCAAATTTACACCAAATAATAAATAATAATAAAAAATCAAATATATTCACTTAAATGGTGTGATTTGATTAAATTCAATGTAAATTACACGATTAAAACGGTCACTCATTAAACGATGTAATTATCAACACCATTCTAAGAAAGTAGATATATGTAAATCTATATAATTGCCTATTTTCACTCGGATTTCACTAAATATGGAAGTTTACGCATTGATGGTTTGTTGTATTAAAAAAGTATCACCTTTTATCTGTATATTCAAATTGTAGTCCATTCGAATTTTAGTGGATAATTAACCATTGTAATAAAATAAAAATGATGCATCTACACAGTGATGATATATTTCAAAATGGCAAGGGTTATGATCCGCTTTAATGTATGGATCTTCCGGATTTGGAAACTACAAATGTTTCCTAGTATTAGAAACTTATAACCGTTTCAGCGGGAAACCACAAAATTTATCTGCCCCGGAAAAAATCAATTTCCTATAACAAATCGTTTACTTTATTGGTAGGAAAGACAACTGACGTCTTATAGTTGACGTGTTTCCGAAATATTCCAAATATTCGGTTCCGCATGCTTAAAATACGCGATATTCGTACTTTATTTTTGACACTTCACTCCGTATATGGAAGTATGATTATTCTATCGAACGACACTTCCGATGTTTCACACAAGGCGCGAGAATTTTTTAAATAAAGAAATCATATATAATACAAGACGAAACAGTACCGGTGTATTTATTAATTTATTTATTTATTAAAGTCTAGATACTTAAATATACTTAATCGCATAGTAGCATTAAGCGCGGTTTCCATCTGCGCGCAAACGCGCATCAGCATCCGTATCCTTTTGATATTCGCATCCGTACAGCGGAAGGAGTTTCCATTTCTACGTATTTTCGTATTTATATGTGCGCAAATTTGCTTCCTTTTTAAATTATCTCTTAGTGTAGATGTCCGCAAATGATCCGCATCCGTGAAAATGTACGATTTGATGCGTGTGCGAATAAAGGAACGGACACTGAAATGGAATCTACCCCTACTATTTTCTCTTTGGGCAATTATCTGAACATGCGGATACGTATGCGGATGCGCGTTTGTGCGCAAATGGGAACCGGGCCTTAATAATACCAAACAGAACGACGTATGATTTGCGTATTAATACAACCTTTTTAAAACATGGACATTAAAATCATATCCACACATTATTTATCATGGTATTGTGCACGTGTAATTATCTCCACAACTTTTAATCGACAGTAATGATTGGAAATGCATTCAAATGTTTTAATAGTTTACCTATATTGTCAGAAGTCCGTATGTTTCCAAGTTTTGCATGTAGCTCGTACTACCAAAGCGATTATCCAGATATTAAGCCAACAATAAAGTGATTCCCGCGCAAACAGTGGAACGGGTCAACTTTCAAACCGTTCAATGTACTTTATATGCGCTCACTTGCACAGTATGGTGCTGCCAGTTCGCGGTCAATCTAACAGCACTATAAACTTAAAGTGACATAGCTCAGCCTTGACTTGTGTCGTCTGGACAGGAAACAAAGGTTAAGTTTTGAGAATAAACCTTGGCCTCTCTAAGTTATGTATTGGCTCGTTCTCAATTTGTTTGTATAATCATGTCTGTCATTGGCCGGTCACTATATCACTATACCAGGTAGTAATTATTTCCATTCATTGAATTGTGTTTCCAGTTAAAGCTAAGTCATCCGAAAGCGAAACATGACATGTACCTATAATGTACATGCTATCTATTTTGGTCGATGACCTGATTTAATATAATTTGTAAAATGTCAATTATAGAATTATTATATATTTAAAAGAAACTAATTGTTCCAGTAAGCATTCAATATATCTCTTCGAAAGCCACATCAGTTATACAATAACAAAGCCTCCATTGTTAATTAGCATATACGAAACTGAAGGAAGCTAAAGTTGTGATTGTATTAAGATTTAAAACAATATAGTACTTATAATGGCCGTCTGTGATGTCGTGTTATTTGTTACTGCTTGCCGGATAATATTAACGTCTATAATTATTACTGCTCTTACTTATGTTGAGTAAACACAAAATTCCATATCTTTTAAGACGATTTATATGCATTAACCAACACATGTATAGTAGATATTCCACATAATAATAACAATAATTAGACCACCATTGGGACCATTGAAAAGTGGTCTTCTTATTGTTGTGGTCTTAATATTGAGGTTGAATAAAGAGCAAAACAGTCAGAAAATGGACTTGCAAATTGTGTTATTAATATCTAGGTGGTCTTATAATTGAGGTGGTCTTTAAGTGGAGTTTACTGTACATGTATAAACTGCAATGTGCACAATGTTTGTATTATATTTAATACTCCTGTTCCTTTAAACGATGATAAACTAATATCATCCGGATCAAGAGAAACGGCAAATGTTCGCGTTTTCCAAAGTTGGTGCATTTTCGCAACAATTTAAGTTCGCGGGTTCTTACCAACCGCGACAACTTAAAATCTGTCTAAAACGTATATAGTTTTACATTACAATAAAAGACACAATATGTGATTTGAATAATATACATTTATTCACTACTCACTACTATTCATGCATACACCCTTCAAAGCGGACCTCTATTCACCCAGTGATACAGGCTAGGGACATTATTCACAAACACTTTAAGCCTGAAATTCAGACTTAGACTTAAAATTTGCAAAACTTATATTTACCAGTATTTTGTTTTCATTGAATCTAAACGAATGATTAATTGTAGTTACCCTCTGTGCCAGTTTTTATTGAAATTTTATATTGTTATAACAACATAAGAGCAAAAAGAACATTAAACATTTTAAAATCTAAATCTGCGTTTCAGACTTATAGTGTTCGTCAATAAGGCCCAAGGAGGCTAGAGCTAAATTACACGAGTGTACTTCAAAATTAATCTAGTCCAAATCCCTTCCCTTTGGCTCAATTTAGTACTCAACAAAAATAAAACGCACCCTCATCGTGGTGTACTATATGTTTAGCAGTTTCGGTTTCGGTGATTTGATATAATTGGAAACACGAACAAATAACTACCTGGTAGTATATCTGGATGTCAGTCACTCCTATATCTTGATCTGACACCAGACAAAAAGGCCAAGCGCTTCGATTGTGCCAAAAAAACTGTTGAACAAATAAAAAAATTGTAATCCTAGTTGCTCACTGGGGATGAAACTTGGGTTTATTGTTTTGAGCCCCAGCGACGCATAACTAACACGGTCATTACAAAGAGGACAAGAAGCGCCAAGAAGGTTTTATATGTCATTTTCTTCAATTCTATGGGCCCTGTTGTACAAATTCCTTGCGAAGAGGGTGGAACCATCACAGCCATGGTTTACAAAAATAAAGAACTTACATCTGTCGAAATGTTCTATCAAAATAACTAGGGATGTCAACGAATATTCGACTATTCGTTCATAACTTCGGATATTCGAATCCTGTTTCAATATTCGAATATTCGGAAAAATATACTAATAAAAACTTAATCAAAAATAAAAATTGTCGTTTGTTTATTTATTTGCCGACCCCGATTTGTGTAAGACAGTAAGAGAGTAATAAAGGTTGTTGTTGTTGTTGAAATATATGCGCTTGTAAAAGTGTCATAAAACATTGATTACGTATACTCGAGAACCTGATAAACACTTCTATAGTCAGATAAGAACCTGAGCAAAATTTATAGCTTTATTTATATTTTCATTTTGATAGTATTCAGTATCATTTAATAACATTAAAGTTGACTGCCAATTTACGACTTTTGTTTGCTCACATTCAAGTACTTATTATTAAATAAAGCGGAATGCATATGTTTTATTGAAGCTTCCTTTAACTCCTTGAGTATACGATCGTACACAAAAGAAGTAATAATGGTGGCGATATATACTTAGAAGACAACTTTAGAGACATGATTTTTGTCTCGATAATTCACAAAGATATTCATGAACACAACTATTGACATTCCGATGATGATCTATTTACTGCAATGACTTCCTTTCGTCAGAGTCTTCCCTTCCGGTGGAAACATAAGTAGAATACTTGCATCATGTAAGGAACTTCGGTATATGATATATGATTGTTTAATAACTTTGTCTAAGTTGTGACGATCGAATATTCGAATATTCGTTCGAAAGGCTGATCGAACATTCGAATACCTGATTTGCTATTCGTTGACATCCCTAAAAATAACCGTCCAAGTAAATGTTTTAAAGGCATACAGCTTATTCACGACAATACTTCAGCCCACAAAAGTAAAATTGTACAATCTTTCTTAGAACAAGAAAAGGGTTATTCAGGTTGAGCACCCACCTTATTTCCCTGACCTAAGCCCCTGTGACTTTTTCATATTTACCTTGCTAAAAATGCTCTCTTGTAAGCGCTATGCTACTGGAAGTGCCCCCGGTTCTGCAATTTTTAGTGTCTAAACAGAATATCAAGGGGAGACTACTTTGCAGCATTTAGGTCGTGGATAGCAAGGCGTTAAAAGTATGTATCCGTGTATGGGGAATACTTTGAAGGGTTGACGTGAACAACTGTCCGAAGCAGTCAAAATTTAAACCACAGACATATATGTTTTATATGTCCGTGTTTTAAACATATGAATACCAGTGATACAGTTTTTATTAAATGCCCCTCGTAAACGCTTTGTGGCATACTGCATAATGAGAAAAGTTCGCGACGAGGACATTTTAGACCTAACATTAGTTCAGAATAGCCCTAAAATTAGCGCTTTATTTTTGTCAGAAGCTGTTGGAAAGCCTGCTGTCTGCCAAACTTGGCAAAACTACAACATAAATTACGTTAGTCAACCAAAACAACGTTTCTGGTTTTCCAGACGTGAGACTTTACGGAAGTAACCATTTGATTGGCAATCTTCTGACGATATTGACATACTCCGAGAGGACATGATACTTTGGGAAATCGTATTTGATTATTTGAATGCTTCAGTCATTGTTATTTTAAGCATTTGTAGTTGAGTTGAGTTTTAATAATAAAGTAAAACCTCAATAATAAGACCACCATTGGAACCCTTGAAAACTGGTCTTCTTATTGAGGTGGTCTTAATATTGAGGTTGAATGAATAGCAAAATGGTAAAAATGAACTTGAAAATTGTGTTCTCTTATCATTGAGGTGGCCTTTAAGTGAGGGTTTACCGTATTTTATTGTATATATACACACAAGTGCATCATTTTTCTATGAAAATACGTGTCGATTGTTATGAAATTTAGCTAACGTGTTGCATACACATGCAATGTCGTGTCGAATTGTTTTTTTTGTTTCCTAAAAAGTCAGTCAATGAAAATTTAGAAATCCTACACAATGCATTTTTAAATGGATTGAGTATATAAAGATATGCTGTCTATAAATAGAACGTGGAAAATCCAGTGACCCGCAATGTACGCAAGGTAACTGTGCATACTTTTGATCGGGCATGGTAGTTCAATGTATGTCGTTTGAAAAAGCAAAAAATAATAGTTTAACATTAATATTGCGCGCATCAAGTAATAATAGGAATTGTTCAATGCTTAGCTATGTCGCTTAGTAAGCTATCTATTTTCGCGATGTTTATTTGTCAAAGAAACACGTGTAAAGAGCTATTTTTCAGTTTACATGACATTGACGCGTGTCGCTGCTTGCGAATGCATTTCGATATCGTTTGGACACTAAATCAAGTCTGAGTGGAATTTCCGTAAAAATCTTACTTTCGTTATTGAAATTGTACATTAACTGCAACAGGTAAGCGCTATACTCAATCAAACGGTCAATTCCATATCATTAAAATTGTCTTTAACTGAATACGTTGTTTTATTAATGTTATTTGTATCTTACAATATTAACTATATTTAATATTAATTACGTGCAACAATTTGCATGTACATGTAGGCCTATATGTTTTGTTATGTTTCATTTAGTTGTTTGTTTAGTTGAACAGAAATGTGACGAAATTAAACAATAATAAACAACAAAACTACAAATAACCATTTCATACATTGCATATCCACCATTACCTTGGTGTAGCTGTTCGGACAGTGTAAGATTTGAATTGAATAGAAAATGATGCAATTTGATATCATGCAACATATTTCTAGAAATATTCAGAAAAAACATTCATCATTTTAGTTGATGGTCAGACAATGTGGTGATTACAAATGAATGTCAATACATTCTTGACATAAAGAGTATATTAATAAACAGCAATAATAGTAAGACACAAAAGTACTCACCTTGTAAGAAACCGCATTCATGACGAACAGAAACTACTAAATATAGAACCGCGTCAACTTTGACAGTTGAGTGAAGTTGGCGCGGAAATCGTACATCAACAATTGAATACCGACCCAGATTGAATACAGAGCCAGCACTGACATCGTTATTCGACTTATATTTTTGAACACTGATATCAACATTCAAAATGGGTCCGCGGCGATTATATTTCTGGAGTTGAAAAAACGAGCCATCAAAAGAAACATACTAATATTCTATTCATGCTTCATGTTTTTACTAGTTAATTACATGTACATCAAATATCCTGCGGAATGCCTTTATATTTTACATGACGTCTATGACGTCATTATCCCTTTGAACATGTTTCTGTCAATTCACCGATATTCCGCGGTAAACCACCGGATAGATTGATATAAAATGACGTTTGAGCGCTCAAACGTCATTTAAGCGTTATAATTAAACTTTCGTCTTGACATTCGAGCGTCAACAGCAACATAACATAGAAACTTTTAGTGTTTTTTTCGGCGCAGTCGTACTAGCATGGTTTTGCTACTTGCATATCAGTGTCGTGTAAACCAGTCAAGTCTTACGCCACCAAGGCTATTTTTCTTCAACCGAATATCGTTTTTAACCTTGTCGCGGATTGGTTAACCTTTCGCTAAAGGTACGTTAACTTACCGAAATCCACTGAATTTCGGTGAATTTACCGAAATCCATTTTGGATCTGGAGTGACCAGCAATTTTAACATCTCGGCATTTTTATGTCGCACAACAAATCTTAACCTTCAAATTGCGCCGACCATCTCAGTTTTTTTCAAGAAATTTCTTGTTATCTCTTACATATGCATAATGCACGCTTTTATTTGAGTAGATCTAACTGAAAGTATCTATTCAACTAATTCATGGAAGGAAGGTGCAGTTTTCATGGTATCGAAAATGTGTTTGCATACTCAAACAGCACGTATCAGTTCGCGAGAAATGCTAGACGTTATCGATCAAAGGAAGCGTAGAGGGACACAAAAAGTAAAAAATTGTAAACGTGATTTTACGGCCCGTTTTCCATTTGCGCACTAACGCACTAACGCGCATCCGCATGTTCAGCTAATTGCCAAAGAGAAAATCGTAGGGGTCGATTATATGTGTCCGTTCCGCATACCGCGGCATGCGCATACACATCCGTATCAAATAGCACATTGCGCGATTTTTCACGGATGCGGTTCATTTGCGGATCTCTACTTCAAGAGATAATTTGAAAAGGAAGCAAATTTGCACACATGATAAACACGAAATACGTAGAAATGGAAACTCTTCTAACGCAGTACGGGTGCGAATATAAAAACGCATGCGGATGCGCGTATGTACGCAAATGGAAACCGCGCTTAAGGGTAACTGACGTGTAAAAGATTCTGAGGGTTCGATTTTTATATTTTCTGTGGAACTGATTTTTGTGTGATCTCTTTCACAGTTCCGTCAAGATTAGCATTTTATATTATGGTACGCTCAAATATTGCCTTTTTGTTGAAGTCGATATAAAATTTATCGACCCATCGAAAATGATGTCGGCAGTTGGTCATAAATCGTGTGACAAGGGATGGATATTGACTCCAAATTTTGTATTGGTATACTCGTATTGCAATTATTTAGAATATTGTGGTAATACCTGTACCACAATATATTGCCTCATTCGAGCTTTCGTTTAATAATGCCAACTTATTATTGGTGGTTTCCTATTGTTCCTCTTCTGCCTATATTCGTATCTGTTCATGCTTGTGAACAGTTATTTTAGAAATTCTAATAGTGGATTTACAATTAAACATAATTTTCACACACTTTTTATATTGAAATGCAACATTTGATTTTTATCATTGAGTGTTAACCTGCTATATAATGAGTTAATACTGTCATTTAATAATAAAAATCTTCACTAATAATTGCCACTTAATTATGTTTAATCCCCTTATACCAGTATCTAAACGAATACCGCAATAGTTTTATTGGTTCCGAGCACAGATTTTAACCGCAACGAGAAGTAACTGTTGCGAGGCACATGTTAAAAGGAAACAAAATAGTATATACTGCATCACCGACATACACAAAGCCTACAACGGTCGGAAACGAACGGAGATTGCCGACTTTCGCCGATCGATAAAGTGTCGGAAATCCGCCAAACTTACCGACCGCGCGCTTCTATGGATTGTGGGTAAATTATTTCTTTTTATCGTTTCACCGATAACAGCCTGTGTCGAATCGATGGTTTATATGTCCGTGATTGCATGTATCCACTACTAACTACTTCACCATTGAAAATGTTTTGAATGCAATTAATAGTTGCATAAAGTACCCAAATAATATCAAAGAAGTTCTTTTTTATATTTTACTCATAACGGAAGCTTATTTTAGATTCTTATTCGTACCGAAATCACGTCTGGGACAAATATATACGTATACGTATTGGTCCCAGATCACGTTGACTCTCAAACTTGGCGCAACTGTAAATATTATCAAAGTGACGCAATTTTGTTTTGCAGAGTGATTACGATGTGTGATTCGTTGATTTGAATTCTTAACACGATACTCTCACGTTTTCTCATTTAAATCCGAAAGCAAAACGATTATTACCAATTTGCACCAAAAACTTTAAAATATCAAATATATCCACTTACATGGTGTGAATATTGATTAAATTCTTATCTAAAGTTCACGATTAAAACGGTAACTCATTAAAACGATGTAATTATCGACCAATTTCTAAACAATTAGATATGTAGCTCTATATAATTGCCTGTTACCACTCAGATTTCACTAAATATGGAGTTATACTCATCGATGGTTTGTTGTAACTTGTATTAAAAATGTATCACCTTGGTTATATCTGTATATTCAAATTGTAGTCAATTCGATTTTTAGTGGATACTCAACAGTTGTCTTTAAATAAAAGGATGCATGTATACACAGTGATGATTTATTTCCTAATGGCAAGGGTTATGATCCTCTTAAATGTATGTATGATCCTGATTTGGAAACTACAAATAATTCCTAGTAGTCTTATTATTAACTTGTTGATACCGTTTCAGCGGGAAACCACAAAGTTTATCCGCGCCGGAAAGATTCAATTTCCTATACCAAATCGTTTATTTTATTGGTAGGAAAGACAACTGACGTCTTATAAATCTTGCTGGAATACTTATATGTGACGTGTTGCCGAAATATTCCAAATATTTGGTTCCGCATGCTTAAAATACGCGATATTCGTATTTTATTTTTGACTATTCACACCTTATATGGAAGTATGATTATTCTATCGAACGACACTTCCGATGCATCACAAATGGCGCGAGATATTTTTTAAATAATTTTTTTATATATAATACAAGACGAAACAGTACGGGTGTATGTCTAGATACTTAAAATTAATATATTTAATCGCATATTAGCATTAAGCGTGGTTTCCATCTGCGCGTAAACGCTCATCCGCATCCGTATCCTTTTGATATTCGCATCCGTACAGAGGAAGGAGAGTTTCCATTTCTACGTATTTTCGTATTTATACGTGCGCAAATTTGCTTCCTTTTCATATTATCTCTCATTGTAGATGTCCGCAAAAGATCCGCATCCCTGAAAAATCGCCCAATGTACGCCAAATGATTGATGTGGATGCGTATAAGGAACGGACACATGGAATCAACCCCTACTTTTTTCTCTTTGGGCAATTATCTGAACATGCGGATACGTATGCGGATGCGCGTTTGTGCGCAAACAGAACGACGTATGATTTGCGTATTTAAACAACCTTTTTTAAAATTTAGACATAATTTCCTGTAAAAAAATCAAATCATATCCACACATTATTTATCATGGTATCGTGCACGTGTAATTATCTCCACAACTTTTAATCGACAGTAATGTTTGGAAATGCATTCAAATGTTTTAATAGTTTACCTATATTGTCAGAAGTCCGTATGTTTCCAAGTTTGGCATCAAGATCGTACTACCAAAGCGATTATCTAGATGTTAAGCCAACAATAAAGTGATATACCCGCGCAAACGGTGGATCGGGTCAACTTTCAAACCGTACAATGTACTTTATATGCGCTTCACTTGCACAGTATGGTGCTGCCAGTTCGCGGTCAATCTAACAGCACTATAAACGTGGCTAAAATATGAAGTTTGTAAAGTGACATAGCTCAGCAACGACTTGTGTCTCCCGGACAGGAAACAAATGTTTCGTTTTGAGAATAAACCTTGTCCTCCCTAAGTTTTGTATAGACTCGTTCTCAATCTGTTTACATGTATAATCACTCCTGTCAATGGCCGGTCACTATATCACTATACCAGGTAGTAATTTATTTCGATTAGTCGAACAGTTAAAACCAAATAATCGAAAGCGAAACATGACATGTACGTATATATAATTATGTACATGATATCTGTGTTGGATAATGACCTGATTTAATAAATTCATAAAATGTCAATTAAATAATTATTTTTTATAAGAGAAACCAATTGTTTCAGCAAGCATTCAACATATTTCTTCGGAAGTCACTTCAGTTATACAATTACAAGACCTCACTTATTTATTAGTATAAATGAGAAGGAAGATATTTGAAATAATGTGATTGTACGAGTATACTGATTTTTAAAATGTAGTACTATGGCCGTCTGTGATGTCGTGCTATTTATTACCGCTTTTCGGACGATGTTGACGTCTATAATTATTACTGCTGCTACTTTTGATCAGTAAACACTTAGTTCTGTATCTTTTAAGACGATTTATTCGCATTTACCAACACATTTATAATATATATTCCTCATAATAATAACAATAATAAGACCACCATTAGAACCATTGGTCTTCTTATTGAGGTGATATTAAAACATGTATTGAGGTTGCATAAAGAACAAAACAGTCAGAAAATGGACTTGAAATTTGTGTTTTTAATATCTAGGTGGTCTTTAATTGGGGTTTTACTGTACATGTATATACTGCAATGTGGACATTTTTTAAATTATATTTAATACTCCCGATCCTTAAAGCGATGGTTTACTAGTAACATCCGGATCAAGAGAAACGAAAAAAGGTTCGAGTTTTCCAAAGTACAATTTCGCGACACTTTAAGTGCGAATTTGTTTGTACCAAACCGGTTTGAAATCGAAACTGGTTTGTCAAACCTTTCATTTGTTTTTACCAACTGGGTTTCAACTAAAACAAGTTTCTGCATTTGTTTATAACAAATCTTAAACTGGTTAATCAAACTGACCGAACTAACTCCATGTGTGGTTGGTCTGGTTTGATTTATCCGAATAATCGTACACTAGTTTTAACAAGATGGTGGACTGATATTATGGCGGGTGACCGTGCCACTAAAATGAGGGGCCATGTTTAATCAAAGCGCTGTTAGCAGATAGCTGAATTGTGTAATTGTGTCATGTAACGCAATGAAAACAAAGACCCATACCCAACTTTCGCGTAACTGTGGTCCGACCAACTTCCTATAGAATTATAGAAGGAAACTCTCCAATCGCAATAAATAAAAATCTCTTAAAGGTATAGTATATCGTCTGAACAGATGGTCGGTGTTTTTTGAAAATTTAGCAATGAGATTGCAAATATTTGATCGTTGCGTGCACATATGACGCATGTTTTTGTCACTAATTGTTATAAGGCATATCATTTTCCTGAAAGAGATATTTGAATTTGAAACATAAGTACTTAGATGTTATTCAGATAGCTTATACAAATACCTTAACTTTAATAAAAACGACGTCATTTAGTTGTATGCGCGTTAAATTATTCATGTACTGGAGATTTGGCAATTTTCCTTTTGTAATGTTACACCACTTGAAACATGAACATGCATGTATATATATTTTGGGCATTAAACTACAACGAATGGTATAGAGAGTAGTAAATGTATGTTATTGTAAATCACCAACCTACAGCCGAACCTACAGGTCAAATGTATGTCTGCTTTATCGGAACCTGGCTATAAAATCGTCCACATTGTAACGTTGCAAAACAGAAGTTACATATTTCTCAACTCTGAAGTTCTTATCGAGCACCAATCTGTCAATTACAATACTGCTAGCGGTTAAAACTGCAGTTAGATTTTGATGCGACTGTGTCAACTAATAATCGTTATGGTCTTCTGACACTGTAATTTCTTATACAATCAAAATCATGTGGGCCATTTTTATTCGACTAAACCATCTGTTTGTTTGCAAACAAATCTTAATCATAACTGGTTTCAGTTTTTCAACCAAACTACAACAAAACTGAAACAGCAAAACAAATTCGCCCTAAATTCGCGGGTTCGTACCAACCGTTAACTTAAAATGGGCGACAACTTTTCTAGTTTTACAGTATAATAAAAGGCACAAGATATGATTTGAATAATATTCATTTATTCACTACCCGTGCTTCTATTGTTTAACATCGGCTAACTCACAATACATGCATAGAACATTCTAAGCGGACTCACTATTCACCCAGTGATAGGGACATTATTCATAATCACTTTAAGAGACTTAAATTTGCAAAACTTATATTTACCATCATTAAATCTAAACAAATGAAATTCTGTCTGATTGATTGTTGTTACGCTGTACAATTTTTTATTAAAACCTTTATTGTTATAACATCATAAGAACAAAAAGACCATTTAAAAGTTTAAAGTCCAAGTCTTGAGTTTCATGCTTATAGTGTTTGTGGGTAGAGTTAAGTACACGCATGTACTTCAAAACTAACCTAGTTCAAATCCCTTTCAATAATACTTAAACAAAAATAAAACGCACCCTTATTGTGGTGTACTATATATTTAGCAGTTTCGGTTTCGGTAATTTGTTATAATTGGAAACACGATTCCATGAAGCAAAGCAAATTACTACCTGGTAGTATTATATCTGGATGTCAGTCACTCCTGTATCTTGATCTAAGCGTAAAATACGGAAACATGCGGATAGCTGATACGTGTAACGCATTTCTGAACAATATTATCGTAAACGGATTTATGAACACAAACGCAAAATATGAATATTAAATATGCATGTGCAGATATGCATATAACTAATTCTTTCAAGAAATCTTGCCCAACTTCAATATACCGGCGTTACCACAGCAAAGTACAAGGACAAAAGTATGCCCCGCATCCATTTACCAAAATCTCGATATTTATGTCCACTGAATTTCGGTGAATTTACCGAATTCCATTTTGGATCTGGAGTGACCAGCAATCGTAATATCTCGGCAATTTGTTTATGTTGCACAACAAATCAGACTCTTAACCTTCAAATAGCACCAACCATTTTCCTGTGTATATATGATCCAGAAATAACATTATTGATGGAACTTTAAGTGGGGCGTTTTTGTTGAGTCTTCATATATCGTTTATTTATCAAAGTAAAGACAAAGTACATGTATCGTCATATAATATACAATGACCTAAATTTAATCAGTTCAGTCAAAGTCGTATCAGTCCGCTACATATATAATTACATAAATGACCAAATGTGTCAATTTAATTTAACAATAGAACAATAGGAAAATTAAAAAAAAAATACGTAAGTGTCTTGTACATGTACTTTCAAGTACATTGTATACGTAACGCCTCTAAAAACGTAACTATTTTACTGAGAATTATAACATATTTAACAGACATAAACATATTTCTTTGTCTAAATTTTTATGTAATATACAGTGAATGACAAGATTACAAAGTGCATGTAATAGACAAGTGGATAGAATTGGAAGCAAAAGCTTATTGAACTTCTCTCCACTGCATACTGACTATAAGTGCATAATATGGCGAGTTAATTACAGGAATTGACAAGATTTGACTTTATTTTGTACCTAGTGTGAAAACATTTTACTGTTGCCACATAAGTAGATCTACATCATTGTTCAAAATGTAATTAAACTACTAAGCAACTATTCTTATTTTATTACTGATTAAATTAAGTACTGTAATTTATGTTTGTAAAGAACTGTAATATAATAATCTCTCTATGATGTTACCATATCAATTGATGCGCACATATTTAATCGCGGTTTCCATTTGCGCCTAAACGTATCCGTACTTATATTCCATCCGTGGGCCTACCGCGGAAGGAGTGTTTCCAAATATTTTCGTATTTATACGTCCGCAAATTGCTTCCTTTTCAAATTATCTCTTCTTGTTGATGTCCGCAAATGATCCGCACCCGTGCAAAATCGCGCAATGTGCTATCTGATATGGATGCGTATACACGTGCGTATGCAGAACGGACAAATAAGAATCGACCCCTACTAATTTCTCTTTGGGCAATTATCTGAACAATGCGGATGCGGATACGTATGCGGCTGCACATTTGCGCAAATAGAAACTGGGCCTTAGTTGCGTTTTTAATGGCGGTAAATGTACATGAATTTGTAATACCGCTTCTCTCCACGACAGTTGTCGTACTTGCCACGTTGAACGTCAGTCTATATGTTTGAAACATAATTATTAGTATATAGTATCAAAATAAAACAATATAACAATATAATATACTTGTAAAGCACGATTACATTAAAACAAGAAATATCTTTAAAAAAGATGATCGGCGCAACTTGAAGTATGCAAATTTGTTGCAATCTGACGCTTAAAATGTGTTGTACAACATAAAAAAATGCCTAAATGTTACGACTGCCGGTCATTCAATTACGCTATACTACATAAACTCCGAGACATGCAAGGGGAGATCAATGCGTAGTGTGATTAGTAATAGACACAGTATAGTTTGTTTAATGCATAAGTCGTGAACTCACACATTCATGTTAATAGACTTGTTATATTGCGATGTATCTGATTAAAACGATATAAATGATCGCGACTGATACATTACACCAAGAAAGTCTTCTTAATTCCAACACCGGACAATTCCCCGTGGTGATGACTAATTAGTCTGGTACACAGCATACCCTGCACACCGATAATGTAATGGTAAGGGCAGGTAATCCAGGCTAATGACTAACAACACTACTTACTGGATAAATCATAAAATACACTATACAATGTCAACCAATCTGCGTCAACGTTAAAAATATTTTTCAGTTGAAGAGAAATTGCCTTTGTGGTTAACGTAAGGTTTGATTGGTTTACAAAACACTGATATGCAAATAGCAAAACCATGTTAGTACGGCTGCGCCGAAAATGATGGTTAAGATTTGTTGTGCATAATAAAAAAAAAATGCCCAGACGTTACTCTTCCTGTCACTCCAAAATGGATTTCGGTAAATTCACCAAAATTGAGTGGATTTCGGTAAATTCACCGAAATTGAGTGGATTTCGGTAATTAACGTAACCTTTATCGAGAGTGTTAACCAATCCGCGTCAATGTTACAAACGTTGTTCGGTTGAAGAGAAATTGCCTAGCAAAACCATGTTAGTACGGCTGCGCCGAAAAAAATCATGTAATATAAGTACTATAGCCCTGTTCTTTCACCCTTGAACTAGTTTTATATTAGCAGATATAGAGTTGTTTATAAATGTTCTATACCCCAATTAAAAACAACAATGCAATCTCTAAATCGGATGTCTCGCGAGTATTAACCTCTCTTTAACAATATTATCAATCTAACCTCTATTTAAGACTACCAATTTAACCTCCTAAGAGCAACAACCCCTCAACAACAGTCGATATTTACATCTTCCATAGGGTGCTGCTCTGGAGAGGTTGCACTGTGATATCAGAACTGAAGATATACCCAACAATGGTGATTATTACAAAGAAAAGATAAGTTTCAGACAATACTCAATATACTCTCCACAATATTCAGTTAAGTCAACACTTATTTTATTAATAAACATTGGAGCATTATGCTTTCTACATGTATACGTCATTCCTAACAATACAGTGTTCAACTAATATTTGTAATAATCCTTCTTTCAAATACTGAATGTCCTTTGTGTTTGATTTTACAAATGTGAGTTTAAAATGCTCGTAAAACCATGATCTTGAATCTCTCAGTCTCACAGCTCTAGCGGAGATTGTATGTGAAATTCTTGTAATGCAGAAGTTGCAATCCACACAATCCATACCTTTCGTGGGTAAGAATTCGAATCAAAGTCTCATGTAACGAAATAAAGTGAAGCAAATCATCATTCGTTTTCAATCAAATAAACATGATGATTATTCACAAACACTGTATGACTGAAACTTGGACTTTAATTTTGCAAAATTATTATTTACCATCATTTTGTTTATGTTAAATTTAAACCGTTTGAAATGAAATTTTGTCTGAATAATTGTTGTTAGCCTCTTAATACATTGGTCTTTATTTTAATCTCTAGTGTTATAACAGTGTAAGAGCAAATAATGTTTAATATTTAAAGTAAAAAGACTGAGTTTCAGACTTATAATGTTTATGAATAAGGCCCCTGGACAACTAGTAGTAGTTTAAGTGAAACATTGCAAAACAGTGAGACATCATTCACTAATCAGGAATGAAGTATACGGAGTAAAATAGGGAGGCACGCACAGAGAGGGACACAAAACAATACCTAACGGACCTAGGCCCGTATTCATAAACCCTTTAAAACTGAATCTCAGACTTAGACTTTAAAATGGTAAATTTTCATTTTGTTCCTACGTTATTGTAACACAATATATTTTGATAAACATGGCAAGAGTGTAGAGTTAGTAACAAGAAATATTCAGGCAAAAATGTATCCGTTTAAATATAATGAAAACGAAATGCTTGTTAATTTAATTTTTGCAAGTTTAAAGTCTATGTCTGAGATTCAGTCTTAAAACGTTTGTGAATACGGGCCCATGAGACACACGCACAGGGAAAGGACATACAAACAAGACCGATATACTAGGAAATAAAAACGCTCGGTATCCCCTCAAAACTTCCACAACATGAACTCGAAAAGACACAGGTCTGCAAGACTCATCCTCGGTATCCAGGCTATTTATAACATATATATATTCGAAACCGTGTATTATTCTAATTAAAATTTCGTACCCGATGTACTCGAAGGATCGAGATCCGACTGTAGAGCCAAATCATTTTAGTATGAATCTCGGTATTTTTCCCAAAGGATACTACACTCACGGTAAACGATGGTGAGGGAGACAGACGACGGCTGATTGTCACGAGTTCTTTCCTCTATAGTATATATGTATGTATATTAAGTAAAAGGAATCGAACGCTTTACTCGTGACCCTTTTCCGCGGCCGAAATCGCACTTTAAACATCAAATATATCTATCTATGATATGCGCCGAATTCTGAGCATGAATAATTTATCTCCTTGCATTACAAAATATACTATAGAAAGGGATATAACAAGGCAGAGAACTCATGACAATCTCCAGTGAGACAGATCTAATTGTCATTTATTGCACGAGTATGAAGGTTTATTTCGAAGTCATTAAGTTTTACAGGGTAATAAGACAGTGAGAGTGCATGGAATGGGAATATCTAAAAATAAATACAATGAAGTCCTATAATGCAGAACTTCGCGATTTTAACAAAATAATAAACCATGCCAGTGACTTTAATCAAAACATCATTGTGATATTGCATGTAATGCCCTAAATAATAACGCCATTCCCGTGCAAAAAGCGGGACGAACATTTCATACATATGAGATTGTCGCGAGTTCTCTCCCGTCTATATTCTTTCTCTATAGTATATGTTACTACATGTATATAATATAGAAAGGAAGAGAACTCATGACAATCATCTTTGATAAAATGTAAGTTGACCATACAGTTCTTTACACTTGCTTCATTGCCCAGTAAAGAAGATAAAAAAGTGATAGCTGGTAAAGCAAGTGTGCTCTTCACAATGCTTTCTGTAAAGGGAGTATAAATAAATAAGCATTGTGGCAAAGATAAACATGATTTTGAGAGGTTTACATCGATATTTTAGATATTCAATTCATTTGAATGATCGCTTCGTGAAATCTAAAGCTGTATCCAGTAGTTTTGTATAAGTCACATGAAATTTTCATGAGTTATCGCCCTTTATCCCTTCTTGAATTATCTCCCTTTGTCTGTAATACTATAGAAGGGAAATAACTCTAGAGGGATAAAGGGAGAAAACTCGTGACAACCTCAATGATGTAAGCTACGTGAATAGTACTGGTGGGTTAGCATTTTTAATCAGTATATACACACCATATCTACTAGAGGTCTCGCATCATGTTCCAAAACTGGGTTGTCAATGGAATGCGCATACACATCAGTATCTAATAGCACTTTGCTCGATTTTTCACGGATGCGGATCATTTACGGACCTCTAGTTGAAGAGATAATTTGAAAAGGAAGCAAATTTGCACACATGATAAACACGAAATACGTAGAAATGTATACACAGTGATGATTTATTTCCTAATGGCAAGGGTTATGATCCGCTTAAATGTATGTATGATCCTGATTTGGAAACTACAAATAATTCCTAGTAGTCCTATTATTAACTTGTTGATACCGTTTCAGCGGGAAACCACAAAGTTTATCCGCGCCGGAAAGATTCAATTTCCTATACCAACTCGTTTAATTTATTGGTAGGAAAGACAACTGACGTCTTATAAATCTTGCTGGAATACTTATATGTGACGTGTTGCCGAAATATTCCAAATATTCGGTTCCGCATGCTTAAAATACGCGATATTCGTATTTTATTTTTGACTATTCACACCTTATATGGAAGTATGATTATTCTATCGAACGACACTTCCGATGCATCACAAATGGCGCGAGATATTTTTTAAATAAAAAAATCATATATAATACAAGACGAAACAGTACGGGTGTATGTCTAGATACTTAAATATATTTAATCGCATAGTAGCATTAAGCGCGGTTTCCATCTGCGCGCAAACGCTCATCCGCATCCGTATCCTTTTGATATTCGCATCCGTACAGCGGAAGGAGAGTTTTCATTTCTACGTATTTTCGTATTTATACGTGCGCAAATTTGCTTCCTTTTCAAATTATCTCTCATTGTAGATGTCCGCAAAAGATCCGCATCCCTGAAAAATCGCCCAGTGTAAGATTTGATGCGTATCCATATAAGGAACGGAAACATGGAATCAACCCTTACTATTTTCTCTTTGGGCAATTATCTGAACACGCGGATATGTATGCGGATGCGCGTTTCTGCGCAAATGGGAACCGGGCCTTAGTAATACCAAACAGAACGACGTATGATTTGCGTATTTAAACAACCTTTTTAAAATTTGGACATAATTTCCTGTAAAAAAATTAAATCATATCCACACATTATTTATCATGGTATTGTGCACGTGTAATTATCTCCACAACGTTTAATCGACAGCAATGTTTGGAAATGCATTCAAATGTTTTAATAGTTTACAAATAGTATGTTTCCAAGTTTTGCATGTAGCTCGTACTACCAAAGCGATTATCCAGATATTAAGCCAACAATAAAGTGATTCCCGCACAAACAGAGGGACGGGTCAACTGACAAACCGTTCTATGTACTTTATACGCGCTTCAGGTGACCAGTAAACTGGATGAAACTATGAAGCTTGTAAAGTGACATAGCTCAGCCTTGACTTGTGTCGTCTGGACAGGAAACAAAGGTTTAGTTTTGAGAATAAACCTTGCCCTCTCGAAGTTATGTATAGGCTCAATCTGTTTACATATATAATCATGCCTATCATTGGCCGGTCACTAATATCACTATACCAGGTGGTAATTTATTTCGATTCATCGAATTGTGTTTCCAGTCATAGCCAAGTCATCCGAAAGCGAAACATGACATGTACATATACATAGCCATGTACATGATATCTATATTGTTCGATGACCTGATGTAATATAATTTGTATTGATCAATTAAATAATCAATATACATTTAAGAGAAACTAATTGTTCCAGTAAGCATACAACATATTTCTTCGGAAGCCACTTCAGTTATACAATAACATAGCTTTCATTATTAATTAGTGTAAATGAAAAAGGAAGCTAAAGTTGTGATTGTATTACGATTAAAACAGATATAGTACAATGGCCGTCTGTGATGTCGCATTATTTCTTGCTGCTTGCCGGATAATATTGACGTCTATAATTGTAACTGCTGCTACTTGTGATGAGTAAACACAAAATTCCATATCTTTTAAGACGATTTATTCGCATTTACCAACACATGTATAATAGATGTTCCACATAGTAATTACAATGATTAGACCACCATTGAGACCCTTGAAAACTGTTCTTCTTATTGAGATGGTCTTAATATTGAGGTTGAATACAGAGCAAAACATTGTGTTACTCATATCGAGATGGTCTTATTATTGATGTCGCCTTTAAGTGGGGTTTTACTGTACATGTATATAATGAAATGTGCACAATTTATTTATTATATTTAATCCTCCTGATCCTTTAAGCGGTTATATACTAATAGCATCCGGATCAAGATAAACAACAAATGTTCGTGTTTTCCAAAGTTGGTGTATTTTCGTTCATTTTAAGTTCGCGGGTTATTACCAACCGCGAAAACCGCTAACTTAAAATGCGCGAAAACGTTTCTAGTTCTGCAGTATAATAAAAGACACAAGATGTGATTTGAATAATATACATTTATTCACTACTGGTGCTAATATAGTTTAACATCGACTAACTCATAATACATGCATATAACATTCAAAGTGTACTCTCTATTCACCCAGTCACGGATACAGGGGCATTATTCACAAACACTTAAAGTCCGAAATGCAGGCTTAGACTTTAAATTTGCAAAACTTTTATATACCAGCATTTTGTATTCATTAAATCTAAAAGAATGAAACTCTGTCTAATTAATTGTTGTTACCCTCTGTACACTTTTACCATGTTTTATTGAAATCTATTTTGTTATAACACCAAACGAACAAAAAGAACATTTAACATTTTAAAGTCAAATACTGAGTTTCAGATTTATAGTGTTTGTCAATAAGGCACAAGGAGGCTAGAGCTAAAATACACAAGCGTACTTCCAAATTAACCTAGTTCAAATCCCTTTCAATAATACTCAACAAAAAATAAAACGCACCCTTGTCGTGGTGTACTTTATATTTAGCAGTTTCGGTTTCGGTAATTTGATATAATTGGAAACACGATTCCATATAACAAAACAAATTACTACCTGGTAGTATTATATCTGGACGTCAGTCACTACTGTATCTCGATTTAAGCGTAAAATACGGAAACATACGGATATCTGATACGTGTAATGCATTTTTCAACATCTTTATCGGTTAAGCAGGGGTATGACGGATTCATGAACACACGAGAAAAAATCCATATTAAATATGTATGGTTATGATTACTAGTTCTTTCAAAAAATCTTGTCCACTTTCAAAATACCGGCGTTACCACAGCAAAGCGCAAGGACAAAAGTATGTCCCGCATCCATTTACCAAAATCTCGATATTTATATTGGTACTATCAGATTTAATGTAATTTTATTTGTTAGAATTTCTGCTTACATTTGTTATTGATGAGTATATGATCCAGAAATAAAACATATTGATATAAACTTAGATGGTGCGTTTCTTTTTTGTGTTGAGTTTACATATATTGCTTATACATACTATCGTCATAAGTAAGCTACACATATAATTGCATCACACAAGTGTCAATTGTGTCATTTAAATTTAACAATAGTACAATAGGAAAATTAAAAAACAAAACAATGCATCAGTTTTTTATATTTTCAAATTCATGTACATTGTATACTTAACGCCATTAAAAACGTAACCATTTTACTTAGACTTTATTTTTACCTAGTGTGAAAGCATTCTACTGTTGCCACATAAGTACATCATTCACGGTTCAAAACGTTCTTGAACTACGAAGCAAATATTTTTTATTTTATTACTGATTGAATTGTGTACTGTAATTTATGTTTGTGTAGAAATGTAATGTACAGATTTCTCTATGATGTTACCGTATCAATTGATGCGCTCAGATGTAATCGTGGTTTCCATTTGCGCCCAAACGTATCCGTACTTATATTCGTATCCGTCCCGCGGAAGGAGAGTTTCCAAGTATTTTCGTATTCATACGTCCGCAAATTTGCTTCCTTTTCAAATTATCTCTTCTTGTTGATGTCCGCAAATGATCCACACCCGTGCAAATCGCGCAATGTGCGATCTGATACGGATGCGTATACACGTGCGTATGCAGAACGGACAAATAAGAATCGACCCCTACTAATTTCTCTTTGGGCAATTATCTGAACAATGCGGATGCGGATACGTATGCGGATGCACATTTGCGCAAATAGAAACCGGGCCTTAGTTGCGTTTTTAATGGCGATAAATGTACATGTATTTGTAATACCGCTTCTCTCCACGACAGTTGTCATACTTGCCACGTTGAACGTCAGTCTATATGTTTGAAACATAATAAATAGTATATAGCATCATAATAAAACAATATAATATACTTGAAAAAGCACGATTACATAAAAAAATGCATGTAATATATAAGTATTATAGAACTGTTATTTCACCCTAGATATAGTTTTATATAAGCAGATCAAGTACAGTTGTTCATAAATTTTCTATACCCCTAATTTAAATAACAATGCAATCTCTAGATCGGACGTCTCGCGATTAACAACCCCTCCTCAGTAACATTATCAATTTATCCTCAATTTAAGAACTCTTATTTAACCTCCTAAGAGCAACAACCCTTCAACAACAGTCGATATTTACATCTTCCATAGGGTGTTGTTCTGGAGAGGTTGCACTGTGACATCAGAACTGAAGATATACCCAACACTGGTGATTATTACAAAGAAAAGTTATGTTTCAGACATTACTCAATATACTCTCCACAATATTCAGTTAAGTCAACACTTATTTTATTAATAAATCAAATAAACACTGGAGCATTATGATTTCTACATACGTCATTCCTGACCATACATTGTTCAACTAATATTTTTAATAATCCTTCTTTCAAATACTGAATGTTCTTTGTGTTTGATTTTACAAACGTGAGTTTAAAATTCTCGTGAAATCAGGATCTTGAATCTCTCAGTCTCAAAGCTCTAGTGGAGATTGTATGTGAAATTCTTGTAATGCAGAAGTTGCAGTCCACACAATCCATACCTCTCGTGGGTGAGGATTCGAATCAAAGTCTCCTGTATAGAAATAAAGTAAAGCAAATCGTCATATGTTGTCAATCAAATAAACAGGGACATTATTCGCACACACTACACGTATTAATCTGAAACTCAGACTCTGGATTTAAATTTGCAAAAATATATTTACCGTCATTTTGTTTACGTTAAATCTAACAGATTAAATTTTGTCTGCCTAATTGTTGTTACCCTCTTCTGAATACATTGGTCGTTATTTTAATCTATAAGGTTATAACAACATAAAACCAAAAAATTCATATTTAATATTTTAAAGTCTAAAGTCTGAGTTTCCGACTTATAATGTTTATGAATAAGTCGCCTGGACAACTAAAAGTTGTTTAAGTGAAAAGTTCAGAACAGGGAGGGTCTCATTCACCAAACAGAACTTCCATGGACAGATCTAGACAGAAGTAAATACACACGTACAGGGAGAGGACAGGCAAACAAGACCAATATACAAGGAAATAAAAACGCTCGGTATACCCTAAAAAATCAGCAACATGAAAACTACAGAGCTACAAGAGAATTAAGGCATTCTTTGGAACTGTCAGTAAAACAAGTTTGACGACATGGCCACGTCGCATTTAACCGTCGTTAAGCCAGAAAAAATATACAGTGACACCCCTCTATAGCGGACCGCTTTTGTGCAACAACCTCTCTCCAACAACAGTATCAATTTTCTGTGGTAAAATTTACAACCCTTTTGATCTCTCTAGCGCAACAATCTCTCAGCAACAGCCAAACTTTGCTTCTCCCAAATTGTGTTGTACTGTAGTGGTGCACTGTATTGTTTCATTTATTCTCAACAAAACAACCAGTGCAGTGTACTGAATAGAACTGCAGTCGGACTTTCGTTTATTCAACATCGAATACTTGGTATCTCCAGACGCATGTCGAATTGAAATTCGGACACGATGAATTCTAATGAGCAATATCCGTCTGCATAGCCAAATATATACATGTACTTTGTTTATATACCGTTGCCAATTTGGTGCATTTGATACCAACTGAACGTATAGAACATGCATGCACGCACCAAAGTTTGAATCTCGTTATTTTCCAAAGGATACCACACTCACGGTAAACGAGTGAGGGAGACAGACCACGGATGATTGTCACGAGTTCTCTCCTTTATAGTATATATGTATGTATATTAAGTAAAAAGAAACTGACGCTTCACCCCTGACTCTTTTCCTTGGTCGAAATCGCACTTCAAACATGAACATATATCTACGATATGCGCCGAATTCTGAGCAAGGATAATTTACCTTGTACTAGTTACACATATACTATAAAAAGAGATATTACAAGGGAGAGAACTCGTGACAATCTCCAGTGAGACAGCTCTAATCGTCGTTTAATGCACGAGTATGAAAGTCTATTTTGAAGACAATATATTTCACAGAGCAATAAGGCCATGGGAGTGCATGGGATAGGGAAATCTAGTTGCGATTTTAACAAAATAATAAACCATGCCAGTGGCTTTAATTTAAACATATTCATTTTATATCAATTGCGAGATCAAGTTCTTACACTGATTTATACTAATCACTCTTGATGATGACTGTTTCCTTGGTTATTAACCAGTTCTCGCGCTAAATTCAGGTATAGTGACGTTCGTGAGCTAACACCGCCCCACGCCGGACTCGAACTTAAAATATGACTTTCGGATCAGGGGTGGTATATAAGATAAGGAAATCCTTAACCTTAGAATTTTCATCCGTGTCATTTAAGGATTTCCTTAGCAAAGGACAGTCTTAACTTTAAGGAAAATATTAATTTCATTTAAGCTACCTCGTCTTTTAAGGAAACTATGCCATATATAATGAAAATCTTAAGATAAGACACTAGTGAATACCACTTAAGTATTTTCTATATATTTAAGGAAAATCTTGTGGATATTAAGGAAAATATTACTATTAAGGAAAATCATAACCTTAAGATGTTTTGTGAATACCACCCCTAGAGAAAGGCTCTACCACACGAACAGTACGCGGCCAGTCGCTGATGAAATACATAAATGTCTTAGAAGTAACTGTACCTCAAGTTCATCCTCGCCTTGATCAGAATCCAGAGCTTTGCATGCACGCTCGAATAATGCTTCGTTATTATCCAAACATTTGAGACAATACCTACAAATATTAATAGAATATACCGTAAAACCTCAATAATAAGACCACATTTTGGGAACCTTGAAAACTGGATTGTCTTAATATGTTATACAGAGATGTTTAGCCAATGTTACAGCAATACTGGATGAAGCCAATGCAAACATTTTAGGCTCAGATGAGCCAGACACATCTTTAAACAAATAATAGACTTTGCAATCACCAGTTTCATTATTCAGTACGAAAGCTCACGGTGAATACACTGTCCCAAGAAGCTCATAGATTACGTCTTTTTGAAAAGGAAATGCTTACATTTTCAACATATCTGCATTTCTGTTTAACGTTGATCGACCTGAGATAAGATAAGATAGATTTATTATGAGTCGTCAAGACAATAAAACAGTACACAAACTCATTATGAGCTTTTCATCGGCCTAAAATAGTTAACTCATCAATCAAAATTCCACGTATAAGTGAAAATAATGCACAATATGAATACTTTGAATATAGTCTTCAATATTAGATTGTCACGAGTTCTCTCCCATACTATATATACATATTATTACTGTAGAAGGGCTATAGAAGTTGAGAGAACTCGTGACAATCTCGTGTGGCCTTAATTCACTGAAAATGTCTTATTATCTATATGGTCTTGCTGTACAAGAACACGGAGCACTTAAGTTTTATTCATTACTATCACATGGAATTTAATCTTCATGGTTTAGATTTATGACGTTTATGATATTTACATAATTATATTTAATACCTGCTAGCTTAATCGTCTCATTGTGACCCTGCAAACAAAAAACAAATTCTTTAAAACATCATTACGATATATGATATTTAATGCCCCAAAAGTTAAAATGATTACCGCGCAAAAAGCGGGACGAACATTTAATACACAGGATAGTGTCACGAGTTCTCTCCCCTTCCATATTATTTCTCAATAGTATATGTCACTATATCCTATAAAGGGAATAAAGAAGGGTAGAGCACTCATGACAATCATCTGTGATATAATGCAAGTTGACCATACAGTACTTTGCACTTGCTTCATTTGCCCAGTGAAGAAGATAAAAAATAATAGCTGGTAAAGAAAGTGTGTTCTACACAATGCTTTCTGTAAAGGGAATAGAAATACATAAGCATCGTGACAAAGTGTATGCAACGAGAGGACTTTTACATCGACATTTTAGATAATTCAATCCATTTGAATTTTAGCTTCATGAAATCTAGTAGCCGTATCCAGTAGCTTTTTATAAGTCACAGGAGATTGCCATGAGTTATCACCCTTTATCCCATCTTAAATTCCCTCCCTTTGTCCATGTAATACTATAGAAGGGAAATAACTCTAGAGGGATACAGGATGAAAACTCGTGACAACCTCCTGTGGTATAAGCTCCGTGAATAGAACTGGTGGGTTAGCATTTTTTAACAGTATATACACACCATATCTACTAGAGTCCTCGCAACATGTTCCAAAACTGGATTGTCAATGAAATTCTCAACATCTTCATCAGCTGGTCCTTCGTCTACGGTAGTTTCCATTATCAACGCCGCACCACCGCCCTTCGCTGTTCGACCTTCATGAAACTCTTCCATCTGTGTAAGCGTGCCGACAATTGTTCTTGTCTCGTCATCCACATCTTCCTCGTCAACATCACAGTCTGAATTATCACGGGGAGGCTGAAAAAGTATCAGGATGCTTCAATAAAACCATATACTTCGCTCTTTTACTAAATAATTTAAACTCATTACTATCCATGGTGTTTTTCGACATTGAAATCCACTTATAAATTCCAGGGGAGACATCAAGTGAATACTAGCTGTTGTTATATTTTTACTACTCGTGAAACAATATTTGATTGCTTTATATAATATATAAGTATTAAGATTTGTAAATATTGCACACTAACTTTGCAAACCAGGAGGTCCGGGTTCGATTCCCGGGGAGGAGGTCTGGTCATGACCTTCGTGGCATTTGAGTACGGTCATTGGTCATTTGTCTTCCACCGCTGATTCATGTGGATAATTTGTCAGAAGGACAAGTTAGTACCGGTTGATGTTTAACTATAGGAAAACTGTTTGAGTCAACTGATGTATGTTTGATTGATAAAATGTAGAAAATATCGTTTATCCCAATAAAGAAAGAATAAAAAAGCATACTAATTCCGGCGGCTTCTTTGTTGTTTTGAAGATCTGTAGATCAAGTATTTCGGCCGCTGATGGTCTGTCTGCTGGGCTTTTCTTCAACATTGACATCAATAACTGCGTAACACCGTCACTATAGTCAGTAGGCATCGAAGGCAACTATATAAAATAAGTTATATATTGTTTCCATAAACGTCAAAATCAGTACCAACGTAGTAGATTAGAATATATACTTAACGCCATTAAAATGCAACTACATGTATATCATTTTAGCCTTCATTTTGTTCCAAGTGGCCATCCATTTCTGTCTTATGAAACACCTACTTTCTGAGCACATTTACATGTGTACTTACCGAATCCTGTCCTTTAATGCCAGACACCAGGCAGGTAGATTGCACGGTAACTATTATTTAACAAGCTGGCGGCTCACCAACCAGCCATATCAGAACGGACCCCTACCGGAATTCGAACCTACGACATCCCGCTCCCAAGGCGGATGCCTTAACCACTCGGTTCATGGAAACGGTATATTTTAACAGCGTGTACGAAAGACTTTTATCGGTACATGGTTTTCGGACTGTATACTTTCATTTCAAGTTCCGAATTTGCAAGAAAGTTTCTTAATGCCATAATATCGCTCAAATAATTTGACAAAATAGTAAAACAAAAATTCAATCAGCGTCCGTATCACCGGTCAATAAGACAATCGAATTTCATATATAAACAGGATTGTGTAGAAATACATGTTTTTTACAGGGCAGCCGTACTAACATGACTTTGCTTTTTTGCAGTTCAGTGTTGTGTAAACATATCAAATCTTAAGTTAACCACTAAACCAACTTCTCTTCAACCGAACAACGTTTGTAACCTTGACGCGGTATGGTTAACCTTTCGATAAGGGGTACGTTACCTTACCGAAATCCACTGAATTTCGGTGAAATTACCAAAATCCATTTTGGATTTGGAGTGACCAGCATCGTAACATCTCGGCAATTGTTTATGTTGCACAACAAATCGTAACCTTCAAATTGCGCCAACCATCTTTTTTCAAGATATTTCTTGTTTTCATTTTAGCTGTCTGTGTGTATGAACATCACCTTTAAGACCACTGGAGACTGTTCACGAGTTGTCTCCCATTATCCTTTCTATAGTTCTCTCCCTCTTTATTATATAGCATCCTTGTATGTAATATATACATATACTATAGAAGGGATAAAATGAGAGAACTCTAGAAATGATAAAGGGAGAGAACTCGTGGAAATTTCACGAGTTTAAGACCAACGCCGGGTTACCTACCTGCAATGCAAAGATGCAAGTAGAACGAAACAAAATTAGCCTATTGGTGAGACTTCCCTTTTGTATTTATGTCTCTTGCAATTTGTGCTAACACTATTTACAGAAAAAATATAGCCTGACAAAAAGTCAACGATATCTCCCAACTTAACAAGTGCATTACCTTCTGCGTGGTGTAATAGAAACGCAGGAGTTGGCCACTAGTACTATTTACCTTTATTCCTACCAAAGTTCTCTCCCTTATCCCTTCTGTAGTATATGTACACACACATATATATAACATATTTCATGTGTTCAGAAGCACCGATTTTAAAATGACAAAGTTAACACTGTAGTTAAGGAAAAATGGGAGTTATTTTACCGTTTGGTGAACAATCTTGAACAGAATCATTTGTGGTAAGATCGCTTCTTTGTCCATATGTGCCATTTCATACATCATGATTCCAAGAGAGTAGATATCAGTCTACAATAGAATATCGTTGTTTATTATTGTTGACCATTGTGCATATTATTAGACATGTAGCTATCTGTTTGAGTTCAATAGCAGTTATACAATAATTTGTGAAGGTCAAGACTTGGAAATATTAGCTATCGTAAATTGCAGAAGATTTTTTACATGACTATTCAATATTCATTTCGGCGACTCACGAACATCACCGTTCGCAAATCGTCTGAACTCTTTGCGGAATCGTGAAATTTTTGAATCGTTAAAACATCCACATATGCGGTAGAATATGTTTGAATTGAGTTTAATGAAAACTATACTTTGGGTGAATATGGAATTCCTTGAAATATTTCCGGACTCATATATAAAGGTGTTCCACATTGAGTCATTGCCATGGCGTCAGTGGAGGTCAGTATCCTGAAACATTCATATTTGAATAGTGATCAAACTTGGTATACACATTATGATAAAACAGGTAATGAGATTGTTATCGTGCAGTACAAAATATAAAACATTGCCAACATTTGTCGTTTGAGAAACAAATGATCATTAGTTCATATTTTAAAAACAGCATTTGACCAAAATGTAAATTCATAATAAATATTTAGTAGTTTGGATTCAAAATTGTATAAGTTGTAGGAATAGTTATTATGCAATTACTGTGGCTTTATATTTGGTGTGTATCAAATGAGTATGATTTTGTAACTAATCTTCAATTATTAATCTCATAAAGTTCTTTTTTGTTCCAGGAAATTAGATGCTTGGAAAACTGGACTTAGGACCAGGTTCAGACACGGTCCGTTTTCATCCCCATATGTTTATATACCATATTTTTGTCGATATAATATATACTCGTATATCATCTCCCATGGCCGAGTGGTAAAGGTATCCGCCTTGGGACCGGTAGAGGGTCCGTTCTGATAAGGCCGGTAGGTGAGCCGCCAGCTAGTTATATAATGGTTACCTGTCTGGTGCCTGGCATTAAAAGGATAGGAATCGGGAAGTAAATGTGCTCCGAAAGTAGGTGTTTCATAAGTAAGAAATGACTGTCCCTTTAAGCAGGGGTGACACTATTATAAATAAACACTTTTTTATTATGCGCGTATTTATTATATCGAAAATATACCTTGCTATGCCAAAATCTCCAAGTTTTGTATCCCAATTCTCGTCCAGAAATATGTTTGCTGTTTTCAGATCCCTGTGAATGATTGGTGTAGGTAGACCATGCAGATACTGAAAGGTATGCAATGCGCCCAATCATATAATAATGTTTGGAAAGTTTTTCCAAGCTCTGAGAAAACGTGACATAACCTAATCGACAGAAAGTTATTAAACTGAAACATTTCAACAAACATCTGGTTTATTTTATGTACAACGCTAAGAAGAAATGTCGCGGATACGTGGTTCCAGTGGAAACGCACTGGACTAGTAATCCAGGGGTCGCAGGTTCGATCACCCGCTCTAGAACTAACAGTTATAACATTATTTCGGACGAAACTTTGAAAAACCGAGGTTCTGTGTACGATGCTTTACATCGGACACGTAAAAGAACCAGAGGTGCTTCTGGAACTGGGACATCTTCTGTGTCATGCACTATCCTCGAAAAAATCTATAAAAATAACATTCTTCCGGAGGCGTAGCTCATATGGGAAACCGGTGGCGACGAAAAATAAAAGCCTAGTGATCAAGTACTTCCGGGTGGTTAAAGCCTAATTAGTTGGAATTTGGAATTTACACTCAATTCAATGTCACATTACATTGTACTGCTACAGTGTAAAAGTTGTGTCATTTCTTAATACGTATCATTCGTTTTCTCCGTGACTAGAAGAACCATATAATTATAATGTATGCATGGAGGAATTCAAAGTTAATTAACCTGACCTCGGTCAACCGAAGCATCTCAATCTGAGCTTAGTCTCAAACATTTTCTCAAATCGTTGAGATATTTCTCATCAGACTGAGACTGGACTCAAAATAGGTATTACATAAAAAAAATAGATGATTTGTTTCTAAGATAAAAAATGAGATCTGTCTCAAACTCAGACTCTGCAAAAGCAAAATCTCAATATTGAGCTGAGATTTCTATAAATTTGAGATGCTTTTGGATCGGGACCTGTAGTAGAAATGAACAGGAGCATTGGAATTAAAAATTTACTTATTTAAATATCCTTCATGAAAGAAATATCAATGGATGGAGTAGTCATGACTCACTTTCAAAGCTTCAGCAATTTGTCTTATCCACTCCACCAGGCGGCGCTCGTCCATAGCCTCGCCTGCATGGTCCTGTATAAAGACCTGTATGTCCCCATTACAGCAATATTCTGTAATAATCATCAGTTTCCCGGCGTCCTCTGTTGCCATAACATATTTCAAAATGTACTCGTGTTTGAGCGCCGCCAACAGCTGTACTTCTTGTATCGTTTGTATGATTTCTTTTTCTGATCGACCAGCAAGTTGACACGCTTTTAATGCCAGCTGAATATGATTTACAATAAAATATTCGTGCGATCATGAAGCATTTTATGAGTAACAATAGCGTAATAATGAGGTACAGTAAAACCTCAGTACTTGGGTTTTTTGCAAACTGGTCTTCTTATTGAGGTGGTCTTAATACCGAGGTTAAATAAATAGTATAACATTGAAAATAAACCTGCAAATTGTGTTCGTAATGTTGTGGTGGTCTTCTTATTGAGGTGGTCTTTAAGTAAGGTTTTACTGTAAATTTTACGTGCTTTAATACAATTCTTCCAAGGTTAACTGTCCCAATGTTACACTTTTACTACCGTCAAACTATAGCGGTCAAAAGTGCCAACCCGTCAGTACTATTTCAGATAATCATTTTAAAGAAGCTAGCCGATAGATCTCTGTATATCTTTATTGCCGTAAGCTACACGATTAATGATTCAAATGATTTACAAACGTTTTAGGAAGATCGTGTACTTTAGTTAGATAATGTCACTAATATCAGTACTTGTGTAAAATTTTCGTCGTTAATTTTAAAAATAACTTTGTAATACAATTTCAACCAAGTTACAATTACAAATATAGATTCTCTATTATACATTATTACAGGTTGTTTACAGGAATTTCGTTTAAAATTTCTGTCTTTAATTCATATTGTTAGGACTACTTTCGATTTGAAGGTTAAATTTTCAGAGAATTTATTGTGTAAGCAACTTACTTTTTCACCCGCCGGGTTTTCCAAAAGAAAAACTTCTCCGAATGCCCCCTTTCCAATAAGCCCCTTAACCTCAAATTCGCCTGTATCGACACTTTCGGTCATGTTTAAATTGAAACAAAAACTCACAAATTAAATACCGGAGATCAACTAAAAAATCCCAGGAAGTAAGTTATTTAATATACTTCCTGGTTTGGAAATGCATACGTCTGTTTTTGGCGCGTATCCAAATAAAGTAGATAATCAATATCAATAAGAAGTTATTAGTAGTATATCTATAACTGTAATTGCAATATCAGCAGTATTAATGCTATATGCTACTGCCAGCGGTATTTGCAGTAAGTAATACTACTTCTTCTAAGAGCAGATTAAGAGCAGATATACTGCTCCTTGTGTCAGCAGTAAGTATATTCTTAAATGTGTTCAAGTGTAAGTCTCAAATACAAAAACTGAAGCAACTCTACAGACGGCATGGAAGAAAGTCAATGGTTTATATACACTACTTTAAAAATGGTGGACATTTGCAGGCAGGGTTACCTCCCCCATTTCAAAATTGCAGCATTTATGTGACACCCCCTGGGGGCAAGTTTGAAACACGGGACTCCTCTTATCTTACTTGAGAAATGTCACTTTCTTTCGAAATGGGAGCTTAAATAAGATAAAAGTGGAGTTCCCTGTTTAAAATGTGTTGCTATATTTTGGAGTAACAGGAGTAACCACCCCGCTTTCAAATGGCGGAAATTAAGACTAAGAGTAACCTCCCCTAATGTCAAAATGTCGGATATTCTTGTCTTACTTTGCTTCCGTTTTGTAATGAAGGACCGCCATTTGAAACAGGAGTAGCCCCCCTTCTTTTAAAATGGCGAACAGTTACAGAAAGAATAATCTAATTTAAAAATGGCAGCCATTTGACATCAGGGAACATTACTCTTGTCTTCCTTAGCCCCCATTTTGAAATAAGGGGATGTTACTCTTATTAGTAATAGCTGCTTTATTTTGACATCAGGGGACATCACTCGTGTCTTCCTTAGCCTCCATTTTGTAATAAAGGGACGTTACTCTTATTGATTATAGCCGCCATTTTTTACGAGGGGCACAACTCGATCTTGCATGGCTGACATTCAATACCGGAGTAGCCACCCCTCTTACAGGCGGAAAATTTCAGTAGGGGTAACCTCCCCTAATTTCAAAATGGCCATATTCGCATGCCTCCATTTTGTAATAAAGGGACGCTACTGTTATTGATAATAGCCGCCATTTTTGACAAGGGGCATAACTCTACCTCACATGGCCGGCATTCAAAACAGGAATTGCCTCCCTCTTTTCTAAATGGAGGCACATTACCGTAGGAGTAACCTCAGGTCCCAATGTATCTTCTTCGCACGTCGAATTGAAATAGGATATTCGAAACCATGTATTATTTGAAATACAATTTCGGACCTGATGAATTCAAATGAACAAGATCTGTCTGTATAGCCACATATATAATTTGTTTACCTTTGCCAATTCATAAGTGTATTGGTATCGTCAACTGAACAAATAGAACCTGCATGCACGCACCAGAGTATGAATCTCGGTATTTTTCAAGGTAAACGAGTGAGGGAGACAGACCATGGATAATTGTCACAAGTCCTCTCCTCTATAGTATATAAGTACGTACGTATATTTAGTAAAGGGAAACTAACGCTTCACCCATGAATGAGTTACCTTGTACAAGATACACATATACTATAGAAAGAGATATTACAAGGGAGAGAACTCGTGACAATCTCCATTGAGACAGACCTAATTGTCATTTAATGCACTAGTATGAAAGTCTATTTTGAAGAGTTTAAATTTTATAGAGTAATAAGGCCATGTGAGTGCTTGGAATTGAGAAAACTATTTACAATGTATAATGCAGTTGCGATTTAAATGCGGCCTTAATGAAACAAGTTATTCTGATTTATACTTATCACTATTGATGACTGCTTCCTTGGTTACTAATTAACCAGTACACGTGCTAAATGCGGGAATACTGAAGTTCGTGAGCAAACACCGTTCCACGCCGGACTCGAACTTAAAATGTGATCAGGAGTGGTATATAATATAAGGATATCTTTAACCTTAGAATGTTCATCAGTGCCATTTAAGGATTTCCATAGCAAAGGACAGTCTTAGCTTTAAGGAAAATATTAATTTCATTTAAGCTACCTTATCTTTTAAGGAAAATTGCCATATATAATGAAAATAATAAAGATAAGACATTTAGTGAATACCATGGCACATAAGTATTTTCGAAATATTTAATGAAAATCTTGTAGATATTAAGGAAAATATTACTTTTAAGGAACATCTTGACCTTAAGATGTTTTGTGAATACCACCCCTAGAGTAAAGCTCTACCACACGACCAGTACGTTCCCAGTCGCTGGTGAAATACGTAAATGTCTGAGATGTAACTGTACCTCAATTTCATCCTCGCCTTGATCAGAATCCAGAGCTTTGCAAGCACGATCGAATAAGGCTTCGTTATTGTCCAAACATTTTAGACAATACCTACAAATAGCAATAGAATATACTGTAAAACCTCAATAATAAGACCACCTTTTGTGAACCTTGAACACTGGATTGTCATAATATGTTAAAAAAGAGATTTTTAGCTAATGCAACAGCAATAATGGATGAAGCCAATTCAAACATTTAGGCTCAGTTGAGCCAGACACATCTTTAAACAAATTATAAACTTTTTTGAGTACGAAAGCTCACGTTGAATACACCGCGCGTGGAATTAGGAAGCTCAATAGATTACGTCGATCTTTTCGGAAAAGGAAATGCTTACATTTTCAACATATCTGCATTTCTGTTCAACGTTGATCGACCTAAGATAAGATAAGATAAGTAATATTTATTATGAGTCGTCAACACAATACAACAGTGCACAAGCTCTTTATCAGATTTTTTATCGGCCTAAAAAATTAACTCACAAATAAAAAGTCCACGTATAAGTGAACATAATGCATGATAATCTAGTTAAAAAATATTAATGAGGTAGTTTTATTATACAATGCAAACTGTCAAGAGCAACCCCCTTTGTGAGACCCATATGTTTTGGTACATTCTTACCCGTACATATATTCTCAATGAAGCGACAAAATGGATGTTTAAACACCAACTGGTCCCTTTACATGTATGTGCTATGGACCTAGTTGTGAGTTGACAAACAAAATAAATAATTTAAACTCAACTATGGTGTTTTTCGACAATGAAATCCACTTATTAATTCCAGGGGAGACCTCAAGTGATTACTAGCAGTTGTTTTATGTTTACATGCTCGTTAAACAATATAATTATGATTGCTATATATATATTAGTATTACGGTTTGTTATTTCAAAATAATTCTTTAAAATGTAAATAAAATTATTTTCTTGTTTATTTCTGTTATCTAAATTAGGCGAGAATGGTAGTTAGTATGATTAAATTATAGTATAACTCCGATCTTATTTCTATATAGTACCCACTTTGTATGCAGCACTTATTATCTAAAACTTTGTAATTAATATCTGTATAGTTGATAAATAAATAATGTATAATGTAAATACAATCAGTCTGCACAAAAACATAATTAAAAAAATAGTTTGACAAACATCACACATCTATTACGACAATTATGTTGTTTGTACACAACTCTAATGTATTATATAAATTAAGATTGACGAGACCACTACCAACATTGAACGTGGTCCATTGGCCACACGCTGGATTAGTAATCCAGGAATCGCAGGTTCGATCCACAGGCAGTACTAACAGTCTTTCGGATGAGACTTTGAAAAGCCGTGTACCATGCTTTACAGGGCGTCTGGAACTGGGGCATCTTCTGTATCATGCACTATCCTCCAAAATTCTAAAATGACTAACATTCTTCCGGAGGCGTCGCTTATACACAAATACACACACTACTACCCCTTTCGTACAGATGATTAAGTTGTCTCAACATTTAATAATAACACATAATTCTTACCATGTCTGCATAGTACTTTAGTAATTATTTCAAGCGACCAGTTGTCAGATGGGGGTTCTTTCTTACAGACAGCATTGTTTATTCGTGTAGTGCTTTTATACGGTGGGCCAGTAGACAGCGGTTTCATTGTCATCCTTCACCCAGTTTTGTGGAACAATGACCTCTTCATTCCCACCTCGAAACTCGACGATTAAATACATTTTCTGACATGGCAATGGAAAGGAAAAACTTAAGGAAAACTTTGAAAATCTTCTTGACCAAATTGTAAGGTGTAGAGCTTAGATATTGGTGTGTAGCATTGTCTAGTAATGTTAAAATTATGCCACTGGGGTCAAAATTGGCCACGCCCTGGGGGTCACCTGTTTTACATAGAGATATGTAGGGTAGACTTTGAACATCTTCTTGTCTGAAGCCGAATGGCCTAGAGCTGTGATATTAGGTGTGTAGCATTGGGTAGTGTTCATCTTACCAAGTTTGTTCAATTGGTGACCCAGGGGATTCAAAATTGGCTTAAACCCTAGGGACCTCTTGTTTTATATAGACATATGGATGATACTGAATTTAAAAAAATGGTATTGATATTGTTACAGACCCCTTTGCTTTCCAAGTCACATTTTATGTATGAATGCATGTGTGCTGAATGTTATAGGTTACTGTATTTTTACTTTACCTAACAAACGTATCTGCAAATAATGTAATTTTTAACATCATTCATGTTTTAGGTCTGACAACTTCGCATTCGGTCTGACAAGTTTTCCAAGGTTATCAGACCGAATGTCTGACAAGTCTTGGAAGTCAATACACCACGACTGGTTAATGTCTCTGAACTGATAATTGCCTCCTGATGTCTTCCACTAAACCTTGAAACTTATTTATGTGATTAGATATGACAACAGAGTAATGTATTAGTGAATCATGTTACATGACACATGTGTATATTGGTGCATTGCTCTGATGCCATACCTAATTGTTCACTAATTTTATATTGATTTTATTCGTAGGACTAATTTATCTGATCATGGTGACCTCTATTTTCACATGTTTGTATATATTTATATAGTTTCGGATTTGACCGGGCCAAAAGAAGAAGGGGGCTGATAATGTAACAGAACCTTAAAGAATTTGCTCATTTAAAAAAGGTCAATATCAGGTTAATTTGTTCGACTGAATTTTTATAAAGTTTGATCACCATCCCCATCTCCAAATCCTTGTGTTTACGCCCGTCATTGTACATACATTTATTATTATCATTTGTCCACATGTTATTGCAAAACATATTGTTTTGCAATCTGTGTTTGAAAATAAAAGTTCTGTTTTGTTCTATAATTTTTGGCTTCGTGTGTACCGCCTTTAAAATTGGAATAATTATACCTTCTCCCCAACTGTCCGGAAACGTTCCATAGTTAAATATGTTGTTGTAAAAGCCAGTTAAAATCGGGGCAATTATATCAAAGGAATGTTTGAATACTTCGGCTATAAGATGTCAGTGCCCGGACTTTTTGAGTTGTTTTGTGAAAATGTTGCGAGTAGTTCATTGACTAAAAAATAAATGGCACGATTCACGTTGGATTGTTGATTTTTGGTGAGATGAACTGCTAAATTGTTATTGTTTGTTGAAAGTGTGTTGTATAAGCTACCCGCAGGTACTTGTGAATGTGAATTTGGCGGAGTATTAAAATTTTGACGGACACTTAAATGAACCTGGGGTAAAAATATTTTTGTTTTAGTTATAACCCTTGTTAATGATATTACATGGTATGATTGATTTTGACTTGGATGTCTGTTTTAGGTCATTTCCTTAACGTGCCGACCCCCTTTGCATGTAACCATGACCAAAATAAAATATTTTGTATTGTATATTGTATTGTTTATACTGTTATTTAACGTCCTTCCTGCCGCTTCCTGTTATAAATATTTCCAAAAACGAAACACCACACAAACAACACCGATTAACCAAAGAATGTTGCCGTGTAGGAGTTGCGGTTGTGTCCATGGGCGCAGCCATATTGAAATTGACGAAAATACGTAATCGGAACGTCTTGGTGATCTACGCTCAAATAGAATTTACGGAGCTCGTCGGAGATCGACGAATATTCATAACTCTATACCACAGCATTTAGCAGGCGAGGATTTGATTGGCTACTCAAAGGTCACTTGAACGTGACCTGTATTTGGCAGTCATCAGATCCAGTTAGCGTATAGTATAGGAGCGTGCGACTGGAGCTGATTTTAATGAGATTGAGTCTAACACTAAGTCAGCCATTGTGCTTTCATACATTTAATCTCATTCTGTGCTGTATTGTTTTAAATAGTTTTATTTCTAGTCATTTTATACATTCAAGTGAATATTTCAAAGGCTATGATATTCACAAGTATTTGAGGTACATAAATGGATATAAACTGTCAAGTTAGTAGTTTATATATTTTACTTATATCTGCAGTATATTATTGAGTTCATTAGTTGTTGCCAGTACATTTTGAACGGTCATTAAATACTTAAATGTCCCGAGTACAGTGTGCCACTATGTACACAAATATGACACATTTGAGTATGAGTAAGTTTCCTTGTATTGTGAAATGTGTTTGATGTAGTATATGATTATTTAAATTTCTTCATGACTTGATTATTTATCAATGTTGATAACTTTTTTAATTATTTATTTCAATGTTGATGTTAGATTCAGAAATTTTATGTAATATTTATTTCAATGTTGATACATGTATTTGATTGAAAAACTTTATGTCTCGATATGTCATGCTGTCTCTATTGCATATGTTTTAATTTATCATTACTGTATAGTAGTGTCATTTCTATTTGGACCAAGACAGATATTCAACTCGTTCATATTCATTTTGCTACAATGCATCCTTATAACATAGGTTGGTGCTAGGATTTTTTAACTTCGTAGTCAAAAGTTTGATGTATTAAAATACACCTTATTTTCAATATAATGTTGGCAAAAATTTGAAAAATATTGTGGTTACCTTACTATCTATAAGATAGTGTTACCTGGTAGCGTACTGGAGGCATTCCATTATTTATAAAACTGACACCAAAAGAACACAAATAAACAGTTTAAGTATTTTTAATATTTCAATATGTAATTATCAAAGTAAGTCTCTAGTTTTATACGTTATAATTCATTCAAAATCAAATAAGCTAATATCATACAAAGACACTTATGTATAACATCAAATATCAGGCGCGTAGCGTCCTGTACGCAGAGTACGCAGCTGCGTACACATTGTCTCGAAAAATCGAAAAAATAAAAAGTTCAAATCTGCATTAAAAAAACTTCGTTCAATTCAGGGATAAAAATGCGACCAGAAGTCACTACAGACAATATAGAAACAATTTTTTTTCAGGGGGAGTACCCCCGGCCCCCCGGAAAAAGGATCTTGCGAACACATCACAAACCTCCTAGCTACGCCCCTGAATATCATATTCGAGGTAAAATCTAATAATTATTTACTTAAAATTACTCGTAATATCTTACAGTTAAAATTGTACTAAAATTGCCTGAAACCAATTCAGAAAAATAAATTAAGTTTACCAAACAAAATAATTTACAGTTATCCCGATTCTGCCAAGCCCCACGCTTTTATACCCCACAGCCCCCCCCCCTCGCAGAATTCTGCGAGCGGCAGAAAACCGCAGAATCTCGAACGCACGGCAGATTTCTGCCCGAATTCTGCACGTAAACAAACAGTAAATTTTACCCCTAATCACTACAGAAATACATAATAAATCATTACCTAAAATATCGTGAAGTTTGTTTTACTAATTATAAATCTATGAACACTTTTAACAATGACAGAAAAATCCAATTCTCCAACGTTTACATATTTATATCAGACGACCTAGTTCGTGACGTAATCAACTTAACTACGTCACCAAGTGGCGGCCATGTTGAATTACTCAAAGTACATGTGTAAAACATAAAATCATGTTTAACAAAGGTTTTATACTTGTAGCGAGTGGAATTACGATTAATCAGGTAGCTAAACATATTATTATATTAATAAACTTAACATACATGTAGTTTATAATTCATGACATTACTATTATCGTGCAAAGAACTTGCAAATATAAGTTTAAACAAGTCTACCCCACCCACTTAAAATAACAGTGTATGAAGTTGAGAGCAATATTTAAATACATGTACGTCAAAAGATTAACAGTCAGAACTAAATACTTTTTCTAGATTGTTGATACATATCAAACCCAAGGGTTAACAATATTGTCCTTTTTTAATAATCTCCTATCTTTAAGTAGCAAATGGCTATTCTAGCAACCAATAATGCTAAACTTGTATTTATTTATGAATTTTATGCACAGTATTAAATGCTTCTGTTTATATGCCCCGAAATGTTTATGCAAACACATTTTGTTTTTTTATGGAAAAGTAAGAATTTATTTATACATTTTGAACATTTTGGGACTTTATAATAGATGTAACTCTGATATCCATGTATATATTTGGGCTATAATTAAATACTTTTCAATCTTGAATTGTTTTATTGCCAGTGGTAGTATGCATGTTGGGTTCGTTGTGAGGTGGAAGATCGGTAGGTTATATGGGTCCCCATGGGCATCAGAGTGGTCCCAGGTAGTATGCCTGCTGGGTTCGTTGTTGGTTGGGAGATCGGTAGGTTATATGTGGCCCCTATGGGCATCATAGTGGTCCCAGGTAGTATGCCTGCTGGGTTCGTTGTTGGTTGGAAGAGCGGTAGGTTAAGTATTTCGGCCGCTGATGGTCTGTCTGCTGGGTTTATCTCCAACATTGACTTCATTAATTGCGTAACATCGTCAGTAGGCATCGAAGACTAAAAGTTAAATAAAGAAACTTCCCGCATCTACAATATTTATCTCCCTTGTTCTTAATCATCAGCCATTTTGATAGGCAAAACTGATAAGCCCTTATAGGAGTAATTTTCAAATATGTAATAATTGAGAAAATAGTATTTGCATGTGACAACCCCTTTTTCTTCAAATTACTGAGCCAATTGCCCACATGAGTATAATGAAAACGTTATTTGTTTATATCTGATTATATTATCATCATTTACATTATACTCCCTATAAACTTTAAGGACATTTGCCTATTAATATGGCCGGCAATATTTAGAACAAGGGAGGTAAATATTGTAAACGTGGGAACTATCCTTTGTTTCTATAATTATTATGCTAAGAGCATGTACGAACGACTTTCATCGGCACATGGATTTAAAACGGTATAAGTTTCATTTCAAATTCCCAATTGCAAGCAAGTTTCTTCATGCCGCAATATTGCTCATATAATTTGACAAAATAGTAAAAGCAAGCAATATCTTGATAAAAAAGATGGTCGGCGCACTTTGAAGGTTATGATTTGTTGTGCAAAAAGATGCCGAGATGTAACGATTGCTGGTCACTCCGGATCTAAATGGATTTCGGTAAATTCACCGAAATTCAGTGGATTTCGGTAAGGTAATGTACTCTTTATCGAAAGGTTAACCAATGTCACAAACGTTGTTCGGTTGAAGAGAAGCGGGTTTAGTGGTTAACGTAAGATTTGATCGTTTAACAACACTGATATGCAAAAGGCAAATTCATGTAAGTACGGCTGCGTCGAAAAACAATAATTTCAATCAGTGCCCGAATTTCAACACCGGTCTATAAGACAATCACAGTTCATATACATATACATATACAGAAAAAATAACAAAACGTTCACAATATAGCCTGACAAAAAGTCAACGATATCTCCCAACTTAACAAGTGCATTACCTTTTGCGTGGTGTAATAGAATATAAGTAGTATATGTACACACAATCATATTTATAACAAATCTCCTTTGATTAGAAGCACCGATTGTAAAATGACAAAGTTAGCTGTAATTATGCAAGAAGTTATTTTACCGCGTGTTGTAAATTCCCGGACAATATCGATAGACGTTCTTCCGCCGCTTTGTCCATATGTACCAATTCGTGCAATATGATTCCAAGAGAGCGGATATCAGTCTACAATAGAATATCGTTGTTTATTGTTGTTGACAAATGAGCATATTATTAGACACACCCTTTAACTGGCACTCACTAATCTTCGTCACGCTCATTCACAGGAGACTGTCACGAGTTCTCTCACTTTATCCCTGATAGAGTTTTCTCCCTTTATTCCTTCTATAGTATATGTATATAAAGTACACAGAGTCTAGGGCTATATATTCATATACTATAGAAGGAAAAGGGGGAGAACCCTTGAAGGGATAAAGGGAGATAACTCGTGACAATCTCCTGTGCTCTTATCATTCTCAATCGCCGTCCTCATTCAGGGGTCACATAGTAATTATACATACATTTGTACTTACATGGAAAATCGCTGTCCGTACTTCTCCGACGATGATATGCAGATTTGTACGAGTGCAAAGTTAAAATTGTCCGCCCATAACAACAAATATCTTTTCAACAACATGGTAACCACGACACACGTTGAAGCACGAGTATGATTAAAAGTTGAGAATGAAGCTCATGAAAAAATAATCATATTTTGATATCGTGTTTTATAGTTACGCATGAAGAAATATATTGACGAGAGTAAAAATTACTACATGTATCTGTTTGACTTGAATACCAGTTATACTATAAGTTGTGAACCTCAAGACTTGCGAATTTCGCGATTTTAAGAAAGTCGCAAAATATCAGCTATCGTAAATTGCCTCGTTCACATGTGCAGAAGATTTTTTTTAAATGACTATTCAATACAACAATACTCATTTAGGTGACTCACAAACATTACCGTTCGCAAATACTAAACTTTTTTAATCGTGAAAATATCCACATATGCAGTAGTAATCGTTTGAAATAATTTTAATGAAAACTTTACTTTGTATGAATACGGAAGTCCTTGCCAGATTTCCGGACTCACGTACATAGGTGTTCCACATTGGGTCATTGCCATGGCGTCCGACGAGGGCAGTATCCTGAAACATTCATGTTGAAATAGTGATCAAACTTGGTACAAACATTATGATTAAACAGGAAAATGATATGTTAATGGTGCAGTCAAACTACAACAAAAATATAAAACATGGCCAACATTTGTCGTTTGAGAAACGAAGGATCATATTAAGTTCAAACTTTAAAAACAATTTATTAGGGACAGCAAGTAACCCAGATGTAAATTCATAATAATTATTAAATAGTTTGGATTCAAATTGTAAAAGTTGTAGGTATAGATATTAATGCAATTACTGTGGCTTTATATTTAGTGTGTATCAAATAAGTATTATTATGTAAGTAATCTTCGATTATTAATCTCATAAAGTTCTTTTTTGTTCAAGGAAATTAGATTCTTAGAAAACTGGACTTGGGACCAGGTTCATACACGGTCCGTTTTCAGCCCCATATGGTTTAAATACCATATTTTTGTCGATATAAGTATATATTATACCGGTTCCCGTGGCCGAGTGGTTAAGGTTTCCGCCATAGGACCGGTAGGTGTTCCGTTCTGATAAGGCCGGTAGGTGAGACACCAGCTAGTTATATAATGGTTACCGTGTGTGCCTGGCATTAAAAGGATAGGAATCGGGAAGTAAATGTGCTCAGAAAGTAGGTGTTTCATAAGTCAGAAATGACTGGCCCTTAAGTAGGGGTGACACTATAATAAATAAACACTTGTTTATTATGCGCGTATTTATTATATCGACAGTATACCTTGATATACCAAAATCTCCAAGTTTAGTATTCCAATTCTCGTCCAGAAATATGTTTGCTGGTTTCAGATCCCTGTGAATGATGTATTGACCATGAAGGTACTGAAAGGTATGCAATGCATCCAATCATATAATAATGAAATTGGAAAGTTTTTCAAAGCTCTGAAAAACGTGACATAACCTAATCGACAGAAAGTTATTAAACTGGAACATTTCAGCAAACACCTGGTTTATCTTGTGTACAACGATAAGAAGAAATGTCGCGGATACGTGGTTCCAGTAGTTACGCACTGGACTAGTAATCCAGGGGTCGCAGGTTCGATCACCCGCTCAACCCATAAAAGTTATAACAGTCTTTCGGACGAAACTTTGAAAACTCGAGGTTCTGTGTACGGATGCTTTACTTCGGGCACATAAAAGAACCAGGGGTGCTTCTGGAACTTGGGCATCATCTGTATCATGCACTATCCTCCAAAAATCTATAAATATAACATTTTTTTGGAGGCGTCGCTCATATGGGAAACCAGTGACGACGATAAATAAACGCAAATACACAGAAACGTGCGCGTTATTAATCGATACACTCACATAGACACTTGGATGTGGTGTCGGTCTAGTGATCAAGTACTTCCGGGTCGTTAAAGCCCAGTTAGTAGGAACTTTGAATTGCCCCATTTAAACTCAATTCAATGTCACATTACATTTTACTGCTACTGTGTAAAGTTGTGTCATTTCTTATTATGTATCAGTCGTTTTCTCCGTGATTTGAAGAACCATATAATTGTAATATATGCATGGAGGAATTCAAAGTTAATTAACCTGACCTCGGTCAACCGAAGCTTTTCAATCTGAGCTAAATCTCAAATATTTTCTCAAATCGTTGAGATATTTCTCATCAGGCTGAGACTGGACACAAAATTGGCATAACAACACAAATATTGGAATATGATTTTTTCTAAGAAATTTTTTAACAGATGCAAAATGAAATCTGTCTCCAACTCAGACTCTGCAAATAGAGCAAAATTTCGATATTGAGCCGAGCTTTCTATAAATTTGAGATGCTTTGTGGATCGGAGCCTGTAGTGGAAATGAACATGAGCATTGGAATTGAAAATTAACTTATTTAAATATCCTTCATGAAAGAAATATCAGTGAATGGAGTAGTTTTGACTCACTTTCAAAGCTTCAACAATTTGTCTTATCCACTCCAGCATGTAGCTCTCGTCCATAGCCTGGCCTTCATGTTTCTGTATAAAGGCCTGCATGTCCCCGTTACAGCAATATTCTGTAATGATCTCCAGTTTGCTTTCGGACTTGTACTCTATTGCCGAAACAAATTTCAAAATGTACTCGTGATTGAGCGCCGCTAACACATTTACTTCTTGTCTCATTCGTGTGATTTCTTGTTCTGATTGACCAGCAAGTTGACACACTTTTAATGCCCGCTAAATTCGATTAACAATAAAATATTCGAGTTATCATGTAGCCTTTTCTGAATTACAATGACATAGTAAAGAGGTACGGTAAAACATCACGACTAGCGAATTTGACTTATTAAGTAACATAATAATTAAGTGGTTAACTAGATAAGATTCGTGTTGCCAGTTATCTATAAATAGATTTATATCGATATTATTCGAAGTCTTCCGAATGCTCATTATAGTTAACTTCTTATCATTTCACTTACTAAGTGGAAACACGAATCTTATGTATTTGACCACTTTTATTATGTTACTTATTAAGTGAAATTTGCGAACCATAACTAGATAATCCGTTAGTGTATATACATCATGCATAAAAAGGTTCTAGGCACTTTCAAGCCCGTTTATAGTCTGATGATATTTATCTGACCGAAAAAGTATCCACGCTTTTTCAATAAACGGGTGCAATTCACATGTGTAATAAAAAGAAAATTTGAAGTTGTTTTTAACAGTAAAAACTAACAGTAGAACATGTCATGATCTTATGTTTTGAACCGTTTTATCTTAAAAGTTACACATGGAATTGCTCTATTGTGAGATTAAAACGAACAAACTTAGTCCATTAGATGCTCTGACAAATTTGTTCTCTCAATATTTTGATTTAGTTTTCATGCAATATTTACATTCCTTTTAATATCTTTATTTCAAACATCAAAGCACAGTGACAATAATTCGGAAACTCTTCACTTGCATTTGTTCAGTTGCTTTAGATTCCATATCATTTGAGAAATGTCAAACTTAAAAGATATACTGAATATAAATCTATAAACTGCAAATGTAAGGTCACATACGTCTTTACTATTGTGTCTCAAAATGTACCGAATATTTCACTTAAAGTCTTATGTCAATATGCTTACAAAAACACAAATGGAAATTGTAGGTAAAAATGTGTTTCCAAACAAAAAATGTGCAAAAATCCTATTCATTTTACAAATATATGCTGTAAGTATCGATCATATTTTGTACAGCATGGGTTTTCACTGTACTCTTACCATATGTTTACTTGAACCTTTCTAAACCAATTTATATTTTCAAATGGATACCAATTATACAACAAACAAGTAGATATTATTAACGTTATCATATAGACAAATTTGACCACTCAACATTAATCGTCGAACTTGTTTGACACGTACGTTACTTCATTGAGATATACCAATATGAAGAAAACCTCACAAGTAGTATTTTTAATTTTAAGACTGCAATCAAGCAATCAAACAGTTATGCCGATTACAACGTAAATACAATCAATCCTGACTCTATTTTACCAAAACAACCGTTCACAGAAATCTGGCATCGGTAACGGACATTTCAAACATTTCAGTGTGTACCTCTTTTCATACAATTTTAAAGTTGCTGCATGCTTCCCCAGTCCTTAATATGTCACCAGTTTTCACTACAAACATTCATTTTTATTAGCAGAGTGACTTTGTAGATGTTATTTGTTATACAATATAATATGTTCACTGCATGCAACTAGAAGTAGATATACTCTAATAACGATATGCTAGAAGAGTTTGTATATTCTAATATGCGAAAGATATTAAAGAAAGGAGACATTTTTGTATACACGTATAAGTATAATAAAAGTAGTGTAAAGCATCATAATTATTCCTTATACGTTTGAGGGTCGAATATTTTCAAAAATCGCATAAAATAATGGCACATACATTTTCCAAGTATAAGAATTTTACTGTTAAATTGCAGTTGAGAGCAGCGATAGAACTTATATGATACGAAATAAGCATTTACAAATTTAAAAATACTCATTGCATTTTAGTATACGTTATATCGTTTTGTGACTTGTATGGTATATGACATACACATACAGGCTCTTTTACAGAAATTCCCGACTGGGGGGGGGGGGGCAAACATAATGAAAATGCCCTGAACTTGAGCCGAGTGTAGGTTCGGGAGGGGTTTATCCCCCTCCTTTAAGGGGGTCCGGGGGGTCTCCACCGTAACATTTTTTCAAATATATCTACATGAAATGGTGGCTTCTGGTGTATTTCGGGGTCAAAATTTTAAGACTCATAATTCTCGAGAATTGCACTAGTATTATCTTGTAAAAAATACAGAACGTCCAAATCATACAAGTACCAACATTTTAACGCATTCCCTCCTGTACATGCTCCCAGTCAGCCTTCAGTACAAATCCTTGTCACAAGTAAGTAAGAGGCCATTTCGTCATAAACTCTGTGAAATAGTGTAGATATTAAATATTTCAGGCTGATTTGGCAGAAGTTGACTATTTTTAATGTCCAAATTGAACATTATCAGGGAGCACACTAATTCTTATAAAATGTATGCTCCCTGAAATACAGGGCGAATTTGTTTTGCAAGACCTAGTTAAGGTTTGAGGTTTCAGTTGTGTTGTAGTTTGATGGAAAAACTTCAACCAGTTAGGATTAAGATTGGTTTCCAAACAAACAGATGGTTTGGTGGAATAAAAATGACCCACATGACCTTGATTGTATAAGAACTTACAGTGTCAGAAGACCATAACGATTTAGTTGACACAGTCGGATCAAAATCTAATTTCATTTACTGCAGTTTTAACCGCTAGCAGTATTGTGACTGCAGACAGATTGGTGCTCAATATGAAAGTCAGAGTTAAGAAATATGTAACTTCTGTTTTGCAACGTTACAATGCGGACGAATTTATAGCCAGGTTCCGATTAAGCAGACATACATTTTGACCTGTAGGTTCATCCGTAGGTTGGTGATTTACATAACATACATTTACTACTCTCTATACCAATCGTTGTAGCCTAATGCGCAAAATATATATACATACATGTTCATGTTTCAAGTGGTGTAACATTACAAAAGGAAAAATGTAAACTCCAGTACATGAATAATTTAACGCGCATACAACAGAATGATGTCGTTTTTGGACCTGAGCGGTACCGTCTATAGTAGTGGCAATTTGAGAGGCATACAACAATTGGTTCCCGTTTTCAAAACACGAAACATACTGAAAGCCGGTAGCATGTCAAAATCGTCCACATCGGCCTAATTACTACGCAAACAAAATAGTTCCAAAGTTCACCGAACGAAATAATAATATGAACGTTTCAATAAAATGAAATTTTGAAAAGGTGACCTGCTAAAGTGGTTTGTGAACTAATTATCTGTTTCTGTGGAGTTCAGATGGGGTTTAAAGGCCAGGCCCCCCACGGTTGATCCGGGCCTGAATTATATTCAACGAGACATGTTCGTTACCACCTCGTAACGAACATGTCTTCCAGAAATCACCAATTTACAACGAAACCAGGTCTTACTGGCAGGAGAACACACGTAATATACATCATTCACGCATATATCATAAGAAAAAACGTGAAAAAACATTAATTCCATTATTTAAATCAAACAGTTAATGTGAAACTGGCATCACATCTGTCGGATAGAATATGATGAAAAAGTCACATTTGTAGATCCCCATCTTAACCAGGCCTCTTAGTATCTCGTATCATAATTCAGAATGACTAATTAAGCTTGCAACACAAAAGCTAGGCCACATTTGCCATCAGTAGTTAGCTGTTTATTATATTCAGGAACGAACATGTCAGCAATGAACACTTCGAAACCGAGTCCTTCTTGGCTGTTTATTGTGTATTAGACGTACTATCACACAATAATTACCGATTATTTTCATAAAACATTGCGTTTACATTATTTAAAATTCAACAATACATTACACATGTGTGTACCTGGCATAAAATGCAAGTAACGAACATGTCTTTTTGAAGTGTCTTTATCCAGTATGAGGTTTATACATCACGAATATCATAAGAATATGTCCATATGACAAAATCAAAACGAACATGTCACGTAATCCGGACCAGCTAAAACAAGGTGGGAAATAGGAGCATTATAACTTGTACATACCTCATGGTTAACGTTCAATTTACCATCAAAGCATACTCCTACGATATATTTTTATTAAATCACGGTGATTCTGATTTGGTACTTTAAATGAACACTGCTTGAAAGAAGTAGATTGTGTACGGCGACAGTAACGAACATGTCAAATAAGAAGCTTCGTAACATTTTTTTTCATTTGAACGGATGCCCACAATCATTGTTTAGTTTGATTGTTATACATGGGTTGGTCATGCAACATTTTGACACAATTCGAGTGATAACGAATATTAACTAGATAGCTAGATAAGTATCGCGATATTTAAGTGGTTTACATGAAGCAATTCGCAAACGTTATCGTGTTTACTGGTATACTTTTATGTAGGTAAGTGTAATTACTAGTAAGTTAGATTGTGACGTCACTAATACTATTTGTTTAACAATTTTGTCGTTAATTTGAAAAAAATCTTAGAAATACTATTTCAACCAAGTTGCATTTACTTGTTGTTTACAGGAATTTCGTTAAATTTTGTTTTCTTTAATTGATAATTGGTAGGACTACTTTCGATTTGAAGGGTAGCCTACATTTTCAGAGAATTAATTGTGTACTGAACTTACTTTTTCACCGGCTTGGTTTTCCAAAAGATAAACTGTTCCGAATGCCCCCGAACCAATAAGGCCCTTATTATAAAACGAACCAGTATCGACACGTTCGGCCATGTTTAAATTTAAACCAAAAAATCACAAACTAAATACCAAGATGTCAACCAAATATCCCACGAAGTAAGTAATATAACAAGTTTTTGCGCATGCGTCGGGACAGGTCACTTCCTCCAATCTCCGATCACAAATTTAACATAGTTCATGATCAATCAGGAACTGCATTACTTTACTTGTGTGTAACCGGTAAGATTCGCGGCCAAACTAACTTTTAAGGCCTATAGATCTGTACTTATATTTGTCTTGAATTACCAAGATACTCGAGATTGTGGAATTTTAGTTTTGAAATTTTGTGGTAACATTATTATTTTCGTCATAATCACATTTGGATAAAGTCATAATTTGTAACACCAACATGAACGGTATAACTAAGACATAAAAATGCATGAAAATAGAAGAAAGTTTAACACAATATAATGATAAGACAAGTAACAGTAAAATGATAATAGCCTACAATAACATAAAAACATATTGAATAAAGCCGATAAAATACAACACAGTCTAAATACATAAAGAAGCTTATAAAATGTATTTTACTTCACTAATGACATTAATATTACACTTCCAGCTATAGTATTATAAATAATCAGACTGTAGCACAAATTCAAAATATATTTGACCCTTTAAATGAACATTTTTGTGAACATTGCATGCATTGTTGCCTCGAGGGGTTTTAACACAACAAATATGTTTGAGTTTCAGTCTAAACACCTAAAAATTTTAATGCTGATTAGTAATGCTATAAATAATGCCGATTAATAATGCTATAAATCAAACCAGCAGAGAAAATTAAACAAAATAATATTCAATATTCAAAAACAAGTATTATAATCATGATATAGCAGTAAACTGTAATGATATAAACATCAGTAAACATAGATATTTGGAATACTTCCTGGTGTAAATTCTGCATAAGTAACTGATTGACATGCAAATAAATGTATAACCATCTGAATGACAAAAACAGTGTGTAATTATTTAAGTCAACAAAAAAGGTTGTGTTGAACCACACCTATCTTTGAAAAAGTGTACATCCATGGTTGCATTACTTGTAAATGCTTATACAACACTAAACATAAAACCTTCACATAAAAAATCAATACAATATGGTTAATGTCATATAAGTCAGCTCTCATGGTCAATTACAAAATTTAAAAATATATGCATAGGACACAGACGTACCCACTTTTCCCTTTGTCAAAGAACAAGGATTATAACTCTTGTGGTACTGGTACAATCGTAAAAACTACAACCCAGGTCCACAATTACACATCCAAATAAACTTTTTGAGAAGTTAATAACTCTAGTTCGAATGATAAAGGAGCAGTACATGACACAAGATTTTGTGTGTTCAAATGGATGTTCGTCCGTTCATATGGACTGACAAGAGTATATACACCCACCAAGTAGGGGCACTAATAAATACAACTAATCCTTTAAAAATGGCATTCTTTTTCAATGACAAGTACATCTGATATACAACAAGATAATAAAAAGTGCATAATTGACGATTTGAAACATATACACATATGTACCAATCATGTTAGTGTAAATTAAGGATGTAAACGATTAATTGGTTAACCTTTCGAACATGCGGCGGTTATCTGTTAATAAAATCACTAAAAATATCATTTTGGAAAACAAATCGAAAATATATCGCAAGATCTCTGTGATTACAATGTCAAAACTTTGTCCCTGAAAGGTGTGAAACCTCGGCGCGAGGGGCCAAAATCGATAATCCGCAACTAACAGTTTGACAAGTATGCAATTTGCTACAAATGTGTAATGAAAGGGTCATTTAATTGCAGTTTGTTTCAAATGACTGCCGGAAAACTCTTTTGTTGTTTGAGAATTTAGGCATACTTAAATATGTTTTCTTAAAAATAATGGATTGTATTTATGATTTATGTAAAGTACTTTGCAGAAATAAAACAATATCCAAACTAGTACTAACGTCAACAGATAGGTCTAGTTAACCGGTGTCATGGTAAAAATATACACGACAAAATACGAGACACGTATCAATTGGCATGTTTGGTTTACCGGCCGAAAGATTAAACGGTTAGCAAAATCCCAAATATTGGCATCCCTAGTATAAATAGATCACCTTACGAACAATGAAGTGAAATTTTATGTAGTTTTTGGCAATAAGTTTTTTGAAGTGTCAACTATAATACATATCCGAAAATGACTTCGTCCCTGTTGGCTATGGTTTCTGACGAATCCAAATATTTTGTTTAATCTTGGTACATATTAACCCAAGGACAATACGTGTGAACTTAAATTGAAAGTTTAAAAAGAAGGTCTTTAAAGTGGCCATGTTTTTTGAACAAATCCATAACATTTGAACAACATTGGTACAGAGTTAGCAAAGGAGCATATTTTTTTGCAAATTTGAGCATAAATATCGGTGAAGGGGCACACAACCCCCCCCCACCTCCCTGGCGGCCATTTGTTGGACTAATTCAAACCCTTGTTGTATTTCATTAGAGTGGCACACACAAAGTGGTTTTAGAGGAGATATTTTTTAAGCAAAACAGGGAGTAGACCATTTTGTTGTTGTTGGACAAAAAAGAAGCCTTATATTTTTTGTAGAATGTCACCACATGACATTATCAGAAGAGTCTCATGAAATTCTTCCTTGGGGTTTCATAGGAGATGGTTTTTAAAAAAATTGTTGACAGACAACGGCAAATACAGATCAGTAAAGCTGAGGTTAGCAAATGAAGTCCGAAGTCTTCCAGTAAAATTAGTGAATATCCCCTGCGCGAATTTCTTGAACAAGTTAAACTACAAGTTCTAGCAGAACTTGTTCCAGAACTTGTTCCAGAACTTGTTCCAGAACTTGTTCCAGAACTTGTTCCAGAACTTGTTCCAGAACTTGTTCCAGAACTTGTTCCAGAACTTGTTCCAGAACTTGTTCCAGAACTTGTTCCAGAACTTGTTCCAGAACTTGTTCCAGAACTTGTTCCAGAACTTGTTCCAGAACTTGTTCCAGAACTTGTTCCAGAACTTGTTCCAGAACTTGTTCAAGAACTGTTCTTGAACAGGAATCGCAAAAGAAGTTCAAGAACAGTTCTAGAACAGTTCTTGAACGAGTTCTAGAACAGTTCTTGAACGAGTCTCGAAGTAACAGTTCCTGAACTGCTTGTTCTAGAACAGTTCCTGAACTGCTTGTTCAAGAACTCGAGTCAAGAACGAGCTCAACAACAGTTTGATGTTAACAGTGATCCAAATAGCTCGATCAATGGCTTTATTCTTTCTGCGAGACAATTATACTTTTGTGATCAAGACCTACACTGTTTTCAAATAAAGACAGCCTGAGTAACTTAAAGTTATACTATGCTCATTTTTTTTCATGTGTGGTTAACACATCACTAATCATACATTTATAAAGAATAAACTCATGCTTTAATCTGTATTTGTTGAAGAAAGATTCTAAAACATTTCAATTCATTCCTATTTGTCCCATTTTTTTTTTGAAACGTTTGTTTGTCATAAGGTGTTGATGCACGCACTAACGTTTCCAGCTTCTGGAATTTTACTTGGTCCAGCTGGGGTTTGACATTTTGCATGCATTTGATGGTCCGTTTCCCAGTCCTGGTTCCGGCCACCAATTCCTCATCTGTGAACATATAAGAGCACAGACTTTTGAATTTGTTGTGGTCACCGACCACACCTGCAACAATGGCTTCAACGCCTTGTTCGGAGGATTCTTTAGCCACAGCCCCGATCATTACATGATCTGTTTTGTTGACAGGAATGGTGTCAACCACTTTCAATGTCAAACTTTCCTCTCGTCCTGCCTTGTACTCTCTTTAGATTTGCCCTTGTCTGCCAGTCCTTCCGTCAGTTACAAAATCTTGTGTCGCGCTCGATCTATATTTATAAATGAAACGTTCAGTACACGGACGTAAAATCATAACATGGTGATCCATGCTAAAATTATTCGAGGTGACTTTTAAATATATGTAGGTTTTCATGGGTATCAACTATTAAGCCTATGTTCATGCAGCACGTATTAAAATAAACAGCATTAATTACACTTAAGCAGATAGTAAACATTTTATCGTTCGATCTCATTTGGAGAAAAAAACATTTAATACGGTAAAAATGAACGCAAAAAGTGTCATGCAATTAGTAACACAACTATAACATAGATAATATCTTTAGGTTTCTTAATACTAATATTTTTGGATTTTTTTCATGTTACGTCCTTGAAATATTAATAATGTTCATCACGTAATTAAGACGTGTTGGCATACAGTAAAACCTAAGTCGGTACGTTTTCCCCAGATAGAGAGTGATGTAATTCTCTTTGAAGATGACACAAAATTTAGACATGCGGTATCTGCACAAAAGAAATTATTTTCTGACCAAATATCAACACTGTGGAACCTCTCCCGAGCGGCCATCTCTTGAGCAACAGACTCTGCGACTATATTTTATTTTTCTGTGATTGAAATGAACTATCCATTTTACTTATCCAGAACTACAAACTGTTTACAACAGCCAAACTGTGTCTAACAAAGGGTGTTACTATTAATAGGTATCACTGCAGTTTAAAATGTAATTGTTTCGCTTTTTCATAGAAGCTTTAAAAAGCAATTTTAAGCATCATTAATATTAGGTGTACATCAAAATCCTACTGGTCGTAATCCTATTCAGTATTGAATAAAAAGAATGGCACAATCCCCCTTAATGAAATTATAAGAGTGTTTTCCTTGGTTGTACTTTGATAAATGCGAATTCTTGTTCCATTTCACTTATAAATATACTGCAACCGTTGAACTGGAGTTACGAACATCGGGTTTTAATAATTGTCATTCAGCTAAATTAATGCCTATCACTGTCGCTTACTTACAAATGATAGCCTGCTGATAAAAATGCTTGCAAAATACGAGCGAGTTCTGAAAATTGGCGCACGCAAACAATAAATTACTACTGTATACTGAATTCTCCTTTAAAATATAATACAGTGTACATGTATTTCTTAAAGACATTGTGATGATATAGTTCTAGAATAATAAATAATCAGGGCATAGTGTTGGGAAGTCGAACGGGACCGCGGCGATATACGTGAGAGGCCCGCCGGTAATGAGGGCAATGTATTGGGAAGTCGAACGGGACCGCGGCGATATACGTGAGAGTCCCGCCGGTAATGAGGGCAATGTGTTGGGAAGTCGAACGGGACCGCGGCGATATACGTGAGAGTCCCGCCGGTAATGAGGGCAATGTGTTGGGAAGTCGAATGGGACCGCGGCGATATACGTGAGCGGTCCGCCGGTAATGAGGGCAATGTGTTGGGAAGTCGAACGGGACTGCGGCGATATACGTGAGCGGTCCGCCGGTAATGAGGGCAATGTGTTGGGAAGTCGAATGGGACCGCGGCGATATACGTGAGAGTCCCGCCGGTAATGAGGGCAATGTGTTGGGAAGTCGAACGGGACCGCGGCGATATACGTGAGAGTCCCGCCGGTAATGAGGGCAATGTGTTGGGAAGTCGAATGGGACCGCGGCGATATACGTGAGAGTCCCGCCGGTAATGAGGGCAATGTGTTGGGAAGTCGAATGGGACCGCGGCGATATACGTGAGCGGCCCGCCGGTAATGAGGGCAAGCGTTGGGAATTTGAATGGGACCGCGGCGATATATAATAGGTGAGAGGCTGGTCGGTAATGAGGGCAAACATACCCAACTTTTGTGTCACTGCGGTCCGACCAAATTCCTTTAGAATTATAGACGGAAAATATCAAGTTTAAACCTCGCCGATGATAAATCAAATTCTGTTAAAGGTATCTTTCGTGTGCAAACAAATGTTAGAGATCAAACCTTCTACTTTATGATGGTATAAATACTATGTTTCTGTGATTTCTACATCACTGTCCTTTTTTGATGTTTTAAAGATCCACTTTTTTACATTGAAATAAGAAGGGGCTAAAACAATAACTCTGAATACTTTCCAATAGAGGTAGATACTGTGTGCAGAGATATATTAGAGTTCAAAATATGTACGTTCGAACGCACTTTTTTAGATTTAATGTGGGTGCTCTATTATGCTGCCTTTTTAACGATTTTTGTTAAAAAATGCTAGTTTTTTCCTATAATTTCGATTACACTATATATCGCGGTGTACTCGTGATCGGTATCCAACAGCGTACGCGCAGCATGACATCTGATTGAAGTGATCAAGCCGGATGCAGCAATTATACAAGCTGTTAATTAACAAAGGGAAGAATTTGGGGGGAAATGTGACATTTTATAGAATAGTCTTGAAATAAAATTATTGGTGTGGTTGACTTTTTAATCTGTAAAGGTGTGAAGTTTAAAACAGTATAACTCGATTACAATAAATATATTTTCTTATAATGATATTGTTTAACTTTATATTTGAAAGTGAAATGATATCAATATTGTAATACAGATATTACAATTATTTAGACAAATAGCCTGCATAACTTATATAATATCAATTTAGATTTAATACCACTAGGTTTGTTATTCATTTTATAAGTTTTATATCGTGTTTCGATAAAAGAGAGATATGTCCGTGACATTACGCATTTTAGGCACTCGCTAAAATTCACTCGATTTACATTTTGCTGTTTTTAGGCGTATTTTGCTGAATTAAGCCCCATTTCGCCCGCAAAATGTAATATTGTAACATATATGATATTCAATTGCATAATAATTGACACAAGTCACTGCATTTTGTCCTTTAATTGCAACATTTTGCTACATTATGCATTTTAACTACACCCACAAGTCTGGTTCCCGTCGTAATTGATAATTGCTAACTGCACATAGGGAAAGGGGAAGGAACTCCAGACTACAAGTAATATTGCGCAATGAAATATTAACTTCTCCCCGAACATGAATTGGCTAAAACCCGTACCCACGTTTACCGAAGTACGGACCAGGAAGGTAACCAACGGGTTGACAATCGAAGAAGAATGTTTGTCATTTAGTGAATTGCTGCTTGAATGTTCTGGCATTATTCTTACAAACAATCGCTCTAAACGGGAAAATGTTCTTTTTTTCAGAAACAATAGTTGAATAGTATGTGAAGAGGCAACAATACGACTTGAAAATGTCGGACGAGTTTGAGTTGGTGAGAACGTTAGGTGAAGGGGCGTTCGGAAAAGTTTATCTTGTGAAAGGAAACTCTGACAGGAACCAGGTATTGAAACTTGGCGATTATTTTCAATAATACACATTAATTTAGCTTTTCAGTGTCGTAAAATTCCCCAATAAGCAGTTTGGTCGAAAACGAAAGTAGGATTTTCCCAGCTTCTGAGACTGACATTTCACCAGTTAAAAACCAATAGAGGCAAATAACTGCAAATCGATGGACGTCACTCCCGATGCCTAATGTTGTATTTTATCCATATTTGATATAACATACGACTTGATTTCATTATACCTTCATATATTGTCATCGAAGTACCAAAACTGTCCACCTAGGGTTTCAGTATATTAATTGTTGATGAAATGAAATGAAAGGTCAGTGTAATGCCAAAGATGCGGTGTATTTGTAATAGATAAAGAGTTTCATAGTCCAATCACAAAAAATAAGGTGTGTGTACAAACAGGTGTTTCTCTTGATTATGTGACGTCACTGATTTATCATAAGTCTTATGCAATGACATGCACAGGGATAATGAAACTGGAAACCCATAAATTTAACCAATCAAATAAAGGTAGCATGAAAATCATGCATTACTGATCATTTAACAATGTTCACAGGTCCGGAACAAGTGTATTTAACAAAATATTCTAGAGCTCTGATAATTAACCTCGTCTCGTCGGATAAAAACAGAAATGCTTTTCAGTGTTTCCCACCTAACATAGTACTGGCATGTAACCAGGAAAGTACTGGGTAGATTCCAGGAAAGTACTGGTTAGATGCCAGGAAAATGGTAACTGTACGATGGGTCTCATTGGCACTGTGCAGTGCCCGTCTTTGGCTTCAAAAATTGTCTGTTTGACCTATACTGCTCTACTGGCAGGTAAATTTCCCCCTTCGGTTTCAAAAAGTCTATTTATGGTGTGCGGGGGACATACTGAGTCGACCACAATACCATAAAGTGCATTATAAAAAAATGTGCGCGGCGACGGGCGACCTCATAAACACAGAAATACAAATACTCTGATAATTAAGAACTTGTTTCACAACTAATGTAAAATGAATAAGTTTAAATCTAAATAATAGCTAGAATACAACATTCATTATTTAAACAATTCTCACTTATACATTGATATATTAATTATCATCCTTCAATCATAATTGCAATTGAATTGTTCATGTCATCCAGTTTTGAACAATTATGAATAATTGCAAGTTTACTGATCACAAATGTTTTTGATTGTACATCACAACAGTACTGATTATTCTTTGTGGTGCTTAGTGGTGGAGGGGTAGAGACCCTGCCTCCTGATCTGCAGGACATGGGTTCAAATCCCATCAAGGTTGAACCCCTAACTTCATAATCCCTGGATTAGGTGTGTGAACTGGTTTCTAAACTAGGAAGTAGTTATCGAGAGTTATTAATATATAGTGTTATACTTGTTTCACTATAGATGTAAGATAAGTAAGTTTAAACTTATACACACTGACCTTGTGTAAACATGTGTTATAGGGGTGTATTGCTGATCACAGTCAGCAAGGGACTAATAATTATAGCACAATATTTTGACATCTATGAGAGAATTAAAAACATATTCAAATTAAAAAAAAAAAGTTTTTATATCAGTTCTTATCAGCCACTTTGTCCTTGTTTCAGATTAATCATTGAGACATATGCTTATCATACAAAATTATATAAACAAGGTAACTACAGTTTAGGATAAATATCACATTTTCTGTAAATGTTGTGAAACAAATTTGATATGTTATTATTCCAAACCACAGATATTTAATTCAGGCTTTCCAGCAGCCCTAAAATTCCTAAAAAAGTGTCAACAATCTTAAGAGCCCTAATTTTTCTTCGAAATTCCTAATTTTATGTTTCTTCTCAAGATGAGTGACGATTACGGTAAGTTAGAATAACTTTACTTGTTTTTATATCTAAACTGTATTTAACACTACTTTTCTAGTTGTTTTGAAACAGTGACATTACATACAGTTCACCAGTGGATCGTTAGCTTCAGCTTGGTACTGGCTGAGTCTAATTTATACAAAAAAATAAGTTTTGAGTACACAGCCAAGACCAGCTGAATACTATTGAGCACTAGTAAACATACTATGACTTCCTATATGTGTGAGTTGATCTTGTCTTAACTTTTCAGAGGTAAGTGGTTCCTGAAACAGCCATAATATTTTATAATGGAATCCTAAAATTCCTGATAATAGCCCTTAAATTAGTTCGTAATAGCCCTTAAAGTTGGAATAGCCCTAAAATTAGCCCTAAAATTAGTTCAGAATAGCCCTAAAATTAGTTTGGAATAGCCCTAAAATTAGTTCGGAATAGCCCTAAAATATTTTGTCAGAAGCTGGTGGAAAGCCTGTTAATTTGAAAACTATGATTATCTACATTGTGAAGTTAGCAGTATTTTACCCAAAGATTACCGGCCGATCCCCTTGCGAATCATCGGTACCCAGGCTATTCATAACATATACAATACCCTGGGCAAATTGGCTAGCGAAACTTCGTAATGCATGAATATTCATTAGCATTTCTTGACCAATGAAATGGACGATTACAAAAAAGAAAGAATCTCCTAAGTGAAGAGCTATCAGCAAATTCAACTAAAATGACAGCGACCATTGAAAAGCCATGATCTCATTGAATCGCCCAGAACCGCGATTTCATCCGTAACTCCTCGGCAATTTCCATTTTGCATGAGTTGTGTGTCATGCGGCCAATCAAGGGGCTGCATTTCACATCATTTTATCTCTTCAGTTTGCCCAGGGGATCATATAATGTTATGAGTACGCTGGTAACCGACGATGCCCCTTGTGGTGCGCTTGTGTTTTTAACTGCCTGTTTATATTTCCAGTATGCTATGAAAATCATTGATCTTCGCACATCGCCAGCGGAGGAAAAAGAACTTGCCGTCAAAGAAGCTGAACTTTTGAAAAAACTGAATCATGTCAATGTTCTTCATTACGTGGAGTCATTTGAAAGTGATGGAGCTTTGTGTATTGTGACAGAATTCTGCTCAAGAGGTGACTTATCTGAGCATTTAACAAAAAGAGGTAAAGCGAAATTGGGAGAAGACCAGCTTAAGGCGTGGTTTAAACAGATAGCGAGTGCTCTTCAGGTAATTGATTATGCATATACTGTATTAGTGGCTTTTATTTGCGTGTGAAAGTTTGCCAATTGCAGTAAATGTATTTTTGTCAATCCAGCTTGCGGTGAGCTCAATATAGTCACCACAATGGCGTATGTGTGTGTGTCATGCAAGACCCGTACTCTACCAGTACATAACTCAAAGGCCAAGATCATATTTAGAAATCAAAAGTTACAATTGCGTGTAATAGATATGCACTGTATGGCATTATATAACAGTATTCTCTAATAATCTCTTAACAATTGGCAGGCTCGACATGTTGCCCTAGGGTATCTGGCAGGCTCGAAATGTTGCACTAGGGTATCTGGCAGGCTTGACATGTTGCACTAGGGTATCTGGCAGGCTCGACATGTTGCACTAGGGTATCTGGCAGGCTCGACATGTTGCACTAGGGTATCTGGCAGGCTTGACATGTTGCACTAGGGTATCTGGCAGGCTCGACATGTTGCACTAGGGTATCTGGCAGGCTCGACATGTTGCCCTAGGGTATCTGGCAGGCTCGACATGTTGCCCTAGGGTATCTGGCAGGCTCGACATGTTGCACTAGGGTATCTGGCAGGCTCGACATGTTGCACTAGGGTATCTGGCAGGCTCGACATGTTGCACTAGGGTATCTGGCAGGCTCGACATTTTGCACTAGGGTATCTGGCAGGCTCGACATGTTGCACTAGGGAATCTGGCAGGCTCGACATGTTGCACTAGGGTATCTGGCAGGCTCGACATGTTGCACTAGGGTATCTGGCAGGCTCGACATGTTGCCCCAGGGTATCTGGCAGGCTCGACATGTTGCCCTAGGGTATCTGACAGGCTCGACATGTTGCCCTAGGGTATCTGACAGGCTCATCATGTTGCCCTAGTGTATCTGACAGGCTCATCATGTTGCCCTAGGGTATCTGACAGGCTCGACATGTTGCCCTAGGGTATCTGACAGGCTCGACATGTTGCCCTAGGGTATCTAGTTTTATTTAAAAGTCTTGTACAGTCAACACTCATTGTGTCGACATCTGTAATTTTGACATTCCAGTTCCGATTTCTGTCGCTATTATAGTTTATAGGAAAAATGATTAATATGAGGACATTTCTATGTCAACAATTTCGGCTATGTCAATGTGATTTCTCTGGTCCAAAGAGTGAGTTTTTCAACACTGCCGTAGCGAAAATGCTTGCATACAAGATGGGTTTATAACAATTTTGCGACTACTTAAGTTTGTAGAATGACTATCCTTGCGAACTTTGCTAAATTAAAACATGCGAAGTAATATCTAGGTTTACAGTATGACAAAAACTTAGGGATTTCTTAATATTCATGCTTTAATGTTGTTTCTTTGATTGTTTCTTGCAGTACTTACACAATATTAAGATCATACATCGAGATGTCAAGACTCCAAATGTGTTCCTGTCAGAGACATGGGAAGTTAAGCTTGGAGACATGGGACTTGCAAAGTAAATTTTTCTTCTGGTCAGAAATGCTAACATGTCCGCGTTATTTCACATTGTTTCTAAAATTGTAAAAAAAACTCCTGGAAAAATCTTCTGTGGTATATAACCAAAAACACATATGACTGAATGAAGTGAACTGTTGCAAAAATGTGATGTATTTGGTCAAAATCATGTTCTTCATTACAAATTCCCTTGTCATAATATAATTATTGTGAAAATTTTCAAAATTCAAATGGGGGGTTAGTTCTTTTGACCACTTATAGATATATATTTCTTTATATCAATTTGACACAATAACCAACCTATCTTTTTGAAAAGTTGAGTATGTACCTGTAAATTAAATTAGATTTATATAGAGGGTTCGGTGTAAAACGGTTGTTTATTAAATTTCTATAAAGAAGCGGTGACAATAGTTTTGAGCATAATCTTGATATTTTCCATCCTTTTTGATGAAAACATTAAATGCAGTTATTGCACAAAGTGTTGCTATGAAGAGATATGCGGTTCAATGATAACTGTTTGTGATATAAGGGAAGTCATGATTCGCCTTAAAGGTACATAGTCTTATTTTGCTCACAAAATATCCTTAGTCATAAATATGAGAAAATCAGTGGCAATTGCCTTCATACTGATGTACTCTACAACACTGCATTGTCACTTTTCTAACATGTTTCCCAAAACTACTAATACAAGTGAGCAATACCGGTATATTCTATTCTGACCTATGCGCTGAGTTAGCGCTGACGTAAGAAATACATGCATCAGAGTTGTGTTTTGATGTTCCATGAAACTTTTAAGAAAAGTTATAATGCAATGTTTTAGAGTACACCTGTATGAAGCCATTAACATGCCATTTTCTAAAAGTCATTACTAGACAAATTTTGATAGAAAATATGGCTAACTACCTTTAAGCGTACCACAATATATCAAGTACAATGTTAGTGAGTCTTTGCTCATTATAAAAATGAAGATCTATTGCGGCAGCCTGTTAGTTGTTGTTGTCTGCATCTGTGTACACAAAAATATTACATAAGTGAAGCAGAAAGGTAGATAAGTCTGATTTTCTATCAAAATATGCTATGTAATATTTTTGAGAAAATGTCATGTTAATGCATTCTTAGAGGCATACTCTAAAACACTGCATCGTAACTTTTCTTAAAACGTTCCTGGAACTGCAAACCACGAATCCGATACAGGAATTTCCTATTCTTGCGTTAACTCAGTGCACAGATCAGGATGGATAATATTGGTATTGGACACTTGTATTCGTGGTTTTGGGAGACATATAAGAAAAGTGATAATGCAGTGTTGTAGAGTACATCTGTATGAAAACAGAGAGAATACGTAACTACGGGGAACGCCACATACACAAGACATACCTCCCCACGCAGACCTCAGGAAAAACAACAATCCACAAAACATAACGCACCTAAGGAGGTCAAACATTACACATATTAAGGAACAGAGGCACAAGGAATGGCCCAACAGACAATTACAACAAATTTTTGTGTATTTAATCACTAAGGATATTTTGACCAAAAAAAAGAGACTATGTACGTTTAAGTCCCAGTGATGCTGTAACCAGCCGATAGTGTCTGCATCAGCTTGTGGTGCTCTTGATGAGAAATATGTGTGAAAAAGCATTTGTACAGTCTAACCTGCCTATGCGACTCACTGATTTCAACTTATTTCTGTCATATGCGACCATATTTTTGTTGAAGCTGAAGATCATATGTTGCTCTTCTTTCTTATCCCCATGCGTTTCCCCTTATTTAGCCCGTCCAACTTCTTCCTATCTCATGCAACTTACAATCGGGAAATTTGACTACTAAACGCCTATTCGTCACTATTTTTGAACCAGAAATGTATTTTATTGTTCTGTTATTTTCAGGGTTTTGGAAAGACCAACTTCTAAGGCCGTGACCTTTTGTGGTAGTCCATATTACATGAGTCCGGAAATATTCTCATGTAAACCTTACGATTCTAAGGTATCATATTTTGAGTTATTATGTAACAATATACATAATGCCATTAAAAACGCAACCAAAAATGGTGCATATAGATAAGGTAATAATGAAATAAAAAAAATTGGTCCAGAGTTTAATAAAGGTTTGAACAAGAATTAACACATAGATAACTGTAACACGATTTAGACAGTTGGTACTACAAAATGACGCCTAGTTCAAATCGTTGCATTTTTAATGGCGTTTTTAAGTATATATACCCCTATGGTACAAGTATTAGTAATGTGATTTCATTGAGCCTAGTAATTTTTCCGAGGACCGCCTATGTACGCGGACCAATATGGCGGGATGAAGACAAATAACTGGGCCTGTATCGAATCACTTAATATTTTATTAATATTTTATTAATTACTTTTAACATGTTAACACAGCTATTAATATCCAAAACTCTTGATAATGTTGCTTATTAATTATCATTTAATATCTAATGTATTAAGTAAACAAACATGAAACAATGAAACATTGTTTAAGTTTTCACGAGTTATCAAAGCATGATAATAAAATTAATGATATTAATAAAAATGATGTTCTTGTGTTAAACTACTTAGTTTTTGCATTTTTTTCGATACAGTTAAACTTTGATAACTCGCGAAAACTTTAACAATGTTTTGTCATAGTTTGATTATTTGGAGCTCCGATTTGAACAATGTGTCCTCAAGTTACCAGTTAGCTATTGTGTATAGTTTGTGAACTGGGGACCGGCAAGGGTGCTCGAGTTGTTGACTTATTTCTGCTGAGTTATTGGCGGTATATTTTATATGAAAATAGAAGAAATAAAGTCCGGGACTCTGCCATTTCCTCGACAAATCCGGGGTTCTCTAGTTGTCGCCTGCTTGAGTTATCAAAGTTTTATTGTATAATGTTTCAAGTACCACTGAGCGTTAGTAAGTTCTGTTTCAGTTTATGTATCTTCCTGATTAGGAAACAGCCAATCTGTGCTAATATTGTTATTATTTCTGTCATAATTTCCTCTGGGAAACCATTGGTTTATCCACTATGTAAAATTTAATTTCCTGTACAATAATAAACAATAATGGCAAGTCTCAGTGCTCGGTAAAGTGACCTTATTATAATTTTAATTCCTTTTCATTCATTCTCCTGCCAAGTAAATACATGTATAAAACCACAGAAGATTTCATCAGTTATCTACCTTTAACCCTTCTATAGTACATGTATCTAGAGTTCTCTCCCTTTATCCCTTTTATAGTATATATGTATATGTATATTACATACACTATAAATGGAATAAAGGTAAAGAGCTTGTGACAATCTCCTGTGGTTTTACACATTAATTTAATTTAAACATACACTAGAAGGGATAATGGGAGAGAACTCTGATAGAAACAAAGGGATACAACTCTTGATAATCTCCTGTGTATAAAACTACAAACAGCAGCTTGTGTGAGTGCATTCTTGTTCAAATTTAAAATATCATTTACTGCAAGTTTAAGGGTTGAATATTTGTTGTAAAAGATAACAAGTTTGTGTCATGTTTTGAATAAGACTGAGAAAGGGAGAAAGGATAAAGGGAGATAACTCTAAAAGGCATAAAGGGAGATAACTTTAGATTATATTGTGTGTATACATATAAAACTATACAACATATTGATCAAATTGAAAGCAACTTTACAGCAACTTTGTATGTTTGTTGTATAAGGTAATAAGTTTGTGTCATTATTTGCATGTAATACTATATATTTTCTTATTACAGAGTGATATATGGGCTTTAGGTGTGATCGTGTATGAGATGGCTACATTGGAGAGACCATTTGATGCAATGTTGATGCACCAGCTTGTCTTCAAAATTGTTCATGGAGGGGTAAGAGTTTAGTTTAAACTCCCTACAGTCCGACCTCGTCTATCTGAATTCTTGGTATCCTGCGAAAAGTCACTTCTCTGAGCAAACAAACATCAATTATTAAACCTGAAAATGTATGCAACTGTCCAGAAATGCAAAAGAATCTGACCTCGTTTATTCGACAACCTTCAATCCGAATATCCGGTATTATCTGAAAAAATATCAGGTCCCGATGAACCTTCGTGGCAACCTCAAATTGAGATGTGCTAATCGAAACCATATATTATTCAAAAAATATTTCTGACCTGATGAATTCGAATGAAAGAGGTCCGATTGTAGCTCTTTTTGAAAAGAAAGTACCTATTGTCGTAGCTTGTTCTTCAGCTTAGTGTCTGAGAATGTATATGTACCAGTGATGATGCTACCTATAGACGAACGTCTGCATCCTTTTGTAGTTTACTTGTTTATCTTACATTAGTTGTTAAACGAGTTTATTGATTAATTATTTATGTTATTCACTGTCGATGAATGATTCCTGAGTTAGTAACCAGCACATGAGATTGTCACAAGTTCTCTCCCTTTATCCCTTGAGTTCTCTCCCTTTATCCCTTCTCAATTATAAGTATATATAGCGTTAGACTCCTTGTACTCTATATACATATACTATAGAAGGGATAAAGGGAAAGAACTCTAGAAGGGATAATGGGAGAGAACTCGTGACAATCTCATGTGGTTTGTACAGCAAGATTAGAGAGAAAATTCATATTTATTGCAATCTGGAGTACCGGTAGATCTGTTGCTTTACCATTTTCATTGGCAGATATCAGTAATTCATTGTTTTGTTTTTTCTTTTCAGCTTCCCACCATGCCGACTGGTTATGAAGGGGGTTTGACCGATTTACTTACAATGATAATGCAGAAAGATCCTTCTGCGAGACCCACTGCTGATGAAGTGTTAAAACATGCTTATTTACAATCATTCAAACCACCCGTACCTCCAAAGGTATTTCATTCCCTCCACAATACAATATGTTAATGTGAATACTGTATAAGTGGTAAAGTTGTTGAAGTGAAAATACTGGTGAATTTTCCAAATTCAAAAATACTGCATTAGGATAAACCGATGTTATCACCTCAATAATAAGACCACCTCAATATTAAGAACACAATTTTCAAGTCCATTTTCACTGTTTTGCTCTATAATCAACTTCAACATATTAAGATCACCTCAATATGAAGACCCGTTTTCAAGGGTCCCAGAGATGGTCTTATTATTGAGGTTTTACTGTATATAAATGTAGGTCATACCATTGCAGCTGGGTTTTTGATTTGCCCCACTTTAATTGTATGGCTCCTCTAAGGTGCACATACTGTAGTCCTTGATACTTAACGAGTACCTCTCCAGAAATACATGATGCATTTCAAACCCACCCCACCCCGCTGTCCCAAAAAGACTAAAAGGGGCTTAATTTTCTACTCTTTATGCTGGGGGTGTCATGCTATGCCTGAAGTGTACCACAGTCATATGCAATACATTAGCAATCATATATTGCTTTATTAACTTGAAATGCTCTTGTAGATTTTTCTTATCTTGAACTCTTTGACTCGACTGCAAACCTGTTCAAAGTATTAAAGAAACAATTGTTAACCCTTTACTCCATGATCACGCGTTTTCACGCCCTAATCGTATCTCCATGATCACTCGATTTCACGCCCTAATCGTATCTTTTATTTCAGTTTTTGACTTTTAATAATATTAGAAGATTTTCATGATTAGGAAACAAAGCTTAGAAACTAAACAGCTAGTATTCTTGTTTAAGTTTTTAAGAGGTCTTCATGGCTTATGTATGATGGTAAGTCTGAGTTTCAGTCTTAAAATGTTTGTAAATTAGACCCAAGCTCATACATATATCGCTTTCATTATATTTGTAGCCCGATGGAGCCGGGGCCGCTGCTGGAAAGTCGGGTTACAACATAGTGAAACCAATCCCAGGGCAGAAAAGCGCTCACGGTGCTGGTGGACCATTTGATATGAAGAGTTTGTTAGATACATTAACAGTGAAACAGAGGAAGGACAAGAAGAAGGTTGTTGAAGAAGGAGCGGTAGGGGGAGGTGACACTTTAGTTGGCATTAGTACAATTATCGCTAAAGGAAAGGGAAACAAAGGTGGTGGGAAATTTGGGGGAAAATTCAAGAAAGATGTGACAATAAAACCAAAAACGCCATCTAAGTCAGAGTCAGTTGTCTCGGTCGTCTCTGTTTCGGATATTATTCCATCTGTTGATGAAGCGTCAGACTCTGCGGACTTCGAGGAAACTCTACATGCTGTACAGAGTAAGGTGGCTACGGATGCGTTCAACGTGATGCAACTCATCGTGAGAACTATGACTGGACTTTACCCGGTATGTATGTCGTAATGTTACAGTTGTCGCCAGTATGTATGTCGTAATGTTACAGATGTCGCAGGTATGTATGTCGTAATGTTACAGTTGTCGCCGGTATGTATGTCGTAATGTAACAGTTGTAGCCGGTATGTATGTCGTAATGTTACAGTTGTCGCCGGTATGTATGTCGTAACGTTACAGTTGTCGCCGGTATGTATGTCGTGATGTTACAGTTGTCGCCGGTATGTATGTCGTGATGTTACAGTTGTCGCCGGTATGTATGTCGTGATGTTACAGTTGTCGCCGGTATGTATGTCGTGATGTTACAGTTGTCGCCGGTATGTATGTCGTGATGTTACAGTTGTCGCCGGTATGTATGTCGTAACGTTACAGTTGTCGCCGGTATGTATGTCGTAATGTTACAGTTGTCGCCGGTATGTATGTCGTAATGTTACAGTTGTGGCCGGTATGTATGTCGTAATGTTACAGTTGTCGCCGGTATGTATGTCGTAATGTTACAGTTGTCGCCGGTATGTATGTCGTAACGTTACAGTTGTCGCCGGTATGTATGTCGTAACGTTACAGTTGTCGCCGGTGTGTATGTCGTAATGTTACAGTTGTCGCCGGTATGTATGTCGTAATGTTACAGTTGTAGCCGGTGTGTATGTCGTAATGTTACAGTTGTCGCCGGTATGTATATCGTAATGTTACAGTTGTAGCCGGTATGTATGTCGTAATGTTACAGTTGTCGCCGGTGTGTATGTCGTAATGTTACAGTTGTAGCCGGTGTGTATGTCATAATGTTACAGTTGTCGACGTTATGTATGTCGTAATGTTACAGTTGTCGCAAATTACTGGCAGAGTATCAAAAAGTTGCTTACATTAAAATGTATCATTTACATACAGTTGAAGACCAGATAGTTTGAAATGACAGGGAAATTCAAATACAGTCGGACCTCATTTATTCAACGACCTTCTATCCGAATAGTTGGTATAATATGAAATAAATATCAGGTCCTGATGTATCTTCTTAGCCACGTCGTATTGAAATGGGCTATTCGAAACCATGTATTATTCGAAATAAAATTTCGGACCCGATGAATTCGAATGAACGAGGTCCGACTGTATATTCATTGGTTCCATCAACATTCCCTCTTTTATATTCATATTAAAAAATATTTTTCAAAGATGTAATTTTGTGAAAATGGCAATGGTTTGAATGAATGTGAAGGTCACTTCATTAAGATATTAACTTATATTAGTCGCTAAAACTTGGATGCTGGGTCACTCTGTGTTTATGTACAAATTAGCTTAAAGTAGTTGTGAACGTTGAGACACGATATCATGGTATTATTCAGAAGTTGGGTGCTTTTTGCACCTTGGCTAAAAAAAGCACCTTGGTTTACAAATAGTGATCATCCAATGTTTGCATATTTGTGTTGTTATGGCTGTGCTATCTATAAATGATATTGGTGTGTAATAGAATATATTTAACTTGCATCAATTAATCTACGACTGTAAAACAAGCAGTTTGAATTTTGTTTTATCATGTGTTTATGTGCTAATAATACATTATCATATTGTATGTGACGTATTGATCTGTCGGCTTTTGTTTACCAAATATCGAATTACACATGGTTTGGTTTGGTATTACTGTTTATAAGGTCGCCCGTCGCCGCGCACATTTTATAATGCACTTTATGGTATTTTGGTTGACCCGGTATGTCCCCCGCACACCATAAATAGACTTTTTGAAACCGAAGGGGGAAATTTACCTGCCAGTATATCAGTATAGATGAAACAGACAATTTTTGAAGCCAAAGACGGTTACTGCACAGTGCCAATGAGACCTATCGTACAGTTACAATTTTCCTGGCACCTAACCAGTACTTTCCTGGAATCTACCCAGTACTTTCCTGGTTACATGCCAGTACTATGTTAGGTGGGAAACACTGAAAAGTATTTCTGTTTGATCCGGCGAGACGAGGGATCGAACCCACGACCTTCGGATTCGTAGTCAGCAGCGTTAACCACTGAGCCACAGGGCCACCTTTAAGAATTACACATGTCATACTTTGTTTGTATATAAGGGGGTTAAGGTCATGTTTTGGCAAAAATTAGCCGTTTCTGCTGTTATGTCATAAATAGAACCTTACATCCGTGTTTATTTTTTATTGAAATTATTAAACGAGTTATCAAGACGATACAAATGAGGCTTTGACCACTCATATAAGATCCTCTATTTCTTTTACATTTTCAGCAAGATGACAAGGAGAGGGAGGACACTTTGAAATGTATGTTTACAAATATTTTTAGGAATTATTTGTCAATTTTTTTTCTCATCAATTTTCCAAACATTGGTATAAAGTTATTTTAGTGATAGTTCCGTGGATTGTTGTGAAATTTCCCGGGTGCTATATTCTACTGTTTTAACTTCAGCCATCAGTGTGGTCTATAATTATGTACATGTATTTATGAAGCTGAATCTTGTAATTCGTGTTACGATAAAAACAAAAGAAAAACACTTCATAAGATGGTAGAGGCTTTCCGCATTGAATTACACTGCTCTTATGTACAGTGTATTTTTTTTGTAAATTTCTAAACAGACACCAGTTAAGTAAATTTTTTAACTGTTACTAAATTTTTGTTTAAATTGACTTTGCTGAAAGGTCCATCTGGGGATGCAGAAGGTATGTTCAGACCACAGGAGATTGTCACGACCCCTTCTTTATCCCTTCTATGATATATATAGTACTATAGAAGGGATAAGGGAGAGAACTCTAGAATTGATAAAGGGAGAGAACTCGTGACAATCAACTGTGTTCAGACTTTAGTGTTTGGTCTTTTCTGTGTAATAACAATATATTCGGTTATGGACATCAGAGGCTTTATGTAAAATAATGCTAAATTAGTATTTGATGAAATTACTATGTTCAACTCTGAAGCAATTACTATGACATAAGTGCTTATAATCTTCACCTAACATGTTCTCTTGCAATACAGCTTTATATATTCTATGCAAATTAATACAAAAACAATATATTAGTCGGTTTCACCTTTCGATTCAATGTTTGTGTTCTAGAATTAGCATTTTCAGTCAAGTAGACTTTTTTACTCGTGTTTTCTTCTTTGGAACACTTTTCTTTCTTCACCAGAATCCATTAGCTAGAAACTATTAGCTTTCATTTTAAGAGATGGCGTATTTCTGAATGGAAATGCTAACTAATGTGCTAGCAGCAGTTTTCTGGAACGGGGAATTTAGCACTTCTATCTTTGTTGTATTTGCATTTATTTATCATCGCCACCGGTTTCCCACATGGGCGACGCCTCCGGAAGAATGTTAGTCATATTAGATTTTTGGAGGATAGTGCATGAAACAGAAGATGCCCCAGTTCCAGAAGCACCCCTGATTCTTTAACGTGCTTGATGTAAAGCATCATACACGGGACATCGGTTTTTAAAGTCTCGTCCGAAAGACTGTTAGTACGGTCAGTGATGGAGTGAGGAATCGAACTTGCGATCCCAGGATTACAAGTCCAAGCGCGTTACCACTGGACTACGGATCCGCTACGCACTTCTATCTGAACACTTACTTCAAACTTATAATTGAGCTTTTCCACAACAAAAGCTGTATAAGTGACCAAAAAAGTCTGACTCCAGAGTTTGACATTTTCTACAGATATATTTTTCTATTTTCAATATCACAAATATAAAAATCGGCGTCCACTTTTCTTTTTATAACGATTCACAAATAAAAATGCTTTACTCGAATGTAAATTAATTCTTAAAAAATTGTGGGATTTCCAAATAACATGTGGAGCACTTCAAATGCAGTTGTCTCCCTTTGTATACGATGTATGTAAAGTAGCAGTTGTCTCCCTTTTTTTACAATGTAAGTAAAGTAGCAGTTGTCTCCCTTTGTTTACAATGTAAGTAAAGTAGCAGTTGTTTCCCTTATCTGTTCATTTTTGTGGCGTCTGCTTTGAATGTCAAAATGAAAAGGAATATAGAGTCTATGGATTAAACGATACTTACCAAAACATCACGATCCATTGTGAGAGATAATCAATTATGAACACGATTCACCTTAAAGCTTAAATTTTGTTTTACATGTTAAAATAAACAGTTATGTGTCGTTGTAATTTTCAATAGTATTTTTCTTGTCATAGATGGCGAATGAATACATTATGTCAAAATGACTATTTTATCTCACATCGGAGAAATAAAATACTTCTTTTGTTTCCTTAGTCTATAATTGAATACAACAAAAAATGTGTATGTTCACGTCAGAAATTTAGACATTGAAGTTTTTATTGAAGAACTACTTGATAGCTTGATAAGCACATGATGGCAAATGACGTCACATTGCATGTGCAAATTAAATGTAGTTAATGTGTAAAAATTGAAAAAATACTAATAAATTGAATTTATTTATGTTTTTGTGCAAAATCGAAAGCCATTTCTCATAATGAGCATCTGACTTAAAAGGCGATATATTGTTTCTGCTGCCCACTCGGCTGAAATAATTTTCACTTACACCAAAACATAAAAATATTCTGTATACAGTCAAACCTGTCTGTAAAGACCACCCATGGGAACAGCAAAATGTGGTCTTTGTTTACAGGTGGTCTCTATTAACAGATTAAATATCATTGAAAATGGTCTGATTGGAGATAAAATTGATGGTCTTTGCAGACAGGTTTTGCAATAGTGGTCTTTGTTCGCAGGTGGTTTTTAATACAGGTTTGACTGTATATTTGTTTTTATCTCAATTACAGTGAGCAAAGATCCTCAAGCTATAATGTTGAGACAGATTGAACATCTTCAGTAGTAAGTTATTCACCATTCTTGTACTTGTTAAGTGTTTGCTGCTATTTGCATGCTACTTCCAGTTCCGTGGTATCTTGTTATTTTGATAACTAAACATGCATTGAAACAGTTTGGCATAATAGGAAAAATACGGAAAAGAAATGATTTTGTCATCATTAATTAACTGTACAATTTCTTGAAAGAAGAAATTGTTCACGTTGCACTTCTGTTACGTTAATTCGTTAGTGCTGCGACAAGACAAGCAAACAGTATACTGGTCAAAAGAGTTAGTAAGGTTTATTTTGGCTATTTTGGGAAGATGACCCTTCAAATTGGGAATTTTTGTACGTTAAACTTAGATATTCGGAAAAAGACTCACAATGCCTTCATACAGACTTACTCTGAAACATTGCATTGTAACTTTTCTTAAAAGTTTCCTGGAACTACAAAGCATGAGACCGATACTGGTTTTTCCTATGCTAGCGCTTACTTGGCACGTAGGTCAGGATAGAAAACATCTATCTGAAACTTATATTTGTGATTTTGGTAAACATGTAAGAAAAGTGACAATGCAAACAATAAGACTTATACGTTTAATATATACTGTACACTATACTTTTACTTGCGCTTAAAGTGTAAAGCATTCAAACTTAAGTAAATGTATTACATAGTTCCCACATCTACAATATTTACCTCCCTTGTTCTGAATTGTCGGCCATTTTGATAGGCAACTTTCCTTTAAGTTTATATGGAATATAATGTAAACGATGATAAAACTAATCTGATAAAAAACAAAAAACTTATTAATTATGCTCATGTGGGCATTTGGCTCAGTAAGTTGAAGAGAAAGGGTTGTCACATGCAAATTCTCTTGGTATTTTCTCAATTATCACATTTTTGGAAATTACCCCAATAAGGGCTTATCAGTTTTGCCTATCAAAATGGCCGACAGTAAAGGACAAGGGAGGTAAATATTGTAGATGTTACATCATGTAGGAACTATGCACATTAAGGGAAGGCAAAACTCCGAAAGATTTCATAGTGGCATCTTGTTCTTATGGATTTGTTCTTATAGCGGTGCGGGTCTTCCTTTTTTTGCATCGCCGCCTCCATAAAGTTTGTTCAGGTTTTCTATAACTGTTCCTTGCTGTCTATGTGTATCAGAAATAGAGCTTTCCTATATCATGGTATGATTAAAGAAATCAGTAGAATGGGAGGAAAAGTCTAGAGAAGTAGACTAGATACGTCATATTGTTTGCTGACGATAACTTTTACTTAATCAATCTGTTGATTGTATTTTCAGTTACTGTACAAAGGTGTTGAACAATGATGTAGAATTGTTTACACGAGCGTATGAACTTATGGGGAGAGAGAAAGATGAAAATAAACTAGAGGTAACTATACACTGTGGATGATGCAAATACATTTAAGTGTGCAACAGTAACATGTTACAATTTATAGATTATCAAAATGGTATTATCAACTTGTTTACTTGGTGATTTTTATCTGAAGATACACATTAATGAATAAACAAAATTAGTTACGCATGTGGTGACTTCTGAATTTTGATTACAGTGTTAGCTTCACAATGTTGACTATGCAATGTTTACTACACAATGCAGACTGCAAAATGTTGACTACACCATGTTATCTGCACACTGTTGACTGCACAATATTGACTACACAATGTTGACTGCACAATGTTGACTGCTAACTGTTGACTGCACCATGTTGATTGCACCATGTTGACTGCTCACTGTTGACTGCACCATGTTGGCTACACAATGTTGACTACACAATGTTGACTGCACAATGTTGACTACACAATGTTGACTACACAATGTTGACTGCACAATGTTGACTACACCATGTTGACTACACATTGTTTACTGCACAATGTTGACTGCACAATGTTGACTACACATTGTTTACTGCACAATGTTGACTGCACAATGTTTACTACACATTGTTTACTGCACAATGTTGACTACACATTGTTTACTGCACAATGTTGACTGCACAATGTTGACTGCACACTGTTGACTACACCATGTTGACTACACCATGTTGATTACACAATGTTGACTGCACAATGTTGACTACACCATGTTGACTGCACAATGTTGACTACACCAGGTTGACTGCACAATGTTGACTACACCATGTTGACTGCACAATGTTGACTACACCATGTTGACTGCACAATGTTGACTACACCAGGTTGACTGCACAATGTTGACTGCACAATGTCGACTGCACAATGTTTACTGCACAATGTTGACTGCACAATGTTGACTGCACAATGTTGACTGCACAATGTTGACTACACAATGTTGACTGCACAATGTTGACTGCACAATGTTGACTACACCATGTTGACTGCACAATGTTGACTACACCAGGTTGACTGCACAATGTTGATTGCACAATGTCGACTGCACAATGTTTACTGCACAATGTTGACTGCACAATGTTGACTGCACAATGTTGACTGCACAATGTTGACTACACCATGTTGACTGCACAATGTTGACTGCACAATGTTGACTGCACAATGTTGACTACACAATGTTGACTGCGCAATGTTGACTGCACAATGTTGACTACACCATGTGGACTGCACAATGTTGACTACACCATGTTGACTGCACAATGTTGACTACACCATGTTGACTGCACAATGTTGCCTTCACTATGTTGGCTACACAATGTTGTCTGCACAATGTTGAATACACTATGTTGGCTACACAATGTTGACTGCACAATGTTGACTGCACAATGTTGACTGCACTATTTTGGCTGCACAATGTTGACTACAAAATGTTGACTACAAAATGTTGACTACACAATGTTGATTGCACTTTGTTTACTGTGTGATGTTTGCATCATAATGATAACAAAGTGTAGGCTACAGAATATGAAGTACACTTAATTGGTCGCAGAATGTTACCTACACAATATCAGTAACATAATTTGTATGTGCAATGTTGACTGTTGAACATTAATTTCAAACAATTATGTTGATTTTTGCTTGGAACCCATGACGATTTTAAAAACATAGATTAAAAGAAATTTTGGATTTATTGTAGCATTATGCTCATAACTAAAAGTATGCGGGGGCATTTATCTGTAAGTCTCGGTATAACAATTATTGCTGTATTTCAATGTAATTATTTAGCTACTTCCATGGCACTTGATTTCTCATCTTTTATTTTCAGGAGCAATTAATTGGAGTTCTAGGACACGAGAAGTTTGGATTGTGTGGTGTTCAGCTTATGTTCCTAAAAAATTTTGAATACAACTTAGACAAGTTACGTCGCAAATAACAGGTTCTTCTATACTTCATGATATGTATGACATATTTGTAAGCTGATTTGAGGATTGAGTTGTTTATTTAGTCCAGTACATAATTATGTAAGGCTGTTGGATTGTTTTTTGATTTACTCATATCACATTGAAGTATGAAGCCATGTTTGTACTCAACTGGCTTGGTTATAACTGCTGGTTTTCTTTTTTTATGTGTGATTGTTATATATTTAAAGGCCTAAACTCCTATCAAGCGGTCCTTATTTTTCCTACTATTTTCCTTATTTTTTTTATTTCTTGCTACTTTTTCCTACTTTTTGGTCCAAAATTCCTGAAATTTCCTACTTTTTTGGGTCAAATTGTGTACTTCACTGAGACCTTATATAATAGTTAGAAAATGGAAGTATATTTGTAGTATCTTTTCAATTGGGAGTGCATAGAAGACTGGAATCATCTTGATGAGACTGTACAGACTGGGGGCTGCAGGCTGTGGGCATGTGGCTGCTTACTTCATGATCATGCCAAGGTGAAAGATGTTTAAAAGTCAAAAGACCTGTCTATGAAGTCTCGTCAAGATGTATTCTAGTTAGGAATTTATGTCTGTGAGTAATGCAAAGTTCTGCACAAACGTATGTAAAAACTCCTACTTTTTTAGTACAAATTCCTTATTTTTCCTACTTTTCTCCTACTTTTTGAGAGAAGTTCACTTGACAGCCCGTCCATTGCATATAAGTGACCACCCCTGAAAAATGAATTAACAAAATATCAGTGATTATGTAGTACATGTATTTGTTATTTGTAGAGTAATTAACCAGGGATGTCACGATATGCCTGAACCGTACTGCGATATATTGCAATACATTAGCAACGTATTGCAATACATACCACAATATATTGCTTCATTAACCGTAGCTATTTCTGTATCCTTCACTGACTTGAACACTTTTATCAAACTCTAAACTCTTCAAATGTGTTTCCCAAAATTAGATGCATAAAGGAAAACAAAATAGTTTTCAATCTTATTTCATTGCTTTGACTAGTACTTTAAAATGAGGTTTTCATGATTGTACGGTTTTGCTGCATAATGTAATATACTGATATACCACAGTATTAACACAGTAGGGTTATGACCGTAATTTATGACCATTTATGCAACCTCCTCTATTTGTTATGATTTGTATTATTAAATTTGAAATGTGAGTGGTATGCTGTGACGTGTTAGAAAGGAATTCTTACCATTGTGTCATCAATTTACTAGAGAATATTGTTGTTTATCAGATAGAGGTATGTATTGTGATATTGTTGATTTCTGATTGACTCATTTAGTACTTTCATGTATCATTTTAATATTGTTTTTGATTAGATAATGTTTAACACATGGCCATGGAGTACAAGATTTTATCACGTTAATGAATTTGTGTACAAGTACTATTTTCAGGTCTTGTATGGCCCGGCTGGGGGGCCTTATTCACAAAACTTCTAAGACTGAAACTCAGACTTAGACTTTAACTGTTATATGTTATTTTGGCACCTATGTTATTATAATTGAATAGACTTTAATAAAAATTTGCAAAAGTGTAGAGTGGGTATCAACAGTTATTCAGACAAAATTTCGAAATGCAGGTAAATTTTGCAAACATTAAGTACAAGTTTGAGTTTCAGTCTTAAAACGTTTGTGAAGGCCCCAGGGATTGACCCCACGACCTCCTGCTCTCAAAGCAGACAGTCAAGGTAAGGGGTGTTTTTACCACTTGATCTATTTCAAGGCTGTCTAGTTTTATAGGATGAGTTTGTTTATTTGTTTATGAATATACATTCATTACTTTATTCATGCTATATATGGAATATATAACATATAATTATATAGAATCATGTGATATATTGAGTATACAGTGTAATAATGCTTATGCACTTCTTGTCTTTGAATGGTGTGTTTTGTAAAGTTTGTTTCTTATGATCAGGATAAAACATGTTACTGTAAATTACTCTATTTTCGCAACATGAAATTTTTCACGAAAGTCTTGTCAAGAAGTATTTTGCGAAATGATGAATTTGCGTCTTTCCTCTGCCGCAAATTTAAGATTGATGGAAATGGTTTTAGTAAAACACTCCTGAATAATGACTGTCGCTATTGCAAAAAAATTACGAGTTCATACTGCATATGCAACAAATTCGTACATGCATGATTTTATTGGCTACAAGCGTATTTTCGCAAAAATTTTAAATTCACGAGTCTCCTGATTCACAACTAATGCAAAAATTAAGTGATTTACAGTACGTACTTGTTTGCAGCGTATCCCTCTGTTTTTGGACCAGAGTCTTATAATGACAAGGCATTATTCTATTTAACCGAAATGCTTGCTTAACCAAATGTGTTGCTTTCTTTACATATATACAATATAAAGTCTTTTTATTGGAGAGATTGATTGAAGTCCTTCAATTCCCTAAAATTGAAATTGATAAAAATATATTTATTTTTACTGAGCACTAATCACTCATTCAGTATGCCTTTGCAATCCACCTGTTTGTATGATTGTCCTTGAATTTATTTGTTGCAAACAGCGAAGTCTAAGTAGGATAACAAAACTGTAGAAGGGATTTTCCCGTATTAAATACTGATTGTTACGTAATTTGTATGAAATTTACATAATCTCGTAATGTTTTTAGATTTAAACTGGTACGCAATATTTTAAGTGAGTGGGAATTCTGATGTAGTAAATGACTAGACTGTAACCAACTTTTCATTCTTTGAAAATCTGGCCTCGTCTTATAGGCAGGTGCAAGCAAAATACCGAGTTTTAAGCAGCAAAGTATACCCGTCGACTTATGGTCGAGATAGACTTATGGGCGAGTAAATACGGTACTACAGAATGTGCATATCCTGGATATTTGCAAAAAATAATATCTAGAACAAATTTGTGAAAATCAAAATCACTATAATTTGTTGAGAGCAGAGATCATTAAAATAAGCTCTCGCAAAAGGAAATCAGAATGTTCTACAAATAATGTAGCTTTCATTGTGCTTATGTGTCACTCAATATTAAACTTATATGTACATGTATATCTATTTTGGTTAACATTTGATCATTGATATTAGAATGACTGATAATTCCAACCATAGGTGGTGTGTTTAATAATAAGGATAGAAAAATTGGTTAATCATATGATAATAAAAAGTAAACATCATTGTTGTTATGATTTTTTATCATCGATTCTTCTGATGCTTGCTTTTATTTTATAATTATCATGTAATACCAATATTATAATTATCATAAAATGAATGATAATTATTGTACTCAAGTTACATTGAGTATTGTCTTTGTGTTTTATCTTGTTTCGACCCCCAGTTACCCCTAGTTTAGTTTTTTTTCTTTTTTATATTTTGTACAAATTATCCAAGATGTCTTCCTTATATAATTGTTAGTAGGAGCCATGAAACATAATCACTAATGTTATAAGGCATTCTTTACAGAGAATAAAAAAAATTGTATATCACTGTAACATATTTTATACATCTGTAATGGATAGACATACAGAGTTACCTCCCCAGAGCAACAGCCTCTGGAAGACACAGAGTTTGACTGTTGTAGAGAGGTTGTTACTGTAGAGAGGTTAAATTGATGGTAAAATCTTACTAGAGGAAAAATTGGTGCTGTTATTAATAAGAGGCTGTTGCTTTAGAGAGGTCCGCTCTAGAGAGGTTTTTCGATTCATGTTCAGAAATTTCTACTTTCCATATATATGGGTGTAACTGGGGGTTGCCAGTGTCTGTTTATTTGTAAGTAGTTGCTATAATTTCTTCAATATCATCTTAACCGACGTAATGACTTTTTAATGTATGTGAAAGCGCTTTGTATAATTCTGTAAAACCTCAATTAGGTGACTGGCATTGAATAAGAAGGAAGTCGGTTTTTAGTTTTGAGGTGGTCGGATTATCTCGTTTAAAATATTGAAAATAACTGGTCCATAATAATATGGTCTTATCAATGAGATGGCTTTGGTATCAAGGTGGTCTTTATATGAGGGTTTACTGTAATTTGATCTGATGTCATGTTTAACCTACAGTAACTGTGGAATACATGCAATTGTTTAAGTGCATTATGGAAAACTGCATAATTTAAAGATTATCTCCATTTTAAATGTTTGCGTGATTATATATTCTTTATTTGTTACACAAGAGATTGTCACAAGTTCTCTCCCTTTGTGCCATCGAGAGTTCTGTCCCTTTATCCCTTCTACAGTATATATATAGAGTACATATACTATAGAATGAACAAAGGGAGATAATTCTGGAAATGATCAAGGGAGAGAACTCGTGACAATCTCCTGTGATTTATATGTTTAGCATTTTGCTGTTGTTAAAGTTACATTGATACTGTACATCTGATTTAAATGAATATTGTTTAAAATAACTTGCAGGGTGGAAATGAATTGGATTACATGTGTATTTAATTTATGTACATTGTACTACACTACTCGACATATGTAATTGATCAGTTTGCTGCGACAACTAGATGTTGTTCAAACATCTTTTTCAAGAATGTAACTTTGTAACAACCACATTAAAAATTATTTTATTATTTTTTGTAACAATCCTCATTAGTATGTACATGTATCTAAATATACTGTTTGCGTGTTTTTGCTGTATTAAAGAAATAATGTAACGAAAGATAAAGATTTTCTTTTATGTTCAGTTTCTTCTTTCAAATATTTTAGTTAATTAATGGTGGCAATATCGTTTCATTTCTCAAAAGTAATGCAAAAATAGTGGCAAACACTAGAAATACTGTGATGCAGCATACTGAACTCCTAAATGACCGATTATAAATGTTGAGTAGTATATATTTTTACATGTATATATACTGGTCCAGAGAACTAACCTGCCATTTTCTATTTTTAGAAATTTAACAAGATTTTGATGAAGTGATCGAAAATAATGAACATGCTTTCGATACATTACATTGACTTGTATGATAGTTCAATTCATATGAATTGTAAATGTTATAGCTTACTGCAATCAAAAGAAGATGTATCCAACAGCTTTTTAGAAACTATGGGAATTAGTACTTGCGGGTTAGCACTTTTGACCAATACATATACTGATTTTTTTGAAGGCTCAATTGTAATTAAAACATCATGCTTATCTTAATCACTCTCCAGTCTGTTTCTGGAGAAAACCAGTATTTGTATCTAATAACATGTAGTCATGAATGTTTTGGGGTTTGAACCCCTAACCTTTAGGTGTAGTAGCCTACACCTTATCTACTTAACTAATGCTTCCGTACTGATAGTTTGCCGTACAGCATTTTATGTTACCTGTATTTATCATAGAATTATACCTGAATCAATTTCATAGTTAAGTACAGTAAAACCTCGATAATAAGACCACCTTTGGACCCCTGAAAACTGGTCCGATTGAGGTGGTCTTAATATTGAGATTGAATAAAGAGCAAACCGGTGAAAATGGACTTGAAAATTGTGTTCTTAATTTTGAGGTGGTCTTATTATTGACGTGGTCTTTACGTGAGGTTTTACTGTATTCACATTTTTAACAATTATTTCAGTTGGAGTACTCACATGTAAAATGTTCATTTCTATTGTCTATCAGAGTGTTGAAGTCTTTGATCCTTCCATTTGGAGCTTCACTTTGTAAGTTTTGATAATCAATAAACTATTAGTAAGAATGAAATCTTTGGTTTTTTAGATGTATAGTGTGTGACCTCCTCAAAGCGACCCTCTCTTGAGCAACAACCTGTCTTAAACAAATAGTATAAACCTTTCCTATTGTAAGAATTTACTATAATTTTAGCAAAAACCTCTCAATAACAGCCAAAATGTGCGACTCCCGTGGTGTGTTGATCTGGAGCTGTTGATTGACTCTATTGCTTTCAGAAATGCTACCAGATTGCACTGCCATTAGAAAAGGATTTTTCTGGGGGAGTATGCCTCAATACCCCCTTAGATTATTGTGTACGTGTTCGTAAAGCTCAGGCTATGCCCCTGTTGTCAGTACGCCAGATGTTACAAATGGTACTAGCACATCACAACGAAACATGTATATAGTACAAATAAATTAGTACAAAAATAGATTTATTTCAACACCATTGAGAAAGGACAGTTTTACAAAAACAGCAAAATTGCATTTTTTCATAAATAAAAGTGATAAGCACTGCAACCATGATGAACATACATATAGCATGCCAGGAAAATTTAAAGCTTTGATTTCAAAAGTACCAATTGTCAAACAATGACCAATAATGGATTATAACTGACTGCAGAATATTACATTTTTGTGGATTGCTCATAACAGTAATAATACACCAATCATTTGATCCAGTGACCCCTAAATCATAAGTGATCATCTACAACCCCTAGGCAATCATCCTACCAAGTTAGGACCCAAGAGTAATTCCACCTAATGGTCAGTTTTGACCCAGTGACCCATTTCATCTACAACCCACAGGCAATCACCCTACCAAGTTGGTACAAGAGAGGCCTAAGGGTACATGAGTTATTGTGTGGAAATGATGATCTTCCGACCGACTGACCTACCAACCTGGGTACAAGTAAAGCAATATGTTCCCTTTTTTCAAAAAATTATGTTGGAGTAACAGCTTTCATATAATTACACAAATTTACGTACATGTATCATTTGTGTGAAAAATTTCATTTGACAATAAATGTTTGTGTTATCGAATGGTTTAACGGTTAACCACTCAATAAATTGTTTGATTAACTGGTTATGAAAATAATAAAATATTCCCATTTTAACACATCGGAAATAACTAAAAAACAAATTCAACAAGCTCATTCATAGTTTCATAAAAATGAAATAATTTCTAAATACAGTTTTCCCTTACAAACAATGAAAATACTGAATGTTTAAATGACTGGATATTATTGTATACATGTATGTCATTCTCAATGTGTACAGCAAAGATTCAACATGAAGGACTATGCAAGTATATATGAGCGCTGCTGTGGGATTTACAACCTATTCAGTAAGTGACTTCATTTCAAGAAAGCGCCACATGTGATGTCACTATTTGCAAGCAGGAAACAATATTTACACCATATGGTCGCTTCGTTTTCATATTGCCATATGCGGCAAATATTGTTTACTGGCAGTATATGGTGACATCACGTGACGTTTTCTCGAATTGATGTCACTTAAAGAAGAAGTTGGAAATCGTACAGTTGCACTCATATAATTTTATATGCAACTAAAATACTGCCAAATATCCTCATCAGTAAAACAAATAAACCTAATACATGTAACTACTTCTGTACACCATATAAAGCATTACGGAATCAAATTGAGAAAGTATGAATCTTTCACCAACTTCTGGTGCCAACAGAAACATAAGGCAGTAACGAGGCCTTGTAACGTTGCCACCAAAACAGTTATCCGATGGCCATATATTCCCATCCGCAACCTAAGCCGGAGATACCAGCTCTATACCATTGTAGAAGTAATAGAGTATGACAACACAAGGGTATCAAATTTAGCCCTGAGAAAGCTTTTACTCGGTTTTGTACCATAGTCCAATCATAAATTAGCGTGTTTATCATGTGACATATGCAAATAAGCATACATGGCATGCACCATGATTGGGAAATTGTGAACCCCAGAAATTGAACCCCAGGTCGTAGAACCAATCCTGGTAAAGTACTGATATGAAATGTCGCTTTGTGTCAACCGTTACAAACAGTGTGAATATCTAATACAGTGAAACCTGTCTTAACCGAACCTCTTCTGAGCCGGATCGATCGTTCGGTTTTCATAGGTGTTCGGTTTTTCGAGGACTTGTAAAGTTTGTTCAAGTATCGACTCCTGGGTACATATTGAGGTGTATTTTGCATACATTGTTCGCTTCTGTATAGAAATAATTTGTTAGTCTGTTTTCATTACAATTAAAGAAAAGTTATGTAAAAGTATACAAGAACTACCCGTTTTTTTTAATTGGAGACAGACACGGATCAGAGTACGGTATTTAAAGCTGCAGTTGCCAAATAGCATAATTTAATTTCATAAGCGCCGACACACGATCACCAAACCTTGTTTATTGCAGCTTTAACACGCACTAGCTCGCAGACACAATCGACCTGTTGACACATTTGTGTGTAGGTTGCCAAATATACAAACCAGATTTCCCCATTCGGTATTCTAACATAGTTTTAAGTGAAAATAATACAAAATTCATCCCAACAACCGTTCGGTTATCACAGAGTGTGGTATTCTCAGGGTTTTTTAACAAAAAAACAAAGATCGAAATTATCACGACTTTCAAGTGTTCAGTTTATACAGTAGTGTGGTTTTTAAAGGGTTCTGTGTTGACAGGTTTCACTGTACCATACTTTTCCCGACAAGGTGACCATGGTGTTTATGATATAAAAAAAAGTACTCAAAAGGTTTACCCCACCCACTTAATATGCCTTTAAGTTACATCACCGTGAATGAAATAAATGTAACAACCAAAAATCAATAACAAAAAAAAAAGTGCAGTATGATAACTAATTATACACTAAATTAAAATACCACAAGTGGATGCAGACACTCGTCTGCTGTTTAAATTAGCATTGGGACTTATACTATCTAAGAAACTGGATGCAATGTTTAACATCTTTGTATAGTGATGTTAGATTGACCGTGAACATGTGCATGCACTTTCAGGACTGATCCATGCCAGTTTAGGTAAGGAAATGTTCTTGTGCATAAAATTATAACTGCTGTTTGGATTACTTTTCTATCAAAACACCACCGCAGCTGCTTTCAGACAAACACAAACATTATAATACACCTATTTTGAATGTAATAGTCCAGTAGTGATGGATAATCGGATAAATTTTATAATCGATTATCTTATCAGTTTGAAAACTCATAATCGATATAATCTAAATATTTAGCTTTCAGTGTTAGTATAATGCCAACAGTTTAATTCATTTATGCAATTTTTTTTTTTTAACTACATTTAACATCAATGGGATTTTACGAGTACATTGCTCTTATATCATAAGAACATTTTATCATTCAATAAATATTTGACTACTATTGACTAGATGTTTTGTACATGTATTGACTAGGTTTAAGATTTGAATGTATATCCGGGTTTATAACTTTAAAATTTGAATATTTATAATATCATCTTGTTGAAATAACACTTCAGTCACAATTTCCCATTATAATCAATTATTGTAGTTCATAATCGATAGCCGACGACATCGTATGTCTAGCAACGGTTTTTCGAATATTTTCGATAATCGTGCCATCACTATAGTCCAGGTAATTTATCTATGTGTTTGCGGTTTATAAAACAGCGCTATAGATGCAGACGACAACAACAATCGAGCTACAACAAAAGCTCGTCAGTTTTTCAAAACAGACGAGCTAAAATTATACAAAATATATTTATGTGAAGCATTAAATTCATCCGGTGAACAAAACGTCAAATATCAACAAAATATAAATGCTTTATTATGTAAAATCTATTTTGGCAAGATCATCAAAGTCCCACGGAAGCTCTATTGGAATCATTCTTTTATTTGTTTGTATGATTTGTTCCTTGTTGGTTGGAATGTTAATAGTTTGGAATATTTTTTAAGAAGTTTTAGCCAGTAGCACGACACATCCTCCATACGTAGGTGGTCCCAGATAAATTGTCTCCCTCTGAAATTGATACAATATACAAGAATCAAATACAGCGAAGACCTAAGGGGTGTCATCGATGGACACTACAGTCGGACCTCGTTCATTCAACAACATTCTATCCGCTACTTGGTATCATCCGAAATAAATATCAGGTCCTGATGTATCTTCTTAGGCACTTCGAATTGACATGGGCTATTCGAAACTATGGTACTATTGTATTATTACATATAATTTATTAAATGAAATTTCGGATCTGATGAATGAGGTCTGACTGTATATCAATATATATAATTCAAATCAATTGATATTAATACAATTTTTAAAAATATCTATACATTTCATGAAATCTTGCAGTATATTGCGGAAGTTAATGCCTAATTTTCAGTTGTTGCCGACTCTCTGTGCAGTGTACATTCAAGTATGTTTTAATGAAAATGGCTGCTCCAAGAATAATAGTCAAATAGACTTTGTTTGAAGGGCACATAACAATGATATTTAGGTCACTTTTGATTTTTAGAAGAAAATAGAATGCAAATAAAAGCATATATACCAGGTAGGATAATTAAAATCTTAATTTTCTATTTCTACATATATCATATATTCTGCATATACAAATTATACTATATATTTTATAAAAGTTGAATTGACATTAGATTTTTAAAACAATTTCTAGGGGCACAATACAAACCGTTGAACTGTTTTAGAATAGATGCACACAATATGAATGATCATGTTACAGACCATGTTTATATGAATTGCTTCCTTCAAGCATTATGTTCACATCATTACTAATCATCTGTAAAAGTTTGAAAGAAATCCGTCCAGTAATAACGCAGGATTTGAGATGCAAGATTTAAAGTTTAATATACTCCTTATTTTGAAAAACATTAAATACCTTTTTGCAATTTCATGCACAACATCATCATTGTCTTGAGCAAATTCTAACAACTCTCTGAAAAGGAAAACATCATTGGATGTTTAATAACAAACAAGGTTAATTTGTATACAAACATGCACATTTACTGCTTTAACTACATTACTGCATAAATAAGCAAAACCAGACAAAAGTATACTAAGCTAAACTTATTCAGGTTAAGATTATACACACCAATCATGTCTAACCTTTTCTGAAGACTGCTTAAATATTGAATGTACTCTTAAAGGTACATAGTCATATTTTTTGACAAAACATCCTTCATCATAAATATAAGAAAATCGTTGACAATTGCCTTCATACATGTACTCTATGCATTGTCACTTTTCTTGTATGATTCCCAAAACTACAAATATAAGTGTCTGATACAGGTATTTTCTATCCTCACCTAAACGCTGAGTTAATGCTAGCATAGGAAATACATGTATCAGCTCATGATTTGCAGTTCCTTTAAGAAATGTTACAATGCAATCAGAGTAAGTCTGTATGAAGGCATTAACATGACATTTTCTAAAAATTATCACTCGACATATTTTGATAGAAAATAAGACTATCTACCTTTAAAATTATCACTCGACATATTTTTATAGAAAATAAAACTATCTACCTTTAAAATTATCACTCGACATATTTTTATAGAAAATAAGACTATCTACCTTTAAAATTATCATTCAACATATTTTGATAGAAAATAAAACTATCTACCTTTAAAATTATCACTCGACATATTTTGATAGAAAATAAGACTATCACCTTTAAAATTATCACTCGACATATTTTGATAGAAAATAAGACTATCTACCTTTAAAATTATCACTCGACATATTTTTATAGAAAATAAAACTATCTACCTTTAAAATTATCACTCGACATATTTTTATAGAAAATAAGACTATCTACCTTTAAAATTATCACTCGACATATTTTTATAGAAAAAAGGACTATTTCCCTAACTTTAAAATTATCACTCGACATATTTTTATAGAAAATAAAACTATCTACCTTTAAAATTATCACTCGACATATTTTTATAGAAAATAAGACTATCTACCTTTAAAATTATCACTCGACATATTTTTATAGAAAATAGGACTATCTACCTTTAAAATTATCACTCGACATATTTTTATAGAAAATAAGACTATCTACCTTTAAAATTATCACTCGACATATTTTTATAGAAAATATGACTATCTACCTTTAAAATTATCACTCGACATATTTTGATAGAAAATAAGACTATCAACCTTTAAAATTATCACTCGACATATTTTTATAGAAAATAAGACTATCTACCTTTAAAATTATCACTCGACATATTTTTATAGAAAATAAGACTATCTACCTTTAAAATTATCACTCAACATATTTTTATAGAAAATAAGACTATCTACCTTTAAAATTATCAGAATTATAACAAATTTATTATAACAGCTTTGTTGATAAAATCAGAAGATGAAGAATGTTACTGACAGTTATTTATCTTTTCAAGTCGACTTCATTCAGGGAGATTTACTCGAGAATGGTTGAAAACAAACTGTGAGATGGTCAGCCATGAACAACATGTTTCGGAAACTATTGACCAACAGACATGATTTACACAGTATTGGTGCATGCATTCTCAACTACTGTTAGCTTAAGCATTATTTATTCATCAGTATGCATAATAACAAATTTCAGTGTACAAAAATATATGATAGAACCTACAAATTAGCAAACCGACTGAGAACTAATGTTGAATTGACAGTACTCAATATTATGACCATCAAAATAACAATAAACAATAAGTTGTATACAAAATGCAATAAAAGTATCAACATACTTGACATCACTAAGATCTTGTTTCACAGGTATGTAATGTACCCATGGTTTCAAGGCTGGGTAGAAGAACTCCAACCATTGGTCCCCGACATGGAACACAACAGAATCACAGAGAAATAAATGCTTTAATCTAAAACTGGCAGCAACGCCACGGAAATTAAACAAATATCTGAAAGAACAAATATTATACATAAGTATGAAATGTAATCTGAGAAGGTGATGTAATTTTGTTTGTGGTTGTTTGTGGTTGTTTGAGGTTGTTTGTGGTTGTTTGTGGTTGTTTGAGGTTGTTTGTGGTTGTTTGTGGTTGTTTGTGGTTGTTTGTGGTTGTTTGTTCGATAGTTTCATTCAACCAATACTGCCTTGCTCTTCAACCAGAAACTGACAATTTCGCGATACGAGTGAGAAATGGAGGACATATGTTCCCATGATATACCATCTCAAATCGAATTGTCAAAGTAAACATACACCTTGTCTGGTGCTCAAACCCACATCCTAAAGATAGGCAGTCAAGTGCTCTTTTACATAATGTTTAATGCCATTTTTTCAACAACTTTTCAGTTATACATGGAAAAAATGCAACCTTTGCAAATCTGAAACCAGCCCAAATGTCATTTGCACCGACAATTTCGGCCACTGGTTTTTATTGACAATACAGTGAGCATCTCCTAAAGAATGTTATTCTTGAGAAGTTGCACAGTAATCACCTGAGACCTTAATTAAGCATTACTATTGTTAACATTTTGGAAGAAAATCAGAATTAAAATGTGAAGGCAGAATGATGCCTGAATGCTGTATCAATAAAGTTAAAATACTGAGTATCTAAAGAAATTGCACATACTTATGATCACAATGGTCGGCCAATCCCACCTCCTTGGCTGGTTCCCATCCCAGTGTATCCTGAAAGAGATTTATTTGTAATTAGGTATTAGGGTGGCGGGAACCGTCAGGTGCACACCTGGGTTGAACCTCAGGCCTTCTGTAAGTCAGCTAAATGACTTCATCTCTAACAAACTGTACATGCTGGATGGGATTCAGACCCGCACCCGAGTGGCCTAAGAGATACTTAGACCACCAAAATAACTACTCGACCCTAGAAGTTTCCTTAACCCAATTTCATTCTCATATAAGTTTTAAAACCGTAAGAATAACGAACATCAATTGTTTTCAGATTTCCTATACTTGAGTCATAGCAATATTGATTAAATCATCAACTTTGAATTAGTGTTTTTTTTGCAAAATGCCAGCTGGTGAATCTAAAATTGACTCCATATAATTGCACATATTGTTTGTTCTAGGCTAGACATTTAAAATGATGAAACAAGAGGTAAATTTAAGTAAGTACAGTAAAACCTCATATTAATACGACCACCTTTGGGACCATTGAAAACGAGTTGAATAAAGAGCAAAGCAGTGAAAATGAACTTGAAAATTGTGTTCTTAATTTTGAGGCGGTCTTATTATTGAGGTGGTCTTATTATTGAGGTGGTCTTAAGGTGAGGTTTTACTGTATTTACATATATAAACACACAAACTTATATATTAGATCCACAATAAGATTCCAGCTTACCGCCTTGGATTTCCAAGCTTGATTTTTTGTATACTGAGCATCAACAAGATCAGGTTCCTTTCTTGACAGAAGAATCAAAGGATCACGCTCTGATGATGTCCTTGAGCCCCGAAAATATCCCTTACTAAGCTTCTTCTCCCACGGCCACTCTTTAGCTGCCCTTTAAATATACAAATATGGAACTAATGAAATGAGACTATAAAGATAACATTCTGTCTAAAATAGCAGAATGAAACACATGGTTGACGTTCTTAATAAGACTGTGTCCATACTAAAGAAGGTAAAATTTAATCCTCTCTAAACAATATGGGTGTCACGATACGCCTCAACCATACCTGATATATCGCAATACTTCAGCAATGAATTGATATGCATTTATTTATTGTCGCCACCGGTTTGCCGTATGGGCGACGCCTCCGGAAGCATGTTAGTCATTTTAGATTTTTGGACGATAGTGCATGATACAAAAGATGCCCCAGTTTCAGAAGCTCCCCTGGTTCAATGTATTGTATTGCAATATGTACCACAATATATATTGATTCAATCTACTTTATTCAGCTCCAAACTGTTTGTTTGTAAAATGTGTTGCAAAAAAAATAAACATGCAAAAGCTAAAAAAAACAGCTATCAATATCATGTCCCTTTTTGACAAATATGGAGTTTCATTAATGAAATTTTAAATAATTTTTCACGAACACATTTCACAATTTTGGCTTCCATCCACCCAAACAGCTAGCCTTTAGGAAAACTGACCATTTGATAGCCATTGATTGTGTGGATAAAAAAGTTTGCAATTTGGTGATTTCAGACGTTCTGTAAGCGGAAATGTTCGAAAGATGGAAATAAGTAGTGTTGTATTGAATGGCCAAGTTGTATTGAATGGCCAAGTTGTATTGAAAGGCCAAGTTGTATTGAAATACCAAGTTGTATTGAATGGCCAAGTTGTATTGAAAGACCAAGTTGTATTGAAAGACCAAGTTGTATTGAATGGCCAAGTTGTATTGAAAGACCAAGTTGTATTGAAAGGCCAAGTTGTATTGAAATACCAAGTTGTATTGAAAGGCCAAGTTGTATTGAAATACCAAGTTGTATTGAATGGCCAAGTTGTATTGAAAGACCAAGTTGTATTGAAAGACCAAGTTGTATTGAATGGCCAAGTTGTATTGAAAGACCAAGTTGTATTGAAAGGCCAAGTTTTATTGAATGGCCAAGTTGTATTGAATGGCCAAGTTGTATTGAAAGACCAAGTTGTATTGAATGGTCAAGTTGTATTGAATGGCCAAGTTGTATTGAAAGGCCAAATTGTATTGAAAGACCAAGTTGTATTTAAAGGCCAAGTTGTATTGAAAGGCCAAGTTGTATTGAAAGGCCAAGTTGTATTGAAAGACCAAGTTGTATTGAATGGCCAAGTTGTATTGAAAGACCAAGTTGTATTGAATGGCCAAGTTGTATTGAAAGGCCAAGTTGTATTGAAAGACCAAGTTGTATTGAAAGGCCAAGTTGTATTGAAAGGCCAAGTTGTATTGAAAGGCCAAGTTGTATTGAATGGCCAAGTTGTATTGAAAGGCCAAGTTGTATTGAATGGCCAAGGATGAAAAAATTATACTTCTGTGTATGAGGAAATTTACCCTAACTGGTATCTTTGTGTCTCATAAATACGCAAAATTCGCAATCAACATCATGAATGTTACCATTTATACTGTTCCTTGTGCTTCAGAGAAAAACATTCTGCAGGTTAACTGAAAGATGTGAAACACAGTACAACCTACTTTGGTATAATCTCTCTCTGTTCATCCCATCTTCCAAGCCCTCTAGGATATATGGGCCACACTGCAGGTCCACCTTCCCAGAATGTCCATGCCGGATACATTATATCCCAGTTTTCCTGTGGCTATGAAATGTAAGAACATGTAAACATGATTTCATCACACTACTTGACAGATGTTACCAATCTAAAAACCGATGTATAATTAATTAAACATGGAAGTTGAATTACAGTTAATCTTCGCTAACTCAAGCAGGCGACAACTAGAGAACCCCGGATTTGTTGAGGAAATGGCACTTTATTTCTTCTATTTTGTATAATTGTTTTAGTTTATTTTGATGAGGAAATGTAGTGAATAGATATATGATACTATGAAACAAATATGAAACAACTGGTACAAGTTTGAAAAACTATTATAATAAGGCATTTCATAAAATAAAACAAAAGGACATAATGGAAACTCTGGGTCACTCGAAACATCAGGAAACTCGAGCTTTTCTGATTGTTTTTTTTTTGACAGTTTGTTGCTCGACAGAGGGCCACTGTGGAGAGGAGTCATTATACAGTAAAACCTCACTTAAATACAACCTCAATAATAAGACCACCTCAAAATTAATAGCACAATTTTCAAGTCCATTTTCACTGTATTGCTCTTTATTCAACCTCAACATTAAGACCATCTTAATATGAATTCAGTTTTCTAGGGTCTTAAGGGTGGTCTTATTATTGAGTTGTACTGTAGCTAGAATAATTAATAACAAATGCTAAACTCATTAACAAATCTGTCCTTGGGAATATTGCAGTTTACATGATACAATCAAGCATTCTATTATTTAAATTAAATTGGTATATATGTTAATTATTTTGCTTTTACAACGCTGTTTATCCGTGAATGTAAGTACATCAATTATTGCTTTGAAACTATGAAAATGATTCAAAAACAACATCTGTTGCAAGTGATTTTGTGCATATATACTTTCCATTTAAATCAACATCGATGCTGATAATCTTAGCATGTTACATAATGAATTGAAATTTCAATATCTATGAAATCTTGAACAAGTATCAAATCGATTTGCATCATGACAGAAACTAGGTCACCATGCTAAAGAGAGGCAACAGTGCAATAATTTGGCGGTGGCTTTGATGCCTCCATAAATCTTCATCTTGTAAGATTCTGGTGGATCTAAGTATGCTTCTCTGCTGCATGACCTTGGCTCAGTGTTTGTTTTTGTTAATTTTACTGCCGAATATAGGCCGTTTCCCCTTGGAAAAAAGTGTCATTTTTTCCCAATAATTATCATATTTTCCCAATAATTATCATATTGTCCCAATAATTATCATATTTCCCCAATAATTATCATATTTCCCCAATAATTATCATATTTTCCCAATAATTATCATATTTTCTCAATAATTATCATATTTTCCCAATAATTATCATATTTTCCCAATAATTATCATATTTCCCCAATAATTATCATATTTTCCCAATAATTATCATATTTTCTCAATAATTATCATATTTTCCCAATTCTTTGTTCTTTTTCCCCCCTCTGACTGAATTTCTTTTTATTAAGTCAGGTTTTGTGTATTTAACCTTTAATAAAAGAATCTTTACTCTAACATCACCTCATATTTATTACAAACACCAGCCACCGTTGAAAAGTTATTTTAATAAGCAAAACAACAATTACCTATTTTCCTAAATTCGGGATTTATCGCGCCTATTTTCCAAATTGAAAAGGCACAGGCAGTAAAATTATTTAAAAAACAAAATCACTGTTGGCTGTGTATGTGACTTAAAGCCCCATTAAAAAACAAGATATGTTTGTAAAACATTATGCCCCCTTGTGACCTTGACCTTTGACCCCAAAATCAATAGGGTTCCTCTGCTACCCAAGGTGAATGTGTGGACCAAGTTTTAGGATGAGAACAAGGGGTTCTTGAGTAATTGATCGGAAACGAAAAGGTTACGGACTGACTGACCGACAGCCATACCGACCGACTAGCATGTCCAACCCAATATGCCCTCTCTTCTTCGAATGGGGGCATAATAATAAAGACATGCCATATTCATTGGCACAACCATCTTGATAATGTTCAACTTGTATCAGATGACAGACAATGTATTTCTACCAAGGAGTGCACAGGGAAAGCATAAAATTACAACCCGAGGGTTGAAAACAAATCTGCAGTATTTGATAGGAAATATTTGCATCATGCACAGTAAGGTTATTTATAAACCATACTTACTACTTTACTAAATGAAAACACAGGCATTGGTGATTGGAATTTAGGTGACTGAGGCCAATCTCTCGTGTTCAATGCAAACTCCATGTCGGGTAGTTTCTTAATAATTTCCTGTATAAAATGTTCAACTCCCTTGCACCTGCAACAGAAATTGTCATCAATAAGTATACAACTGGCAGACTCCTTAGTATGACCGAGATTCACACACTGAATAGGGACGCTGAATGGAAAGTCATTTCCAAAGGAGAAACGCTCTAGCCCCATTCCGCCAAGTTTGTCTTTAATATTTTTTTCCCTTCCCCTTATTCCTTATTATAAGTCGTAATAACTTGTTTCACAATCAATGTAAAATAAAAGAGAATATTTGTGTGTTGCGGTTTCAGATCGAAAGTTATATCACCGAATTTAAGTCAGATGCTAATGAGGTGAAATAGCTTGAAATTATACCGGAACATACAAATATTGATGATTTTATTAATTTCATGCTTCATATCGGACTTTTTTTGTTTTTCACTCATTAATATACCGGTACATCAAAATTTCCTGGTGAATGCCTTAATATTCATATGACGTCATGATCACTTTGATAATAATTATAATAATAAACTGTATTTATTGAAGGCAACTCATTAAGATATGCACATATAAAACATACATAAATTATATATAAAAATTAACCATTATTTTGCAGTAAACCACCGGAAGGCATGAAATAAATATGTTAACGATTTCACGAATGCTACTTCCTTTCACATCACTCTTCTTCTCTCATCCTCATACTAAAATACAGTCTGCATCAATTGTCACCTGAGCATAGAATTCTATGACCGACTTTTATATAAGCACAAAAGAAATTATCTATCAAACAGTCGCTGAGCAATTGAACATCAATCTCGGAAAATGTATGCAGCTGCCAAGACACGCAAAAGATACGAAACAGTCGGACCTCATTTTTCGACAACCTTCTATCTAAATACTTGGTATCATCCGAAATAAATATCAGGTTCCAATGAATCTTCTTAGGCACTATGTATTATTCCAAATAAAATTTTGGACTGATGAATTCCAATGAATGAGGTCCGACTGTACTCCAAATGTCTACATTGCCAGACCAGATACTCATTTAATATTAACAACCTTTTACACATCGGTTAGGGATTACTTACCTGGCCGGAAACATACAATCATCTTCTCTGTATAATTTATGGTTAATTATTTGATAATGAGTTCCTCTAGATTTAGCTTCATCAAACTTCACCTTAGAAATGCCATCTTTTTCCCAGATCCCCAAGTCACTCTCTATCACACTGAAACAACGAATAATAAACAGGGAAAAATTATTTTAAAGAGCATATGTAACTTATATGCTGCTGAATCAATCACAGGGGATTGTTTAGGAGTTCTCTCCCTTTATCCCATCTATAGTATACATAGTACATGTATGTATGCACAATAATATATAGTACATGGAGTCTAACAGATGATAAAGCACATTGACGAGGTTTTTGACATGTGTGCATTTTGATGTATTTCTGATGAGAATTTCACAACTCCTGACAGATCTGCATAAAGAAGGTGTCGTTTGAAAGATTTATTAGTCATGCTTAGAATGTGGTGTATATCTTTAATATATTTCGATGTTTGAAGTATAATTTTGATCCCGGAAGGAGGTCAGGTGAGAAAAGTGTTAAGACTACTTGTACTTTTTATACTAAAGAAGGGATAAAGGCAGAGAACTCTAGAAGGCGTAAAGGGAGATAACTCATGACAATCTCCTGTGGAACCAACCAACCAGAACATGGCAACAAGGTTGTCCTCTGGATATGATACGGATTTGTGATTTTACCATTATACAGATCAAGCTCACTGCAAGCGGATGCAGATGCTTGTCTCTGTATTACCTTAGCACTGGGACTTACAATTTCTCAGTAACTGAGCAAAATGCAATATTTTACACTTTTTATGATGCAGACATTTACAACTATTATTTTACAAGTACAACAATGTTTTTAACCAGCGCGCCTAAGCGCGCCTGGTTTTAGTACTCATACAGTTTTCCAACACTGCCATGCTAAATAGTCCGTTTTCAGCCAGACCGAATAACTGTAGAAAAAAAGTCAAATAGTCCGACTATTTCGCTGATACTACACGCGCTATAAGATAACACAATGGCTTTTTGCTTTGTTTTCTTTCGAAAATAGTTTATTCAAAATATACTTTTATAATTATATTATTGTATTGTATGTTCGGGAATGTTCATGTATTTTTTTGTGCATGTGTACATACGCGTTTTGGCGGCGACCCCATAACTCAGAAAAAAACCAACGCAACAAGAAATAGTCCGACGATTCCAATGATGAAACATAACACATCGGTAGTTTTTTTTGTTTTTTATAAAGAATATCATTTTTTCAATATATTTTTTAAAAATGTATTGTCTCGGTAATGTTGACATAATTGTAAACTTGTGTACAACTACACGTATGAATATAGCGTCGGTCCGTCGGTCGTGTTCTCATGGCAGCCATTGAAGTAGTCGTTATTTAGTGTCTCACTACTGATTCTTGAAAGATCAACGGTAAGTGTATTTTCGATTTGTATCTGTTGTATTACATGTTCGCCTCCTATTATATTTGTGAACTACTGTATTATTATTGTTTATGTGTTAGTGTCTACTGTTTATATTAAATTGCGTCGGTTGAGGCCTATATATCTTGTATCGGATGATGTACATGCGCTTCTTGCGTAGTAAGTATCCGCCATTTTGTTTCATTTTATAAACATCCTGTATTATGTCTGGTTATCACTGATGTCTTATAATACACACAAGACGCGGAGATCGCTATTTTTCACTCATAGTTTTCCTTTTACGCGAATGCTGCCTTTTTGACAGATGGTACCCGGCTCTGCGTAAGAACACATTTTGTAAGCCGAAAACCAAAAAACTTGGTTTTCGGCTTACGAAATGTGTTCTTACGCAGAGCCGGGTACCACCTTTCAAAATGGCTGCGTTCGCGTAAAACGAAAGTTGGGAGCGAAAAAATAGCGATCTCCGCGTCTGTATGACGATTTGTAAGTTGTTTGATATTGAAATATACTTTTTTAAATGTTTCTTATTGAAATCTAAAGTCGTTCGTCAGGTGAATAGCGATTTATAGTAGTTTTGTTCTGAAAATACCGACTCGGTCTAACGGTAGGAAGTTGTCCGACCTAGCCATTCTTGATGTTTGACGTTAAAAACAACAGTCTATTCTGTTTGTGAATATTTTTTGAGTATATACACTGTCGACATAAATCCCTTGTGTGTATTTTAAGACATCATTGATAAAAATCGGTTGAGAAATGGCTTTGAAAAGTACGTCAAAGCAAATGTGTGTATATATTTTCATTGTAAATGCGTATGAAGTTGGACACCTTTATCTTACTATAAGAACAGAGTGAAAAATATTTTTTTTCAATGCGGGTTTAAAATGTCATGGCTACGCACCGGCCACCTGTGATTTCGCACTTTACTATCTTCTATAAATACAATACCGGTGTACACAAAACGTTTTTATCAAGATTTTTATTTGTCTGGGAAGCTGATCTTTAAATATGTGCTGTTAATTGGTTGAACATCTGACCTATTGTTGATTTGGTTGTTCCCAGTGCACTGCGCACACATTAGGTATTTTCATTCTCTGTTATTCATTGGTACACACCCATAAATATCTGTATTATACCGCTTATACAATTGTATTTACAACTAAATAATTATTGACTTACTTATTTGTTGATTCTGTCATATATTCTTCGGAACTATTTACAAACACTACATATTGGGGATTTGGACATCATTACATGTATTACGAAAAATTGCACTGGTGCAGCGAGTGATTCTATACAACTCCCTTGATTACCCACTCAGTATGCTAACCATTATACCACTACAACTTACCTTCTAATGTTCTGATAAAGAAGCATGCTTGAAAACTCTTATATTAATATGTTGTTTTGTTATTTTATTTTCAGATGTCAATAGAACAACTTTTTACCAATAGAGGGACTGGACCCTACTCGAAGCATTTGAATGTGATAGTGGTCATTACAGGCGAGATCGTCTCATACCCTGATGGGAGAAACAATGACTGAATCACTGAACGTGGCCATTGCGGACTCAGAAAGATGTATACGGGGTGTTGTGTATGATCCCCTGAAATTTGCAAAATTCAGGGAAGGGAACTCCCTAGTTCTGAGAGATATAATTCGTAAGACGGACGACAATAATCATGCCATTGTCATCACGAAAAATACAAAAGTCTTTATAACTACGGATATTGACGTGCCAGACTACCTGGTGGAAGCGGGGAGGAAGATCATATACCCACCACCAGCAGATGTGGTACCAATTGCAGAGGCTGTGAGATCCCCACCCAGGGCAAGAGTGTCCGTTACCGAGAAAATTGTACAGGTTAGTTTTCATTCTTGTTCTGTTAATTACAAACAACAGGTGAAGGTAAATACACATTCACTAAAAATGTTAGTTAAGTTCCATTCAACCGCTCTCCACACTTTAGCAGCAACATTCACACACATAAAGCTCCATCATGTAAAGTCCAAAAAAAACCATCCCTATGAAGTTAAGACTTGCAAATGTATACTGTTTTTGGTTATCCGTTAATATGGACACCTTGGTTTTTATGTCTCCTGTTTTTATGTATTCAGTAATTTAAAGAAAAATAAGTTCAGTCAGTTAACAGACTGTCCATTGATTTTTTGAGAGATATATGTCTATCCTACTAATAAATGAATGTTGCTTGTTTTGCTTGTTTCGCTTCTTTGTTTGATGTTTACATTATTTGTGTGTGTGTTAATGGATAATGTCCTATTATTTTCACTGCTATACCAACATAAACATTGTTGCTACCTGACTATGGACAGGTGATAATTTTTGATATTTATGCACCTCTTATTATTGGTTGTATATAGCAAAATTTAAACAGGTTATTGTCACACAGCAGGTTATACATGTTATGGTTATTACTGATAGCTTTATCATGTTTTTATATTAAAATTAGCATATTTTAATTGCTATTACGATTGACAACTGCCAACTGTTATTGTAATATCATTGTCTTACACATTTTACCAAATAGTATCACAACGCACACTTGTTGTTTGTTTTTTATTGTACTTTAGCATACAGTTTTGAACACAATGGCCACCAATATAGACATGTGATTACAAGGTAGTGTTCACCAATATTAGACTTAATACAATCGCTTTGTGTTTAATTACAGGAGGAGGAGACAAAAACCCTCAGTGTCCGGGGGGAGAGTGTGAACCTCAAATCAATCCATTTGGAAGATGGTAGTTTGAAGGTCCGGGTGGCCCTATGGAGGGAGGCCTCATCTGTTGAATGTAGGCCAGGGGATCATGTAACAATAACAGATGTTACTACCAACATTTACCAGGGCGAGACAAGCCTACAGACTACAGTACGCTCTGAGATCAAGGTAATACAGTTATGAATTTAAAACTTATTAGACTAACTCTGTGTGCATTTACATCACATATCATATGAAAAATCCCTTAGTATTTATATATTCACTTGAATACAGAAGGCAGTTGTATGGTATTCACACTGTTTATGCCACTAAGGAACTATTGTACTGCTTGCAATACTTCAGACACTTTTTGTTTCTGGTGTTGTTGTTTCTTGTTTTTCTTCGACTCTAGAACAAATTTTACAAGTAATACTTTAATGGAATATCCACTATCAAATGAAAATGTGTAGCCCACAAAATGCCTTGACTCACATTTTTTTCTAGTTTGAATGCAAACTAACATGTGTAGGATGTTAGCCATGATGGTATTTTGTAAAATATATTAGAATTAGTACCTTGGGAACATTTAGAAATTGAATATTACAAATCAGCATAAACCAGGAAATAGAAATATTTTGCCAGCAAAACACATTTTGCTAGATGCAGCCAACCTAATATATGTAACCAAACACTGTATGGAACTTGGTATTACAGCGTATGTTTCTTATTCAGTAATATTTTTGGTTTGTTCTAATCCTTTACATTTTTATAATTGTAGAAGACTGATACACCAACAGTTGTGTCCAGGGTGTTGGTTGTTGGTGTTTCTGTTGAAGAGAGTGAAACAGAGTTGCTAATAGATGATGACAGCATCATCCCTGTGCCAAGTGAGCTGCTGGCTGCTGCTGTAAGCAGTGATGGGCCGGTCGACATTGGGATGCTTACAGCTGCTGGACCACTCACCCTGGTGATAACTTGCAAGGGTAGCGAAGTTTTGTACATTGGTTTGGATGAGTGAAAATATTGTAAATATTAGATTGTTTTACATTTGTTGCAGTATTATTTGGGAATAGGGTATTATGCACAAATTTGGAGATTTTTATTGCTTATTTTATAAATATACTAATGTACTATTTCCATATACAATTTTTCTATGCCATTCTCATTGGTTTCTTTTGTTATAAATGTTCATGTACTGTTAACAACTTAATATAAATAATATTCTTGTGTAAGCTTTTCTATTTGTTATACAAATCAAAATTTTGCTATCTTGATACCTTTTTATATGTTTATAATTAAACAAGCACACTTCACTTGTAATAATTTTCTAGTGCAGATATCAGTATTTACTGATGTCAGAAACGTCACATTTTGCAGTCAGTAATAATATTGTCTATATGCCTTATGGTTATTCCCCTGACGTATGTCATGCCAAGATAAATACGAAATATACTTCTTATATAGGGAAAGTAAACTAGAACAGGCTAACAAGATTTTTTTATGAATGATGGAACCAAAATTATAAAAAACAAATTTATCCATGCACATACAATGTTTTTCAGAATGTATCTATACATAATGCTTTTTTATAAAACCTTGTTGGCATGTGGTAGATTTGTTCATTATCTATATATCCAAGTGTTTCTATATCAAAATTAGGCAAAGCTAATACAGCTGTTTTCTACAGCATATATTGCCTTAACATTGGTGTGCATAATATTGTTGACTAGAGTTTTCCAATGTTTTGTATGTTTTCCATTTATATGTGTCTCAGTGTTTGTTTATATGTTAGTAGTTTATGAACAAAACTAGTGTTCCTGCTAATCACGCTACACATCATGACAAAACAAATCCCGCCAAATGCTATGTATGAATACACTTACATTTTTATAATGTACTAAATTTAGAACTTTTTAAAAGCTATAACATTACGAAATGTAAAAAGTTAAAAATGTATGATAAGTCTGTAAGCCGGTTTTCTTGTGGTGCTTCTCATATGTAAACCCTAGATGTGTCATGCTAACATGGTTATATGCTTTCATTTATATACATTAGATACTTATGTTTATTGATTGTGGGTAAACAAATATTAGGTACAGCCAGGACTTTGTAACCATCAGTGTCGTATTGCTATGAATTTGCAAGCATATACCATTTTTTATCATTTTTATTAGACCAATTTATGAAGCAATCCTAATAGTTAGTTCCCACAATTACAATATTTACCTCTCTTGTTTTGGATTGTTGGCCAAATTGATAGGCAAATTATCATAAAGTTTATAGGGAGTATAAAGTAAATGATGCTAAACTAACCAGATATTAAAAAAAAACATTGTTGTACAAAATGTGTTTGTCACATGCATACTCTCTCTATATTTTCCCAATTATTCTATACATGGAAATTAACCATATATGAGCTCAACAGTTTGACCTATAAAAATGGCTATGAACAAGACCTGTATTTTGTACAAGTGGGAACAATCTATTGTTGTTGTTTAGTGTACATTATTATGTTTTACTTTTTATTGGTGATCTCAGTTATTTTTAATAAAAGTTTAGAAATTTTACACACTGTTGTGGCCTATCTTGTGTTGAATATACAATTGTTACTGTTTATAAGCCATCAGTGGGATCATAGCTAACGTGACGAATGTATATGTCACATCTCACAAACTCCACTACTACTGATATGCAGTAAAAATAGCACTAATAGATTTGTGTTTGAATTTTGTTCAGTTAATGCCTTTCCGACAAGTATGATCATTTATTAGTCTATACATGATCTACCTAGGTTCAATAAGAAGTGTTTCGTCAGTTTTACTGCAAGCAACAGACAGCTTCCACACTTGAAAGTAAGCAGTGTAGCGCTTGTCATCTTGGAAAGATGAAAATTTACAACTGGGTAGGCCTGAACATGTCACAAACCCATGACCTACAGATGGGTATTCTAGCATGCTACCAACTGCGCTAGCCATGCCTGTTTAAGTCCAAGTGGATGTTACATGTTATGATTTCCAAGGAATACTACAATGATATGGTAACAATATGGACGCATTTAATGCAATATTGTCTTAATCTGAATACTGTACGTCTCAGGTGAGAGTATGGATATGACAAATGCAATCCGAACTAGTAAGGCAAGGTACTACACCTATGGTTATAATTAGTTGACTTAGTACAGGGTTCTATAAGGTTGGGTTAACACCCAATCAACAGCTTGGATCATCTACACAGGATCTCAATAACCAGTACATTCCTTGGTTTCACTGCAAGCGATTGTAGGCTTCCCACTTATGTCAGCAGTGGGAGGTAAATGATTCAAAAAGGTTCCTTGACCAGATCACCACCATGACTAGCTATATACATGCAAAAAAGAAGAGTGGTGTGCATTGTGCATCTGTCTGTTAACATATGTTTGGTTTATTGGATGCAATTAGATCCAAATTATGATGTATCTAATATACAAGTAACATATTGTTTTTTTTCGAAAATCAGCAAGATACCTCCCTACAACACTAGGAAATAACATATTTGTCCATTGGGCCTATAATCAAGTTTCTGAACACAGTTGTGCTCACAATTTCCTACCTTTGTAATTACACCTTAGCAAACAAGGAATGCTTGGAAATGCACACTATCCATGCCTCACATTCCGTATACATTACACTACACCTATATATAGACATATATTATGTTACAACGCGCTGGTTTTCAGGACTCTCAGTCCTTTGATTTGGTAAAGGGTTATTCAAGTAATATTAAGTTCATGTAAAATGACTTCAAAAGTGAGCCAGCAGTCTCATATTTTAAATCTTCACTACTGTCATGTAAGGAGCAGATGACCATGTTTATCTAATGGCTACAGCTTGAACAAATTTGGTAGGGGTAATCCCAGAAACATTTCTTATTTTGAAATTCTACAAATGGTCGAAAAGAACACCTTTTTGATATTTTGCAAGATTTTGATACCAGTTAGTATAAGCAGTATTTATTTAATAAATTTAAGGAAAAAACAGCAAAAATCAATTGCATTTACAAACACAGTGTGTTGGATTGAATGTAAACAAAAAGTGAATGATAAATCTATTTTTTAACCAATGAGGTATGTCTAAACTTTAGCCTCTTTGCACAGCACAAATCATTCTTATCAACATTTCAGTCTTTCATAACACTAAGCTATGTGGACCAACGTCCAATAAATATGAGATCATCTTGATCTCTTTAATCTATTTACTGATAAAATGGATTAGTAATGTCTAATGGTTGGTGCTGTTTTTCAATTTGTATTGGACAACGACTTACACATCATAATTTATAACTCATACTAGAAGTGTACCAATACGTAAAACAGCACAACAAAGTGAGATGTTTTAATCTATTTTACAGCAAGAACACTGTAGACGCTATCCAAAACAAACTGACTGAACAAAGTTGGAGAGGGGGCATTCCAGGACAGAAGATAATATTATTACCTTGAATGACATGAGCAATCATCTTGAACACAATCAGTGTACTCAGCAACAGCCTTTTCTATCTTCTTCAAATATTTCTCCCACTTCACATTGGATGCTGAACAGGAATAAAAAATCAATCAATCTTTACAGTAGACACAGTTGCAAGAATTTTGCAGTAAAATTGCATCATAAAAGAGGCTTAGTTTATTAATTTATGAGTACACAAGTATAAAATAATAATGACAATAAAATATGCATAAGTTTGACAAATGCAACCTGTCTGTCAGAGTTACGTGTATTACCAATCAACCTGCCAACCAAGTGCATTTTAATGATCCATGTACTTTTGTACATACACATTATAGACATCCTATACAACATTGAAGTGTCATGTAAGATTTAACAGTTTAATTTCATATTCAAATTTACTTATACAATATCCCTATTATCAACATGCATGCTGCATCAATTTTTAAGTTTAACCATGAACAAAGTGTTCACTATAGTATTAGACATATTACATTATAATGACAGCAGGTGATGCAGTTAAATTAGCATGGAAGTACACACTAGATTTAACCAAGCTTTATAGAATGTTTTCAATGAGGTCATTTATAAATTGCTCACAGTACTATTGACACATTGAGTGATCACTAAAACAGGCCACTACTCAATTTTGTTTGCCTTTCCTAAGCAAGATGATTTTTTTGCGTTACTGTTACTTTGCTAGACGATTTGTACTGAAAAAATGTTAGTAAGCTCAGTACGCTAAATATTGAGGGTCAGGTTCTGCAATCAAACAATTTATTAAGGACAACCTCACTTCTAAACAGAACATCTACGTTCCTCATTTTATTTATATTATTTCGACATACAGTTATATGATGATGCACTACTAGGTGTGCACAACAGAACATGGGAGAATGACCACCAGTAAAGAAATGTAAAAAAATCACAGGGTACTGGCATTCAAACGGCAAACTGTAGGTTGAATGTTTGAGTCCAGACCATGCATTAAACTTGGGTGTAAACTTGATAGACGTTTTTAGCAAGTCAAACCTTGGCAGCAATTTGGGGAATCATGTCAAATGTCAAGAAAATAACCATAACTATTAATAAAACATGCATTTAATGGCAAGCAATAGATGTGACGTCTTATACAGAGATTCAAATTCAACCAGTAATGATTTTTTCACTATTATTACCAAACCTTCAACCAAACTACTCCCCATGCTGATACCGTTAAGTATGAACAACTTGTAATTTATTGTGTCATGGACATATAAAACATGGATTCGAAATAGACTGATATCGGTGAAACGCTAATAAGAAATAATTTACCCACAAACCTTAGCATGCTCAGTTAGTATCATGAATTTCCAACAATTTATCTATCAGCGTTTATCGGCAATCTCCGTTCATTTCCGTCTATTACTGGCTATGTTGATTATCACTTAAATGTCCATGTAAAAATGTATTGAATAAGACTTCAGAAAGCTTTTAATATGACAATTACGGCAGATCAAAATGTCAACTTCTCTCTGTATCTGTAGTATACGTAATGCTGTCTAATTTGACCATTATAATACGGTGCGTGAGAAGAATAAATAACAAAGAGAGGGACTGAATAGATAGAACATAGACTCAGTCAAGGAATATGCCATAGACTAAAAGAGAGAAAACAGAGCAAGACAGCTCTCCCGCTTGCGTGGCACTACCAGGGACAAGTCCCCACCGGCACAGCTCAGAAGACTTGTGGGGGTCCACAACTGGAAATAATCCCCATTAGAAGGGCTGGGTGGAGAGCTCCCTCTTGAAAAGAACCAAGGTGGGAGCCTCAGCCACTGTGGCTGGTAATCCGTTCCACTGCCGTATTGTCTTCAGAAAGAAGCTGAACTTAAACTGATCCGAAGAGGGTTGGTAGAGGTTGAACTGGATAGAGTACTTTGATCTGAGTGTGGTTGCTGTTCGTTTAGAAAGGTACTTGGATGCTGTTATATCAATAAGGTTGTGGTAAATATTGTATAAGTTGGTGAGTTGTAGTTTGATCCTCCTGGATATGAGTGTCTCCGAGTTTAGTTCTTCCAGTGTGGAGTTCATGCTACTGGTGTTATGTAAGCTGTTTAGTGCAAAACGGACAGCTCTGCGTTGGACCATTTCGATCTTGTACTCATCAGGTTCTTCTGGTAGGGGTTCCATGCTGAGACACAGTATTCAAGATAAGACCGAACCATTGTTCCATGACAGATTTGATTGGATGTCGACACTCTCGTTTTGGTTTATATGTCCGTGCTTACACAGCATTTTTTTCAATGGCTTCGGGACAACTCGACCCATAAACAACTAGACCCCTAACTAGTCATACAAATATAACTCCTAGCATTTGTATTCTTCACGTTTTACCTTCATTTTGATATTTTACATTTTATGTTTTCTGTCAAATGCGGAGTCATATAAGATATTGTCATTTTCCCATAGCACTTTTTATATAGGGCCATTAGGGGCCGATCGAAATTTGGTCGGGACGATTTTATGCATATAAAATCAAATATTTCATCAATAAAACTTATGACACATTAATAAATAATCAATTATGGTCCAGTTGCAACAAAAACTATAAATGAAACACTCGCCTTGATAATGCAAATTGAGTTTAAATCCGATGGGTAGTCAAGTAAACAGCTCTATGTAATGGCGGAAGGTGACATACAGCGTGTTGTTTGTGATAATTACCATTTTTTGCGGTTTTCATTGGTGTTATGCATGCGACTCAATCAGATTTTGGCAGCATTTGACATATCTATCCGAAAAACATGTGGTAAAACAATATAGTCCAAGTGTTTAAATTTGAGCTGAGACTGACTTTGCTACGCGTTTTTGATGAGATGCTTTTAGACTCCATTCTTGACAATGAAGGTAAAATATGAAAGATAAAAAAACAAATATCGAAAAATAAAGGTGAACGTGAAGGATCTAGCATGGTTGTCTAATTGTTTGGACTAACCCCTTACCAACTTGACCCTTGTCAAATAGACCCCCAAGTCAACTCGACCCTTGTCAAATAGACCCCCTAAATCAACCCGACCCATGTCAAATAGACCCCCAAGTCAACTCGACCCCTAATTTTGCTAAGTCAACTCGACTTCGTTCATTTGTTAAGTCCAGTTTTAGAGACTCACATTGAATCAACTGAATTATCATGGCATGTTCGCTACGGTCCTGAATCAGTGAATGGCAAATTAAGCTGCTAGAAAAAAGTTTACCTTTTGAATACTTTGATTTCTCGTCAGACTGAGCCGTTTCCGTTTCACACCCTTCACCTGTGTCGTTGTCACATGTCTTATCCGAATTAACAACAAAAAATAGGAAAAGGAAACAAAACAATTTCACTTTCATTTTGGATTGACGCGACAACTATCAACCGGCTTATGCCTTCAAATTGAAGAGTAACCACGGAACGTAACTTATGTACATCTATTAATGCGGTAATACCTGAATTGTAAGCACGTAGATCTACGTCGTTTATAAAATAAATCCATTGAGTTTATAATTGCTTAATTATTTGATATTTTTATAACAATTTTAGATGGCAATTTATCATGTCATTGGCAAATATACTGTTTCTGCTAAAAATGTTAAACAACCGATCCCTTCCGTTTATAGCAACAGCCAATCAAAATCGAGATAGTTCAATTAGCGATTTATGTTCTTAATTTTGTCTTGTAAAACCTTAATTATCTAAATGAAATGATGCCTTGCAAGAACTACACGCTTGATTACAATGGCAACCCCAAATCACACGTCAGGTAAGAATATTTCATCATTACATGAATAGACATTTTATTTTGTCATTTAATTGTATTTAAATATTGTAAAATTCAGCCGAGACAAATTTTGTATGACTCTGCAACAGTTATTGTTTGTACATTTCTAAGCAACTGTATTGAATTCATGTTACTTTCATTGCTGAGTTATATCCATTGCAGGTGATGATACCTATGGTAGTGCATTACAACGAGTTATGAAGGAATGTTTACCCCCCATCCTTGTAGAAATAGCAGATAGAAGACCGTCTGATCCAATAGAGTACTTGGCACATGGTCTTTATAAGTTCAGAGTAACTATGTTTGATTTTACTAACTCTTAAACAATCCATACTTCTTTTGTGATGCGTGACTTATAATTTCGTGGCACGCATTCCGACAAAATCTACATAGATCTATGTGTCGATATGGGCATCGATGCAACCAAATTTTGGATAACCAGGTTTTAGGCTATTAAATTCTATTATTAAAAAACAAAAACTTCCAAAATACTTACCGTTTTGTGATCGGCCCCCAGCTTTTCGTGCCGCGTAGTAAACAATAAAGTCACATGTTGACCCACCCTGATTATAGCGAATTAAAATTATAGGCTGCACTAACTTCACAGTCCATACAAACACACTGTATGAGTCATGTATAAATACTTGTTATATTCCGAGAGATTTATCTAGATGTTTTGTATGATGCATAACCAAATGACAAAACCTGTATTTAGTGACCAAGAAATCTATTTTCAGGTTTTTACATATTCTAACAGATTATTCATCTTTCATTTCATATCAAAAGTATTAAAATCGGACGTCTATTTTTCGTTTTTAAAGCAATTCCAATATTAAGAACAAGATGCAAAAGTAAGCTACAAAATGATGACATCACGACATCTGAAATATACATAATTCTTAAAAAATCTTCTGCTCTTCAAATGGAAAAGAAATCAACGTCAAATCTTTGATTGGGAATACTCGTAACCAACGTCACTAATACAGGTTTTGTCATTATGTCATGGCCGCACTCAAATAATAATGAGATGGAATAACAACAAATGTGCAAAGCTTTGTATAAGGTGCGAAAGCAGACTGGTCTGTCATCTTCTTTATTCAAATGCAGATGTTTGGCTTTCATCCTCCACATGGTTAACTTGTTATTTTTTAAGTGAGTGATTAAATTTTTCAGGAAAAAGAAGATCAAGAATTACGCGAGACAGAAGCAGCAACTAAATACGCAACTACACAAAAAACAACGATGTCATCCAAGTTTAGAAACAAACACACTGGAAAAACTCAGGATAATAATTTGAGACAAGAATTTCTTACTAAAGGATTGATTGTTGAAGATACATCTTCAAAAGGTGATGACTTTATTGAAGAAGACACTTTTGAGACAATAGATATAAGTAATAAAATGGTACACGAGTCATGCATGCCTATGATGAAACAAATTGGAGACATTTTTGATGATGATGATTTATCCTGACAAAGCATACATACAGTCGAACGATTTTAATTTTTTACCAGAAGAGCTAACAGTCATCTGTAAGGATGTTAAGGAATAATACAGAAGTAAGCCACATAAGATACAACTGGTTTTAGAAACTATTTTTAATATTTCTCTTCCTTTAAAAATGTGTTGATGGTTTGAACCATGAGTGAAAGCATGTGGAACGAACTCTTTAAGACTGAGGATAAACTAGAACTTATCATGAAAGCTTAACTTATTATTATCCTATTAAATACATGGTCATTAATAATTTACTCCATTTTCCAGGTAAAATTAGTCTAAAACAAGTTAAAATGAGTTCCAAATTTGTAAAATTGACATGTCAAAGAAAAATCAATTCGAGATATTCTTTCAGTAAAACAGCATAATATATTTATTTATTCCGTTGAAACATTTTAATCCTTGTACAGTACCCTGTGGTTCATCATAAATATTACAACATCAGTTTAGGCCATGCCAAATTGGAATTGTGTTAAGCGTCCGCGTGCGCCTAGGTTTTGCGCTCGAGCCAAAAAAAAAAACATTTTAAAAATTCTCAAATATTTTCGATGTCCATGATTCGACAACAGCGATTTTAGTTGAGATCCGACAACGATGTGATTATTGTGTGAAAACTAGTCAATTTGTGTGAAAACGAGTCAGTTTTAAATTAGATTTATTCATGTATAGATCTAGTTTTGAAACAAACCATTTCGATTTGTTTTTATGGTGTTTCTTTCGTTAAAATATCTAAAATTATACATCACTTATTATCTGAGGATATTTGTTTTTTCGTTATGAGTTTGTGTTTTTTTTTAATAGGTAGCTAGGTTTCGCAAACTTAGGTTGACGCTTAACAAAATTCCAATTTAGCATGGCCTTATTTGGTACAGGATTAATTACCGTTTACTAATGGAGAATGATTACTATAACTAAGTCTTACAAAACCAACTATGTTGTATGTAAAATGTAGGAGTCCAAAACTTCTACCAAGAATGTCAAGTTCCTGGAATATGAAACTCTTATTTTAAAAATATTTTATTGCCATTTTATGGTGCTTCAATTTCAAATTGTTTGGTATTTGTATGTGCAATACCTATTTTAGATAATTATATTGTATAGTTTCATAAACTATGCAACTTTTTATGAAATACTCACATACATGCAGACCTGTGATAGTTACTGTAATTGTTTGATTGAAGCAAACTCTTTATAGTACCAAAAACATGCCTTTTGTTCAGTACGAGTTAAAATATGTGAATCTCATTCACCTTGCTAAAGATCCAATATTTTCGCACACTACCTCAGGGCTCCAGATTTTTTTTTCAAAGACACTTGTCCTGGACTGATGAAAATGTAAAATTTGACTTGTCCGACATAGGAATCTAGCTGTCTGAGAATATCGGTCAATTTAGTAACAAACATACATAATGATAGCTTCGCAGTCTAAAATCAATAATCACTTGTATGTCTTTGTGGGATTCTAAGGTTTGACTTACAACTGAACAATTGCTGATGTTGGTTAGCAATAAAAACAGACTTGTCCAGGACTAACTTGAACTCAACTGTTGGTAGACCGATTCATCATTAGACTAGTCTGGGAAGTCGGGCAAGTGGATTTCTAGAGGCCAGTACCTACTGAATGCATTTAATGGGTTGCAAACATTGGAAAAAAGTCATTCAGCTACATATTATAGCCTAAATGTTTGCAAATGTTCCTTCACTGAACACAAAGATGTTATACTATATAGCTGTTTGACTTAAGAATTTATCTGCCATTTCTTTCCTCATGTGGTAAGTGTAATACAGTCAAACCTTCCTGTAAAGACCACCCATTGGAACAGCAAAATGTGGTCTTTGTTTACAGGTGGTCTCTATTAACAGATTAAATATCATTGAAAATGGTCTGATGGGAGATAAAATTGGTGGTCTTTGCGGACAGATTTTGCAATAGTGGTCTTTGTTCGCAGGTGGTCTTTAACACAGGTTTGACTGTACATTGTACACAAGTATACAAAATTATAATATTTCCAATGATATCATTGAATATCAAATCCAGTAATAAACATTAATGTATGTTTTTAACGTTTTTTGTATTTGTTGAATAAAATTTTAACAGCATAATGTTTTGTCAATATTTGTATTATTGAGTACACAAGTTCAAAATGTTAGCCGTACTTTATACTGGTTCCTGATTGATTTATACACAATAAACAGTTAAGAAGTTCAAACTCTGCAAATAAAAAAACGTGACCCAAACTTTCATCATAAAACTAAAGCAAAAACAAGCTTAATTAGATGATGAACCTGTTTGTAATCAAAGCATGAATAATTCAAATAGCACATAAATATTACCAGGTACCGGTATTCAAATATATGCACTAAAGCTGATAGATAAAAAGTAGAGAAAAACTGGCACAGAATGGATGTCACTGAGTATTTATTTATACATATACAACAAATTCAATTCAATGTATAAAAAACAACAAGTCTAGAGCAAAGTTATCCAAATATTCAACAATAACATATCATTTGGTAGACGATATAAATAAACATACTTACGCGGTAACATTTAACGACAACCAAATTCAGAAATGGTCGACCACTTTCAGCCAATAAACAGAGAATCTTAAACAGTTTTAGAAACATGTAAAACTGGCAATTCATTCAGTTTTTATACAGAGGTTAATTGTGTGTGTAATATGATGTATGGATTAAAACAATACATTTGTATAAATATCAAGCACACTTAGTATCTAACATACACTTTATTATAGCACACAACCAACTTAAAATCATGCAAAATATATTAATATCCTTATATCAAATTGAATAATGAAATCTCATAGCGAAAAACACAAATCAAATTTTAGTCCGATCAATATACTCCCTAACAATACTGTGTACATGCATACAATTGATAGCAAAGACAACAGGCCTTTACAAGACCACAGGTGTCTGCCTTTCATTGTTTATATAACATTTACAATTATTTTACAAAACTGGATGACTTTGATAATCTCTGTTATATATTATTCAGAAAAATGTAGTATTTATTCTCTTTAAAACTGTTCTTAAAGAATAGAGAAAATAATGGTGTCGATCTATCTCTCCATAAGTAATCAACTTGAATAAGAAGACTCCTTTCTTCACAATGCTAAAAAAGTAATAATGAGCCGATCTCTAGCTTGTATCTCGAATAATCTCTGAAATATTGTTAGTGGAACTTTAAACATCTAGCTTTAAACAGTTACCTCTATTGCACAAAGTCATACAATGTATTTTTTGGATAGGCAAATTATACAAGCCTTTCCCAGAGTTCATAATTCTACTATATAGGTGGTAATTTCATAACATAGAAATATTCGCGAATTCGGCAAATTCAAGAATGTCGGGAAAATATCAGTCTGTATAATTGCCTTGTTCACCAAAGAATAATTTTACAGACTTGGCTATAAAATGTAAAAGACTCATTCAGCGTTTTGCAAACATTTTCCCCCTGAAACGTCTAAAATCGCCAATACTTAAACAATTTCAATAGTGAAAATATTCACTCATACAGTAGTCAGATCTAACGCATATTGCAGCAGTGCAGAGATTTGAAACATAATTACGCCAATCTACAAATAACATAATCTAACAACTGCTTGAAAAAAGAAAGGTTAAACCGTTCTTTATGCCACTTTGAATACGAAAGAAGAAAATTTTAATTCTAGTAATAAAGCAGTAACCTTTAAGGCATATGTCCCAAGACATTACATTAAACACAGCGATACACTGATAACTAGTCTATAAGTTTCACTAGTAAGTACTAACAACAGTTGCTTTAAAAATCATAAAATCAATAAAACAAGCCCTTGTTAATATAAATTACCTTACTGCATAAGCTACACATATTCTTTCATCAGATTATGAATAAAACATAAAATATGGTAAATATGTCAGGAACTAAAATAAATCATGAATTCATTTAAAAGATACAACTTAAAACTAAACCATAGTCAATGTTTCACTAACAATTTATAAATCTCAAAAAACATAATACAGCTAATCAAAAACAGCATCCTTAACAAAAGATTGCACTAGACCAGAGGCTGCAGTTAGAACAACAGAATTGTCATAATAACATGAATGAATGTTGTTTTACTCTGAAACGACAGCTTAGGTCTTCCAGCATTTTTACATGCTATAGAGTAGCAAATGACTATTGAACAGTCCAATTCATTCATCTGTCTTAAACACTTTGTGTCTCAGTGTCATCTGTACAATTGAAGGAATTCCAATGATCTTAAGTTTAATACGGTTAGGCACGTGCAGAAGTCAGGCTTGTACATCGAAGGTCCAAGGCAAAGGAGCTCCGATTAAAAGTGACATTTTTTAAAGTTTTGTTTGAGTATATAACTTTGCAACATTTGCTCGTGTCATTCTGACCAGCCTGATAACTATGTTGATGGTGTGTTAACCAGTCCTCCAGTGTGGAAGGCCAAGGGTTCTAGTCCATTGAAAATGGTACAACAACAACCATGAATGCTGCATTTTGTTATAGGCCACCATTCGGAGGCAAAATTACAGTATTTTTGCAAGATCTTTTCTACAAAGCTAGTTCCAATAATAAGAATAAACAACAAAATATTGAACAATGGCTTAAAGCTATTCTTCCATAAATTTATGAAAAGTCAATTAAAAAATCTATATTATTGGCTGAAGCAATTAAAGCAATACCCAAAATTACAATTAGACATATATGCCCTCAATGCAAATATAAGACTTCCATTTTCAGTATCTTATCTAATAATGTAACAATATAAATAGTATTGCAGAAATACCAAATAAAGTACTATACATTGCATATACCATCAAAATTGAACATAAATTTACGTTTCCATCTGATCCGATGCACATGCTCACTGCAATTTCAGAAGAAAAGATACTATTAACTTGACAATGTATGTGATTGTCAAACAGTTACCTGTCTGAAGCAACTGTTTCAGATTCATCAAATGAAGTAACTTGGTAACAAGTTACCTAAGATTTTAGCTACCAATGAATTAAAGCATGCCATTTTGTCTGTTGTCGGGACATCTAGTTTGCAGCAACCTCAGAGCAGATAAAAGAATTCAACCAAAAAGTCTGCTACAACAGGATGAAAGAAAAAGAAGACAAAGCTTCTACGCTTCATCTTCAAGTCATTGGCATCAAGAGAATGCAAAATTTTAATATCCATAGCCGAAGAACGACTATAAAAACATCGGGGAAAACCCGGCAATCTTCAAATAGCCTTTCTAAAAAATGAGTATACTAACTTCATACACTTCCTAAAACATACTTGGCAAACTTGGGGCTGTTCATGCGTACTATTCCCTAACTCAATTAGTATGTACGTTCCCTATGTGAACTTCCCTCACATAAAAAGACAAATCATATATGTTAACACAAATGATTCATATTTCTTGTGAACAGATTAAGACATTTGTCAGAAAATACTTTGTCATAATTGATAAAAAGTAAACAATGGTAAAAAAGCAAAAACAATAATGCAAATTAAGCTCTGTAGTCCAGTATCATCATTAAAATTTTATAGAAGTAACATTCCTCCATTTCCAGGTATGGGTACCATACTCTGCTATTCTTCAATTATATTTTATACAATATTAGATTCAATAAATCAAATAGCAAATTTTCTAGCCATTTACCAAACAGTTGCACTGCTTTGGGATTTACAACCTCATGTGTAAGTCACTTCGTTTTCATATTGCCATATGGGGCAAATATTGCTTACTGTCAGTACATGGTGACGTCTCTTGTGACGTTTTCTTGAAATGACGTCACTTATAAGTTATAGAAGAGGTTGGAAATCGTACAGCGGCGCTCACCAATTAATTGTAACAGAAAAACTTAAAGCTGTTAGTATTACATCTATGATGTTTCATTACATGCTTTCTTATTTTGGCTTTATCAACTATGCTATTTTGTACAAGAAAATAAATTTCTTAAAGGCCATCCTTACAAAAATGTCCATTTCGCATAGCCCCGCATACATGTCTCTGTACTCCGACTTTTACACGCGTCGTTCGTACAGCGAAAGTATAGAGATGTGACGTCCGTGGCTGGACTAATTTGGCATAACCCTACCCACTCCTGAAAATGGCCCCTATTCATCAGATGTCTTTGGTGTACGAGTACTGAAAATGTTTAGGGGCCTTGGTATTAATAGATGAAACATGAATGACCATAAAAAGGCATTGAATAAATGTTAATCAAAAATTTAGGATGGCCTAATGAATATAAGAGAATAATTACGCATCCTTGGGCACTAAAGGTAAATCAGCTTCGGATGATTTGTTAATTATTTCATTGTACACATTGAGTTTCTTCTGTGCTTTCACCTTGGCTCCACGTTCTGTACTTCCAATATTCTTCACATCACCAGCATGACGCTGCAACTCAGCAAGCTGTTTATAACCAACAGGTTTCTTGGCTGGCTTGTCAATTGGTTTTTCATCGACAACAATGGCGACCACTTTCTTTAACTTCTTTTTCACTTTACTCCTATTTTTGACCTTATCGATTTGTTTCTTGATGATGGACTGTTTTTGCTTCTGAAGTCTGGCTGCTATCATGCGGGCATTTGTTTGAGCTGCAACCAATTCAGGTATTTGCTTACCTCTGTTTTGTTTTAAATTTTTCAAACTATTCGGATGAAGTGGGCGCGGAGGGACAGACGGGTCACGTTTCTTTCTCTTTTTTTTCACATCTGTATCTGTAGGAAATTTTTTTTTACTATTCAGCACTGCTGTTTTTAGCCTATTTTTTACTTCAGAGCTTGTCACTGTCGCGCACTGCACTCGGCCTATCTTATTCTGAGGCAAAGTTATACTTTCACAATTACCACCAGCACCTCTGATTGGATGTACAAAAACAACATTAGTTCCTTTCGTATGTCCAACGTCGCTAAACTCCAGTCTATTTTCACTAGCAAAAACTGAAGAATTCTTGGATACCTGATGACTATTGGGCAAGATAATTGCATTGAATGATGTCTGTAGACCTGTACCAGTCCTTTGATTGAGATTTCTCTTAACTGTACAACCGAGAATGTTTCTGGAATGGAAGGGAGACAAATACTTCACTTCTGGATTATTTATGGCTGATGATGTTAAATGTACATCTGTCTCCATACAACTGTCATCAGCTACGTTTTCCATGGAGATCTCAAAATCTGGCACTGAGGATATTCCCTGTAATAGAATATGAAACTTGGAAGGATATATTAGTGTTCAAAACACAGGAAGTTGTCATGAGGGAGAGAACTCTAGAAGAGAAAAAGGGAAAGAACTCTGACAATATTTATATATATACTATAGAAGGGATAAAGGGAGATAACTCTAAAAGGGACAAAGGGAAATAACTCATGACAATCTCCTGTGGTTCACCATAATTTTCAAAGGTACATCAATCACTCAACAAAATATTTCATTTGTGAAATTTCCTTATGATATTGCAGATTAGTGAATGTAAATTCATCTCATTGGCAGCTAAAATAATTCATTATGTACTTCATATTACGAAAAATTCCATAAATGGAGAATTCTACAAGGGTTATAACCAGTGTTCATAGAATATAACAACTGCAAGCTAAGTCATGACAGTATTTTTCTTAATGTATTTCAACCCAATATGTACAATGTGACTATTTTATGCACCTGTAAAAATTCCATCCCAAAATTATAATTGCAACAAGAACAGTCCAACATTTTGAAGTGTTATGATTTTTGGCACTGAGCCGTTCAGTATTAATGAAAGCTGCTGTGGGATTTACAACCGCTTCTGTAAGTGACGTCTTTCAAGAAAACACAACATGTGATGTAACCATTTGCAAGTGGGAAACAATATTTACTCCATATGGTCACTTCATTTTCATATTGCCATGTGGGGCAAATATTGCTTACTGTCAATACATGGTGATGTCACATGTGACGTTTTCTGGAAATGACGTCACTTAAAGAAGAGGTTGAAAATCGTATGGCGGTGTTCAAATGTCCTACATTTCTCAAAACCGACATAACACTGTAGGCAAGTAAAATAATGAAAACCACTTAACCTACCACAACTGAATTTGCATCATTTACTGACCATTGACATGAGTCAGTCCTGAAAATTGGCGAAACAAAAACATTTTCAACAGTACATGTATATACATTGCATTTAGTTTCTTCATCATTGTTATGTTTTGTATGTAATATACATGTTTATAACATAACATAATTATGGTGTAGAGTGGTTATAACACCCATGTATTATTTTCGATATTTCACTAGTGAAATAACAACTCATGTGCGTGCGACGTAACAACAAAACAAGCGTCACATAGACGCGCTCAAATGATGTTGATATTGTTAAATATTGATTTTGAGCGAAGTATGATATTTTTTTCATTGAAAATTAACGTCTTGTTAACTTAAATATGATATGTGATATATATTTGAACTCATATCTTGTGGCTGAAAATTAAAAAAGAAAATTGTCGGAACAACTATTTGATGCGTCAGCTTTTGTGTACCAAAGACCATATTACACATGTCATACTTTGCTTGCATATAAGGGGGATAAGGTATGCTTAGGTAAAAAATCAGCCGATTCCGCTGTTATGTCATAAATAGAATCTTACATTCATGTTCATTTTTCGTCATCTAAAACATTTTTTAGAAGACTCGTTTAATAAATTTAATAAATAAAGACCAATCATATAAGATCCACTTTATATATAATAAAAATAACCAGGATTCGCACTATAGTAGAATTTAATGTGTACTTATCAGTATGGCAGTAGTACAGCAACTAACTATTAAAGTGGCATGCATGTATATTTTATACAAAGCACTATATGATATTTTAATATGATGATAATACAAGAGAGACAACTCTAGAAACTTCCATTTATTATTCACATTTGAAGAGTTAACTGGTATTATAACAATCATCTATTTTGTGTTCAGAAACAAAAATTAGTTTTAGCTGGGCTAAACAAAGCAAGCTTACAGTATTCAAGTAGAGATAACTCACCCTCTGTTTTGATCCTTCCATGATTTGTACAAAGAGAAAAGGTAATAATTTTGTCCTAGTAACTGCATACATAGATCAGCTACTTTTTCTTGAAAGAATGGATAGAATTGAAGAATCTGAAAAAGATCGAAAAATACATCCTTATATCAAAATCTTCAATCGGCTTTTTTTTTAAAAGACAGACTAGTCTAAATATTTTACCATTTCATATACATTAACCGTTTCACGCATTCGATTTTTTTTTAAGATAACTTTTATTTTAAAGTATTTTACAAAGCAGTGAACATACATCGATTTATTTCTTGAAGTGGGTCCATAACAATGCTTTTGTTTCGCATTAACTAGCATACTCAGATCCAATTGTACATTGTAATAATTTTGGCCATGATTTGGAACAACGCCACATAGGAGCTTCAATAACAAAACGTGCATTAGTGATGTTGGCTATGACGTCGAATATTTCCAAATGAAAGTTTTGGCATCACAAACTAAGGGCTTTCTTGGAAGTGTTTCAGTGGCTTACTTTTGATTTATAGAATTAAATGAATGTGAAAATGTTTAGAAGTGTTGAGTATTTTTTTTTCAATTTGAAGAACAGAATAACTTAAGAAATATGTACATTTGAGTAAGCATTTCTGACGCAACGTCATCATTTTGTAGTTAGCATATGCATTTTGTTCTGAATACTGAATTCGCTATAAAAAGAAAAGTAGATGTCCATTTATAATAATTTTTGGCATTCAATAAAACTAGAATAATATAATTCAGAAAACCTGAAAATGGATTATTCTGCCACTAATACAGGTTTTGTCATGGAACAGCCCATATCTATCTTTTTAATATACAATGACATAAAGTGGTTTCATTTGACCCTGGAGTTCACCCTTCACCCATGGAATTTCCAAAAGGCCACATTCTGACCCTCAAGATTCTGACTGAAGGGTTATTTTTCACTAAATTAAAGGTAATCTGGCTATAAATTGGTAAAGTTCGGTCAAAAATGATCAAAATAACTCCTGAGATACAGTGCTTAGTGGAACCCCAGGACATTAAAAATAAAATGGTGACATAACTGCAAAATAAAAGTACCAACCTGCTGTATCACAGAATCGAATGTAGCAAAGTCGACCTTATTGCCAGCAACAAACTTAGTCTGTGCTTCTTTTGTTAAAGACTGAAAAAAAAGGTTGCAGAATAAAACAAAACAAATAATGCAAAATGAATGTTAGTCTTACATAAAACATACATACAATTTGTAGAAGAGGGTTCATTAATATAGGAAGCAATGACAATACAGTAAATACAAACTTGATGTTTTTGTACGACATTTACATACCGTAAGTAACAAATAAAAGTTAGTAGCAGAACTAGCTAATTATTATCAACTTTTCTGAAGACCAAGTAGTTTCAACTGTCCAGAGGTATGAGAGCAAAATAAAATGTCTTCAGGAGTAAAATGGGACAAAAAATATTTCAAATAACGTTTTAAAACTTGAACAAGTGACCATTTAGTTGAAATAAGTACAAATATTTGTTTTATACACATCTGTAATGCATACGCCCATGAATACGGACAGGTCAATAACTGGTCCTTGACAATATACTTACCTAAATAATCGTAGCAATAAAAAATTATTGAGTTACAAATGGGTAGAATAGAACAAGCCCTTTCCCTCCTACATGTGCACTTAATTTGTGTGTTTTTTATATAAATATATACAGTTCCTGCTTTCCTTAATATGCCACTAAATGATGTCTACTAAAAAATTCCAACTTTTTATTCCCTAAAAGCAATGCAGCTACCAATGTATCAAATGAACATTTTTTCAAACATATTTTAAAGAGACTGAATACCTCCATCACCCTGTACAGATTTACTCAAGATTTTGCTCTAAAATATATTTTTTGAATTAATCACTGGCACCTGGAATATCTAACTTGAATATTACTGTTACAATTAACCGACAGCTGGATAATTCCATCTGCAACCCGAAGTCAGCAGAGTTTCTCTATTGCGGTATAGTGGTGCATGCTTATAACGAACTTCTGGGGACCTAGAGATTGACTTCGTTATATCAAAACTTTGTTATATCCATACACCAAAATATTGTTATAAATATATGGATATAACAAATTACGTTATAGCATTCATTACTGTTGACTGTACTGTTCAGGGCTCAACACTAACGGTTGTCCGATGGATTTTGACCAGTAATTTTAAGGTCCGGGCAACCAATTTCCAAAACTACTTGCCTGATGTGACCAGTAACTTTCAATGGAAGAAATTGTGTCCAAGTTACGTGATGGGTTTAAATCAATTCAACAAAACCAAAAGATCAATCCACAGTTAACAAAAATTGGCTCAAGAAAAATCAATGTGAGACTTATAATTGGAATTACATATGAATTAGCCAGTTTATGTTTTAATTGAATTGTTCATGTATTAAAGCCTGCATATTAATGCTGTATTTCTTCATTTGTCACAACTCCTGCATTTTCACTCTACATTTATTTAAGGTCAGGACAAGTGATATTTAAATCTACTTGTCCGACTTGTCCAGTAGTACAAAAAGTTAATGTTGAGCCCTGCTGTTGTTGGGACCCAGAAATTACTACGTTATATTCAAAATTACGGCGCTATATCCAAATTCACTATATAACCGTGTAGTTATACTACGAAATATAGTAGAGCTCAGTCGGGGAATAAAAATTACTATGTACTATACGATTTTTCATTATAACAGAGTACATGTACATTATAAGTGTACACCACTGTACCTTTTTGTCAGATATAATGGATTGAATTACATAAACAACTCAGTTTAAAGGTCTTTTTTTGTAATAGAAGCATTTGAATTTACAAATTTGTTACAGTCACTATTCACCATCACAACTGAAAATTCTGATCTGGTATGCCAGAAATAACTAATTATCTTAAGCACCCAAAATAACAAAGGCCACACTCACCGTCATAAAGCCATTAGACAAATTACAGAATGCTGGATGGACAGGTGACTGACAATCAAACTGAGAACTTGATAGAAGAGATGTTTGATCCTGCAAACCACCTTGAACTGTCCCGCTGCCCTGAGGAAGAATAGATGAGAGACCATGCTGATGATGAGGATGTCGAAGCATTGCAACTTGCTTCTGTGGAATGATTTGTTGTGAAAACTGAGGATTATCCAGCAGAATTGTCTGATGTTCCTGAAACTGTTGCTGACTTGAAGCTGTTTGCACAGCTACCAATGGTCCAAACCTTGTATCTAACCTCGAAATTGTCTGTGTGGTCTGAGTATCCTGACTGTAAGACAAACAATCAGATTGCATAAATGAACAGCATTGTAGGTTACAGATCTATTGCAATCATTATCATAAAATCTTGTTTTCATTGTTTGAGTAAGGACTACTGAAATGCTGCAACCATACAAAAAGTTGTCATTCCAATTTACAAAATGGCTAATTAATTAATGATTAACACATATGTACTCGGTAAATTTAAAAACACAGCTTTTGTCTTGTGAAATGTTAGTTAAGTGTCATTTCATTGAATTTTGAAACCCATTTAATATGAAAATACGTGTTGACTGTAAATGGGATACAGCATATATGTTGTACACACATGAAAGAGTATTGTGTAAGTCATTATCTTGTATTCCTATGTAAGTCCAGAAGACTGTATAGTGCGTTTTTAAATGTACTGAGTAAAGGTAATTTTGTGTAAAAAAATACTAAACAGTAGAGGCCAATGTCAATAGTTTAGGCAATTAGTAATGTTCACAATTCTTGTACATGACTGTATTACCTGTTATGTACATTAGACATCATCATAACAGGCTTTAAATTACTCTCATGTGAGAAAATACTCATTTGATTCGATGATGTTTTAATATTATCCACTTGTTGAGTCGCATTATCCCTTTTCTTCTTTTCATCAAATAATCCAACAGACATTTCATCATCTGCATACTGTTTACACCCTTCCTCGTCAGTACTGTTATACTCATTATCATCTTCATTAATTTCAATTATTAAACCATCAGGAAGTTCAGTTTTGATTTTTACTTCATTCATGTTATTCATAACATCCACTCCCCCAGTTACATTTGTAATCTGGATTCCAATCATGGAATGATCAGTAACATCATCTTGACCATCTACATTATCATCATTTTCACATTCCATACCTAACTCTTTTGGCTCTGAAAACGTTTTGTCCGAATTTTCTTGTTCATTAACAGTTTCTTTTACTTCACCTTCAGCAGAAGCATTATCTCCATTTCTGTCTTTGGCATTCAATTCTTTATCTACATCCTTAGATATATGTGAATCTTGTTTAACTTTCTCAGTTTTATCAACCGTTTCTTTTATATTATCAGTTGGAATATCTACCTTAAATTCATCTTTCTTTGACTCACTCTGACAACTATCCAAGCTTCTTTGCTCAACTAAATTTACATCTTCCATGTTGGAAATCTTATCATCGTTGATGTTAGTTTCAACTCCTGTTTCATCACCTTCATGTTGCTTTGGAAGTTCTGGTACTCTGATACTAGATTCAATGTGGTTTGAAGACTGATCATTGTCTTCAGACATTTCAATATCACTTCCTTCATTACTTTCTGACTTTGTAGATTCCATCACAGTTTCTGTCATCAAAACTGGACTGACATTTTCCTGCTCTTGTAAACTTGGAACAACTAATTTATTTTCTCCATTGCTGAAAGGCTCTTCATCAGTTTCTCCGTTTGTTTCTCCATTTTTCTCTGCACCAGCTTCACTCCTTCCAACATTGGTGTTCTTAGCAGCTGAAGTATGAGATCCATAATATGTCATCCACAGACTTGCAATCAAAATCTAAAAATGTAACAATATTGTTCAAATTCTATGAAATTAAATGTAGTACTGATTGCAATACAAGTTCAAAGAAAATGAAAACCAATGTACAGATTATTGGTAGAGATAGCTCAAATACTTCACCTGAATAATCAAGGTAACAGGGGTCTCACTATACTTTTGAGAAGTCGCAGTCCTTAGAATGGGAAATTTAACTATTATTTGGAAAAGAGTGATGTAAGTAATACTACCTATAGAGCCTTGCCAATTAATTATAAATTAATATAATTTATAATTAGAAACTAAAACTGTTAATGAATATCATTAAATAAACAGATAAATGATAATTCACAAGTGGTGTAGGGTTAAACGGTCACCAAGGTAGCTCAGCGAGTCAGTTGGTAGAGCGCTGTTCTAGTGTTTAGGGGGTTGTGGGTTCGAGCCCATCATAGAACGCACGTTTTCACAATGATTTACAATAGTGGTGACGGCAGTGTTAACGGATTAGTAGTTGAGCTCAAATGACTGAGGGTGAGGAGTGTAGTGATGTGGGGTTAGATGTGCGTCCCATTAGCACAGTCAGTAGAGCACTGTACTATAGTTTTTGTACGTGCATTCGAGCCTGACATTTTGTACTACATTTTGAGGGTTCAGTGCAAGACTAAACTAACTCCTATATAAATACAGAGGAGTTAGAATAGTCTTGCGCTGAACCCTCGATTTACTAAATTCCTAAAACATGAAATGGTAACCTAACATATGATCTGGGATCAATATATACATATTGGTCCCAGATATGATGCAGATATATATAATTTGTGACATAATTGGAGCCCTTCATTACTGAATTAACAATTATAGGCTTAATTTAATTGCAACCAAATATATATTTCATCCATACAGGAGCATTCATTTCTATGAACAAGGACACGTAATTTAATACATTAATTCAAACGACAAATAGTTGTCACATAACCCCACCCACTTCATTTCATTAATGGACCAAAAACTCACATCAAATGCGGATGCTTTCTCTCGATCGGCACAATCACTCGCGTACTGAAAGACATCATTCGCCAGTCGAACTACTGTTTTATCGCATAGTTTAGACTGCATGTTTGCAGTAAATGGAAATAGATCCATAATATTTAGGAAAACATTTTGCTTTATTTTCGTCGATGCTGGTAGCACGCTCAGCGCACGGGAGATTGCAGGAAACCAGCATCCCAATCATTGATTCAAGGGAGACAAATCTAGCAATACCTCAATGAATATCAAACGCAGTTGTCCCCCTTTACATAATCCAGAGACTACAGCCAATAATTTGCAGTTTGGACTATTGGTTGATCAAAGTATAAACAGAATCGTGTTTTTTTACTCCCATTATCAGTAAATTAAGCTACATAGCTTGCTCTTAGTATTCATAGAATTAACTCCATTGCTAAAGGGCAATGATTTAATATCTAAAGGTATTGGCATATATATATACTGGTTATCCTGATTACCAATGCACTATACATTTATATTATGTTCAGTGTGCACCAGTATTTAGTTCCATGAGTATACTTCTCTACTTCACAGACTGTCAAAGTAACTCCAGTCGGTTTCATGGTTTCTTTCGGGCTTTACGCGGTTTTTCAACAGTATTTCAGTTATACATGGAGCTCCTCCTGGGTCACCATTCTGCTCCGCAAGCAACCTTGGACTAATGAATTTGGATGCATTATCTTCTGTCAAATTGTCATGGAAGTACATATGCCAACCCACGACCTCTAGGTAAACAGTAGAGCGCTCTACCTACTTGGCCTAGTCAGTCTGTGAAGTGTCTAATTTAAGGCAGCTGGAATAAACTTTGATATCCAAGTTGAAATCTGAATCATGCAAGGACGAAGATTTCAGTTATCTATGTCAGTGTATCACACATAGCATTTCTCTGGTCTCGGCCAATTGTGTCTCAGATAAAGACTGTCTACGATAGTCTAAACGATTTGCTCATTGTGTTGCCAGTTCTAACATTCAAGATAGTATTTGCAAAGACCTTAATACCATATTTAGGTCTTTGGTATTTGCCGCATAATCAAGTAATAAGGCCTCAACAAATACTATGCAGCATGCACAAACTCCGTCGGGCTACCCAGTATACTACATATACTTTAGATGATAACTCAGAGTAGAAAGGGATAAAGGGAAAGAACTTGTGCTCCAAATACAGAAATTGTGAAGATTCATAAACGAACCCCACTCACAGGAAAAAACAAAACGGAACTTTTTACAGATAGCAATTTACTCTATATTTAGTAATATATCAATGTAAGAGTGATTGTAAGAGTATATAAACAAATAATAACTAAATTAAAATACCATTAACAGAAAACATATAAAGACAACACCTCTAAATAGAATTATCTAAATACATAAAAAGAAATATCACAGCTAACGACTCACAAAAGAAATAACCGGTACTAAGAGATGATAACATTTAATGAGGATGTTTTCTTAAACATGTCACCAGTTGTCAGCAATTCATTAAATTTAAACCATTATAATGTAGCAGTCATTTATTTTGTTTTGTTAAATGACTCCGACTATAAAAAAAATACAATGATTATGCTGTCATAAACATTTTGCAAGCATGACATTTGAGCACACATATCAAAGATACATAATTAATGATTGGTATAAACTATTATTCCTGAAAGAATGAATATGCAAGAAAACATTGCTGGGATAAATAATACAACTTGATGAGAGAGGGGGGATGTTTTAAAACCGCTTTCCTGTATATCATTTTGAAGCCGAGTTACCATTAAACAGATAATTTGTACAGCAAGGCTTAAACAAATATTACTATACTCTCACACAATCCCAATGATAATAGTTTGTATCGAAACATACATACAGATAAAAGAAAGTTATAAGCAGCCTGAAAGATTAAATCTAGCTCTTTGAATTGTATGCAGTATTTTTTTTTATTGACACAACTTATAAACAACTTGTGAAATACATAAAAGTCAGCATTATGCAAACTAAGGTCGTTACTAATTGATAACTACTTTAACATGTAACATTGTGATAATTTAATAATTATCACAAACGAAATAGTGTAACAAAAGAGAAAAAAACTACAGTTAAACATTTATCTAAAAGTGAATTTAAACTAGTATCACAGAAACATAGGCTTGCATATCAAACAACATGTAATACTGACAATGAAAAATACAAAATGTATGTGTAGTGTAAAATATTATATAAACTGTCAAAATACTTTTATGTTCAATGATTATGCATTTAAACTGTTAATTAAACAACTTTTTTAGAATAAAACGATGTTATTCAACAATTACCCTATATAAGTGTGGTAGCCACACTTAAAATTATTAATACTCATATACATGTATATATAACTTGAAACATGAAATAGACATTTGTATTATATGATAACAAGACATGTTTTTTTCTTGAGAATAAGTACAACTTGTATCCACATAAGATATATAACTCAGACCCACTCAAGTGAATTACAATGTACCAGTCAGTCTTTCAAGAAGAACACAAGTATCAACTTCAAAAGAGAACAAACTAAACAAATAAATTACTTTGGATAATTTATGGACTGTGTAACTACACTGTAAGCCGAATACAAATAGTGTGTGAGCTTAAAGGTTCTTTTTATTTCATGTTCGTTCGTCGTGAAAGGGAAAAAAACATGAGTTATGGTATACAAATATTTTCGATCGTCAAAGAAGCAATAAGTTACATAGCAATTAAACATAAAAATTATCAACTTTTCATTGGAACAGAACAATAAAACACAGACTTAGCATTTTGAATGTCATGTAACATATTTCAAGCTTTATCCAACATTCAAAAACATTAGATATTCATTGAAATCAATGATCCAAAAATACACTGGTCTAAATCTCAGGTATACTGACTCACAAGCAGAGAAAACTATAAAATTGCTTCAAGCCACAGATACTAAATATATCATGTAATGTGAGTGTATATCTGCTTAATATGTGAATGCATTTAAGCTCCTTAGCATCATAAGAAATGACGGCAAAGGAGATTAATTGATTCCCCCCCCCCATAAATGTTGTTGTAGTAGACAGTAAATGGCTGATATTGAAGAATATAACAACAAGTATTTAAGATATTATATCTGTGTCCATGCTTGGTATACTATAGAGGTGGTGAAGTCAGCAATGTGGAAATGTTTGCGAATTTTGCCATTTCAAGAATGTCGCGAAATTATAAACTAACGACATTTTCTTCATTCAAACAGGTTCATTTTTGTATACTTAATTATTAAACAATAACAACACTAATTTCCGCGACTCAGAAACAATTCTGCGACCAAAATGTCTGAAGTCATTGATTTGCAAAATTTTCGTAACGCAAAAATATCCATTTATACAGTATATCTACAGTCCAATATATTACATTACTGATGAATTATTAATGGAATTACACATAAAATAAATCCATTAATCAATTATGAAATTTGAACAAATTTTTAGAAAATACGATATAATAACTTAATTACTATTCAAACAATGAAACTAGACCTGAAGTTTCAATAGTTTGCAGTTCACAACGATACAAGTGAGAAAACAAACACGTTTCTTTGTCCATGTATCCTTATCACTATAATGTATTGAATATCAATAATTAAACATCACACAATAAATATAAACTTGTTTGAAGTCAGATCTGTCTTCCTGCTCATGAATATTTTTTCAAATAATTGAATCAGATATGATACAATGCACATAAAGCAACAGGCCCGTAGCCAGAGGCAAAATTAAACTGAGGCAATACAAGCTAGGGCCCTGGGGGTCTTGGGTTCCTCCCCAGGGACGGAAATGCATATAGAACTTATTTAGAATTCTAATGTGCGTTCGGAAGTATATCAATGTGATATTCAACATTTTAAATAGTTTCATGCAATTCTTCCTGCATTATATTTATCTATTTATTCTGGAAAGTTTAACCGAGGCAGCTGCATCCGAGTGCCTCAGCATAGCTACGGGCCTGAACAATATCAATCCTCTGTACTATAACAATAGTATGTCTTAATTCTAGATAAGTAAAGGATGTTCCGACTCATCGGAAAAAATGTTTGACATCCATAACAACTGCACCATTACAATTTCTTTCAGAAAGTAGGCGTATTTGACATGTAAATAATGTCGAATTCCTTTTAATGTCAAAATGACAAGTATATAATATTCCTAAATAAAATTTATATTTTGAGCATCTTTTTTGCAATAAATAATATTTTTTGCAATAAATAATATGTTTTGCAATAATAAATAATATTTTTTGCAATAAATGATATTTTTTGCAATAAATGATATTTTTTGCAATAATTAATATTTTTTGCAATAAATAATCTTTAAATAAATACTTTCATAAAATAAACAGTAATTCCATTATAACAAGATACATGATAAATTTATTTCTGACGCTAAGGGCAAGCAGGGTGTAAGATAGAGTTTTCCAGCACCGGTGGAAACGCGGGAATTCTCGGTCTGGTATGCAAGAAAAGAATGTCACGCTACTTTTAGCTAGTTACTATAAAAGCAAAGTCAACTTCCTGATAACATATACATGTAAAAGCTTAATTTCCCGGCTTCAACAGATTCTGGAACTATTTTACTGTAGTTTATCTGATACGGTAAAAAACCTTGTCTAATATAACGTATTATAACAAATTCTACACATATACAGATTATAACAGCAGGGGTGTCAACAGACTCAAATTCTGAATCCTGAAAATTGTCTGTAACAATTTGTAAACAATTAGAATCAAAGAACTCAATTCCATTCATTCAGTAGCATATTCGCCCCTATCCCAAATACATACACATTGGATTTATATCGATCTGAAAATCGGTCTCTTGGGCCCTAAATCCCAATTTCCGGACTAATACAGAAATTTTGACACCCCTGTAATAGATGTTAGTAGTAAACAGGGCTTATAAGCAATATATACACTTACAGAAGCTGGTTTCTGTCAAATTTATATATCAACAAGAAATATCTTCTACTACTGTAATGAACAGGTTGGTAATAAATTGTGTGCTAAGAGAATATGTACACTCATTAATTTCATACTAAATGCTCACTGTTAAACATATTGGCAGTAAGAATTGTTTCAAGGAAATACAAAATAATAATGTAATATAAATGTTTGTGAATGATAAGCGACCTAAAACACCAACTATATCTAATTGTTACTCGTTCATTGTGTATGATAATCTGGAACAAGATCGATCTACCAGTTAATGCATACTTATGGCCTTCTTAATTTTATCTCTCATCATAGAGGTGACACCATTGTCGCTAGCGCTGTCATTATCATATTGATCAAATAAAAAAAGGTAATGGCTGAAATTCAGAGTTACAGTGCATAGTATGCATGATACAGAGAGTATGAAAAATACAAAATATAAAAATGACCTAATTATCAAGAGAATGAAGTACAGGTAATGTATATGAATTGTACACACATGGTCAACTATTACACACAGTTTCAAACATAGGACAGAATCATGACGTGTTGAGGATGAAAATATCTTAATTCTATAGCAATAGTTGCAAAAATATAATTTCCAATAAAAATATATCTACATGTATATAGAAAACTTGCAGATGTTCTGGAAAATAGTTCAACTTTTGTTAATATTAAACTGATAGAAAACTACAATGGATACATTAGAACCCACAATCAGGCAAAGAAAATTAAATGGCCTTCTTCCATAGCTACTTTCATTTCATCATCATAGACCTCTGTAGGGTTTTCAATAAATCTCAAATATGAGTTTATATCATAACAACAATAATATTTCATTGAACTTCAATGACATAGACATTGTCTAAGGAATTAAAACATTTGTGTTTAACTACTCAACAACGAGTACAACCATTTCCAAGTTACAGGGTATTAATTCTACATTTCCCATCCAATTGATTATTGCAAGTGTCCATAACAGGATCTGAAAGCCACAAAAATCACAAATATGAACTTATGCTTCCACTTGCTACTTAAATTCCTTGAACTAATTTACAGAACTGCAATTATTCAAAGCACTCAGTGCTTTTTCCACTACATTTGTCACTGTCACAAATACCATCTTCAACATTATTTAACATGATTAAGAACTAATTAATAAATTCTCTCGTCATTCAGCCATTGGTTGTTGCATAGGAGGAGCTTGCACTGCTGGAGGCGGAGCCTGTACTGCAGGAGGTGGAGCTTGCTGTTGCTGAGTAACTGGTTCTGGTGCTGGCCAAGCCTGCTGAACTGGCTGTGGTTTTGCCGCTGAGGGAGGATGGGGAACAAATTCTGATGTTTGCGTTGCTTGTGGTATGACAGGCTTGACAGATTCTTGCATACTTGAGGGCTTCGGCTTAAAGGGGCTCCAGGTTAAACAAGACGCAACCGACTCCCGACCCCTATTCATGGATGTCATTGCCCTGTCTTTACGATTCAATTGACTTAATTTAAGGGCTTCATTATTCATTGCATCTATTGAGTCTTTATTAGGGGCTCCCCCACCATGCGCATATTTGTATGAGGTTGTAGGAACTCCTTCAAACGATGTCTTTGGACGCTTTGTCCAAATCTGTGGTTTTGCCTGAGACGGCATAAAGTCTACTTTATAGGTTGACACTAAAGGTCGTGATCGTTCGATGTATTCTCTCTCTGGCATCCAAGCCATAAAGTCATTTTTAAACTGGTATGTGGAGTTTGGGACTCTCCTGCGTCCAAGACCCTGAAAGTAAAACAATGATGATTATAAGTCACATACATACTTAGAAGTGTGATCAAATAAATACAGTGTAGGTGAAATCCATTCTTGAGAGGAATAATATACTTAATGTATCATTATGTCAGACAGTAAATCTTTGCCACATTATATAAATATTTATAACTAGTTCCCTGAAAATAACCACACATTAAGGACACCGGTGTGTAACACTCAGTGATCATACTTGAATGTTACAGGAGTGATTATAAATAATGGAATTTATTTAATAAAGTTTGCTAAAAAATAAAAAGTTTTGGCAATTTTTTATCCTTTTCTGATAGCAAGTTTTATTTTTTTTAATTATTTTTTAGCACAAATTCAAGATTTTACTCATATATCATAATTAAACATTTTATGGTAGAATTTAACTTTTTCACACAGAATAGAAATGATCCTCACTAGAAGGCAATGGTGATGTCTCACAGTTAATAACCAAAAAAATACAATGCGGGTGATATTACGAGACTTTTGGGATCAATTCCTATAAAAAAAGCCAATGTTTAAGTACTGGTATTAATTATACAAATAATTACAGAGGCAAAATATGCAAACATTTATATGAGTACAAAAAGGGCATAAACAATACTAATGTATCGGTATGGTAGTTAATAATGCAAAATAGTAATAGATAAAAGACACTATGTTTTATCAAAAAATCTTGAGACATGTGCAATATATATGCATTAAGATTGCAAAAGGAGGCCCAATATACAAATATCTACGAACAATCTTTAACACAGGGTACATAATGCTATTAATCTCACACAGCTATTGGTACACTGTGCTGTGAAATAGTTAATTTAACTGGTACATACTGAGATATCAAAATATCATCAACAAAATCTTTGTAACTAGATTGCATTGTATTTTCTAAAGTTCTGCAATAGTCTAATATTACGCACTGTATGAACTGTCAAACAATTAGTCAAATACTTAACATTGCGGTTAATTTATTGTATATTAAATAATAGACGTTTTTTTTATTCCAGTCCGTCATTTATATTTCTGATTATATTCAGGAGAGTAAGGCAAAACCTCTCCCAGTCAAAATTGAGTTGTGCAAAAGTAACTTAAACCCCTACTGATAAATTTTAGGGTGTCCAAAACCCCTACCATAATGTCAACAGTGGTACTCAGGTTGCCAAGGTAGGAGGTGTGTCACAATACGCCTGAAGACTGTACCACAATATATTGCTATTTTTATAACACTATTAATTATCGGGACATATAATTTAAATGCACTATTTAACACTTCTGTAACACAGACGACCAACGAGCAGTCAGACAATCTTAAAAGGTTTTGTGACACTCCCCTAATCTAGATATAATTTTTGTTGAAATTTTCATGTCTGAAAAAAATGCTTAGTACTGTTAGCATTCAAACATTTGGTGGATTTACAAATTTTAATAGTTATCTATTACATATTCAATATATCAGGTATAAAGTGAATGTAAATTTAATCAGCCATTGGACTTATCTACTCTGGAGTGTGTGTTTATGTGGTTTAAAAATAAATAAAAAGAGAATCAAGTCAATCCCAGTACAGTTTTGCATGTCTTTTTAAATCACCAAATGAGCCCAATAAATGTGTATAATGTAAAAGTTATGACAGGGCATTCAAACTATTCCACTGCAAAAGATAATCGAATGCATATACACTTAAATTTCATTCAAACATTACACATTTCATTCGGCCCTTCAGCAAAGACATCAGCGTTAGGCCATCCTTAAAACTGTTTGTTCGGTTACTATAACAACCCAACCTAGCAACATTTAGGTAGGTGGGAAGGTAGATAACTAAGTTTTTACTGTATTACTTTGTATGCTCATTCATATGGTGGCATTGAGGGGACATGTGTGAAATTATTTTTATCTCGTGACAACGACTTATTAACTCATTCCCACGACTTAGTATGTCGTGGCCACCACTTAACTATCACGTTCCCACGACATAGTTATCTTGTGGCCACAACTTACTAATTCGTTCCCATGACATACTAAGTCTTGGCAACCGTACTGTGGCATAGAGGTGACGTGTGTGAAATTATTTATATCTCATGGCCAGGACTTACTAACTTGTGGCCACGACTTACTTACTCGTTCCCACAACACGCTAATTTATGGCCACGAGATAAAAATAATTTCACACATGTCACCTCTATGCCACCGTACATTCAAGTTTTAGTAGGCTACTAAAAAATATTTCAGCTCAAACACCTCGCAAATATATTTCGAAGGGGCAATTTTTAGGAAGTAGATAAAGAACAAACTATTATTTAAGGATAGCATTAACCAGGATAAAAAAGACACAAAACATATGTTTAGACATAAAATACCAACCTGTTGAAATATAAGTGCATCATTTAGAAATGCTTGTCTGTTGTCATGGTGGGAGAACGCATGTTTTCTTGTTGCTTCCTGAAAATGTAATTATACAAAATTTTATTATCATATAAATCCAATCATTGTATTGTACCAATACCTGAAAATGATTGAGATTTATTAAAACCTTATTGAAAGCACTGATACGAGGATCAATTATGGATAGAAGAAAAAATGTTTATCTACACAATTCAATATATTAAATTAATTCACGAATGGATTGATTTTTCTGTGAGGTAAAATGACAATATTTGTAAACCATTTCAGTGGTAACATGACTACCTTTTGTGTTTTATGTTCAGTGTTTTTGTTGTATACCTTACCTTATTGTACAAAGTTAAGTTTGACAATATTAAATACAATCAACCTCTTAAAACTGTATCTAGTAATTACAGGCAACAGGAACTTGCCAACAACATACCAGCTCATAGCTCAACATTGCAACAAAGGGCGTAGTCAGTTCTGGTAAAATATGTATGCAAGCAATCTATGGGGGTCGATGTGCATGATACCACCAAGAAACGCCATTGTCTAGAATGTTTGTGGTGCAATCTGGTGCCTTTTCACAAACAATAGAGTAAATTTTGAAGCACTTTATTTCAGAAAATTCATATATCCCAAAGTGCGTACAAAAGCTCAACTGTTGATTATTGCATACTTTGTGTTTTTATTTTTCTATTTTTGATCACCATGTGTATGCAACTGCGTACTTTGCATACAGGTACAAGCCTGGCAATACGTCTATGCAAGGAAAACAAATCATTGGTTTACAACGGATATAAAGCTATTTTAAAGACACCTTGCACATACAAAGTTCTATTCTATGAGGGGTTAACAACAAATTGTATTATCAGACAACATGCAAAAAAATGCAAACTACTGTGTTTATGAGGTCATTGTCGCCGCGCACATTTGATCTAATGCACTTATGGTATTTTGGTCGACCTGGTATGTCCCCCACACAACATAAACAGACTTTTTAAAACCGAAGGGGGAAATTTACCTGCCAGTAGAGCAGTATAGGTCAAACAGACAATTTTTGAAGCCAAAGATTACTGTACAGTGCCAATGAGACCCATCGTACAGTTACCATTTTCCTTGCAGCTAACCAGTACTTTCCTGGAATCTACCCAGTACTTTCCTGGTTACATGCCAGTACTATGTTAGGTGGGAAACACTGAAAAGCATTTCTGTTTTTATCCGGCTAGACGAGGGATGCAACCCATGACCTTCCGATTAGTAGTCAGCAGCGTTAACCACTGAGCCACTAGGCCACCTTATCAGACAACATAAAAATGGCACTTGTATATATTGGCAACTCTCTTCATGCATGATTGCCCTTTTCATCTGATTGGCACATTACAGTTACATCTGCATTGAAAGTCTCTAGTTCTTGAACATCGAAGATAATTTACAGACTTTTACAAATATTCATGAGTGCTGATGTAAGTATTTGCCAGGAGAAAACCTATCTGATTACAATTGATTTGAAATACAATTAAAACAAGAAAGAATACGTAATTATTTCACAAAACGTCCCCTCACTCAGGGTTTGATATTTCAGGAAGTGTTTTAACTTAAAATGCAGGAATGTCCGTTTCATACACTATAGACTTAGATGAACTGTCGTGACTTTGGTATAAAACTTTGCTTGCTCTATTTTTGTGGCCACCTACATCCTGATTAAGCCACTTTTGGGCAGGAAGTCACTTCACTAAATTAAAAGTTTTCAGTTAACTTTGCGTTAAACAGTTAAAAGTTTATTAAACCATTTACATTTATGTATTGTAGTGCAGTTTTATTAACTGTGAACACATTATGGATTACTACTACCCAATACATTAAAATTTCAAAATAGGTGAAATGAGTCATTTTGTTTTTGTGCATATTGATGTAAAAAGCCATGATTATGTTTTGATAGAAAAGTCAATCAAACAGTTTACATGCATGTAGTTATAATCTTATGCACAAGAGCATTTTTCGTTCTATTAAAAGAACACAATACAAGTACATGGCGATTGACATGGACCAGTCTGGATTAGTTCATATACCTGTTTGTGGTCAATCTAACAGCACTATAACTTGACATAGCCAATTAAAAATAAATATTTATTATTCAACTATTTAACAAAAAGGAAAATGTTGTATTTTTGCTGAATGCTAAACACTATAATACATTGTCCTTACAACAGGCTGTTGTCAAGTGGTTTAATATTTGTTCAATGTCCTTGGTATGTGAAATTATTGAACAATTTATATAAACATCGATATTTGAATTGGCCTTCGTATGTTTTTATCTGTAATTTATCTAAACTGAACACTCAACAAAATCCACTGTAAGTGATATCTACACTTTCTAGTCGTCACGAAATACATAACGCAAAATACATTAGGGCTATCATCGATTCAAATTTCTGCATATTGATGATATTGATATATCGAAAGACAAATATTGACGATATATCAATTATATCTTTGAATTTCTCATTATGTAGACTATAAACTTATATTTTTCTGTGTGTATATTTGTGTATGCCCTACATATTCAACTTGAATTTTTGTGATAACACGTTACCATTTAAGTCATAAGTAATCCATATTTTACTTTTCACAGTATTATATTTATTGTCGACATTTGGACATTTGCACTATCCACTAGAGCACTGTTTAACAAATGGCGGGCTACAAAGCGATGTTACGCTATTTTGGCACATGTTTAGACCGTACCCATTCTCCTGAATATTCCCGCCATAATATCGATAACAGCAAGTGTGTATCGAATATCGATCAACAGAAAAATATAGTTGGTATATCGATATTTTGATTGAATCAATGACAGGTCCTAAAATATATACTGGAAGAAAAAAGATATTATGATATTTTGTGGCCATTAAATGTAGATGTAATTTCTATGAGACTTAGACTTAAAAATATTGTTAACACATGAAATTTATGATCAACAGTAAAACATAAAGCCAAAGAACATGGTATTAAGAGGCAACATTAAACTGGAACTCGTTAATCTTCGACGCCAGTCCCTCCATTTGCATAATCGAAGTGACGCACCAAACAGGTACACGATAATTAAACATATATTGATATTAGCTCTTCATATTTCACTGGCAATAATATTAAGATTTGTATGAGTATTCATGAGCACCAGGTAAATATTATTCAACGCTACTTGAACATTTTATCCACTCAAAATATCTGTACCATTGCTATAAGTGATGGCACTAGATAGGCAAGCAAATGTAATGTTGTGACAACAAAACACAATGATAAATACACTTTAGTCAAATCTATTTTCAGTCACCAAGACATGAACAAGATAAATAAAGTTTAATGTAAATATTTAATTGCTACAATATCAATAAATGTGTCGTCCTTCTAATAAATTATTCAACAGCAAGTGCTAAACCTTGTTTGAGACATAGTTAGTGGTGACAATTAATCAACTCATTTATAGTAGAAGACAGGTTCTATATACTTTATTATAAATGAGTTTAGCTGCCCTGAAAACAGTAAATAGTTATCAAAATCAATGCATGAATTTTAATTCTTTTATTTATAATAATAGCCTTACATTATTTACAATGACAAAAACATTTCTCCCCTATAGATCTACCCCTGATAGCTATAAATATGGAGTTTTCCCACTAATCCTGCAGAACAAACAACAATATATTGTTAAAATCGTGCTTGAATTGCAATAAAAACAAAAACAGTGTTACAATCCCATTTTTAGGGAACTCCAGACTTCATCTATTGACAATATCATTTTTAAGAACTAAATTATTGTCTTAAAAAGTTATGTGGTATACAAATCCTGGTATAATACACAACATAGATCAGGCATCCAGTAATCTTGGCCACTCACTTCATGCACAATCAGATTTGTAGGAATATTCATGAATGCCAGGAACATTTATATCGGACTATAGAAATGTTTATTATGGGAGACGGTGTTATGCTTGCATAAAATAACAACCAATTGTTTTAATACTTTGTTTTCAAACCTTCACCTGTCCACAGGAGATTGTGACAAGTTCTCGTCCATTCTATATGCCTTCTATAGTATATACATACACTGTAGACTAGAATAAAGGGAGTGAACTCTACAAGGGATAAAGGGAGAGAACCTATGACCATCTCCTGTGCTACAGTCAATTTAAATATTGTGGTCGATATTCACTCATTTATCAATACTACAAATTATGGCATATCTGTTCTTTTTTCTTATAGAACTTAGCTATATGGAAGTATAATGGTACTGACCAACTTGAATAAGAGAAATGCTGGAAATGTTTACAAGTTTGATTCAATAAAACTTTTCTCACCAGATTTCATTTAAATGGATTTTAGATGGCAATGGTCCATATAACAAATCTAGATATTTTCTATTTCCATGAGTAAACAGTCATCTAACATACAGATAATCATATCATCAATCAGCAATGCATTATTTAGGTGTAATAAGGAGTATTTAAGATACTATCTGCCGATAGAAGGTTCGAGGCAGTTTAATTGAGCTTTGTCTGTCAGATTCTAAAACAATCGATCGAAGTTCAAATCGAAAACCGTTGTTATGAGAAAAGAGTTCATTTCCATGGTTGTTTGTGTATATGTAAGATATCAATTACTTTCCCATGACTGCAACAACTATTCTTTAAACACAGGATGTACCACAGGAGATTGACACAAGTTCTTTCTCTTTATCCCATCTAGAGTTCTCGCCCGTTGTCCCTTCCATATATTCTATAGAAGGGGCAAAGGGAGAGAATTCTAGATGTGTTAAAGAAAAAAACTTGTGTCAATCTCCTGTGGGATGCACTAGAATCTAAGAATTTCATCAATTAAGACTCAAAATTTATAAAACTATTCCATTTATCAGAAATGTACCTCTTATCAGCTGTGTTTTTATGAAAGGTTCCATTAAGAAACTAACTTTACACTTTTGTTGTGGAATTTTGAACTTTGAAATAACCTTAAATACTCCACTTTAGAATTTAAGCTGTCAGTTAGGTGGGAGCATAAAAGAATATAAATTTAATATTAACGTATGAAGATAGGATTAAGAAGGTCAATTAACTTATGCTAACAAAAGTGAAAAGGAGAAACTGCCAAGGCAGCAATGGTTTAAAATCAACGGACACTTTGAACAGTTAAAAAGAGAAGTATTTAAAAATACACTCGCCCAAAATACTAACACATCACTTTGGGTTTACTTGATTTCGAAAAGAGGAAGAAGGGTTGGAAGTTGATGGTATTGTAGTAGAAACAAGAAATATCTTGAAAAAAGATGGTTAACGCAATTTGAAGGTTTAAGATTTGTTGTGCAACATAAAAATGCAGAGATGTTACGATTGCTGGTCACTCCAGATCCATAATCGATTTCGGTACATTCACCGAAATTCAGTGGATTTCGGTAACTTAACGTACCCTTTATCAAAAGGTTAACAAATCTGCGTCAATATTACAAACGTTGTTTTCGGTTGAAGAGAACTTGCCTTGGTGGTTAACGTAAGATTTGATTGGTGTACACAACACTCAGATATGCAAATAGCAATACCATGTTAATACGGCTGCGCCGATAAACAAACAATAAAATTAAAGAGATGACAAAAAAGAAATAAGTGCTTGAATAAGGTCCACCAAATAAACTTGTTTAAAAAACAAATTTTTCATAAAAAATAACTAATAATTTTAACAAAAGTTCAATTTTGTATGCTAAAAACCAAAGAAATGTGCCCTGTGTAATTAATCAATGAATTTTTATCATATTTAGTACAGAATTGATGTGTTAGATCTTTGGGTGACTGTTTAGTTTGTTTAATCAATAAGGTCTTAAATATGTGAAGGTTTGAAATTTCGTAAATATTCTACTTGGACCACCACCATACATCACAAACAGAGGCAAACACTGCATGAATACAATACGAGGGTTCAGCGCAAGACTATTTTGAATCCTATGTATGTATATAGGAGTTATGATAGTCTTGCACTGAACCCTCGAATATCCTTCAAACCTCATTCAGGGATAGCCTAAAAACACCAGGCATGTGACATTTACTTGTAGCAAAATTCTCTATATAAACTGTTTATGTTCCGTAAAACACAACTCAAATATCTATAATTGCTTGGAGCAAAGAAATTCTGATGTCACTCAATAGCACCTGAGTGCACCATTCTTGATCTTAGACTACAAAAATATCCCAGGGGAGACCCCTATCAGAAAGAGGGGACACCCCTCCCACACTGTGTCCCCTCATTTGTTACTTCATGCCTACTTGTGCATATCTTTTTTTCAAACCCTGGCTACTCATAATTATGCTCTTATTACAATACAAGAGAAGTGTTATCTTAAGATTTGTAATATCATAGCTTTGTATAAAGGAATTATAATGCTTAGCAGCTCAGTTGATTTATAAAATTACCAAATTCAGTCAGTTATTTTGAATGAAAATGCTTGACACTCCCAATTTATTTTTACCTTTCTGACAAACTGTGAAACAGAGCAATGTCATTGTGATGCCATCCATAAATATAACTCAAATTTGCTATTTCTTTCATTATCGTGTTTACCTAAATATCGAATACAACATACAACCTAATTACAGTGAGTTATAACAGTATGTTGTATATATAAATGATACTGACCTACAGAGATTATTTAATAACCAAAATCTGTTATTTTGTTTTCATTTACAGGTTTAATCCTTTTATTGTAATGCGAACAAAGAAAAGTTGACACAAATTCACACAAATAGTTTGTATATCATAATGAAGTCAATTGAAATTAGTAGGAAGGACTTGGTATGTGTTATATACTGGTTAAAAGTGCTAACTCATCAGTACTATATACCACAATTCTAAAAAGCTACTGGATAGTCGTCTTCTGTTGATTTTGATAGCAATGAACTGTAACATTCTTGATTCAAATGCACCAAATTATTGAAAGACTTTAATGTAAAACCATTCAAAATCCTGTTGACATAATGTGGAGACTCTCAAAATACAAAATGGCCGGTTGGCTCTTTTGACCAGTAGGTAAAGTTAAAGGCATGAAATTCCATAAAGTAGAAGATTATGGGAATCAGGTATTGATATTTGTTATATTGGATTATTGGGGATAAAGAATTAACTTAAGGACAGTTCAACCTTATAAAAAGTCGCATAATCCCCCTGATCTATATCCATTGATTGTATTGATTAAAATTATACTGATATTTTGGAAGGGCATTACACTTATCTCAGGTAAACAAAACTTGTAAGAATAACGATGAAGATGTCCGGTCAGATAATCAAATCATCGCACACCGAACTGTGCAATATATGATGTCAGTGTTTCTTTTCACTTCTAGGGGAATGGTGGCGGGCCCTTAGATAGGGGAAAATAGCGTTGTGAGGGGCAGTGATGTAAACATATAAATATGGTCACAGATTAGTTAGTTTCATTACAGGTCAATGTTTCTATTTTTCTGACTACAAATATCAACAATACTGGCAAAATCTTCAATTTAAAAAAAAAAGCTGTAGGAGGGGAATTTTAATGGAGAATAGGGGAAAAAAACATACTTTTGAGTGAGGGGAATGGGTCGGAATTTCAGCCCCAAAAAGGTCCCAAAAAAACACTGGATGTCAAATATACATAAATGCTACTTTCAAAACAACAGAGGAATTTATTTCCAATTCAGTTTTAAATCTTTTATGAATTTCACTAATTTTTTTCACCTTGACTAACATACAACAGAAATATAATAAAGAAAGTCTAAAGACGTGATTAACATCTGTTCTTAGAACAATATGTACGTATATCAGTGTTGATATTGAATGTACATGAAAATAATTAACTGTACCTCAAGACAGTTGACAAATAATGAATCGGTACTAATTTATTGAAATATAGAAATATTCTTGTAGTGCGCATTTGTAATTCCAAATTAACTGTAACTTAAAGGTGGATAGTCACGTTATCTTGTCAAAATATGCTAAATCGTGAATATGGGAAAGTCAGTGGTAATTGCCTTTATACAGATGTACTCTAAAACACTACATAAGTATATACATTGTAGTCGCTTTCTAAGAAGTTTTCCAAAATCACAAATACATGAGTCTGATTCTGGTATTTTCTATCCTGACCTACGTGCTGAGTTAGCGCTATGTATTGAGTATTGAAAATACTTGTATCGGTTTCGTGTTTGCTGGTCTGTGTAACTTTAAGAAGAGTTATAATGCAGAGTTTGTCTGTAGGAAGGCATTAACATGCCAATTTTTTTTCAAAACTTAACATTCAGCATATTTTGATAAGAAAATGAGACTATGTGTATCGAAAGTAATTATCATTTAGCGGTAATAACCAGTGAAGACATGTTTACTCTTCCTCAAACTGAGTTCACGACTTCTTAATTTGCTACTCACAATAATGAACATTTTACCCTTGAAGAGTATCTCAACTTAATTCAATACAATTTACATTTGTCTACTAAATTTAAAAGATACACTGAATGCACAGTTTTTCTTTATCAATATCAAAGCCAATTATTGTGAGAGACGGGTGGGGATTTCGTTCAAACTACTTTTTCTCTCAATGGATAATCAAGGTTACCAGTACAACTTCATGTCTCTATTGATTCCTTGTTGTAAAGCAAACAAGATTCATGTTTCAATTCTAGTAGATCTACTATACAATTTAAATATTACAGCTTTTTAAGCCATATATTTCAAAACTTAACAAATTTTATCTACGGCTTCAGGTTAAAGTAAATTCCATAAGGCAAACATTAGCGCATATTAAACAGTCTGATATATTTGTCTAACATTTAAATAATTCTTATTATTTGCCATAGCAGTGATAACGATGTATAAATTGGAAATGCTCCTGATCAGTCTACAAACAATGTGTTCACTTAACAATACAGAAAGCGAATTGACTTTTATACCCATTAAAACCAGTATATGTGTATATAATTCAGATCCTCACAAGTTCAAAGTTCAATTTCTACTGTGACATAGTTTAGAATCACATTCAATACAAGTTCAACATGACATCAAATTAAAAACAGCTGTTCAATAAAGAATGTGTTGTTCTTCGATCTTGTACATGATTAATGATTAAAACGGTTAAATATCTTGAAGAAAAAGATTGTTATATCTATTTGCCAAAATTAAGTTTCGTTGAAGAACATCTCCAATCAATAATTAAAATCACGGAAATAATTAAACTGGATAATAATAAAATTGGAAACTGGCTGATACCGGTGAAACATTATAACAAGAAATAATTTACCCACAATCCTTAGCATGCGGTCGATATTAGTATCATGAATTTCCGCCACATTATTGATCGGCGATAGTAGGCAATCTCAATATGTACATACGAACAACATGGTCAACACAAAAAAATACCAACCAAGAGATATACAGCTGTTGTAATTAAAACAATTACGGCCATTAAAAATGTCAGAACAAGATAGCGGTCATCAAAAAAAAATTTATCATGGGTTCGATCTCGGAAGAAATCTCGCTGTTTGCGCAAGTTCAAACAAATCTATAAAGACATAGTAGGAATTTCCAATCCATGGCTTATATATCCATGTCAAAATACTGTTATTTTAAAAATGAAGCATCAGTTTTACATGGTATCTCAACAAATAAAATACTGGTATTATACATGGATACTTTACCAGACTAATGTCTCATCCATTTAGACAATACACCAAGCCTCATTCCCTTTAAATTTACCTTTCTAAAAACCAAGATATTGAACTAAGTTTTTTTAAGTCTTATAAAGTATGTTTTTCCGAATCCAGACAATAACATTGAGACATTAAAAATTTATATAATTATGGCTACATTTTTTTTACTTTTGATGACTTTATTGGATCAGATTGCTACTTTTTAGTTTTTCTATATATTTAAATGTCTATGTACTCTTGACAAAATATAACCTTAGATATAGGCTACATGTAATTATTTTTAATTTCTTTTATTAAATAACTATTAATTATTAGCCCTTAAACACAGCTTTTGCCTCGTCCAATAATACAAAGGCCTCCTCTATAACAGGGCCAATATCAATATCACTTTTCGGCCCGGGGCCGCTAACCTCGGACAAATAACAGGGCCAATATCAAATCACTTATTTATTAACATATATTATAAAGAGTCAAGACTTAAAGTTTCATTATTACCATTCAAGAAAATAGATGCCGATATTTTCCCAATTCTGTCAGTGTTGGTTGATAGAAAAGTAAAAAATAGCAAATATTAAGAAAAAGGCTTATATTTACTAAATATAGACAACATAATACATGTACACTGTAGATTAAAGGCGACACCAAGGTGCAAGCCTTTTAATTAGAGATCAATAAAAGCAGGAAAAGACTAAATATTATCACTTATTTCATACTAACCTTTGAGCGAACAATAAATTTTTTTGGAGGAATGGGTCTCGCCAATTGTCTGTATTCATTTAAAAAGTCTGCACGTGATTTGCTGCGGAAATGGCCATAATAGCCCGTTGGAAACTGTAATACAGAAAGAACAGAATAGAACATATATATGTATTACAGGTCAAGTCAAAAGTGTCACTGAATGAACTAGATACATATAGTCAACATATTAGTTTACATCTAACATGAACAAAGATGTCTACAATACTCAGTTTGAGTACTAAAATGAAACAAAAATCAAATACAGCAAAACCTCAATAATTAGAATACCTGACGTTCTAGAGAAGGTACATGTAGGTCCTAAAGTGGTCTGACTACATGTATTGAGATTGAAGAAAGAAATTTAAAAACACATCCCTGAAAATACAGTCCTATTAACAAGGTGGTCTTTAAACATTTATGATACTCAGATCTATTAAGTATAAAAAAAAATAAAATATTGCCACTGGAATATGTTTGTATGAACATATTTCACCCATCCATTTTTTTCTAGAACATTTGTGGTGCATTGTCTGGTGGCATTTCCATGAGTCAATTTTGAAGTACAATATATTCAGAAGATGTACCTCCCAAAGTACAAACAAATGCTTTACATTATTTCTTTGATTTGAGTTTTATAAATACACATACTCAGATACTTGTTTTAATACCTTTCACTTATTTGATCTCAGTATATGTGTAATATTTATAAACTCCTGTACCCGTAGGCTATCCTATGTAGGATATCTACGAGTACGGGACTCCCTTACCCGTAGAATTTGATTCTAGAGGTACTGACCCTTACCCGTAGCCACTGCCATTATCACAGTGCTGGTGTCACTCATTTTTTGAATTAGCAGGGAAATCATCAAAAGTTAAGGTCTACCGATTCTTGGGGTACCCCGCTTAGAATTATGATCACTCATTCAAGAAAAGTAGCTGGGTGATGATGCTTAAATTACTGAGTAATTTTACCGGCTTCCCGCTCTTATTGACACCCGTGTATCACCTCAATGTGTCTAAACTATTAAAGGAAACTGGATCTGGATCTGTATTAAGGTACGTTGCAGGGCCTTTCAGCGTAGCGCAACGGGAGAGAGAGTGGGAGTCTAGTCCCAGTGGAGGACAGCTGTTCTGTAGCTGTAGATTGAAGTCGCACATACGACACTATCTTCCAGTTTATTCCAGTCTATTGTAGTATTTGGGAATGAATGAATGAACTATACCAGGTAAGGAGGAAGTGTGTGACCAGTGTGGTGTGTTGAACACCCCGCCCCCTCAACAGTAACTAGTACAATGCTCTAACAATTCAGATGTCTAGCCTGCCCTGCAATGACACCAGATCACTACACTACGCACAGCAAATATGTTGAAAACAATATTAACTTTACATGGCCTATATTGTCAGGGTTTGCCTCGAAACTTAAAAAAATATCACAACATTTCATGCAAAAGAAAGGAGTCGCGTAGCTAAACGAAATACATACCCAACTTCCTTGAATTTCGGTTGCCATTTTAATAGATTTTCACAAAAAGAACATTATCAAGTCATCATTAGTTTCATTTTCTATTCGATTTTATCAGTATCCATGTAAATGCACACACCACTGGCGATGTACACAACATTTGTTTACAGAGCAACCAATCAGAACGGAGCACTTGCTAAATTTATTAGACTGTGTTATTCTAGTAGTAGTGAAGTCGCTCTTATCGACGCAAGAAGACGGATACCAGTCTTAAAGAGTTACCGGTTATACGTGATTCATTTGTCGTGTGTTCTCATTTCATATTTAACCAAGCTGTTTCTGTACAAGTTTGAAATGCACTCTTAAAAAATTCGTGTTGTTTCTAATTCATACATTCAGCAATAGCATTTCAATTTGTATACACGCTAACAAAGAAAAAAAATCACAAAAAGAGTTTGCTTTAGTTTCTTATCAGGGCAACGTGAATGTAAGACTATCCGGTCAAAATTTAAGTTCTATTTGAATTTGTAATCAAAACCGCACAAATGATCGTCTGCTGTTTTCAATAAATTTATCAAAGTGCGTGTTGCATGGGGTGTTACGTTATCATAGCGAATAATTTTGGAGACAAATGTATTTGATCTGTTGTAACGTAATTAATGTTGATTGGTCTAGAGTCTATGACAAAAAAGTACTTGGCTTAAAACGTTCTGTTGTTTATTGCTAGCTGTCATCGCGTCTATCCATCTTGGAATTCGTGAATCGTGCCTGAGGAAAACGATCATTGTTACGACCACAAACTTCCATTCAGATGTTCTGAAAATATTTATTTAACACTCTTATTGGGATTTTAATCATTTTCATTCTTATTTTGTTGAAGAAATGTGTTAAGTGTTGCAATTGAATTGTTTTTTTGTCTATGCTAATGCTGGTAAACATTCATCTCGGCATCCAATGTTCATTTAATGCTATTCATTTCAGATTTTTCTCAGAAAAAAATATTGTTTGGTTCCTCAATCACCCTGAATACCCTTCTGAATCAAGAAGATGTTTTCAAATCAAATAACTGCACGGGAACTCCTAAATGGATCACAGAGTCAAAGGTAAAAAATATGATATGTATAATTCTTACATTCTCAAGAGAAACGATGAACTCTTCATTACCCTTATATATAGCTCACCTGAGCACTACTGATTAAATGCATGTGTGTGCTATGTAGGTCAGGATAGAACATACCTATATTGGACTTGTGAATTTGTGGTTTTAGGAAAAGTTACAATGCAGCTTCTAAGAGTGAAAGCATTTACCATCAACTATCTCATATTTGCTAAGTACTAAGAATATTTGACAAACTTCAAGACTATCTACCTTTAAAAGGCAATAAATTTGTGTTCCATACAGTTAAATTATGCACCTTACTTTAGAAGTAAATGTAATAATTTTATCTTTAATTGTTTCTTGCATAAACTCGTTCTTGACTAAATATTTTCATTATCATTATTTAGTTTGTACTTTTGCCAAATGAACGCTGCTATGGGATTTACAATCTCTTCTGTAAGTGACGTCATTTCAAGAAAACATAACTTGTGATGTCACTATTTGCAAGCAGGAAACAATATTTACTCCATATGGTCACTTCGTTTTCATATTTCCATATGGGGTAAACATGTGACCTTTTTTTGGAAATGACGTAGATTATAGAAGAGGTTGGAAATCGTACAGCGGCGCTCAAATGCTACCTGATAATGACTACAATCTTGATTCTTTATCATTTAGCACACAAGACAGAGTGATGCCTAGTGACTTTTCACAGTTACAGAATGCACAGATGGCACAGTTGGAATATCCACTTGCCAATTCTCAGGAATTCTTCTCCCAAGACCAGTTCTCTTCTGGCAATGGTGTAATCATTTTTCAAATATTATCATTATTATATATTTATTCTACCCCCCCCCCCCCCCCCAAAGTATTTGCCTCTATAATTCCCTTTGTGGAGGGTCGTCAAGTTGGTTACTTATTCCCTATTCCCTATTTGTTACTTATTCCCTATTCCCTATTCGTTACTTATTCCCTATTCCCTATTCGTTTCCTATTTGTTACTTATTCCCTATTCCCTATTTGTTACCTATTCGTTACCTATTTGTTACTTATTCCCTATTCCCTATTCCCTATTCCCTATAGATTCGTTACCTATTTGTTAATTAACCCTAACCTTATGCGTTTTTTATACATTGCATCTTTTAAATGATTTCTTTTCATGTCTGTGGTGTTGGTTCGAGGTTTTTAGAGTTGAAAAAACCTTGTTAGCGCATATGTACCAGTTTCTGCGCTGGACTTATACCCTGTTACCTATTTGTTACCTATTGGTTCCCTATTCGCTTTTTCTACATTGATTCTTTTGAATGATTTCTTTTCAGGTCTCTGGTGTAAGTTCTAGGTTTGTAGATATGAAAAAACCTTGTTAGTGCATATGTACCAATTCTGCAATTGACTGATACCCTGTTACTTATTCGTTCTCTATTCGCTTTTTCTACATGGACCCTTTTGAATGATTTCTTTTCAGGTCTCTGGTGTTAGTTCGAGGTTTGTAGAGTTGAAAAAACATTGTTAGCGCATATGTACCAGTTTCTGTGCTTGACTGATACCCTGTTACCTATTTGTTACTTATTCGTTCCCTATGCGCCTTTTCTACATTGCATCTTTTAAATGATTTCTTTTCATGTCTGTGGTGTTGGCTCGAGGTTTGTGGAGTTGAAAAACCTTGTTAGCGCATATGTACCAGCTTCTGCGCTCGACTGATACCCTGTTACCTATTTGTTACCTATTTGTTCCCTATTCGCTTTTTCTACATTGACCGTTTTGAATGATTTCTTTTCAGGTCTCTGGTGTTAGGTCTAGGTTTGTAGATATGAAAAAACCTTGTTAGCGCATATGTACCAGCTTCTGCGCTCGACTGATACCCTGTTACCTATTCGTTACCTATTTGTTCCCTATTCGCTTTTTCTACATTGACCGTTTTGAATGATTTCTTTTCAGGTCTCTGGTGTTAGGTCTAGGTTTGTAGATATGAAAAAACCTTGTTAGTGCATATGTACCAATTCTGCGCTCGACTGATACCCTGTTACCTATTCGTTCCCTATTCGCTTTTTCTACATTGACCCTTGTATCAGTTTTCAAGCTTGACTAAAACAATGTTACATATTTGTTCCATATTTGTTTTTTGTATGATATTTATACCATTATTAACACCAGGAGCAATGATACAAAAATAAGCAATGATACAAAAATAAATAAACGTTTAAGAAGAAGCAGTCTATAAATATCATATTTGTTTTTGTATGATATTTATACCATTATTAACACGAGGAGCAATGATACAAAAATAAGCAATGATACAAAAATAAATAAACGTTTAAGAAGAAGCAGTCTATAAATATCATACAAAAAACAAATATGGAACGAATATGTAACATTCTATTAGTCAAGCTTGAAAACTGATACATATGCCTAACAGGGTGATTTTTACTACCAGAAACCAGAACTAACATGAGACAAGAAAATAAAAGAAAAAATGCATTCAAAAGGGAAAGCATATAAGAAGTGAACAAGTAACAGTGTATAAGTTGAGTGCAGAAACTGGTCGTATGTGCTAACAGGGTGATTTTACCTCTCATTACCCATAACTAACACCATAGACAAGAAAATATATAACAGTTAAAAAGAAAAGATTAATAAGGAACAACATATTAAAAGTGAATACTGAGCGAATAAGTAACAGGGTATCAGTCGAGCGCAGAAACTGGTACATATGCGCTTACAGGGTTATTTCAACTCTACTAACCCATAACTAACATCAGAGACAAAAAACAGTACGAAAAGAAATCATTAAAAAGGAGCAAGGTACCAAAAAACGAATAAGTTACAGGGTATCAGTCGAGCGCAGAAACTGGTACATATGCGCTTACAGGGTTATTTCAACTCTACTAACCCATAACTAACATCAGAGACAAAAAACAGTACGAAAAGAAATCATTAAAAAGGAGCAAGGTACCAAAAAACGAATAAGTTACAGGGTATCGGTCGAGCCTGGACACTGGTGCACACGCGCCAACAGGGCAACCTAAAAAAGCCAATACGGAATAAATAAGTAACAGGGTATCAGTTGAGCAAGGATTTGTACATACACAGACAGGGTAGTGTCACCTCTACTAACCCTGAACTAACACCAGAGACAAGAAAATAGAAGAAAAGAAAGCATAAGGTTAGGGTTAATTAACAAATAGGTAACGAATAGGGAATAAGTAACGAATAGGGAATAGGGAATAAGTAACAAATAGGTAACGAATAGGGAACAGGGAATTAGTAACGAATAGGGAATAAGTAACAAATAGGGAATAGGGAATAAGTAACCAACTTGACGACCCTTACTAATGATTAAGAATCAGCTACATAAGTATCTTTCTTAATGAATGAATTGTGCCATGGCTATTCAGAAAATTATTTTTCAGGAGAATAGTAACATAGAATACAAAATCAAAACATCAAGAATTTAGCTAAAGCTAATATATGAATTATGTCCCTTTTTGAAATTTTGAAGCATTCTTGATACCCGGTATTTTTATAGTAGCGACCACAAATTAAATGTTATTTAATCCATGCATTATGATATAAAGATAATTTCATGATATTTGTATGAATGAATAGACATCTTGTCAGCTGTAAAATTGTGCAGGTATATAAAGCTATGCTTCTGAATTTACCTTACATATTTCCCCTTTTCAGTCCTATGGCTCAAACAGACCGTCAGCTGTTGACAAGTACATTTCAAAACAATCGAAGCCATCACTATTTAGAAGTAATAGTCAAAACAAAATTTCAACTGCTCGCCCACAAACTGCCATGAGCAGTCAAGGGTTTGACAGGAAGTCTCATTTACCATCTTCCAACTATGCTGAAACATTGAATATGATGAAAGCAAAAACAAGGGAAAGAGATGAGAGGTCTGTAAAAGATATTTGTACCTAGTGCAAAGTTGCTCACTATACAATAGTCAGTCATTCCATATGAGTCATTATGACAACTCTTATAACTTAAGTTCTAACAGATAAGTTTTGAACTTAAACTCAACTGTCAAATTTAGCCCATTATGGATCACTATATCGAGTTCATTATTGCTTGGCAGACTTCTTTCAAACGTTCATTGATGATCCAATTATGCATGGAAGATTCTTCTCCTTTTCTAGGAGTAATGGTCCTTTCAAACTCCCAGTTGAGTGTGCATATCAGTGTAACTAAACTACCACATCTTTCGTGGCAACACAACCCAGGGCTCAACATTAACTTTTTGTACTACTGGACAAGTCGGACAAGTAGATTTAAAAATCGCTTGTCCTGACCAAATGTTCACTTGTCCTGACCTTCAAAAACATGAAGAGTGAAAATGCAGGAGTTGTGACAAATGAAGAAATATAGCATCAATTTGCAGGCTTTAATACAATGTACAATCCAATTAAAACATTTACTTGCTAATTCACATGTAATTCTTATTGTAAGTCTCACATTGACTTTTCTTGAGCCAATTTTTGTTAACTGTGGATTGATCTTTTGGTTTAGCTGAATTGATTTAAGCCCATCAGGTAACTTGGACACAATTTCTTCCATTGAAAGTTACTGGTCACATCGGGCAGGTAGTTTTAGAGATTGGTTGCCCGGACCTTCAAATTACTGGTCAAAATCCATCAGACAACCGTTAGTGTTGAGCCCTGCAACCAATTATGAAGTTCTTTTTGGGGAAACATTTTTTTACAAAAATCTCTAGTTTTCCTTTGCTTTCTCAAGTATAGACATGTAGGTAAAGATAAATATGAATTGCTAAAAATTGTTTGAAGCCCCAGCTGAAGAGAAGATGTTGAGGGTCTGTCTGTCATACATGGCAGTCAATTACTTAGATTTTTAATGTAATTTGATTGTAAAAAATCCCCAAAAAATCCGAAGAAAAAGTTTGGTTCAATTTAGTCAAATTTTCACACAGTTGGAGGCTTTGTTCTCATAGACAGTTTATATAAATAGCAATTGTCCATTAATAATTCCATACATCATTTACATTCATTACTAATGTGTTGCTGTAATTGCTAGTCCTTTTCCCAATTTCTAAGTTAAACATGCAAAAGTTCCCCATTTGAAGGCTATGGGTCATCTTCCCAAAATAGCCAAGACAAACCCTGGTTTGTTATGATTTATTTCTGATGCATGATGAAACAGACAGAAGTTATCCATGTCATAAATTATTTTTTTCCAGAGATATGCTTAGCAGTATTGTCAGCATAGTTCAAGAATGCTCTGATGAGGTAATGAACATGCAAACTGACTGGTTTGTTATTTTTTCGATTTATCTTTTGATAAGACTTTAACTTATTCATCTTATAAAATAAGTGAATCTTTGTATTACCCATTGAAGTGTTTGTTTTTCTGTGATATTTGTCGTGTATCTCTTTAATAATCTTGTTGACCTTGCTTTTGAAATTAGCTGTGAGTTAATTCCTTATTTAGTTGTAAAGCAATTAAATGGTCTCCAGATTTATGTTAAAATATCAGAATTGCATTGCATTGCATTATTACAAACATGGACTATCTTGAATTGGTTTTTAAGTAAAATGCTATTGAAAAACATTTAAAATTATTCTAGTTGCATGCCAGTTTTACTGAACTAAGGTATTTTCCGTGTATGCTATACAATTTTGTATTTGTGTCTTGTATTATTTGCCTTTTCAGGTGAAAAACAATTTAAGTTTGATGAAAATAACTGACAAAGATCACGGTGAAGTTCTAAAAACATCTTTTACATCTTGTGAGTGATAAAAAAAACTTTTTCAAAAATGTATTAAGAGAAATAATGGAAATGCCTTATAAATTTGTATAGCTTGCTGACATTACACACAAGAATCAAGTAAACTGGTTGTTGTAATGTAATCAGTAATATACTTATTTATAATTGCTTCCTTAACACTTGAGCTACTGAATTAGTTTACAGCGATTATAGTTAAAGGTTATATAAAGGTTACATTAATCTGTCAAATCATGTTGACTTGAAGTAACTGCATCTTGAGTCATTTACCCTTCACATCTGAATTGGAGAAACCAATATGTGGCTCAAAAAGGAGCAAGCTAGTGCAATTTGGAAAATCAGAAACTGAAAAAATGACAGCCCATCTGACAATGGTGATAAATTGCTGAAAAACAGTTAACTATCTAGGGAATCTTAAATTGCAGTTTTTTTTGCATAATTGTTTGATATTTTTTAATATAATTTGTTTTCTAGTGACACAATCCTTGGATGAATCTAGCAAGAAAATTCTTATTGCTGTCAAACAAAAAGATGACCATGCTAGTGAGATTTCTGCACTACGCAAAGAACTAAAACAGGTATGAGTCAATTTAGTTTGATTTAATTCTTAAATACCCAATGGCCAGATTGAAAAAAATCTAATCAAAAAAAGTTATGCTAACAGGAATAGCTGAAGAGTATAAACAGTCACAGATGCCCCATAGTGGTATATTAAAGTAACTTTAAAAGAGTATGAATATGCTTCTCTTATTTGTTTTCTTGAAGTATTGATATTGGTGCTTAATCCTAATATATACAGTAGTCGGAAAGTGTTGGAAAATGTTGAGAAATACATCTGCAGATATCCTTTGTAGAATAGACATGCACTGGTTTTGCTACACTTTGGTCAGTTATAAACATATATTAGTGTTGTTCTGATTAGTCAAGTTGGTCAATGATTGGTGGTTCGACTGTCTGAGTAATTGATCCTTCATAAATTAGCTTGATTAATTTCTGTCTATTTCTGTAGCATTCTGTACTTTCTTTCTGTTATGTTGCTCTACTCTTCTGGTGTTTTGTTATTAATCAGGTTTTCAACGAAAACCAGGTTATTAGAATAGCGTGTGTCGTTGGGCGGCCTGGCGGGCATCAAACTGGTGGTTTCAGTCAAAGGTCAAGGTCACCGTTACTATAAATATCAATTTGGTTTCCGGCGAATAACTTAAGTTTCGTTGGTCATATTTGCATCAAATTTGGTGTATAGTAAGAACATGTGGAGAGCTCGCTTGGGATTGCTTTTGGAATAGTTCTGTCAAAGGTCAAGGTCACCGTTTATAAACTTAGCAATTTGGTTTCCGGCGAATAACTGAAGTTTCGTTGATCATATTGACATCAAACTTAGTGTATAGTAAGAACATGTCGAAAGCTCCCATGGGATTGCCTTTGGGTTCGTTCCGCCCAAGGTCAAGGTCACTTAAAATTTAAAAATCAGTTACCACTTAATATCTTCGCTATGCGCGGGTGCATTGACATCAAACTTGGTGTGTAGTTGTTGCATATATATATAATATATCTAAGTGTGAGTGTGTATATGCATGTATCACCTATGGCACCTTTGCAGCATTGATGATCATCATGTATTCATTATACAAATTGAGCCTTGGTTACAAATAACTACGTGTACTAAACCTGGTTTGGGGGCATTGCCCATTTCTTGTTTTTTTGTGTAAACATGTAAGGTGCAACATGATTAGCTGAATTTCCAATATCTGACCAGTAATATGTGACCTTACACCACTGTTCATCTTGATGTCTAATATGGCGATTGATATTGAAATGGGGCCAAGTACTAAAGCAAATCTTAACACGGGTTGAAGATACAAATACAAACAGGGTTGAGGTACATTATAAGTCAGACTGAACTGTATTTGCAGAGCAGTGAACGCAAATTAATAATCGATGATTGATTTTTTGGGGGGGGGTAAAATGTATTACACATTGCAGACATATTAAAACACATGATGACATACATTGTTTTATAAACTTACAATGTCAAACAAACAACCACAAACAAACTGACAAATATTTACAATGAAGCATAAGAGAATCATTTTCAAAGGAGACTTACTGTATGTTTATATAAATATACTGCTGCTAGTGCCACAAGATTAATTGATGCACATGAAAACGTGGCACAAGAATGTTTGAATGTCTCAAACATCTTTTTGTGCATTGTAGAAGGATGATCAAATCCATGAACTTCTTCAGCAGAAACAAACAAGTAAAGAAGAATCTTCAGATAGTTCAAGTATTTTGATGGATTCTTTAAAATTATTTCTGATGGAGCAGCAGACAAAGACTGAGCAGAGTTTACAGGTATGGTCATTGCTATAAACAACATCTTTTTTCCATATGGGCGATTTTTGAGGATAGTGCATGATACAGAAGATGCCCCAGTTCCAGAAGCACCCCTGGTTCTTTTATGTGCCCGATGTAAAGCATGGTACACGTGACCTCGGTTTTTCAAAGTCTCGTCTGAATGACTGTTAGTACGTTGGTGGTGGAGCGGGGATCAAACCTGCGATCCCTGGATTACTAGTCCAGTGTGTTACCTTTGGACAATGTATCTGCTACATCCATCCATAAAATTGTTATTTAAATTTCTAGGCCGTCATTCTTGAAAAAGGGAGGTAATTCACTAAAATGCTTCAAAATATTTTTAAAAATATTAGTTTAAGTCTTGAAAGTGACATAATTTTGTGACAATGTCTATTATCTTATGTTTTACTACTGTGATGAACTCCATAATTACCATACTTTAGAAAGAAATGAGAAGAATAAGCAAAATAGAATTGATTTAGGGTAGAGTTACCATGTATGGCATTATATTTTCCCTGGTATATATACCACTTAAATACTTGATATAAAATTCTTTGCTGCTTGCCTAGTACTGAGCCATCATGGCCCTCTTATTTTAATTTGCAATGTATGTAGGTTGATTATCAAATTCAACACAGTGTATTTTTTATTTTGAATACATTTATTTTTTGTCTCATTTCCAACATGATTCCCTTGTCATATACACTTTAATGAGATGTATGTTTTAAAATGTGTGTTAATGTATGCAAATTATATTTCAGAAAGTTTTAGAGCTTACTCAAAACCAGCTGAAACAATTCAAAGAGTTTGGATCTTGTCATAGAAATGGAATAGAAGAAAACAACAAACATATTATGGATCTGAAATACAGCAACGTTGGACATGTGCAAGATTTAGAAAAACGGTATTCTTTACCTATTAAAATATGAATCTTTATTACTTATCTTCAAAATTAAGTAGTTGTAATTAGTCCATAAGTTCTTATCATTCATGTGTTTGTAGAAGTTTTGTAATTTGCTGTATTTTTCTTATTTCTAACTATAATGGTGAAATCATGCTCTTAGAATTGTTTTAGATGGGTAAAATGATATCTGTTTAAATGAAATTAATGCACTTCTCGGTAGACTATTACTTCAATAATGTTCTTGAACAAATAAATTGAGTATAACTTAAAAAAGACTTACTGCACAAAATATTTAGAAGACTTGTGTTATGATGGGTGTAACTTGTTGATATTCTGTAAACGGATTTTTCAGGGTCGTTAATGAACTGGTGACACTCAGAGATGAATTTGATCGCCAGAAGCATGACATGGAGAATATTTTGCGTAGTCAGATACATTCAAACCATCAGAAACATACTAGAGATATTGAAAAGCACATACAAAAAGGTTTCATTCGTCTTTTGTTGCTCTAGCAAATGGTACTTTCAAAGCATTTCAAACCCTAAGGTTATATTTTACTGGTTTGAATTGGCTGATAAGTAGTGATATGAAGGTTTTCTGTGACATGCATGCAAAACCCTAGCCAGTTAGTCATGAGCTAGTGAGTAATAATAGTGAGTTGGTTATAACATTTGTTTAATTCCTTCAAGCAAAGGACAACCCATTCTGTGTTGCTTATTATCCATTATCTCCCTCATGCTCTAAATGCAGATGATAGCTTTGTGCTGTTCATTTCTAAAAAAAACTATTGAAAGTGTTTGTAAAAGTGACTGTTAGGAAATAGTATTAAATTATTTCTGCTTTGTATTTATAAGGGTTGACAGAGGGTCTACAGCAGTCAATTGAGAGACAACAAGAATATTTCCAAGAGAAGCACACCGAGTTAGAAAATTTCTGCAAGTCACAAAACAGAGCTGCGGAAAAATACATTAAGTCAACTTCATCAGAACAGACTAAACAACTGACGAAACAAAGCCAGGTTTTAATTACTTAACGCTGTCCTTATATGAGGGCATTTTCTTTGGGGAATGCATGTTCATTCTTTAAATATATCGGTAACAAAAATGTCACATTGCTGTTTACATTCAAGACAGTCTGTATCTAAATCCTCATCTAGTAATTGATTTTGAATACAATCTCTATGTTATTTTTTTATGTCAATTTATTTGTTTATAATATTGCTCAGTAAGTTTTATTTTTTTTACTGACTGAAAATGACTTTCAGTGCTGACAACCAATTCATAACCTTGGGTATTTAATTTTTCATGGTGAATTGTGTTTTATGTAATTGTTTCAATAACATTGAACCAGCTTTTTGTGTTTTAAGTCAAGATTCGTACTGCGGAGCAAGGGGCACTGGTAAAATGTCACAATTGTCAATTAGATTTTATCACTATTGCAGGATAATCACAAAGATGTCACTCAAAAGATGAAATTAGTTTTGTCAAATCAGAAAGAATGCAGAGATGAAAATAACGTACACTTTAGTGAGATAACAAAATCCATTGACATTGAAAAGAAACATCATTGGCAGAATGATAATGTGCCAAAAGGTGTACAAGATCGTCTAGATGAACTGCACACATACCATCAATCAGAAATCAAAAGGCTGAGGGAAGAGATTGAAAGTAAAAAAAAACCAAACAGTGAAGAAAAAAGAAATGAGCCAGCTCAAGAAAATGTCTTGCAAAATGTGTATAACTCTAAGTCAGATGAGGATAACTTTAACAAAAATGATGGCATAAGAACAAGAAGTCAAGCTGTTGGATCTATATTCAAGAATCGCTCAACATTTCTATCCCCGAAACCCCCAAAAGTTACAACATGGAATAGTAGAGCAATATTTAGTAGGACCAGTCCATCTCCAGTGGCTACTGTTCGACCACAAAGACAGCAGACTCCGAATACTATTTCAGAAAAATGTGCTGAGAGAGCAGTGCAAGCAATACAACCAATTCCGTCTATTCTGGCCCAACAGTTAACTGATGTGAACAGTATCCGAGGAAGAAATAAGGCTGATAATACTAATATAATCGCATACGATAATAGCAGAACACATGATTCAGATCATATCCAGGAGCAAAACGCTGTGATTGATAATACAGTAGCCAAAGCAGGCAAAAGAAGGGTTGGTAGAAAATTTGGTAGGAAGCGGAAAGCAACAGCAAGCAAGCATAAAGAAGTTGCAAAAAAGAAACTTGAGGAAAACCGAAAATTAGATGAAAGTCTTGGAACTGCACAACTTGCTGGAAACAATGTTTATATGTCAGCTGCGAAGTGTACTGAAATTCTAAGACGAAAAGCTGGGTCAGTAACAGAGACCTCAATTGCTAGCAGTGCTTTGTATGACTTCCATGATGAAACTTCCCCCATTCCAGCTCTTCGACAGAAAAAAATGCTAACCAACAAGAGAACTAGGTAATGAAAGTCCTTACTAGTTGATTGAATATTTCGAAATTATAAATATGAGTGAAACTTTTTTGTTATTTCAGACACAAGAGGTTAGGTTTTGCTGCTAATGCATGACCCACTATGCCATTCATGTAACACATATTACATGGTGAAAATGAAGCATGTATGCATGAATGCAGTGGATAAAAAAAGTCATTGCCACTAATGTCAGGAGTATTAACTTCACACCAATATCGTTTTGATCTCTGGCAATTGTGTTAATGTCATGTTCATACAATTTTTAGTTTTTGTGCATATTTTACTTTCCAGCAGAATCATACAAGATTTACATTGGGCTGCTTTGAGTTTTTAAGTCCATGATTATCAAGCTATTAAGACATTAATTGCTCTATTTTCTTTCCAGGAAATCTAATGCTGTAGAACCTGTTGCTTGTGATAGTTCTGTAAGTTATATATGCATGTTTCTTCTAAAATCTTTTCTATCAAGTTTGTTACACATCTTTAATGAGGTTTTACATGAATAACACTATTTCGTATAATTTAAAGCATTGATGTTTTTGTCAACAAATATATAGGTAGAATTTTTCTGAAGACAACCAATTCAAAGAACCTTTCTTGGACTGATGAAACATATTTCTAGAGCATTTAATCAGCAGTGATTCATTTAGAATGTGATATTTGTTTGCAGTCAGATGAGAGCAGTGCCTCAACATCATCTGTATGGTCTGTCTCAGACATATTTGGAAGACAGGTTAAAGAATGTGGTATGTTCATTTGTTTCCATATATTACCACTCATCTTTTAAAATATGATACCTGCTTATTAATACTGAGGGAATCTTATCTTTCAGATATTAAACTTTTCTAAAAGCTCTTGAGACACTACACATTGTATGAAAAATTGGAAATGTTTTGTGATGTGGATGTTTAAAAAATTAAACTAATATCTGTTGGTACAAATGCTAGATGTTGACCTCAATGATTTATGTATGACTTACTACAGTGTCTAGTCCAGATTCTGAGCAGCTAGGTGATACTTCAGACTTCCTTAGTTCGCCTAGCCTGATGGAAATAAGCTGTGAGATGGACAAGCAAGTCTGTGATACAGTTCCCTTCAACCAACTGGTACAGGTACATTATTTTGTGTAGGTTCTTATTGCAGATAAATTCAGTAAGGGTTTACCAAAAAATTGAAAAGGTTTATAACCAATACATAGATAAGCTGCTCAGAAATCAAGTTGAGCTTTGGAACTAGTCAATAAAAGCTGGCTTGTGAATGAAACCCAACTAATTAACCTGCCCTTAATTGTTTATAGTCTGTTTAAAAATGGTTGGGTATTTACTGGTATTTCCGTAAGTTTAAAATGGGAAGAAAAAATGCCTTAATATATAATTTATTAATCATGCTGTTTGCCTTGAAACATTTATAATCACAATAATCTTTTGTTCCTATAGTATGGATTTAAATACACTGTAAAGCATATCCATTTGTGCTGCATTGTGCAATGGCATTTTCAGTCTTATAAATATGAAGAAATACATATTTAATGTGTCGTCTTTCATTTATCAAGGAACAGCCTTCTAATATCAGAAAACAGAAGAGGAGATTGTATAGCTATGACATGACAATGATGCAGTTTGTGAAGCATTCCAAAACAAGAAAATATTAATGTGAAGATTTGATTAAGCGATGTTTATTATAGCCTTATTCCGACAAATGAATCATCTGTGATTTTCATATTTGTGGTTTTACTTCGTTAAAAGTACCTTTTATGTCATTGGGTTTACCTGTGATGCATAGATTTTTATGTTAAACATGCTACATCAGTTACCAAATAAAATGTTCCTGATTCTTAGTTTACAATCTTTTGATAGCAGTAAGCACAGCAGTTTGCTTCAATTGTGTGAAACAATTCATTTTGATAATTATAAATAAATTGTTCTTACAAATGAAAACAGTGTTTGGATTTTAGTGTTTATAACTTAAACAAGTCGCACCACTTTGCTAAGAATTCTTCCATTTATATCATATCTGCAGCACAAAACCTGATATTTTTGTATAAACATACAGTCCAGCTATGTATAATAACATTGGATTTACCATGGAAAAGGACCCCAGCAATTGTAATCACTAGATTAATGTTTAATCAATCGAAAAAGAAATATTCTTTTATTAATAAGTCATTGGTGACATCCTATTCAAGGATCCTCTACACACTTGTAATGATGATACACAGATGATGATAATGATCTTGCACTAAGTAGATTATTGGATACTTCCTGCTGTATAGTGTCAAATACCACAAGTGCATTTGATTTCTACTGATATACATGAAGGAATAGCGATGGCTCGAATAATATGTATGTATTATTCACTTTCTGTTGCTTGTTGAAAATGCGCATGATATACTTGGTTACTTATTAATAGTGTTGTTAGACTCGCAGTATTTACCATTGACAAAAAGCAATGTTCTGTGCTTATGACAACTTAAAACTGAACTGTGATGTGAACTTGCTTGGAACTGTCAGATCTTGCCTAATTATGATACGGTTGATAGATAACTAACAAACTCTGGCTTGTGTTGCTTATTTTGTATTGTATTCAACCATTTTGAATGCTGAAAACATTAATGAATAACAATGAATATTCCACTATGCTTCATTCCTTTGCAAATAACTTGTTACATTGTGAGCGTCATTTGTTTGACAATGGTTTTGCCAAAGCGCATTAAATTGTATTTTTTGATATTTAAGCTGGAAGCTATTAAATTAATTCCCTTTATGAATTCAATTTACCTCTGAAATGTAGCATTGTTTTAATATTTGAATAGCTCTAATACTTGTACAAATACAGTTGTACAAATTTTTATTATGCTCCCCGTTCCCGAAGGGGGGGGGGGGGAGTATATAGTCGCCGCTTCTTCCGTCCATTCCACTTTTCTTGTCCGGACTACTTCTCAGAAACTACTGACTGGAATTCAACAAAACTTCATGGGAAGCTTCAATACCAAGAGGAGATGCGCATATTATCACACGGTTTTGGTTGGACTATTTTTCATGGAGTTATGGCCCTTTGATTATGCCACATATAGTATATATGGTACCATTCTTGTCCGGACTACTTCTCAGAAACTACTGACTGGAATTCAACAAAACTTCATGGGAAGCTTCAATACCAAGAGGAGATGCGCATATTATCACACGGTTTTGGTTGGAATATTTTTCATGGAGTTATGGCCCTTTGATTATGCCACATATAGTATATATGGTACCATTCTTGTCCGGACTACTTCTCAGAAACTACTGACTGGAATTCAACAAAACTTCATGGGAAGCTTCACTACCAAGAGGAGATGCGCATATTATCACACGGTTTTGGTTGGACTATTTTTCATGGAGTTATGGCCCTTTGATGATGCCACGTATAGTATATATGGTACCATTTTTGTCCGGACTACTTCTCAGAAACTACTCACTGGAATTCAACAAAACTTCATGGGAAGCTTCACTATTAAGAGAAGATGCTCATATTTTCACATGGTTTTGGTCAGACTATTTTTCACCGAGTTATGGCCCTTTGATTATGCAACAAAGTACATATATGGTACCATTCTTGTTCGGACTACTTCTCAGAAACTACTCACTGGAATTCAACAAAACTTCATGGGAAGCTCCAATACCAAGAGGAGATGCGCATATTATCACACGGTTTTGGTTGGACTATTTTTCATGGAGTTATGGCCCTTTGATTATGCCACATATACTATATATGGTACCATGCTTGTTCGGACTACTTCTCAGAAACTACTGACTGGAATGGAACAAAACTTCATGGGAAGCTTCACTATTAAGAGGAGATGCTCATATTTTCCCCTTTTTTTGTTCAGACTATTTTTCACCGAGTTATGGCCCTTTGATTATGCAACATAGTACATATTTGGTACCATTCTTGTTCGGACTAATTCTCAGACACTTTTGACAGGAATTCAACAAAACTTTATGGAAAGCTTAATTACAAAGAGGAGAAGCGCCTATTATGATTGGACTGTTTTTCATAAAGTTATGGCCCTTTGATTATGCAACATATAGATTAAATATTTTCAGCTATGCAAGATAATCAAAATCACATTCTTTTAATGTTTCAAGTAAGTTTTTGTTGTAGGTAATCGTTTGTCTACATAGTGTTTATAATATATACATGTATATATTTGATTTCAAATATATTTTCTTGTTTTTATGGCACCTTTCAAGATCACCTCATGTCAGACCTCAAACAATAAGCTTCATTTTTTTAAATTATGATAAAAAGTATTGAACAAAAAGGACATTCACTCACTGGTACATCTGTCAACACCATACTTATTTGATCATCAGCTGATATGGATACTTCGGGGAGCATCCATCGGTTCCACTGATATCCTTGTTATGTTCGTTGAAAGGAAAGCATGTACGTCCATCACACGCTTGTTAAGAGAACAATTCAAAAAGTACTGAAGCGATTTAATGACACTTGGGCTATAGATAGATATAAGTCTTTGCATAATTATGTTCTTCTTTATGTATTAAAAGAAGTACAATTAGTGTAACTGCTTGTCCGGAGTAACAATCCAAAAGCACTGATAGGGTTGAAATGAAAATGTTGATCATACATATATATTAGTGTATTAGAGGAAGTGTGAACAAGAGTCATAATCGAATCTCGAGTCTTTGGAGAAATATCCTCATTATCCCCCTTTATATTTTATAATGAGTATCGTACACGCTTGTCCAGAGAATAACTTTCTGAGGGGATTTTAATTAAACTCTACTAGATATATATTGGTGAGAGGAAGCGTTTAGCAAAGGACTCGTGCCCCCTTCATTTAGCCATTGCATAGTTATCTCCCCTTTAGGTTGTATTATGGATGTATATATACATGTAAGAAATAAGAATAACAGCACAGGTTAGAAACTCATCTGCTAACAAAATCGGCAAGTTGTTATAATTCTTTCCCTATCGCCTCCTCAAAACCATTTGTCATTCACTTGACAAAGCCCTGTTCAAGGTGCAACCATAGGTTCCAGCGATACGCATGTTTGATAGTAAAATCATACCAGACTAATGGACTGTATCATAAGTCATTTAATTATAACATTTTGACGCATTTGCTCAACACTTTCATAACAATTTCTAACTACAGAATGTACATGTTCGTTTGCTAGCCATCACAGCATGACATGTTACAACATTAGCTAAGTTACAAACAAATACTTCTTGTTGTCTTCAGAGTAATACACTACTGACTATTACCACTGAATATTTGAATCTATCGATGTTATAATGTGTTGCATAATCTTTTGGTTACAGATGGTTCTTGTATGGTTAACACAGGCAGTTTGGATTCTGTTTATATGTTGGACCCCTGTAATTGCACAACTTACTACAAGTTGGCAACCTTAGTAGTTGAAACAAAGGAACGGCTCAGTTGTAAATCTTCGGAACTATGGAACCATATTGTTGATGAATGTCGAGAAAGGAACACGGTGTTGAAAAATAATCTTTGCAATGAAAGGATACCTTGGGATCGATGTTTTGAAATATCTGGCAAGTACTCATTTAGTGACTGGCAAATTATAAGTGTGTGTATCTTCAGTATACATGTAATTATCTGTTAGCTAATGCATTGTATTGATACAGTCGTGAAAGATACATAACATTTTGCCTCAATGGGTCGTCCTTGATGTTTTCATTTATTTTGTCATTCGATTTTTGTTCCTAAAATGTGATTTATATAAATAACATATGATATCATGTGCGATTCTTTAGTATTACCTTTCATGAGTCTGTCTTGGTGTATAGGTATTACAACAGTATGTCTGGTTTGGATTTATTCAATGTTTGTAATGAATAGAAGATGTGCTACTTGACCTGTAATGATTTCAAATAAAACAGTTTTTTCGGCGCAGCCGTACTAACATGGTTTTGCTAATTGCATATTCAGTGTTTTGTAACCAATCAAATCTTACGTTAACCACCAAGGCAATTTCGCGCCATTTCTCTTCAATTTAAAAATACGTGTAACCTTGAAGCAGATTGGTTAACATTTTCTATAGTGTATTTCAAGATTTATCATGTAAGTAGTGTTGTTATTCATCACCACTGGGAATTGTCCGGTGTTGGAATTAAGAAGACTTTCTTGGTTTTATGTACCAGTCGCGAACATTAATATTCTTTTAATCAGATAAATCGCTATGAAACAAGTTGATCAACATGATCATGGATGTGTGAGTTCACGACTTATGCAATAAGTAATGTTGAACAAGATCTATATTGAAACACACTATACTGTGTCTTTGACTAATCACGTGCACACTTCGTAGTTATTTATTATGCCGTCTCATTCGGAACACCTCGGCATTATTGCCTCTGTCGAATACCGCCGAGAAGTTGCGATTGGTGCAGTCTCAAACGCAGTGATCTCCCCTTGCAGGTCTTGGAAGTTCTGTATTATATAGCGTAATTGAATGACATTTAGGCATCTTTTATGTTGTACAACAAATTTTAACCTATAGATTGCAACAAATTTGCAAACTTCAAGTTTCGCCGACCATTTTTTTTAAAGGTATTTCTTGTTAACTTTAAACCAAGTGGACAAAGGAATATATATATCAAATATGATGGTATTAAGTATGGAATCATTTTGTTACCTTTTTCAGATAGTGATAAAATCAAAATTGAGAACAAATGTGTACGAGATGGATTCTTCCAACCATCCACAGGAGATGCATTCTTCCAACCATCCACAGGAGATGCATTCTTCATTAACAATATTCAGCATCGACTACTTCCAAGAGAAAGTCAATTGGCTAACCTGGAACTAGTATTTGCCTCAATGGTTGCTGGATCGGTGATAACATTAATGATGATTGCACTTTTAGTGGCATTGTGTGATTGGAAATACTTCAGGTAGTGCACATGTATTGACACATTTGAAGATTTTCTTCAATTATGAATTGCACTCATAATCAACATTCCAGTAAAAGAGATTTACATGCGGTTTTCACTAATTGTGGTTAACAGTTTGTTGAATTATAGTTTTAACGTTTTTCAATTGATTACATGTTAATAAAATCAGATGTAAAAATGTACCTTTTTTAAGAAGACACATGTCACGTTTTATAAAAAAATTGAGATTAACTGTTCGAAATCAAAATGGCATTAAATTCACTGCAATTCAGTATTGGAATGCTATTTGTACCCCATATGTCGCGGCTTTCCATGCGTCTTCCATCGAGTTAAAATTGTACTTGAAAGAAATAATTCTGTAGCTGAAAGTTTTAATCTCGATAAACTACATTATAAACGTTCCATGGATTATTATGTTTATTAATGCTTTCATATAAATACATCGTTAACAAATCCCGATTCTTTGAATTGGTAATGAGCACTCGCTATGTTCCTGATAATACTGTCTTGGACTTGATTTTGTAATACGAGAAATATTGATGTTGTGTTTGAACGAAAGCTCGGTTGTGTTTGACCATTTTTGCATATCGTATTGTCAAATGTTACGAGTACATCTAATTTTTCTCTGATATTTCAGCAATATTAAGTTACCAAGTTTCTTATCAAGAGAATTCAGACTTAAATCAAAGGCGACTGTTGTTCGGCCTAACATAACAGAAGGAGACAACGTGTCTGTAGTGTATGAAGATGTTGAGGAACATGACGAGGCAAGTTACTAGTGCATGTGCTGTTAGATCTATCTCTTGTGATATAAACTACGTTTCAAGCTCCACATACATATTTTACAGATCTATATAAATTAGAAATTGTAACAAAGTATCATAGTTTCGAGTTACATCGCATAATAAATCGTGGAAAATGCGCCAAATGTAGACGAGGAGACTACAATATTATGGTTCCTCACTCTGATCTGAAACCTATAACATACAGTACGTTTCTGATATTAATTTCACGGTATTCTCTTTTACAGGATGCGTTGAACTCCGGATATAAGCCAATGTCGACCTCGGACATATGGCAGTCACCTTCTAGCATAACATCAGTTTCAACAGGAAAACTAACTGATTCCAAGTCTAATCATCCCATAGTAAGACCACGTCGCCCACCTGCACCACCAGGCTCTTCATCCAAACCTGCGTCACTACAGGTTGAAATGTCTGTCCACAATTTGTCAAAGCTGAAGAGAACCCAAATAAATTCTGCTGATTATATTCATCCTCAATAAAGCTTGGCATGTTCTTCGAATTTGGACTCGAGATAGCAAATGCATACTGTTTGTCTGTCTCTGAATGATATTTTGTGTAAAACATGCACTCGATCGCTCATCAATACAGACAGCAGCAAGGAAGAAACTTGCTTAAGTACTCTGATCTACCATTTTATATATACCGTATACCGTTACAGTGTACATAAGCTACACAGATTTAGTTATTTTCATGTGGCGTGAATTGTGCAAAGAAATATAACAAGTACGTTCTAATATTTCGTAAGTGGCAAATCCCCATATTTCAGAACTGTGATATGTGTTTATGTCCTGTTTGGATGTGTTTATTTTATGTGTGAATTTATTTTCTGTCAATTTTGAACGCCATATTGTAAATACAACTTGTTTCTTTTCTATGGTCTTAAATGTTACTTTCGTAAAATAAAGTTATTATTATTATTATACTGACCAACTAGATAAAACGTTGAGGGTATGTATTTATAATTCGACCGTCGCATGTGTTGCTGAACAAATATTTGTAGGTAAATCTATAACAAATATTGCTTGTCAGAGTGATGATCTCGGAGATCAGTCCAGTAGATAGTGTAAGTCTTCAGGATAAAAGTGTTGCTTTTAAACGTCTGTATTCAGTTGTGTTGTTTAATGATGGTGCATTTTGTCGAAGCTCTACAGAGCTCAATATGTGAGAAAGTTGACAAAAGATTGTGAAATAATTGAACCATGTATAAAACTTGCTCAGTTGAATATCGGAGAGCGATTTGCTGTCCATATATATGTAAATGATACGAAATTGACTTTCCCGTGTAGCCTACATTACAACAATTTTGAAAAACAAACTGGTTTTATTTCAGAAAACATGTTACCATATTAAGCTGTCGCATTAAAATGCTCCCTTATCAATATTTAAAATAATGAAAATCAAAAAGATAACCGGTGTTGTGACAAATCAAAGAGTTGGACATTAAACATGTGATACAGTCGTATTCACGGACTTGCGCTCCCATCGACCAATATATATGTGGTTTGAATGGATGCAGCACGTGGAATTCTAGGCAAAGTGACTGTAATAAGTTTTAAAACGAAGTCTTCCACTTAATCGCATGTTAAGCAATAGTTTATTTTACTCCACGAAGAAGATGGCGTCGACATTCACAATTATAGTGTTAATCATTTGTCTACCAAGTCTGGTATGTTCTAGTTCTAAAAATCACGTGAGTAATATTTTTTCTTTTAGCATTGGATTCATTGTTTCAACAAAGACCTAAGGTCTTTGGTTTCAACAATGATCCAGTTGTTTTTCTTTCCTTATGTTGTAAATGTATATACGAGACGTGTATTAATTGATCAACTTATTAGGAAATATGAAAGTAACGGCTACTTGCAAGTATGGAAATATTACATACAATCGCGTGTTTGCAATACTTCGACTAAGGACTGGATAACTCCATTTTAAGCATGAAATAACACTTCGAAACTCGCGAAGAATTGTTTTAAGAAATGTAGTTGATATTTCTGAGAGAAATCTGCGTTTATTAATTACATCGTTAACCAATTTCTTTGGTTTAAGTGGATTCGTTTGTACCTGTTGGATGTTATTGCGTAGCAGAAAGCTATGGATGCTTAAATGATGACTTGAGAAAAGGTTACTGCGGCCGAAGATGCTGTATTGACAGTAAGTTACATTGTCATTTGCCTTTGTTAATTCAGTTAATGTGTTTGAACTTCGTAAATAGCGTCGCACTATTTATTCTGAAGGTAGTCATCATCGTCAGTAATCATTTTCCTCTAACATTACTGGTACTCTCACGATTTGATTACAGTAGTGGGCGCACGCAGCAGTCAGATAAACTTTATCATAAAGTTAGCCTGTTTGTACAATTACGATAAAAAGTTCATTTCGCTTAGTCAAGCTAGGATAAGAGCGTGTTTAGGTATGAACATTGTATGGTAGATGACTGGAGTTGAGTGAACATTTGAAATATTAAAGTATGACTGATTTCTGCTTCACTGAACGAATATGATCGTTAACCTTTAGGTAAATCGATCGATCCTGACACTGGTGAACGACCAAAGCAAAGGTGTAAATGCGTTAGTTCAACAGCTTGCCCAGCTGAACGTCCAAATGAAAGTGGTCTTATTGAATGTTGTCCATCTAGAATTGAACTCTAATGGAGCAAAAAAAAACACAGGTAACTACAAAATTGGATGACGCTTTTATAACCTATTTCATCTGAAATTTGTTTTTAAAAGAACATACATGTTGTAGGATGTTCATTAAATTTTATGCAATGTGTACGCAAGTTCGAACATAATATACTTTCTTCTGTATCAGTGAAAACAATTGCTGTTGCATTCACATTCCGGTAGGAAATAGACATTCAGAATCAGTGTGAAGTTGGCAGTATTGCCGATCTATCTGTCTTTCATTACAGCTAACATTTCGTGTGATGATGAGTAATGTTTCATTCTTTATTCATATTAAACGTCGTACAATGATTTGCTTTATTTGATGCTGCTTGTAATGTTGTTTCTTTTCAATTTCTTTATTGAAGATGTTGGAACTTTTTACAATTTAGTGCATGCTAAATGCCGACATACGGAGTTGTATTAAAACTCTTATTTCTGACTGCGTATTACAATGTACAGCTAATTACGCTAGCGGTTGTAGATACCTTTGATACAGCTATTGCAATTTCTTAAGTTACTTCACAACGGTACGATTTGTAAAAATATAGAAAAAAGGTAACTTTGTATCATTGTTATTGTGTCGGCGTTTCCTGTATTACGAAGTTAGGATTTCCTCTAATTAACGCAATACGTGCTAAAATATATGCCAAATAATTAAGGTTTTGGTTGCTGTCAAAATGTTTAGTGACTAGTACTTTTATCTAGATCTATGTTGTGGATGTAGTTTGTTAGAAAATGATGTGGTTTCTTGTTAGGTACATTTATATCGTTTATGTCTTAACTGGAAATTTTACATAATTCGATTTCAGAATATTGAACGTCAACAAAAACAACATTACCGGTCTATACACCATGCGGACATGAATGTGTCGGCAGGAATCTAGAAAATAGTTACATGACGATGATGTGAATATCCATAAATGTGAACACTTTTTTCAACAAACGTGAGCTTATTTCTATTTCATCATACATATATAAACCAGTTAGTGATGAAGAATAAGTGACAAGAGTGAATAAATACTACTATCTTATCATTCTAATCGACGTCAAATGTCCAACGAAAGGATAAATAGACAACGGAACACGTGTCGTTACTGATATTTATTTGATAAGACCTGCATATCAAATAAGATATTAACCCTCAAGTACAAATGTACTGAAAAAGAAACATAAACATTTATTTGATATCTGCGACCAATTAGCTACTTAATTATCTAGATAATTATGTGGTTATCACGTTAAAGAAACTAGATAACTACTTAATTAACTAGATAATTATGTGGTTAACTAGATAAGTATCGTGATAAATTTTCATGCCAGATAAATATCTTAACACGAAAAATGTCTGATAGTGATAACCACATAATTATCTAGTTAATTAAGAAGATAACTTGTGGCAGAAATATGCCACCATAGATGAGACCTGCATATCAAATAAGAATTAACCTTCAATCACAAACGTACTGAAAATGAAACATAAAATAATTCTACATTTGCAATCATAAATCAATAATTTTTAAAACATATATTAGTTGGAGGCATGAACATTGAAAAATAAAGTATCAACAACTAGCACATCCCAATCACAATCATATTCAAACATCTTTACAGATTGCGAAAAAAATTGTGACTTCATTAGAAACTTTTAATTGATTCAATGTTATTTTTTTGATGTTATTGCAAACCATTATGAGTAATAAAAAAATTCAGTGCAATAAAGTGTGTATAGATAAGTAAAGAAAAAATAAGATAAGATATCGATCTTTTCCAATATTTGAAATAATGTCCTAGGATTTTGAAATGTTTCTTGTATACACATAGCGTCGTCTATCAGTATCATGTTTCTTGAAAATCGACGAAATTCTACTGAATACTTTCTGTCAATGCAAGGACATCATTAAGAAAAATAACAATATAATAAGTGGTAGTCTTGCCAAAAAATAGAAGAAACCTTTACCAATGGACCTAGACATTTTACGATTACGTAACCGTTGAGTAGTGTGACACAGTGTGCTTATGATAAGCGGAAAACCTCACGTTAATTCCTTTGTAATTCATTTACATTTACAACTTTAGAAATCTAATTTTGATAAAGATAACAAAATTCCCCAAAATGACGATGCAACACATCAGAAGTCTGTGAAATTGTGTTAGAAAAAATAAAGGGAACGGTAGTGGAGTTGGCAAGTGGTAGGCCAATTCATTCGAAAGGCTGTGGGTTCAAACAACAAAGTGGCCAAAACCTACCTGACACATTATCATAGGAAACGAGTTCATGTACTTATTTTGTAGGAAGATGACTAGCGGGTGCTCTAAATTAGTAAAATGCTTTCATGGCGGTTGAATTTATTCATATCGATACATAATATTTTACCGATCGTTTTTCATGAATATTTTGTTCAACATAAATATAAAAAGCTTCGAAGACCACCGGCAATCCGCTACGCAGTGGCTTTTCAAGGCATCTGACATGATTCTGTTATTTCGTTTTCTACCAATCTTTTGATTTTATTTATGTTAAACCAACATATTTACTGATTAATGACACAGTATATAAATGTATTTCAGAATGTGAATTGCTTGTACATATGTAATTGTAAATATGGAAGTGATGGTTGTTTACAATACTACAGACTCACAGTGTTTTTAATTCTTGTAGTTCAATTCCACGTGTATCCGTTTTTTGCGATCACAGGTTGAATCACACTCTGTACCATCTGGTTACGAACGAGATGTTAAAAGGGTGTTAGAATTAAAATTATAATATAATAAAAACATAAAATATAACATCTTTATAATGGAAATATGCATATTGGGCCAAAATTCTTGTCCGGTTTCCTGAATTAACGGGTTTCCGGATTAAAGGGGTGATTTATATTGTAAAAAAGTAGGGGTTTCCGGATTAAAGGGGTTCCTGTTTAAAGGGGTTCCAGTGTACATTTTATTATAACATATAGATATAATCAAATACTACATTGTGTATATGTAGTATAATATAAGCTCAGAAAGTAAGAATGTTGTTAAAAATATGTCATTATTTATCCATGAAGCTTTTAACCTAAGAAATAAGTTATATTATAAATAAGTAATTCATTTGTATTGTATTTTCTCCTCGCTGTTCGATTATTTTCACATAATGTTTCAAGTTATTGTTATATGAGGAATTCCAATGGATAAGGTAACCTATGGAATAATGTTTAACATTCTGAACATGTTTTATTAAATGAAATGCTATTCGTTTTATTTCATAGTTCATAATAATGTTGCGTCTTTTATTATTTACATACAAGGTAATATGAAGTTTTCTTAAAATGTTTTGTTCGATTACAGGTCTGAAAACATAATTTTTTATCTTATTAAAGGTCGTATATATTTAGAAAGAAACATATCATTTAATTACAAAATGTTGTATTTTGCGTATACTTCCTTAAGAAGGAAAAAGACTGGTTCTGAAATATCGTATGTTTTTTTAAATTGAAAGATGATGCTCACTGTTAGATTTAAATATACTGCTCTAATTATGCTTTTTATAATGGTCACTGTACTAAATTTCATAGATATCAGTGCTCAAACGTTCGCGAAAAAAAGCTTTTATTGATTATCCAAAAGTTGCAGAATCTGACATAGGTCTTTCTCGAATTACGTCGACGATGGATTACTACCCAATACATTAAAATTTCTAAATAGGTGAAATGAGTCATTTTGTTTTTGTGCATTTTGATGTAAAAATCCATGATTATGTTTTGATAGAAAAGCCAATCAAACAGTTTACATGCATGTAGTTACAATCTTATGCACAAGAGCATTTTTCATTCTATTGAAAGCACACAATACAAGTACATGTACATGGCACCGAAAAGCGATTATATTTTACGTATTGGAGTATGTATTCATTTATGGGACGTTTTATGATATAAATATCTTATGAAATGCATTGTTTTCGATGTGTTCGCGGAAGTTTGACTTTAATTACTTAAAGTATTTTGCATAAATCATATTTATGTAGTGCTTTTTTATCCTGGCGGTGTGTACTTAACTTACTACTCGTGAGAATAGGCACCGAAAAGCACTCTAAATTGTTGTATATTGATATGATATCGTATATTTCTTACTTATTTATATATATATTCCACTTTGTTACTTCAGGTACATCATCACATATAATCCAAAACGACCTCCGAAAAGCAATACTGCGAAGTGTTTTATGATAGGGGGAGATAATCGTTTTAATGTTATGCAATAACAATTTGATCAAAGGATAATGGGTGTTGCTGTTTTTTGTTGCGCTTTTTTTTCCTAATAAATAATTAAGGGTTCAGATCAATTCTAATACTTAGTGTTAGATGTGATACACCAAAAACTGTCCAAATATTCCATATTAATAATGACTAAGAACTCATATTCACATATATATTAGAGGTAAGTATGGGCTTCAATAAGATATGGGCAATAACTCTGTATAATGTTCCGTTTTTGAGTTGCGTCTCTTGAAAAAAAACTAGTATTTATGAAATAAAGTGGTCAACAAAGTATGTTATCATGGCATTAAGAAAATATAAAATTCAATTGAGTGATTACATGTTTTAAATGAAATCCAGGGGTCAAACTTGACACATGTGATTTCAACAAATATGGACATTCAGTCGGTCATAATTCTTTAAGGTATATAATTAAGTATACACATATAGAACAATTTCTATCGTATTCATCAAAACGAACCAAATGATGTATCGTTTGCCATGTTTACGCGAAAAAAATAATTTTCGCAAAACAACACGTACCCTTACGAAATATTTTCGGGAAAAAAAGATTATCTCAGATTTTGCTAATTTCCTCTGGAATAATAGTTCAATCTAATACAACGTTCTTAAGAAAGGCAATAAATAACTTGTAAATATTTTTTATTATTTTTTTCCCTAGGTAGGGGTACGTGTTTTTATCAAAATGGTGAAAAATCACGGAAAAGTATCATCCTATGTCTATGACCTTAATGTAGCCTTGTGCAGTATCAAATAGCAATATTATGCATATAATTTAACAGAAGATATGTTTAACTTTGGAGAAACGGCGAAAAAAATATTTATTTTCCGCTTAAATGATGTTTTATTGTATATTATTAAGTACAGTATATGAAAATTATCAAAAGTGTGTCACAATTAACCCGCTATTTAGTTTATATGGTTCTAAATATTCCGTATATTGTATACATCTTTCATATCCTTTCAGATATATGTATATGTATAACCTACAAAACAAGACCTCAACCAGGTTCATACGTCATCTGTAGGTGTCAGGAGAGGTGACACATAGAGTTCCGGTAGCCGGAAATGAAGCGAATTCGCATATTATTAAGGGAGACAACTGGGCAGGATTTGAATCAATAAGTTTAAACTCTGCCGCGAGTTTGAGTTGTTTCCCTTGATATAACTAACACTATTTGCCAAGGTTTTAACCATTGTTAGAGAAACGCCGACAATAATATTAGTTCTCCGCTCAAATAATGTTTTATTGTATATTATTAAGTATATGAAAATTGACTAAAATGTGTCAAAAATTATGATAGATAATTTATTGCAAATTCAGTAAGCCAAAGGCCCATGTAAACATAAATACATGTACATACAATTTCATATTACGGACGGAACAAGTGGCAACTAGTCAATATCAAGAAAACGTATACATGTATCTTAATGTAAGAATTAATTGAAACGAAAGTTGCTTTAAAGAATACGAGAAGACGAGAAAAAAGAAGAAAGCGAAATCATTCGGCGGGGGCGGAGAAGGTTTGCAATATAATAGTGATTTGCTTGATATAACTTTTTGTAGGAACTAATGAAATGAGACAAACAGCAATTTGTAAACATAGAAAATAAACATACATCGTTAACATAACAACACAAAACATATATATTTACATTTGCTAGTTATATAATAACTACATTTCACACTGAAATTTGGTCAGTGAATCACATAATTGAAAAGCTTTGAATATGTAAATAATTCTTTAAGATTAGACATATTAGGACGTGACCAGTAATATTTTTTTATGTATTTCTTGCGTAGATCAATATATAAAGAACATTCTAAAATAAAGTGATACTCGTCTTCAATTTTGTTGCAGATTAAACATTTTCTGTCATCTATTGGGATACTTCTAGGTTTATGCCATCTACCGGACTCTATTTTTAAATGTTGCGATGATACTATTAATCTTGACATCGCGATCCTAAATTTACTAATATTAATAGATTTCAGATAAAATTGATACTCAAAATTAATAACAGATTTAAAGAAATGCGCCCTACTCGAGTTTTCCAAACGACCAATTTTGAATACTAGTGTCCATAAGTCGTTGTTTAAAAATGTTTAAAATACTTTATTAGTGTCACCAACGGTTTGTGCTAACCAAACCTCGTAAAAACCTAATTCAGACAAAAGATTACGGACTAATGTATTCCATGAAGTTTTATTTGGAAAGACAAGAAGAATCTTCTTTCAGCACGTTGTATATAATTTTACAAAATTTAATTTTACTACATGATTGTATTTTCAGCCAATATTTAATTATTCTGATGTAACTATATCTAAAACACCGTATACAAAGTTATTCTGAGTACATCTTTTAACGTTTAAAATTCGTTTACAGTATTGTGTATATACCCGTTCTACATTACTTGCTTTGTGAAAACCCCACACTTCACAGGAATAATTCATAATAGGCACAATCAATTTGTCAAAGAGCTCTAATTTATGACTAACATATACATAAGGAAAATTAAGAAGATATCTGTTTAATTTAAAAATTGCTTTTTGTGCTTTACCTGCTAGAGAACAGTGTGTTATATTAAAGGATCCATCCTGTGTAAAAACTATACCTAGATACGAAAAAGAACTTACAATTTCTACAATTTCGCCACCGAAAGTGAATTTAGTATCGTATCAATTAATCAATCTCAAAAAAAATATTCTTTTATTAATAAGTCATTGGTGAAATCCTATTCAAGGATCCTCTACACAATTATAATGATGATGATGATGATAATAATCATGTACTAAGTACCGGTAGGTTAATTGGACACTTCCTGCTGTATAGTGTCAAATACCACAAGTATATTTGATTTCTACTGATATACATAAAGGAATAGCTATGGCTAGAGTAATATGTATGTATTATTCACTTTCTAATGCGCATGCTATACTCAGTTACTTATTAATAATGTTGTTAGACTCGCAGTATTTACCATTGACAAAAATGTTCTGTGCTTATGACAACTTAAAACTGAACTGTGATGTGAACTTGCTTGTAACTGTCAGATCTTGCCTAATTATGATACGGTTTGATAGATAACTAACAAACTCTGGCTTGTGTTGCTTATTTTGTATTGTATTCAACCATTTTGAATGCTGAAAACATTAATGAATAAGAATGAATATTCCACTATGCTTCATTCCTTTGCAAATAACTTGTTACATTGTGAGCGTCATTTGTTTGTACAATGGTATTGCCAAAGCGCATTAAATTGTAATTTGTGATATTTAAGCTGGAAGCTATTAAATTCCCATTTTGAATTCAATTTACCTCTGAAATGTAGCATTGTTTCAATATTTGAATAGCCTTTATACTTGTACAAATACAGTTGTACAAATTTTTATTATGTTCGTTGAAAGGAAAGCATGTAGTCGCTGCATGTACGTCCATCACACGCTTGTTTAGAGAACAATTCAAAATGCACTGAAGCGATTTAATGATGGATATAAGTCGTTGCATAATTATGTTCTTCTTTATGTATTAAAAGAAGTACAATTAGTGTAACTGCTTGACCGGAGTAACAATCCAAAAGCACTGATAGGGTTGAAATGAAAATGTTGATCATACATAGATAGTGTATTAGAGGAAGTGTGAACAAGAGTCATAATCGAATCTCGAGTCATTGGAGAAATATCCTCATTATCCCCCTTTATATTTTATAATGAGTATCGTACACGCTTGTCCAGAGAATAACTTTCTGAGGGGATTTTAATTAAACTCTACTAGATATATATTGGTGAGGGGAAGCGTTTAGCAAAGGACTCGTTCCCCCTTCATTTAGCCATTGCATAGTTATCTCCCCTTTAGGTTGTATTATGGATGTATATATACATGTAAGAAATAAGAATAACAGCACAGGTTAGAAACTCATCTGCTAACAAAATCGGCAAGATGTTATAATTCTTTCCCTATCGCCTCCTCAAAACCATTTGTCATTCACTTGATAAAGCCCTGTTCAATGTGCAACCATAGGTTCCAGCGATACGTTTGATAGTAAAATCGTACCAGACTAATGGACTGTATCATAAGTCATTTAATTATAACATTTTGACGCAATTGCTCAACACTTGTATAACAATTTCTTACTACAGAAATGTACATGTTAGTTTGCTAGCCGTCACAGCATGTCATGAGCTAAGCTACCAACACAGACTTATTGTTGTCTTCAGAGTAATACACTACTGAATATTTAAATCTATCGATGTTATAATGCGTTGCATAATCTTTTGGTTACAGATGGTTCTTGTATGGTTAACACGGAAAGTTCGGATTCTGTTTATATGTTGGACCCCTGTAATTGCACAACTTACTACAAGTTGGCATCCTTAGTAAATGGAACAAAGGAACGGCTCAGTTGTAAATCTTCGGAACTGTGGAACCATATTGATGATGAATGTCGACAAAGGAACTTTGTGTTGAAAAATAATCTTTGCAATGAAAGGATACCTTGGGATCGATGTTTTGAAATATCTGGCAAGTACTCATTTGGTGACTGGCAAATTATATATATATGTGTTTCTTCAGTATACATGTAATTATCTGTTTGCTAATGCATTGTACTGATACAGTCGTGAAAGATACATAACATTTTGCCTCAATGGGTCGTCCTTAATGTTTTTCATTTATTTTGTCATTCGATTCTTGTTCCTTAAATGTGATTTATATAAATAACATATACTATCATGTGTTATTCTTTAGTATTACCTTTCATGAGTCTGCCTTGGTTTATATGTATTACAACAGTATAATATCTGGTTTAGATTTATTCAATGTCTGTAATGAATAACAGATGTGCTACTTGACCTGTAATAATTTTAAATAAAAATGTTTTTAATTTTAAACCAAGTGGACAAAGGGAAATAAGCATGTTTTATATGTATCAAATATGATGGTATTAAGTGTGGAATAATTGTGTTACCTTTTTCAGATAGTGAGAAAATCAAGATTGAGAACCAATGTGTACGAGATGGATTCTTCAAACCATCCACAGGAGATGCATTCTTCATTAACAATATTCAGCATCGACTACTTCCTAGAGAAAGTCAATTGGCTAACCTGGAACTAGTATTTGCCTCAATGGTTGCTGGATCGGTGATAACATTAATGATGATTGCACTTTTAGTGACATTGTGTGATTGGAAATACTTCAGGTAATGCACATTTGTACCCCGTATGTCGCGGCTTTCCATGCGTCTTCCATCGAGTTAAAATTGTACTTGAAATAAATAATTCCGTAGCTGAAATTTTTAATCTCGATAAACCACATTATAAACGTTCCATGGAGTATTATGTTTATTAATGCTTTCATGTAAATACATCGTTAACAAATCCCGATTCTTGAATTGGTAATGAGCACTCACTATATGTTTCTGATGTTACATTTGTTGCCAATTTCTGTCTCAATACTGTCTTGGACTTGATTTTGTAATACGAGAAATATTGATGTTTTGTTTGAACGAAAGCTCGGTTGTGTTTGACCATTTTTGCATATCGTATGTCAAATGTTACGAGTACATCTAATTTTTCTCTGATATTTCAGCAATATTAAGTTACCAAGTTTCTTATCAAGAGAATTCAGACGTAAATCAAAGGCGACTGTTGTTCAGCCAAACATAACAGAAGTAGACAACGTGTCTGTAGTGTATGAAGATGTTGAGGAATATGACGAGGCAAGTTACTAGTGCATGTACTATTAGGTCTATCTCTTGTGATATAAACTACGCTTCAAGCTCCACATACATATTTTACAGATCTATATAAATTAGAAATTGTAACAAAGTATCGTAGTTTCGAGTTAGATTGCATAATGAAGTATGGAAAATGCGCCAAATGTAGCCGAGGAGACTACAATAGTATGGTTCCTCACTCTGAACAGAAACCATAGCATACAGTACGTTTCTGATATTAATTTCACGGTATTCTCTTTTACAGGATGCGTTGAACTCAGGATATAATCCAATGTCGACCTCGGACAGTCGGCAGTCACCTTCTAGTAGAACATCAGTTTCAACAGGAAAACCAACTGATTCCAAGTCTAATCCTCCCATAGTAAGACCACGTCATCGCCCACCTGCACCACCAGACTCTTCATCTAAACCTGCGTCACTACAGGTTGAAATGTCTGTCCACAATTTGTCAAAGCTGAAGACAACCCAAATAAATTCTGATGAATATATTCATCCTCAATAAAGTTTGGGATGTTCTTCGAATTTGGACTCGAGATAGCAAATGCATACTGTTTGTCTGTCTCTGAATGATATTTTGTGTAAAACATGCACTTGGTCGCTCATCAATAGAGACAGCAGCAAGGAAGAAATTTGCTTGTTTACTCTGATCTACCATTTTATATATATACCGTTTTCTAGTACGTTTACCGGTACTTACCCTATTAAGTACTCGTTAAAAAAATAATATGGATATGTATGGTTTACTATCAAATACACAGTGTACATAAGCTACACAGATTTAGTTATTTTCATGTGGCGTGAATTGTGCAAAGAAATATAACAAGTACGTTCTAATATTTCGTAAGTGGCAAATCCCCATATTTCAGAACCGTAGTTTATTATGACGTGATATGTGTTTATATCATGTTTGGATGTGTGTTTATTTTATGTGTGAATTTATTTTCTGTCAATTTTGAACGCCATATTGTAAATAAAACTTGTTTCTTTTCTATGGTATTAAAGGTTACTTTCGTAAAATAAAGTTATTATTATTATTATACTGACCAACTAGATAAAACGTTGAGGGTATGTATTTATAATTCGATCGTCGCTTGTGTTGCAAATATTTGTAGGTAAATTTATTTGTTTAATGATGGTGCATTTTGTCGAAGCTCTACATAGCTCAATATGTGAGAAAGTTGACAAAAGATTGTGAAATAATTGAACCATGTATAAAACTTTCTCAGTTGAATATCGGAGGGCGATTTGGAGATATGATGTCCATATATATGTAAATGATACGAAATTGACTTTCCCGTGTACATTACAACAATTTTGAAAAACAAACTGGTTTTATTTCAGAAAACATGTTACCATATTAAGCTGTCGCTTTAAAATGCTCCCTTATCAATATTTAAGATAATGAAAATCAAAAAGATAACCGGTGTTGTGACAAATCAAAGTGTTTGACATTAAACATGTGATACAGTCGTATTCACGGACTTGCGCTCCCATCGACTAATATATATGTGGTTTGACTGTCTGGGTGCAGCACGTGGAATTCTAGGCAAAGTGGCTGTAATAAGTTTTAAATCGAAGTCTTCCACTTAATCGCATGTTAAGCAATAGTTTATTTTACTCAAACAAAGAAGATGGCGTCGACATTCACAATTATAGTGTTAATCATTTGTCTACCAAGTCTGGCATTTTCTAGTTCTAAATCACGTGAGTAATATTTTTTTCTTTTAGCATTTGATTCATTGTTTCAACAATGATCAAGTTGTTATTGTTTCCTTGTGTTGTAAATGTATATACGAGACGTGCATTAATTGATCAACTAATTAGGAAATATGAAAGTAACGGCTACTTGCAAGTATGGAAATATTACATACAATCGCGTGTTTGCAATATTTCGACTAAGAACTGGATAAGTCCCATTTTAAGAATGAAATAACACTTCGAAACTCGCGAATAATTGTTTAATGAAATGTAGTTGATATTTCTGAGAGAAATCTACGTTTATTTAATTACATCGTTAACCAATTGCTTTGGTTTAAGTGGATTCGTTTGTACCTGTTGGATGTTATTGCGTAGCAGAAAGCTATGGATGCTTAAATGATGACTTGAGAAAAGGTTACTGCGACCGAAGATGCTGTATTGACAGTAAGTTACATTGTCATTGCCTTTGTTAATTCAGTTATTGTGTAACTTCGTAAATAGCATCGCACTATTTATTCTAAAGTTAGTCATCATCTTCAGTAATCATTTTCCTCTAACATTACTGGTACTCTCACGATTTGATTACAGTAGTGGGCGCACGCACCAGTCAGATCACTTTTATTTAGCCTGTTTGTACAATTACGATAAAACGTTCATTTCTCTTAGTCAAGCTAGAATAAGAGCAGTAATTTTCAGATGTGTTTAGGTATGAACATTGTATGGTAGATGAATGGTGTTGAATGAACATTTGAAACATTGAAGTATGACTGATTTCTGCTTCACTGAACGAATATGATCGTTAACCTTTAGGTAAATCGATCGATCATGACACTGGTGAACGACCAAAGCAAATGTGTAAATGCGTTAGTTCAAGTTCAACAGCTTGCCCAGCTGAACGTCCAAATGAAAGTGGCAGATGCTCTGGTCTTATTGAATGTTGTCCGTCTAGAATTGAACTCTAATGGAGCAAACAAAACACAGGTAACTACAAACTTGGATGACGCTTTTATAGCCTATTTCATCTGAAATTTGTTTTTGCCGATCTATCTGTCTTTCATTACAGCTAACATTTCGTGTGATGATGAGTAATGTTTCATTCTTTATTCATATTAAACGTCGTACAATGATTTCCTTTATTTGATGCTGCTTGTAATGTTGTTTCTTTTCAACTTCTTTATTGAAGATGTTGGAACTTTTTACAATTTAGTGCATGCTAATTGCCGACATAAGGAGTTGTATTAATACTCTTATTTCTGACTGCGTATTACAGCTTATTACGCTAGCGGTTGTAGATACCTTTGATACTGCTATTGCAATTTCTTACGTTACTTCACAACGGTACGATTTGTAAAAATATCGAAAAAAAGGTAACCTTGTATCATTGTTATTGTGTCGGCGTTTCCTGTATTACGAAGTTAGGATTTCCTCTAATTAACGCAATACGTGCTAAAATATATGCCAAATAATTAAGGTTTTGGTTGCTGTCATATTTTTTAGTGACTAGTACTTGTATCTAGATCTATGTTGTGCATGTAGTTTGTTAGAAAATGATGTGGTTTCTTGTTAGGTACATTTATATCGTTTATGTCTTAACTGGAAATTTTACATAATTCGATTTCAGAATATTGAACGTCAACAAAAACAACATTACCGGTCTATACACCATGCGGACATGAATGTGTCAGCAGTAATCGAGACAATAGTTACATGACGATGATGTGAATATCCATAAATGTGAACACTTTTTTCAACAAACGTGAGCTTATTTTTATTTCATCAGAGAATAAGTGACAAGAGAGAAGATTGAATTAACGGAATTAACGGATTATGCTTACACGGCGTTTGCCGTGTCCAACCTTATAAAGCATATACTTGTAAGTGCTGTGAATACAAAGTTAAGATAATTGGTGAATAAATACTACTATCTTATCATTCTAATCGACGTCAAAGGTCCAACGAAAGGATAAATATACAACGGAACACGTGTCGTTACTGATATTTATTTGATAAGACCTGCATATCAAATAAGATATTAACCCTCAAGTACAAATGTACTGAAACAGAAACATAAACATTTATTTGATATCTGCGACCAGTTAGCTACTTAATTATCTAGATAATGATGTGGTTATCACGTTAAAGAAACTAGATAACTACTTAATTAACTAGATAAGTATCGTGATAAATTTTCATGCCAGATAAATATCTTAACACGAAAAATGTCTGATAGTGATAACCACATAATTATCTAGTTAATTAAGTAGATAACTTGTGGCAGAAATATGCCACCATAGATGAGACCTGCATATCAAATAAGAATTAACCTTTAATCACAAACGTACTGAAACTGAAACATAAAATAATTCTACATTTGCAATCATAAATCAATAATGTTTAAAACATATTAGTTGGAGGTATGAACATTGAAAAATAAAGTATCAACAACTAGCACATCACAATCACATTCAAACATCTTTACAGATTGCGAAAAAAATTGTGACTTCATTTGAAACTTTTAATTGATTCAATGTTATTTGTTTTGATGTTATTGCAAACCACTATGAGTAATAAAAAAAATTCAGTGCAATTAACTGTGTATAGATAAGTAAAGAAAAATAAGATAAGATAAATATAAAAAAAAATTCATAAGGAAACATTTTTATCATTGATTTGAAACAAATAAATGTAATGCATGGTTTTAGTAAACTTGATAGAGCATCACGGGAAAGGGAAGGCCACATTCACAAATCATGGCTATCCCAAATACACCAAATTACTAGACGACATGAAAAATGATAGCTGTAAATGACATAAAATAGGGGGGGGGATATACATAAGCGGTAAAGCTGAGGCATGGAAATTGAAGGAGTTGTCAACAACCGAGATAGAATGAGGTAAAACAATCAAAATGACGTCCCTATGACGACTTGTGTACAGAAATATTATTTATTTTTTAAAATACAACATAGTATATATTTGTTTCAGTATGTTAATTGTAAACAAGCTATAGCGATGTCTGAACAGTTTTTGTGTTTCTTGAATGAAAGCGTGTTGAATGATTAGTATAAGAATGAAAAAAGCAAAGAAAGCGATATAAAGAAAACATTACATAAAAAGTAAAACAAAAACCACAACATTAATATTACGTTATTTTAGACTAATATATAAGTCACATTTCTCTCATGACGTTGGAACATCAGTTTTAATCACTTAGTGATAAAAACAGTAAAAAAAGTATCGATCTTTTCCAATACTTGAAATAATGTCCTAGGATTTTGAAATGTTTCTTGTATACACATTCTATCAGTATCATGTTTCTTGAAAGGCGACGAAATTCTACTGAATACTTTCTGTCAATGCAAGGACATCATTACTGAAAAGAAAAATAAGAATATAATAAGTGGTAGTCTTGCCAAAAAATAGAAGAAACCTATACCAATGGACCTAGACATTTTACGATTACGTAACGGTTGAGTAGTGTGACACAGTGTGCTTATGATAAGCGGAAAACCTCACGTTAATTCCTTTGTAATTCATTTACATTTACAACTTTAGAAATCTAATTTTGATAAAGATAACAAAATTCCCCAAAATAGTGATGCAACACATCAGAAGTCTGTGAAATTGTGTTAAATAAAGGGAACGGTAGTGGAGTTGGCAAGTGGTAGGCCAATTCATTCGAAAGGCTGTGGGTTCAAACAACAAAGTGGCCAAAACCTACCTGACACATTATCATAGGAAACGAGTTCATGTACTTATTTTGTAGGAAGATGACTAGCGGGTGCTCTAAATTAGTAAAATGCTTTCATGGCGGTTGAATTTAATATCGATACATAATATTTTACCGATCGTTTTTCATGAATATTTTGTTCAACATAATATAAAAAGCTTCGATAACCACCGGCAATCCGCTACGCAGTGGTCTTTCAAGTTAGACATCTGACATCAAAAACATTGTAACATGATTCTGTTATTTCGTTTTCTACCAATCTTTTGATTTTATTTATGTTAAACCAATATATTTACTGATTAATGACACAATATAAAAATGTATTTTAGAATGAGAATTGCTTGTACATATGTAATTGTAAATATGGAAGTGATGGTTGTTTACAATACTACAGACTCACAGTGTTTTTAATTCTTGTAGTTCAATTCCACGTGTATCCGTTTTTTGCGATCACAGGTTGAACCACACTCTGTACCATCTGGTTACGAACGAGATGTTAAAAGGGTGTTAGAATTAAAATTATAATATAATAAAAACATAAAACATAACATCTGTAAACCTTAGCAGAACGGATCGAATAGAATACGCCATGTACTCGTATTATTCAGAGAATTGTTTATACATATGCCGTTCCTGTGTAAATGAAGTCAATATTGCTCTAACTCTACAAGACAGTTTCTTCTTGGAAGATTTGGTTCGTGAACGAGACTTAAAATCTAAATACTTGTATATGGTGACACACTTTCTGATCGGGAAGCACTAAAGATGAATTCCCTGATTTCTATTACGTAAATTTACTAGGCAGTTTCTCCTAATCTTCGTTTCACACATTTCATACAAAACCGAATCAATATTGAACGAGTGGACGAAAAAACGACAACGACCATTTATTATTTTTTATCTTTAAATGGCTTGCATAAATATCACATACTCATTCGAACTGGACATACATTTCAGAGTTTTAAGTAACGGAATAAATATTTTGTTTTAAACAATGTAATAGTATCTAGCATGAAAAACTCGTATTCGACTTTGAATGAATCAAAACTCTTAATAATGTCATCGTAAGGAAATGTTGCATTTTATCAATAAGCGACTAGAAAATGTTTCCACATCATATGGAATACATGTAATTTCGAATTTTTACGGTTAGCTATAAAAATAATAAAATAACATTTTAAATGAACATAATTAATTATTTGGACTTTTATTATACTCTACTACCTAGACACAACGAGCGGTTGTATTGGTGTAAAGCAAGTTCAAATGTCAATATAACGACAAATACTTACGACATTCTCCATTGTGTTGAACTTTATTATTTCCACATTGACATTTTTTTTTCTGAGAATCGCAAGTCATGTCATCATCATCATTGTTTCCGCCTGTAGTCGGATGACATGGAGCGCATGGACCAGTCCCAACTGTTGAAAAAATAAAATAAATGCCTGCAAATGGACTTAAAAACCGAGTAAGGAAGGCTTGCTTAGCGAGTCCTGGAATAATTGGCTTTTTTTATCGGGTTTTATGCCGTTTCTTTCCACGCATTTTAGTCATATACGGCGACTAGTTGACCTTACCAGTTTTCTGAAATCAATTATCAACCAGTACTAACTTGCTCTTCCGCAAGCAACTGACAACCTCTCCACACGAGGAGGAAAACCGTAGCCAAATTTTCTCGGAAGAACGTAACCTGCTCAACCCGATAGTCGAACCCCGATCAGCCGAGTGACAGTGTAGTGCTCTTACAATGAGCTGGTCGTGGGAGTCGTCCTGGCAAAATAGAATTGAGGAACGGAAGAATGCGAAGTACGGACTTTACACACATATGTGAACGCTTTCAACGGTTTAATATCATTAATAAAGAAAGTGTGAGCTCTTTGCAGCAGCCTCTTCTCTTTGCATTCAGGAATAACCACTGCCATCATCAACATATCCTTCCCTACCTAGAACTTTCAAATTAATCAGGCATGTATATGTCACTAGTTACCGATAAACAAATAATGAACAAAATAAGTTTTTTGTGATCATATTTGACAACAGGGTTTAAAAGTTACAAATGGTGACGAAGAATCTTGTTTCTACAACGCCAGTTGTGGCCGAGCAGAATGAGACCGGTTACGTTGTTGCAAACATTTAAGTATTTATACATGATTGAAAGCTTATTACGTCGACGGAATCATTTGTCCGATCATTTCGTTTCTCGACATGTTTCGTCTGGAATAATCCTGTTTATGGTCATTTGGTTGTTGGTGAGTGGTGGCAGAGATTCAACTAGTGGTGTGGTCGAAATAAGTCCAATTTCTGTGTTAAGGTTGGGAAAATTGCAGACGCATTGATATCCTACAGTTTCTTATGCATAGAAGGATTCAGTAATATATTATTGAATATATTCTTTATAGCAAATGGTAAATCAATGGAAAATGAATCAAATTGTAATAATGATTTAGTTTTGTACTAAATCTGAATAATGTGTAATAATCGAAACTTACCACACATAGTACCATCCCACGTGAAATCGGACGAACACTGACAGACATTACCATTACAGACTAATGCAGGATCATCTGCACATGTATCAGGGTCAGTGTTACAGGCAGATCCGTAAGACGAGCCATCTGAAATTAACCGGTAGCAAAACGATAATGTAAGAAATTAGGACCATCTATTATTATGAAGACGTCAAGTAGTAAAGGTTAAATGTTGTCTAAGGGCTACAGTTACTACTGCTTACAAACGACGAAATATTATAAATACTGGGTATGTTGATAGTAGCGATCATGCACCTCAAATAAGTCCATACCAAATCGAATCTATGTTTAGCGCCCTCGGGCTGGTAGGGTTTCGACTGCATGGTAAAAAGAAAACCCGAACATCAGAGGCTAAAATGTATCGTGTACTTACAGGACTTCAGTTTTGTTGTTGTTATAGGTTATGAAGTGAACCTCTTAAATGTGTGACTGTTAGACATTGACGTTTTATTTTGGAGTTTAATCTCTATGTTCTTGAATTGAACTGTTTTTTTAATTTCTTTTACTATTACATATAGTCTCAGTACAGATTTACTTTGTCAATAGCGTTAAACATTTTTTAATGTAACAACACCCTTTTTCCTGTTCATTCCGTTAAAAATACAAATCATGGGGGCAAATATGTGTTTGCTTGTAGTGACATTTATGAAGGAAAGTAGCATTTATTCAGCCATTTTAGTTTTTCACATGTGTATTCTTTCTATTACTATCATAAAGTACTTTCCACCTTATAGACTGTACATATGCATAGTATACATTTGTTGCCAATACGTGGATAGAGTTTTCATTTGTAAGACAGTTATCATTTCGAAAATGTTATTGAAAAGCAATTTTCAAAACCTCACAATTTGTTTCATAAAATCTAGTCATTTACCTAGTAACTTTGTGTAATGGTTTATTTTGTTTTACATATTATTGTTCAAATACATTGTTTGCCACGAAAAATGTTGTAGATGACAAAAATAAACTTAGTTTTTTATGGACAATTTTCTGTTGTATTGTCTGCGTGGTAATTAGATTTTGAAAAAAAACGAACCTGACGCTTTATATAGATTCAAATTAGTATAGCCTACATCACATACATCCAAATACAAGTACGTAGCTTTTGTCTAAGTTAAAAGAGATATTTCGCGATACTTACAACAATTGGTACCAATCTGCACTTGTCCTTGTGGACATTGACACACATTGATTAATCCACACACCAGACATGGTAAACAATGAGAATTTTGTTGACAAGGATCGCCGATGCTTCCGTCATCTAAAAAATATCGCGGTAAAGCATATCACCATTTTATAATAAATGAATAAATGTAATGCAATGTTCTGCACTTAAGGATCTTTGACATACAAACAAACAAGGCCAGTTGATCAGTTTATGTGCTCTTTTATGAAAAATGCATTGTCCGACCTTCGAACGTTTATTCCATGACAAATATCTTTCAAAAACAGCGTGTATGAATTCATAAGGTAGAGTCTACTAGGTGCTCTTACGTTAAATGCACTGTCCCAACTCATCTATATAAACGCATACACAATCAACGCATTGCTTCAGATCCGTACGTAACGAAATTCTGATGAAAAAAGTAATACAAATGGACTCTTACGATCAATGCACAGGAACACATCATTTGTGAAATAGCCAGACGCATTGCGCTAGTAAAAGTCAAATTGTATGCAATTACGGTTTATACTGAAAAATGATGAAAAACTAAAACAGGGTTATTCCTGTTTTCTAATTCTGAGTCCGGATGGCAGCGTAATATTGTTCGCAGTAATAGCAATCTATCTAAGTAAGACTAGGGACAGGCTCCACAGGAAAAAAAGCCATTTTCTAGCACGTTTATGATGCTATCTGGTGGCATTTTCACAAACAAACGAGTAGATTTTGAAGTGATAGAATCTGTATATGCAGAATCACCACTCAATCAGCAAACAAATGCTTATCATTAATCAACTACAAGAGTCTTACTTCTTTGATAACTTTACGTACACAACTGTGTACGGGTAGCTACGCGCTTGCTAACTGTTCATATTAGATTAATACGTTACGAAATTATGATAATAATAAGTAATAAAAGTGGACTCGTACAATCGACGCATTGGCCAACATCATTTGTGAAAAAGCCCGACGCACAAACGCATACATCATTATCGCACTGTACATTAGAACCCAGACAGGTCTCGTTTGTAGTGCAGCTGTTCCCAAGGCAACTCACTGAAAGAACCAAAATGAAGTAAATCTCCATACACAGGTACATATTTTACGATGAGTGATTAAACATATGATTGGAAACTTTCACAGGCAAATTGTGGTTTTGTAGAATAGAAAATAGTCTCACAAGATCCCATTCCAATTATAGTTTCGCTTAAATATGCATAACCATTTCAACATCTCTGTTCAAATAGCTAAACTCTGACCTTTGATTTGCTGTAAATACAATAAAAAAATCAGACTCGGGCAATCCGAATTCATTCGCGTCCATTCGATAAACAGGTACCAGAAAATTTTGAAATTCTTAGTCACTTTCCGCAGAAAATGACATTTTGTACTTGGTTTTGCGAAACAGATATTTTCTTTTTGTCACTTGCAACCGTGTTTTAAAGGAATTTTATGGACACAGAAGTAGTGTTTTGTAGATTTGAACCAATTGTGTGTCTTAAGAGTTCGACCCATGTTAAATTATATTGAGTCAACAAAACTATTAAATTGCAAAGCAACGCATTGTACATAGGTATTATTCTTATCACCATTGGAATCATATCATATGCAGCCAAAATTGTGCGCAGTGTAGATGTGTTTGTGTTATTTTAAATGAGGTAATTTAATGCTTTGGTACAATAGTTGGTGATTTTTTCCGTGTTCGAGATCTCTAATATCAATGTGTCTTCAGTTCATACATAACTGTTCAGACATTCGTAGTAGCTAGAATGCCATACTCGCAACAAGTGTGTATCAAACATTGTAGTTTAAATATATCACGACTGTTTCAACTAACAATGCAATATCGTAATCGCACTCTTCCGTTCATATCACTCGTTAAATACTACACGTGTTGATAGTAATTTACTTACAGCATTCATCATCATCCTGTAAATATCCTGAAGAACATTGACAAACATTGTTTGAACCACAAACCAGAGTTAATAAACAATCCAAATCATCATCACAAGGATCACCGAAGTGTCCGTCATCTGAAAACAATGTACGTTAAATACATTTAAACGTATCATTAATTTAGTAAACAATACACTGTATGTGATAACATAACCTGGCAGAGTTGGTGACAGAAATGTAATAACCCTGTTATTTTTAGTAACAGCTCTTATGTTTAGACTGAATTTTACATTGCGCTTGTAAAAGTCAAATTGTATGTAATTACGGTTTATAAATACTGAAAAATGATGGAAATCTAAAACGGCATTATTCATGCTTTCTTATTCTGAGTCCGAATGGCAGCATAGTTTTATTCGTAGTATTAGTAATCTATCTAAATATGACTAGGGACAGAAGCTTCACCGGAAAAAGCCATTGTTTTGAACGTTAATTATGGTATCTGGTGGCATTTTCACATACAAAAGAGTAGATTTTCAAGTGATAGAATCTATATATTTAGAATCACCACTCAAAGAGCAAACAAATGTTTATCATTAATTGCACTACAAGAGCCTTACTTCTTTGATAACTTTATATACACAACTCCGAACGGGTAGCTAAGCGCCTACTTACTGTTCGTATTAGATTATTACGCTACGAAATTCTGATAATAATAAGTAATAAAAATGGACTCTTACAATCGATGCATTGGCCAACACCATTTGTGAAAAAGCCCGACGCACAAACGCATACACCCTTATCGCACTGTACATTAGAACCCAGACAGGTCTCGTTTGCAGTGCAGTTGTTCCCGAGGCAACTCACGTTCCCAAGGCAACTCACTCTCACTGAAAGAACCAAAATTAAGTAAATCTCCATACACAGGTACATGTTTTACAATGAGTGATTAATTATATGACTAGAGACTTTCTAAGACAAATTGCGGTTTTGTAGGAGGATAGAAAATAGTCTCACAATATCCAATTCCAATTATAGGTTCGCTTAAATATGCATAACCATTTCAACATCTCTGTTCAAATAGCTAAACTCTGACTTTTGTTTTGCGTTTATACTATATAAAAGAATCAGACTCGGGCAATCCGAATTCATTCGCGTCCATTCGAGAAACGGGTACGATAATATTTTGAAATACTTAGTCACTTTCCGCAGAAAATGACATTTTGTACTTGGTCTTGCGGATTAGATGTTTTCTTTTTGTCACTTGCAATCGTGTTTTAAAGGAATTTTATGGACACAGAAGTAGTGTTTTGTAGATTTGAACCAATTGTGTGTCTTAATAGTTCGACCCGTGTTAAATTATATTGAGTCAACAAAAATATAAAATTGCAAAGCAACGCATTGTACATAGGTATTATTCTAATCACCATTTGAATCATATCACATGCAGTCAAAGTTTTGCCATGGTAGATGTGTTTGTGTTATTTAAAATGAGGTACACTAGTTGGTGATTTTTTCCGTGTTCGAGATCTCTAATATCAATGCGTCTTCAGTTCATACATAACTGTTCAGACATTCGTAGTAGCTAGAAAGCCATACTCTCAACCAGTTTGTATCAAACATTGTAGTTCAAATATATCACGACTGTTTCAACTAACAATGCAATATCGTAATCGCACTCTTCCGTTCATATCACTCGTTAAATACTACACGTGTTGATAGTAATTTACTTACAGCATTCATCATCATCCTGTAAATATCCTGAAGGACATTGACAAACCTTGTTTGAACCACAAACCAGAGTTAATAAACAATCCCAGTCATCATCACAAGGATCACCGAAGTGTCCATCGTCTGAAAACAATGTACGTTAAATACATTTAAACGTATCATTAATTTAGTAAACAATTCACTGTATGTGATAACATTACCTGGCAGAGTTGGTGACAGAAATAAAATTACCCTGTTATTTTTAGTAACAGCTCTTATGTTTAGACTGAATTTTACATTGCGCTAGTAAAAGTCAAATTGTATGTAATTACGGTTTATACTGAAAAATGATGAAAAACTAAAACGGCATTATTCATGCTTTCTTATTCTGAGTCCGAATGGCAGCATAGTTTTATTCGTAGTATTAGTATTCTATCTAAATATGACTAGGGACAGAAGCTTCACCGGAAAAAGCCATTATCTGGAACGTTTATGATGCTATCTGGTGGTATTTTCACAAGCAAAAGAGTAGATTTTGAAGTGATAGAATCTGTATATGCAGAATCACCACTCAATCAGCAAACAAATGCTTATCATTAATCAACTACAAGAGTCTTACTTCTTTGATAACTTTACGTACACAACTGTGTACGGGTAGCTACGCGCCTGCTAACTGTTCATATTAGATTAATACGTTACGAAATTATGATAATAATAAGTAATAAAAGTGGACTCGTACAATCGACGCATTGGCCAATATCATTTGTGAAAAAGCCCGACGCACAAACGCATACATCATTATCGCACTGTACATTATAACCCAGACAGGTCTCGTTTGTAGTGCAGCTGTTCCCAAGGCAACTCACTGAAAGAACCAAAATTAAGTAAATCTCCATACACAGGTACATATTTTACGATGAGTGATTAAACATATGATTAGAAGCTTTCTCAGACAAATTGTGGTTTTGTAGAATAGAAAATAGTCTCACAATATCCCATTCCAATTATAGTTTCGCTTAAATATGCATAACCATTTCAACATCTCTGTTCAAATAGCTAAACTCTGACCTTTGATTTGCGGTTAATACAGTAAAAAGAATCAGACTCGGGAAATCCGAATTCATTCGCGTCCATTCGAGAAACAGGTACGATACTATTTTGAAATACTTAGTCACTTTCCGCAGAAAATGACATTTTGAACTTGGTCTTGCGGATTAGATGTTTTCTTTTTGTCACTTGCAATCGTGTTTTAAAGGAATTTTATGGACACAGAAGTAGTGTTTTGTAGATTTGAACCAATTGTGTGTCTTAATAGTTCGACCCGTGTTAAATTATATTGAGTCAACAAAATTATAAAATTGCAAAGCAACGTATTGTACATAGGTATTATTCTTATCACCATTGGGATCATGTCATATGCAGCCAAAATTTTGCGCAGTGTAAATGTGTTTGTGTTATTTTAAATGAGGTAATTTAATGCTTAGGTACACTAGTAGGTGATTTTTTCCGTGTTCGAGATTTCTAATATCAATGTGTCTTCAGTTCATACATAACTGTTCAGACATTCGTAGTAGCTAGAATGCCATACTCTCAACCAGTTTGTATCAAACATTGTAGTTTAAATATATCACGACTGTTTCAACTAACAATGTAATATCGTAATCGCACTCTTCCGTTCATATCACTCGTTAAATACTACACGTGTTGATAGTAATTTACTTACAGCATTCATCATCATCCTGTAAATATCCTGAAGAACATTGACAAACATTGTTTGAACCACAAACCAGAGTTAATAAACAATCCCAGTCATCATCACAAGGATCACCGAAGTGTCCGTCGTCTGAAAACAATGTACGTTAAATACATTTAAACGTATCATTAATTTAGTAAACAATTCACTGTATGTGATAACATTACCTGGCAGAGTTGGTGACAGAAATAAAATTACCCTGTTATTTTTAGTAACAGCTCTTATGTTTAGACTGAATTTTACATTGCGCTAGTAAAAGTCAAATTGTATGTAATTACGGTTTATACTGAAAAATGATGAAAAACTATAACGGCATTATTCATGCTTTCTTATTCTGAGTCCGAATGGCAGCATAGTTTTATTCGTAGTATTAGTATTCTATCTAAATATGACTAGGGACAGAAGCTTCACCGGAAAAAGCCATTATCTGCAACGTTTATTATGCTATCTGGTGGCATTTTCACAAGCAAAAGAGTAGATTTTGAAGTGATAGAAACTATATGTTCAGAATCATCACACAAACAGCAAATAAAAGCTCATCATTAATTGCACTCTAAGAGACTTTCTTCCTTGATAATTTTATGTACACAACTGCGAACGGGTAGCAACGCGCCTACTTACTGTTCATATTCGATAAATACGTAACAAAATTCTGATTCCAAAAAGTAATAAAAGTGGACTCTTACAACCGATGCACTGGCCAACATCATTTGTGAAATAGCCCGACGCACAAATGCATACGAGTATATCCATATCGCACTGTACATTAGAACCCAGACAGGTCTCGTTTGTAGTGCAGCTGTTCCCAAGGCAACTCACTGAAAGAACCAACATTAAGTAAATCTCCATACACAGGTACATATTTTACGATGAGTGATTAAACATATGATTAGAAGCTTTCTCAGGCAAATTGTGGTTTTGTAGAATAGAAAATAGTCTCACAATATCCCATTCCAATTATAGTTTCGCTTAAATATGCATAACCATTTCAACATCTCTGTTCAAATAGCTAAACTCTGACCTTTGATTTGCGGTTAATACAATAAAAAGAATCAGACTCGGGAAATCCGAATTCATTCGCGTCCATTCGAGATACAGGTACGATACTATTTTGAAATCCTTAGTCACTTTCCGCAGAAAATGACATTTTGTACTTGGTCTTGCGGATTAGATGTTTTCTTTTTGTCACTTGCAATCGTGTTTTAAAGGAATTTTATGGACACAGAAGTAGTGTTTTGTAGATTTGAACCAATTGTGTGTCTTAATAGTTCGACCCGTGTTAAATTATATTGAGTCAACAAAACTATAAAATTGCAAAGCAACGCATTGTACATAGGTATTATTCTTATCACCATTGGAATCATGTCATATGCAGCCAAACTTTTTGCGCAGTGTAGATGTGTTTGTGTTATTTTAAATGAGGTAATTTAATGCTTTGGTACACTAGTTGGTGATTTTTTCCGTGTTCGAGATCTCTTATATCAATGCGTCTTCAGTTCATACATAACTGTTCAGACATTCGTAGTAGCTAGAATGCCATACTCTCAACCAGTTTGTATCAAACATTGTAGTTTAAATATATCACGACTGTTTCAACTAACAATGCAATATCGTAATCGCACTCTTCCGTTCATATCACTCGTTAAATACTACACGTGTTGATAGTAATTTACTTACAGCATTCATCATCATCCTGTAAATATCCTGAAGGACATTGACAAACCTTGTTTGAACCACAAACCAGAGTTGATGAACAATCCCATTCATCATCACAAGGATCACCTAAGAGTCCGTCGTCTGAAAACAATGTACGTTAAATACATTTAAACGTATCATTAATTTAGTAAACAATTCACTGTATGTGATAACATTACCTGGCAGAGTTGGTGACAGAAATGTAATAACCCTGTTATTTTTAGTAACAGCTCTTATGTTTAGACTGAATTGTACATTGCGCTTGTAAAAGTAAAAGTGTATGTAATTACGGTTTATACCGAAAAATGATGAAAAACTAAAACGGCATCATTCATGCTTTCTTATTCTGAGTCCGAATGGCAGCATAGTTTTATTCGTAGTATTAGTATTCTATCTAAATATGACTAGGGATAGAAGCTTCACCGGAAAAAGCCATTATCTGGAACGTTTATTATGCTGTCTGGTGGCATTTTCACAAGCAAAAGAGTAGATTTTGAAGTGATAGAATCTATATGTTCAGAATCATCACACAAACAGCAAATAAAAGCTCATCATTAATTGCACTCTAAGACACTCTTTCTTGATAATTTTATGTACACAACTGCGAACGGGTAGCATCGCGCATACTTACTGTTCATATTCGATAAATACGTAACAAAATTCTGATTCCAAAAAGTAATAAAAGTGGACTCTTACAACCGATGCACTGGCCAACATCATTTGTGAAATAGCCCGACGCACAAACGCATACGAGTATATCCATATCGCACTGTACATTAGAACCCAGACAGGTCTCGTTTGTAGTGCAGCTGTTCCCAAGGCAACTCACTGAAAGAACCAAAATTAAGTACATCTCCATACACAGGTGCATATTTTACGATGAGTGATTAAACATATGATTAGAAGCTTTCTCAGGCAAATTGTGGTTTTGTAGAAAAGCAAATAGTCTCACAATATCCCATTCCAATTATAGTTTCGCTTAAATATGCATAACCATTTCAACATCTCTGTTCAAATAGCTAAACTCTGACCTTTGATTTGCGGTTAATACAATAAAAAGAATCAGACTCGGGCAATCCGAATTCATTCGCGTCCATTCGAGAAACAGGTACGATACTATTTTGAAATACTTAGTCACTTTCCGCAGAAAATGACATTTTGTACTTGGTCTTGCGGATTAGATGTTTTCTTCTTGTCACTTGCAATCGTGTTTTAAAGGAATTTTATGGACACAGAAGTAGTGTTTTGTAGATTTGAACCAATTGTGTGTCTTAATAGTTCGACCCGTGTTAAATTATATTGAGTCAACAAAACTATAAAATTGCAAAGCAACGCATTGTACATAGGTATTATTCTTATCACCATTGGAATCATGTCATATGCAGCCAAACTTTTTGCGCAGTGTAGATGTGTTTGTGTTATTTTAAATGAGGTAATTTAATGCTTTGGTACACTAGTTGGTGATTTTTTCCGTGTTCGAGATCTCTAATATCAATGCGTCTTCAGTTCATACATAACTGTTCAGACATTCGTAGTAGCTAGAATGCCATACTCTCAACCAGTTTGTATCAAACATTGTAGTTTAAATATATCACGACTGTTTCAACTAACAATGCAATATCGTAATCGCACTCTTCCGTTCATATCACTCGTTAAATACTACACGTGTTGATAGTAATTTACTTACAGCATTCATCATCATCCTGTAAATATCCTGAAGGACATTGACAAACCTTGTTTGAACCACAAACCAGAGTTGATGAACAATCCCATTCATCATCACAAGGATCACCTAAGAGTCCGTCGTCTGAAAACAATGTACGTTAAATACATTTAAACGTATCATTAATTTAGTAAACAATTCACTGTATGTGATAACATTACCTGGCAGAGTTGGTGACAGAAATGTAATAACCCTGTTATTTTTAGTACCAGCTCTTATGTTTAGACTGAATTTTACATTGCGCTTGTAAAAGTAAAAGTGTATGTAATTACGGTTTATACTGAAAAATGATGAAAAACTAAAACGGCATCATTCATGCTTTCTTATTCTGAGTCCGAATGGCAGCATAGTTTTATTCGTAGTATTAGTATTCTATCTAAATATGACTAGGGATAGAAGCTTCACCGGAAAAAGCCATTATCTGGAACGTTTATTATGCTATCTGGTGGCATTTTCACAAGCAAAAGAGTAGATTTTGAAGTGATAGAATCTATATGTTCAGAATCATCACACAAACAGCAAATAAAAGCTCATCATTAATTGCACTCTATGACACTCTTTCTTGATAATTTTATGTACACAACTGCGAACGGGTAGCAACGCGCATACTTACTGTTCATATTCGATAAATACGTAACAAAATTCTGATTCCAAAAAGTAATAAAAGTGGACTCTTACAACCGATGCACTGGCCAACATCATTTGTGAAATAGCCCGACGCACAAACGCATACGAGTATATCCATATCGCACTGTACATTAGAACCCAGACAGGTCTCGTTTGTAGTGCAGCTGTTCCCAAGGCAACTCACTGAAAGAACCAAAATTAAGTACATCTCCATACACAGGTACATATTTTACGATGAGTGATTAAACATATGACTAGAGACTTTCACAGACAAATTGCGGTCTTGTAGAATAGAAAATAGTCTCACAATATCCAATTCCAATTATAGTTTCGCTTAATTATGCATAACCATTTCAACATCTCTGTTCAAATAGCTAAACTCTGACCTTTGATTTGCGGTAAATACAATAAAAAGAATCAGACTCGGGCAATCCGAATTCATTCGCATCCATTCGAGAAACAGGTACGATACTATTTTGAAATACTTAGTCACTTTCCGCAGAAAATGACATTTTGTACTTGGTCTTGCGGATTAGATGTTTTCTTTTTGTCACTTGCAATCGTGTTTTAAAGGAATTTTATGGACACAGAAGTAGTGTTTTGTAGATTTGAACCAATTGTGTGTCTTAATAGTTCGACCCGTGTTAAATTATATTGAGTCAACAAAACTATAAAATTGCAAAGCAACGCATTGTACATAGGTATTATTCTTATCACCATTGGAATCATGTCATATGCAGCCAAACTTTTTGCGCAGTGTAGATGTGTTTGTGTTATTTTAAATGAGGGAATTTCAATGCTTTGGTACACTAGTTGGTGAGTTTTTCCGTGTTCGAGATCTCTAATATCAATGCGTCTTCAGTTCATACATAACTGTTCAGACATTCGTAGTAGCTAGAATGCCATACTCTCAACCAGTTTGTATCAAACATTGTAGTTTAAATATATCACGACTGTTTCAACTAACAATACAATATCGTAATCGCACTCTTCCGTTCATATCACTCGTTAAATACTACACGTGTTGATAGTAATTTACTTACAGCATTCATCATCATCCTGTAAATATCCTGAAGGACATTGACAAACCTTGTTTGAACCACAAACCAGAGTTGATGAACAATCCCATTCATCATCACAAGGATCACCTAAGAGTCCGTCGTCTGAAAACAATGTACGTTAAATACATTTAAACGTATCATTAATTTAGTAAACAATTCACTGTATGTGATAACATTACCTGGCAGAGTTGGTGACAGAAATGTAATAACCCTGTTATTTTTAGTAACAGCTCTTATGTTTAGACTGAATTTAACATTGCGCTTGTAAAAGTAAAAGTGTATGTAATTACGGTTTATACTGAAAAATGATGAAAAACTAAAACGGCATCATTCATGCTTTCTTATTCTGAGTCCGAATGGCAGCATAGTTTTATTCGTAGTATTAGTATTCTATCTAAATATGACTAGGGATAGAAGCTTCACCGGAAAAAGCCATTATCTGGAACGTTTATTATGCTATCTGGTGGCATTTTCACAAGCAAAAGAGTAGATTTTGAAGTGATAGAATCTATATGTTCAGAATCATCACACAAACAGCAAATAAAAGCTCATCATTAATTGCACTCTAAGACACTCTTTCTTGATAATTTTATGTACACAACTGCGAACGGGTAGCAACGCGTATACTTACTGTTCATATTCGATAAATACGTAACAAAATTCTGATTCCAAAAAGTAATAAAAGTGGACTCTTACAACCGATGCACTGGCCAACATCATTTGTGAAATAGCCCGACGCACAAACGCATACGAGTATATCCATATCGCACTGTACATTAGAACCCAGACAGGTCTCGTTTGTAGTGCAGCTGTTCCCAAGGCAACTCACTGAAAGAACCAAAATTAAGTACATCTCCATACACAGGTACATATTTTACGATGAGTGATTAAACATATGATTAGAAGCTTTCTCAGGCAAATTGTGGTTTTGTAGAATAGAAAATAGTCTCACAATATCCCATTCCAATTATAGTTTCGCTTAAATATGCATAACCATTTCAACATCTCTGTTCAAATAGCTAAACTCTGACCTTTGATTTGCGGTTAATACAATAAAAAGAATCAGACTCGGGCAATCCGAATTCATTCGCGTCCATTCGAGAAACAGGTACGATACTATTTTGAAATACTTAAGTCACTTTCCGCAGAAAATGACATTTTGTACTTGGTCTTGCGGATTAGATGTTTTCTTTTTGTCACTTGCAATCGTGTTTTAAAGGAATTTTATGGACACAGAAGTAGTGTTTTGTAGATTTGAACCAATTGTGTGTCTTAATAGTTCGACCCGTGTTAAATTATATTGAGTCAACAAACTATAAAATTGCAAAGCAACGCATTGTACATAGGTATTATTCTTATCACCATTGGAATCATGTCATATGCAGCCAAACTTTTTGCGCAGTGTAGATGTGTTTGTGTTATTTTAAATGAGGTAATTTAATGCTTTGGTACACTAGTTGGTGATTTTTTCCGTGTTCGAGATCTCTAATATCAATGCGTCTTCAGTTCATACATAACTGTTCAGACATTCGTAGTAGCTAGAATGCCATACTCTCAACCAGTTTGTATCAAACATTGTAGTTTAAATATATCACGACTGTTTCAACTAACAATGCAATATCGTAATCGCACTCTTCCGTTCATATCACTCGTTAAATACTACACGTGTTGATAGTAATTTACTTACAGCATTCATCATCATCCTGTAAATATCCTGAAGGACATTGACAAACCTTGTTTGAACCACAAACCAGAGTTGATGAACAATCCCATTCATCATCACAAGGATCACCTAAGAGTCCGTCGTCTGAAAACAATGTACGTTAAATACATTTAAACGTATCATTAATTTAGTAAACAATTCACTGTATGTGATAACATTACCTGGCAGAGTTGGTGACAGAAATGTAATAACCCTGTTATTTTTAGTAACAGCTCTTATGTTTAGACTGAATTTAACATTGCGCTTGTAAAAGTAAAAGTGTATGTAATTACGGTTTATACTGAAAAATGATGAAAAACTAAAACGGCATCATTCATGCTTTCTTATTCTGAGTCCGAATGGCAGCATAGTTTTATTCGTAGTATTAGTATTCTATCTAAATATGACTAGGGATAGAAGCTTCACCGGAAAAAGCCATTATCTGGAACGTTTATTATGCTATCTGGTGGCACTTTCACAAGCAAAAGAGTAGATTTTGAAGTGATAGAATCTATATGTTCAGAATCATCACACAAACAGCAAATAAAAGCTCATCATTAATTGCACTCTAAGACACTCTTTCTTGATAATTTTATGTACACAACTGCGAACGGGTAGCAACGCGTATACTTACTGTTCATATTCGATAAATACGTAACAAAATTCTGATTCCAAAAAGTAATAAAAGTGGACTCTTACAACCGATGCACTGGCCAACATCATTTGTGAAATAGCCCGACGCACAAACGCATACGAGTATATCCATATCGCACTGTACATTAGAACCCAGACAGGTCTCGTTTGTAGTGCAGCTGTTCCCAAGGCAACTCACTGAAAGAACCAAAATTAAGTACATCTCCATACACAGGTACATATTTTACGATGAGTGATTAAACATATGATTAGAAGCTTTCTCAGGCAAATTGTGGTTTTGTAGAATAGAAAATAGTCTCACAATATCCCATTCCAATTATAGTTTCGCTTAAATATGCATAACCATTTCAACATCTCTGTTCAAATAGCTAAACTCTGACCTTTGATTTGCGGTTAATACAATAAAAAGAATCAGACTCGGGCAATCCGAATTCATTCGCATCCATTCGAGAAACAGGTACGATACTATTTTGAAATACTTAGTCACTTTCCGCAGAAAATGACATTTTGTACTTGTTTTGCGGATTAGATGTTTTCTTTTTGTCACTTGCAATCGTGTTTTAAAGGAATTTTATGGACACAGAAGTAGTGTTTTGTAGATTTGAACCAATTGTGTGTCTTAATAGTTCGACCCGTGTTAAATTATATTGAGTCAACAAACTATAAAATTGCAAAGCAACGCATTGTACATAGGTATTATTCTTATCACCATTGGAATCATGTCATATGCAGCCAAACTTTTTGCGCAGTGTAGATGTGTTTGTGTTATTTTAAATGAGGTAATTTAATGCTTTGGTACACTAGTTGGTGATTTTTTCCGTGTTCGAGATCTCTAATATCAATGCGTCTTCAGTTCATACATAACTGTTCAGACATTCGTAGTAGCTAGAATGCCATACTCTCAACCAGTTTGTATCAAACATTGTAGTTTAAATATATCACGACTGTTTCAACTAACAATGCAATATCGTAATCGCACTCTTCCGTTCATATCACTCGTTAAATACTACACGTGTTGATAGTAATTTACTTACAGCATTCATCATCATCCTGTAAATATCCTGAAGGACATTGACAAACCTTGTTTGAACCACAAACCAGAGTTGATGAACAATCCCATTCATCATCACAAGGATCACCTAAGAGTCCGTCGTCTGAAAACAATGTACGTTAAATACATTTAAACGTATCATTAATTTAGTAAACAATTCACTGTATGTGATAACATTACCTGGCAGAGTTGGTGACAGAAATGTAATAACCCTGTTATTTTTAGTAACAGCTCTTATGTTTAGACTGAATTTAACATTGCGCTTGTAAAAGTAAAAGTGTATGTAATTACGGTTTATACTGAAAAATGATGAAAAACTAAAACGGCATCATTCATGCTTTCTTATTCTGAGTCCGAATGGCAGCATAGTTTTATTCGTAGTATTAGTATTCTATCTAAATATGACTAGGGATAGAAGCTTCACCGGAAAAAGCCATTATCTGGAACGTTTATTATGCTATCTGGTGGCATTTTCACAAGCAAAAGAGTAGATTTTGAAGTGATAGAATCTATATGTTCAGAATCATCACACAAACAGCAAATAAAAGCTCATCATTAATTGCACTCTAAGACACTCTTTCTTGATAATTTTATGTACACAACTGCGAACGGGTAGCAACGCGTATACTTACTGTTCATATTCGATAAATACGTAACAAAATTCTGATTCCAAAAAGTAATAAAAGTGGACTCTTACAACCGATGCACTGGCCAACATCATTTGTGAAATAGCCCGACGCACAAACGCATACGAGTATATCCATATCGCACTGTACATTAGAACCCAGACAGGTCTCGTTTGTAGTGCAGCTGTTCCCAAGGCAACTCACTGAAAGAACCAAAATTAAGTACATCTCCATACACAGGTACATATTTTACGATGAGTGATTAAACATATGATTAGAAGCTTTCTCAGGCAAATTGTGGTTTTGTAGAATAGAAAATAGTCTCACAATATCCCATTCCAATTATAGTTTCGCTTAAATATGCATAACCATTTCAACATCTCTGTTCAAATAGCTAAACTCTGACCTTTGATTTGCGGTTAATACAATAAAAAGAATCAGACTCGGGCAATCCGAATTCATTCGCGTCCATTCGAGAAACAGGTACGATACTATTTTGAAATACTTAGTCACTTTCCGCAGAAAATGACATTTTGTACTTGGTCTTGCGGATTAGATGTTTTCTTTTTGTCACTTGCAATCGTGTTTTAAAGGAATTTTATGGACACAGAAGTAGTGTTTTGTAGATTTGAACCAATTGTGTGTCTTAATAGTTCGACCCGTGTTAAATTATATTGAGTCAACAAAACTATAAAATTGCAAAGCCACGCATTGTACATAGGTATTATTCTTATCACCATTGGAATCATGTCATATGCAGCCAAACTTTTTGCGCAGTATAGATGTGTTTGTGTTATTTAAATGAGGTAATTAAATGCTTTGGTACACTAGTTGGTGATTTTTTCCGTGTTCGAGTTCTCTAATATCAATGCGTCTTCAGTTCAAACATAACTGTTCAGACATTCGTAGTAGCTAGAATGCCATACTCTCAACCAGTTTGTATCAAACATTGTAGTTTAAATATATCACGACTGTTTCAACTAACAATGCAATATCGTAATCGCACTCTTCCGTTCATATCACTCGTTAAAGACGACACGTGTTTATAGTAATTTACTTACAGCATTCATCATCATCCTGTAAATATCCTGAAGAACATTGACAAACATTGTTTGAACCACAAACCAGAGTTGATGAACAATCCCATTCATCATCACAAGGATCACCTAAGTGTCCGTCGTCTGAAAACAATGTACGTTAAAAACATTTAAACGTATCATTAATTTAGTAAACAATTCACTGTATGTGATAACATTACCTGGCAGAGTTGGTGACAGAAATGTAATCGCACTCTTCCGTTAATATCCCTCTTTAAATACAACACGTGGTGATAGTAATTTACTAACAACTTGCATTACGAGACTGTAAATATCCTGAACGACATTGACAAACGCCGTTTGAACCACAAACAAGATTTGTTAAACAATCGGATTTATAATCACAGGGATGTTCGAGTTCCCCTGGATCTGGAAACAACACGTTAAGTCATTATACCAATGTATGTTAACTACAGACATAGGTATCATTAATTTAGTAAATATCTCTCTGTAAGTGATATCATTACCTGTCAGAGTCGGTGACAGCGAGGATTATAAACCTTTGCTTGAGTTCCAGTCGATATTGTTTTATCTTAGCTCATGATTGATACTATCAGCCTCGCTTCCATGTTTTAATTATCTAACATGAGCTGATATCTAAAGTTGTACCATAATTACCCTATTATGTTTAGTAACAGCTCTTATGTTTACATATATTGTTCTAAGATTCGATTAAGATGTTACGCAATTCTGTTTACAAAAAGAAAGAAATTGGACTTACAATCGATGCATTGGCCAACATTATTTGTGAAATAGCCAGACACACAAACACAAATAGAATCATTGCATGCTACATTTGAACCCAGACACTGAGCATCGTTAGTACATTGGTTCCCAAGGCAACTCTCTGAAATAACCAAAATTAATGTAAATAGAATGAATTTCTTTCCAATGAAAAAAATGCAACTGTAATACATGGATTTACATACATGTAAACATAACGAATGCTTTAAATGAAATAATTAGTTATTAGTAGGCACACATACACACCTATGCAAATATTTGATCGAAATAGAAAAAATATATTATAATGTTGGACACTGACTTAAGGAAACAAAAATAATATTTTGGAGCTCAAAAAGAAATTTAACGGGTATACATATTATGTTTTACACAACAATTTATTTTACAAATGACATAAAAATATTACTTTCTTTCGAAATATAGCATGAAACAAATTCTTACGTGGTGTGCAATCTCCATTGTTATTATAATACAAAGTAGGACAAACGCATGTGTTCTCAACACATACCGCGATTTCGTCTAGACAGTTTTCATATGTTTCACAGTGTTCCCCATTGGGTGATTCTGTCGAAGTAATAAGCTTGTGTTAGACCATTCTAACTTACATTGAATTATCAAGTAGTTCGTATCAAAATAAAACGAAATCCATGTTTAACAGTATTTGGCTATGTCTGTGTGGCAAAGAACTACCTCAATACGGTCAAGCTGATTATAATTTACACATACGTTATGCATAAAATGTGTTTTTGAATCATCGTCAAGCTTCATAGTTGGATTAATTTTATCCTACGCAAATACTTTGACCATTTAGGTTTACATGAAATCATATCATCAATCTATGTATGCTTGTTGTAAACATGATCCTGAAATTCGGCAAGATTATTGCTTTATAAATACATGTACGAATATTTGATCTTTGGTGAGTTAAACACGGATTTGCCCACTTGGCACTGGACATTGTATTATCGATAAATGAACAAACATGTAACCTGCGACAAGTACAAAATCTACAACAACTTATTATGTGTTATACACATTCACATTTTCTAGTATAATATTGTTCATATTGTGACTAGCAACTTCCCAAAATGAAAATGCATCGTATTTGGCGAATTTTGTTAAAGTGTGCTTTCCTTTTGCAATTGATGTCAATCTGATTTAGAAAGCAGATGAAAAACTATAGAGAAAATGCCATGTCAATAACAAAATTATTGTGGTTCAATTAATTTGAGATAATACAAATAACAAGTGTCAGTATGGCTCGCCCAGTAAGCTTATTCGGTAGTGCGCTCGACTGCTAATCTGGCGGTCGTGAGTTCAAACCCCGGTGGCGTCGTAACAATTGGACGAAAGATAATGATACAATGTCACTTGTCCTCCACATCTGAAATCCGACTTATGTAGAGAAGTTGTCAGTTGGTTGTGGAGGAGCAGGCTAGTACTGGTTGGTAACCCAGAAAAACTGGTTGAGTCAACTGACAGTCATATATAACTCCAATACTTTTGAGATCGGTGTAAAATCTAAAACAAAGCAACACAGTGAAAGTGTCAGCACAGACAAAACATACTTGGTTCGCAGCTACCGCCGGATGAATTACCGTTGTTGTCATAGTGACTGTCTGAACATCTACATGTACCAGTGTCGGCATCACATATGGCATTGTCATCTGCGCATTGTGAGTGACTCATACATTCATCACCATTTTCTTGATCTAAAATGATCGATTCTTTTTAAGCGCCGATACTTTACAGGAGAGTAGGCTAGGCTTGTATGACGCATGATATCCAGGGGTTTCGGGTATGCATCAGTTGTGAAAACCACGAAAACGTAAATTCTTCCTAATGGAAAAATACAACTACTGTGATAGAAGAGTGTATAGAAAGAATACACTGTCGTATTATGTTTCTATCGACAATATTCCAAATAAATGTTTGCGAGCTAAACCGTCGAAGGTTGTCTGTGAAACGCAATATGTTCAAATTTCGTACCTTATTGGTTGGTGACGTTAGCCGAAGCTGTATATTCGGCAAAATTTACATACTAGTATATCGGAGATATTGTATAGAAAATGCATTTGTAGGACTTCAAGTGCGTAGATATTTAAACATAAATATAATTAATCTTACCCGGACTTAGTACACAATGACCCTTGTAACAATGCTGAAATAAAATGTATTTAGCAATTGTACATCCAGTTATAAACAAAAGTATTAAGAAATAAAAGTAATAGGAAATATCTTAAAAAAGATGGTAGGCGCAATTTGAAGGTTAAGACTTGTTGTGAACATAAACACATTCCGAGATGTTACGATTGCTGGTTTTTATAACCGTTTTATAAAAAATTGCCGAAATGTTAAGAGTGCATGAAATTCCATATCCAAATTTAATTCGTTAATTCACCGACATTAATTGGATTTCGGTGAGGTAACGTACTCCTTATCGAATAGTTAACCAATCCACGTCAAGGTTACACACGTTGTTCGGTGGAAGAGAAGTTGGTTTAGTGGTTAACGTAAGATTTGATTGGTTTACACAACACTGATATGCAAATAGCAAAGATATGTTAGTACGGCTGCGCCGAAAAAGAAACGGTAATGAAACTTATGGAGTATTGATCCGAACATGTCTGCCACACTACACACATATCAAATGGACGATGTTTATCTATGACATATCGAGTCTCCTTAGGAAGGGTCATTTAAAATACCGTCTGGCCAATTAGTTTCGTTTATTTACGGTCAAATATGACCACCCCAAAATTTTAGGTATTCATTTGGAGAGAAGATCAATGCAAAGACATATTTTGAAAGGCAAGACGCCACTCGTTTATAAAATCATTCTCAAGAATAAAATGTATGTAACTTGGATTAATAGTTAGCAACTAGGACAGTAAGGGTGTGGACATTGCATGAGATCTTGCTAGCAGTGATAGGTAGCTTTATTTCTGCTGTTACTGCTATAACTGCTAACTTCAATTCTATGCTGTTTTATTGTATCCTTAGAAATTCCACTTCCGTAGATACACATGAGCTGCGACGTATTATTCCCCAAAAGCTTGTATTGATATACATATATATATATATATGTACATGTCTCTGTTTGTCTCAACAAGTATTACGTAACATCTTATAATTAAATATATCATCGTGTGATAATTTCTCCATACGCTTAACTGTGTATGTTTTAATCCTTTAGACAAGCCTATCTGGTCAATCATAGTATGTACTCGTAATGAGTATTAATTTTATGTAAGTTAAATTATTTAAGGAACGATAAAAGAATATGAATCAAGTACATACTACAAATTTTCAATCCATTATTTGTTAAAGATACATATTAAAGGTTTAGAATTAAAAAAACATGCTGTGCAGATCTCCGAAAAAGCACCATTTAGGTCAATTAAATACCTTTGCATTTTAATGAATAAATACAAATTTAACAGAAATGTTCATATCAAACTAACCAAATATGTAGATATTGTTTTCACGTTTCCATGTTAGATATAACGGCAAACTATTCACAAATCATTATACCGTTTTTATCTCGTAGGAATTGACGACTGAAAATGATGTTCTCTTTCTTGCTATAAGTCGTCCTGTTTTTTCTCTAACTTAGAATGTGATTTTGAACACTTTGAATTGAATACGTTGGACATTTAAAGCGGCGTAACATTTTTAAGTAATTAATCCATGTAGAACAGCTTTTTCACAATTTGTTAAGAAATTATAAATTTTCTATTTGAATGAATTTGACATGATTTGCAATGATTTCGACGTTTAACGCCTATTTGACCTTGAAGAAACTTTGCTTTCATTAAAGACTGCTAGAAAATAAATTGTTGAATATGACGTTTGACGACACCTTATGTCATTCCTGTGCTACATGGATCGATTTATTATATAGTTCATCTATAACAATCCCAGCATGCATTGCATATAAGTCAACAAATACTATTTTCGGCTAAAGCTTTTAATTCCATTGTTTCTTCTTGTACATTAGACGTAGTGGACACAACTCGCGTTTGTTCTTTATACCTACGACTTGATTGTTATAATATCTTATGAACCCACAAATAGTATATCCTCATCGTAAACCATAAATTAATACGCCAGCTCCAATGTGTCCATACTTTGTTTTGATGCTTACTTTCAGTTTTGAAACACGTCAATATCGAACAAAAAGAAAATCTTTTAGAAAAATCAAATTTAATTTGGAAAGTATGATAAAACCATATCTATGGAGAAAAAAGTTATGCCGCTTTAATGTTCAGGCTGCTTAAGCGTGTATATTGCATAAAATATTACCTTTGCGTATCCGCATGGTGTACCGGACATCACACGTGTATAGTAAACGCACCCAGCGCTTGTGTGACAATTGATGTATCGTGAGCACATATGTTCTGGAAACATCTGAAAATAATTATCTGATTATGTCTTACTGACGTCACAATGCAAAATTTCCATAGGTCGAGCGGCTGTTATTTTTTTCGATCACATGGCAATATCACCCGCTATTTAAAGAGCGAATCACTGCCATTGCATTATGTAGCAGTTGTTTCCTCTTTCGGATTTTAGGGTATAATATCAGTGGGGGAATCAGTAAAAATGAGAACATCCATTGATTACGATTTTTTAAACAAACCATGCGTTTTTTCGAGGTAGAGAGAAATGAATTATTGTTGCCTTGCGACCGTTTAGAACGAAAAGCTGAACCATTTATATGTATGATTGGGATTTTGTGCGATAGTATGGTGGCATATTACTGCCACCAGTTAGCATGATAGCGTTCGCGAATTAATTCGTGTTAACCACTAAATTATTACGATAATTATCTAGCTATCTAGTTAATATTCGTGATAAATTTTCGGTAAGATAAATATCATACAACTAGAAACAGGCTTGAAAGTGCCCATAACTGCCACCTCTTACCTGTTTATGATGTATTACACTAGATTTAAGTGGTAACACGAATCTTATCTAGTTGACCACTTATTATGTTACTTAATAACTCAAATTCGCGAATTTCACTTAAGATTCGTGTTACCACTTATTTATAAATGCAAGTTTGGCTTCTAGATGTAAGTGGTAACACGAATCTTAAGTGAAATTCGCGAATTTGAGTTATTAAGTAACATAATAAGTGGTCTACTAGATAAGATTCGTGTTACCACTTACATCTAGAAGTAAAACATGAATAAGTTGTAACACGAATCTTAAGTGAAATTCGCGAATTTGAGTTATTAAGTAACATAATAAGTGGTCAACAAGATAAGAGTCGTGTTACCACTTACATCTAGAAGTAAACAATGAATAAGTGGTAACACGAATCTTAAGTGAAATTCGCGAATTTGAGTTATTAAGTAACATAATAAGTGGTCAACTAGATAAGATTCGTGTTACCACTTACATGTAGAAGTCAAAAACGCATTTATAAATAAGTGGTAACACGAATCTTAAGTGAAATTCGCGAATTTGAGTTACTAAGTAACATAATAAGTGGTCAACTAGATAAGATTCGTGTTACCACTTAAATCTAGTGTAATACATCATAAAAGGGTAAGAGGTGGCAGTTCTGGGCACTTTCAAGCCTGTTTCAAGTTTTATGATATTTATCTTACCGAAAATTTATCACGAATATTAACTAGATAGCTAGATAATTATCGTAATAATTAAGTGGTTAACACGAATTAATTCGCGAACGCTATCATGCTAACTGGTGGCAGTAATATACCACCATACGATAGGATAAAACAAATTAACCCGAAATAAAGCTGATAAGTGAAATTAAAATAGCGTGTATAACTGATGACAATTCCATGTTACTTTAAATGGGTATTGCGCAATTGTCCTAATTGTCTAAATCACTTTAAGTCAATTTAAAACCAAGGTTATATTCTGTTGACGCTTTAATTTTATGCTTGGTAGCTATTTGTTTTAATAGCACAAACATTGTTTCCTTCCGGATCACACTGGTAAGAATCAGAACCCCATCTATTCTGGCATTGTTCATCTGCAGTGTAAAGTGTTCCAAATAACGGAGATTCCAATGTGGCATTCCATTCTTCAGTATACTGGTGAGTTCTTAGGCAGTTGTTCCCACCCATACTGAAAACAGCAACAATACAATTACACGACAGCTTTTGTGGTGCATGGTTACCCACACAAATTGGTAATGTTTGCATTGGACAAGTGACGGGTAATGTGTATTGTATTATGTAAACAAGATGAACATAATATATACATAACACATTTAAATTGGCACAAGGGAGACAATACATGAAACTATATACATATATAAGTACAACGACATATACATCTTGAACATACCTTACAGTCATTAGAATGTGTGCCAAAACCTTTCATGATATTTTAAATAGTAGAAAAGTTTACCTCTGTAAATACTGTCCAAATTAGTATATAGCTACGGTGTGGTAAGTTTTATTTTCATACAAGAAGCAGCTGTTAATCGGTTCATCTACGGTCTGACCGGGATGATAATTGATTTCTGAAGTCTTTTTTTAATTGTACATTAGTACCCGTTTTGAAATTCAGTTTTTTTTTTATAAACAGCATTTAATTTATTTTTACAATAAAGATTAACAACTGCTCATTGGTTTTATATGTGTAGATAGTGTGTACGTGCAATATATATACATATATTGTGTAACTTAACATTATGTATTTAAGACTTATGTCATTATTACAATATTTAAATAATGTGTGTGTATTTTTATTGTCTATTATAACTCATTTTGAGTGGAGATATAAACTGTTTACGTTATAATTGTTGTAATTAGTAATATGTATAATGTATATTAATGACACTTAAATAGATAAATAAATATATATATATGCGTACCTTTCGACGTAACCACAGATATCTTTAACTGTGCAGTCATCTATAAACCAGTTCAAGTACCAGTATGCTGGAACCTTTTCACCATGACGATACATCAAAGATGCCTCTTTTTCGTCGCAAGGATAACCATTGAGTCTAAAGAAATAATGGACACATAATGGAACTCGCAGTGTCGCATTGCACTCAAATGCTTTTTTTATATTGTCACATTTTCAAAATGAATACAGTAAAAATTCAATAAGGACAATCCTTAAAAATTGTTTGTTTGGTGTTACGCGACCCGGAATTTTTACTGTGGGAAGGTAGGTAGTTTTTTTTTAGTTTAGTACTACAATAGCTTCGTCAACGGTCTACTTGTGTATATATTTACAGATGCATTGTATGTATTATGTGTATTTCCTCCCATGCTGTGGCTTATCCACTCCTTTTCATATAAAAGGAATAAAAAGTGTACATTCAACGTTGTCTTATCTTCAATTGTACATAGATTCTATGATTGTTTGAAAAAAGGACCGGACATGTTTTCATGAGTCGGTCGCGTAACTGTAACAATGATTATTTAAGCATGACCTTTACTAAATTTGTTAACTTCATTCGTATTTGTTCTTTAAACATATGCCGGTGTTCAAAATAATTTCCAAAAGATTTTGAAATATATAAAAATGTCAATATGGAAATATTTCAAGAAAACTACGAGATTTATATATATAAATGAACAGTCGGACAGTCGTTCATTCGAATTCAAAGGGTCCATTTCGAATAATACGCTGTTTCGAATAGCTCATTTCCATTCGACGTGCATGCTAGATACATCGGGACCTGTTATTTATTTCGGATGATACTTAGTATTCGGATAGAAGGTTGTCGAATAAACGACTGTATTTTGGCATACTAAATACAAGAATTAAGATATTGTTACAAATACACTGTCCATATTTTCATTTTGTTGTCTAAATAGAAATCCGGCTACGTTATGTTAAGAAACGCGTCAAACTCACAGAAATCGTTTTGAAAAGAAATTTAGTTTCGATGGATTCATATTAGCCATCAGAAAAAGTAGACAAAAGTGCAATTCCGTCATAAATAAGGCGTGGTGTTTGATAACACATTACTCTACGGAAGTTGTAACACAATTTTGATTACATCTTTTCATAAAATAATCTGATTAGTATGGTAGATCCGATCCAAAAACAACAGTTAGTAGACCAGTAAATTTCGCGACATTGTTGTTAATTACCTATGCTAAGTATAACTAAAAATGCACCAGTGTTTATAAAGAGTCCCTTTGTTGCATTTTGTACCTCATGTTATATGAAAATACCTGTTCATTGTAATGAAATTTAGACTATATAATAACATACTCAATACTGGTAGTAATCTTTACTGCGCAATCAAATTTAATGGTACAACAATGGATAATAATGATTCGTACTTTCTGTGAATCTGCAAGTGTTGAATACAAAACCAGCGTTCAATACCGAACAACTATAGTGCTTTCAGCGCTTTGATTTAATTAACTGAGTATATGTGTTGAATACGTAGACGAAACTTACGAATACATTAGATTCTTTGCAATCAACTGATCTAATCTGTCAATATTTGTCTCAATGGCGCCGGCCGAGTACCTCTTATCGTTAAGGCATGCTGAGCATAACCATGTATAAGCTGAAATATTAAAACTCATTTCGTTATGTTAGAAGAATAAAACAATTGCATGTCAGATCGTCATTGAAAATAAAGTACCGATTATGTGTGACACCATACCACAATGTTATTTCACTTATAATTTGCCTTTAGAAACGATTGAAATTACGAGTGTAAGCATTGTAGAAAATTGCAAGAACACCTATTTTTTTCATGTCACATGAAGCCACAGTATGACTGTATAAGCACAGCGTAACCCAGTCAAGGGGTGCAACTCTGCTATTAATAAATAAATGCAAAAACAGCTGTGCAATTTCATGTGATAACTAATATTCCTGTGAAAGTGTTTTACTATAAGTCAAATTGTTTGACAACGCTCTCCTTTTATTCAACAAGAAACAAATTCTAAACTTACATCTAGGCCAATTACTGACTACATTATTGCTCGTCACTGCGAGATCCCGTCTAAAATATAAACACATATTGTTGAAGAATACCTACGGCTAACACAACAATTCGCTCATGACTAACATAATAATCACGAACCATGACAGCAATTTTTTAGATCGGCGTAAAGAAGCACTAGCAGTAGTAGCATCGGCAGCACTTATACAGGTCTTACTGCTAACATAACTGACAGTTATACAGATGTGACTGTTCTACAGCTTACATCCTGTCGGTACTGTACTAATAATATAACAATTGACCTTTCTGCAGATATTGATTGACAGCTCGCGTAAGCCAATCGCGTTGCAGTATTTGAGCACACCTCCGGCATTGTTTTATCGACGCCATTTTGTTAGACAACCGCTACAGTTGTCAACAAATTCGTCTAAGAGTGATAGTTTTCGGGAAAGCAAATTACAGGGTGTTTATTAATGATCTAAGACAATGGTGAAAAGGTGTAGCTTCGGGCTGTGTGATAGTAACAATAGATGTCCAGACTGATAGGTGGCGTGAAATTCTTACCTTTTCCAAATCCTAAGACAAATGCATGCAGTGGATTAAGTTGTGCGGTCAAATTTTAAGGGCGCTCTTTTGTTTTATGAGAGTACATTTGCCTTAGCTATTGAACAATACTTCTTGAAAATTGATGTATAAAAAACAACTTTTGCCCCATTTCGGGTAGGATATTTAATTGGCTAGGAGCTAAAATGTCGCAGTTCAGTTGATTTGGATAAGCTTAAAGACATTCACCGTAATTAATAGTCACTTATCAGAGATGAAAAATGACAAGACACGCCATCAAACAATAACACTTATATTATACCTATGATATTATCATATTTTTACCTAGTACCACAGAACAGAAAATCATAGCTGTGTTTGTCTGGATCGTTATTTCTGTAGTCACCGCATGTAGTCAATGATTTCATTGCATTAGCTAATACGGTCGTCTTGCCGTCTGGAAAGGTATAACTGTATTTGATGTTGTTCTGAGATGTCCACGCCACTGGTAATGTCTGAAATCAACACATGAGTAGATATAGACTAATATTACCAACAACACTTCTGGTTAGCAAGTGGAAATGGACAGAGGAATGAGCTGTCGGCTCCCGAAAAGTTCGGATTCGATTCCTGAGCGGGATTGGACATGTCTGTCTTTGACATTTGGCTAGAGGAGGGCCCTAGATAATTTTGTTAAAACGTTTGGCCCAACCCGTTTGTATGTATGTACAAGTTATTTGTAAGTTTGTGCAAATATGATAGTTATATGTATAAATACAATAAAATATAATTAAACTAAAAACTTGACATTTGGCCACGGTCATTACTTTTTCATGATGATTCCTGTTGTTTTGTTTATCTTTCCACAATCTATGTGAATATACATGAGTAACAACTATTACATTATTTTATTTTTTTTAAATATTTTTTTATTTTCTTTATTTTGTATTTTTCTTCCTTCTCCAACTCAAATTGTTAATACTATGTCATGTGATTTATTGTATTGTATAATTTGTGATGAACATGACTATGTACTATGTACACGTCTTTCAAATAAACTTATGTTCTGTTCTGTTCATTACTTTTTCATGGAAAGAAGTTGTCAGCTGCATGCGGAAGGGCAAGTTAGTACTGGTTGTTAATTAATTCCATGAAAATTGGTTAGGTCACGTGACCGCCTTGAATATTTGTAAAACTGTTGAAAATGGCGTTAAACAAAGACCAACAAAACACTCTGTAATGACCATTGTTTTAAAATAGAACATATAAAATCAACTACAAATGTAACATATTTAGTTGAAAAGGGTATATAAAACACCAGACGTCTGAATTATAACCAGTATACACGTTGCCCTTTGTGTCCAGCACTCAAAATGCTGATTTTGAGTTCAAAGATAAGAATAACAATATATACATGCTGAGTTTTATTTGTGATCGTTTTCGTTTGGATCTGAAGATTTGTCAGAGATTTGAGGATACGAAGTAGTTACAGCCCCTTTTCAGCACTCGGCATAAACAAATTACACTCAATCAAAAAATTCACCCTGAAATTTGTTTATCGAAAAGAATACCAAGCATTCAATAAGCATAACACTTGGTAAATTGAAATTAACACACAAAACGTATTTGCATACGTAAATATATACAAACAAATAAACCAAACGTACAATCAAGTATATAGAGATTTTCCATAGAAACATAAATGCTGATGAAAAGTGCTAACCCACCTAGATTCTGAACAGTTACTGAATACATCTTCTGCTGATTTAATTGGAGTAGGCTGATACAAACAAATCTACATACCAAATAATCGATGGCATACCTGTCAAGTCTCACGGTTTCGCCGTGAGTCTCACGATTTGGGCAATGAAATCACGGTCTCACGCTGACTATGTAATTTATCACGCATTTCAATTAAAACAAAATTCAGGAAAATAAATACCATGGTTTTATTAATAAATCGGTAAAAACATTGGTTCGTGTATTAGTTGTGTCTGACCTAAAGTTAGCCACCGGAACCGGTGTTAGCACATAATAATCGTTACCCGGTGTCAATGTAAACATCATGGCGTCGTCTGCTAGTGCTAGTAGCTCGCCTCCAAAAAAGCGTCAAAACTCAAATAAATATGGTGGTGCGGCCGTATATAAAAGCAAATATGATGCTAAATGGTCCCCGAAACCCCCTATCATTTTGTTATAGAGTAGATTGAAGATTCTCGAATGCAAAATGGCGTGTGTGTTCTTTGACGAGTATAAGACGATAATATTTGGTGACTGCTACACAATGACGTTTCGAAATAATACCACGTACCTGTTGGATTTCTATTGCTACCAACACAGCTCGTAAACACGTGATGGGGCAGAGCAGATCACTAGGGCAGTAATCGGTGATGTATGTGGATATGCTCATGAAACGCAAGTTGACCTGGGTAATAATAATATTTTTGTAAACATTTTGAGGAAATAAAAAGAAGAAAATGTCCTTATATAATACTTATGCATTTATGTACATACATGTATGCTAGGGTATTTGAACAAAATTTGAGAACGGTAACACAAATGTATGTTCATAAACATAGAAAGTAAAGAGTAAATTAAATTATAATACATAATTAAAGAACCAATCAAGGCAGATAACTACGTCAATTTGTTGAAGAGATTGTCATTTGTTATCAAATAACAAAATTATTTGCACGTACTTATAGATTCAAAAAGCAAGTTCGAAAATTAAACACTACAGAACTTTGCATAGGTAGAAATACTTTTACTAGCAGCTTACGAAACATATCAAGAACATACGCATTACCTCGGCAAAAACTGCGGCATAGTATTTCCAAATCTCATCGGTCGCTGTTGTTTCATCACCATACTTATCCAGAAAACTGTAAATATGTACTTATGTGTTAGATGAAAACTTTATAAATTTGCCTTCGTCTTTAGATAAGTAAGGTAGCGGATCCGTGGTCCAGTGGTAAAACGCTGGACTTGTAATTCAGGGATCGCTGGTTCGATTCCCCGCTCCATCACTGACCGTACTAACAGTCTTTCGGACGAGACTTTAAAAACCGAGGTCCCGTGTATGATGCTTTACATCGAGCACGTAAAAGAACCAGGGGTGCTTCTGGAACTGGGGCATCTTCTGTATCATGCACTATCCTCCAAAAATATAATATGACTAACATTCTTCTGGAGGCGTCGCCCATATGGGAAACCAGTGGCGACGATAAATAAACGCAAATACAAACAAAAAATAAGTAAGAAATAAGTATCATTTTTATCGTCATTCACACAGATGACAGGGGCGTAGTCAGAGCTTCTAGAATGCGTACGCAAATAATCTAGGAATCTAGGGGCATGATACCCCGAAAAATCTCCCGTTTTCTAGAACGTTCGAGATGCATTCTGGTGACATTTTCACAAGCAATATAGCAAATTTGGAAGCGTTTTATATTCAGAAAATGTATACATCAAAGCGCATACAAATGCTCATATGTTGATTATAGTTTTTTTGCGTATAGGTAGCTACGCGTCTGGGTGAATTATTGACCTTTTTAATGAGTGATTACAAAATGCTATTTGTCCCTGTTCGCCTGCATATATCCAAGTGAGTCAGTCAAGTGACCTGACCTATTCATTTCAATGTTAAACTGGCATCTCGGACAAATAAGAAATATAATAAATTGATATATAAAACAGCAAATATTTACCCTTAATGTTCTCCTGACCAATAATGACTTCATTAGGAGAGTGTTATAATAATTGTTATGATGATATTTTAGGGAACGATTTAACAAAATTATAATTTGTGCACAGCTCTCTGTTATGAAAACATGACCCATAAATTTGTGAAACATTCCTCGCCTGGAAATCACACTATATATTCTGACAACATTTATCTGGCACTCATGAATATTCGTACAAATCCGTAAATCCGTCTACGAAGCACAAGGAGAGACTTTTGAAACAATCGGACCTCGTTTATTCGATAACCTTCTTTCTGAATTGAAATTGAAATTAGCTATTCGAAACCATGAAACCATGAATTATTCGTAATAAAATTTCTGACTTTATGAATTCGAATGAACGAGGATCGACTGTATGTTTAATTTCCAGGTGCCCACTCGACGGAAAACACCGATTGTGCCCGAAGAGAATGGCGAAAAATAATGAGTGTCTGTTTATACTCGTATAGGTTAATATTGTCATATAAACTTACTGCGTCCAAATATCAAAATCTAGCAACATTTTCACCTCAAATATGTCACAGTTAGCATCCAGTGTGCTGCGGCGCTCTCTGGAATAAGCTGGAAAATAGGCACAACGAAAGTCATTCGTAGACATTTTTAATCTCAAACATTTCAAGGTAGCATAATCATACATAATAATGTGAGTACTCTATTATAATGGACATGAAAATTATCCTCAACACCTCTTTAACAAAATATTACAAAATTAAAAACTTTTACCGTCCAGTTTTGCTTTGATAACATCTTGTAATATGTATGTGTCAAATTTTACCGTGCAGAATTATCAAATTTTAGATAAATATGGCATTTTTTTAGAAACAAATTGATATAATTTATATTTTATAATTTTATATCAGTATCCTTGTCAAAAAAGTCAGTAAAACAAGAAATGTCACCAAAAAAAGCAAAGAAAATATTTGGGCCTAGCGGGGATTTGAACCCAGGACCTTTCGCATGTAAGGCAAGAGGCTTAACACATAGGCTAAGGATTGATATTGACCAAGGTATTCCAAATGAATAAAAATTATCATTAGGGTGGCCTTACCTTAATTAAGATTGATAGAGAATGAAAACATTCCGTAAAATAGTCACATAAAATGGGTGTTTAATCGTAATGTTATATGTCAGTTCCCCAAATCATATAAATTAAATTCGAAAACTTTGTTATTTGAATTTATTGTCTTGAAAAGTCTTGAGAGTATGTGACGTCATATTTTGATTTTTATCATCATATTGTCATACAAAACAGTATTAATAATTAAATAAAATTATTAGATTTTGAAACATAATTACTCGTATCGGAATCAGATCGACTGATGTTTATGGCGTGTTTTAGCGCTAATTTCAAGTCGTCGTCTTCGTTTTCGTTCAATGGAGCATCCAGTGTGCTGCGGCGCTCTCTGGAATAAGCTGAAAATAGGCACAACGAAAGTCATTCGTAGACATGTTTAATCTAAACAAGAAATATCTTTAAGAAAGATGGTCGGCGCAACTTGAAGTTTGCAAATTGGTTGCAATCTCTAGGTTAAATTTTGTTGTACAACATAAAAAAATGCCTAAATGTCATTCAATTACGATATACTACAAATACTCCGAGACCTGTAAGGGGAGATCACAGCGTTTGAGACTCCATCAATCGTAACATCTTGGCGGTATTCGGCAGAGCAAATAATGCCGAGGTGTTCCGAATGAGACGGCATAATAAATAACTCCGTAGTGTGATCATAGACACAGTATAGTCTGTTTCAATATAGTTCAACATTACTTATTGCGTAAGTCGTGAACTCACAAATCCTTGTTAATAAACTTATAACATAGCGATTTATCTGATTAAAAGAATATAAATGTTCGCGCGTGGTACATAAAACCAAGAAAGTCTTCTTAATTCCAACACAAGAGAATTCCCCGTGGTGATGAATAACAAGGCTACTTACTGGATAAATATTGAAATACACTATAGAAAATGTTAACCAATCTGCTTCAAGGTTACAACTATTTTTAAATTGAAGAGAAATTGCGCGAAATTGCCTTGGTGGTTAACGTAAGATTTGATTGGTTTACAGAACACTTGAATATGTAATTAGCAAAACCATGTTAGTACGGCTGCGCCGAAAAAGCGTCATCCGTCACTTACGGATCCAATGTGACCGATTAATTAAGATTCATAGAGAATGAAAACATTCCGTAAAATAGTCACATAAAATGGGTGGTTTATCTCGAAAACTTTGTTATTTGAATGTATTGTCTTGAAAAGACTTGAGAGTATGTGACGTCATATTTTTATTTTTATCATCATATTGTCATACAAAACAGTATTACTAATTAAATAAAATTATTAGATTTTGAAACATAATTACTCGTATCGGAATCAGATCGACTGTTGTTTATGGCGTGTTTTAGCGCTAATTTCAAGTCGTCGTCTTCGTTTTCGTACAATGGAGATCTCTTCTTTAACTTATGAGCTGAGAGATCGGGAGACTCTGCATTGGGCTCAATTCTGTAAGATTCTCCGTCGATATTCATCACACCCGACTGTAAGAGAAATCTTAGTTAAAAACGTTTTACAAGGTTTTAGTATCCCAACAATTACATGAAAAGAGTCAGACTGACAAGTGCGTACGGACAAAAAGAACGTAGCACATGTTTTATTGGACCGGTAACAAGCCTAAATGCGATAGACTGTAAAGCACCTATTATAACTCAGCATTGCATTATCTCTCCTAAAAAGAAAATGCAGTCGGACCTAGTTTATTCAATAACCTTCCATCCGAATACTTAGCTAAGATAATTATCTCTATGAAACGAGGCCCAAGTCCCGATGTATCTTCTTAGGCACGTCGAAGTGAAATTGGCTATTCCAAACTATGGATTATTCGAATTTAAACTTTGGACTCGATGAATTCGAATGAACGAGGTCCGACTGTAGTTTATATTGTTTTAGATCTATTTTAAACAAACCTTGCTCGCCCTTAATTTTGTATTGACAAAGAAGATAAATAAATTGTAAAGCAACATAGCAAATCAAAGTACTATTGCTACTGAAAAGCAAATAGAAAATAACAATTGGTTTAAATTGATATATATTTAGTTTTAAAAATTCTTGCACACCCTAAGTTTTGTATTGGCTTGTTTGTTTTAAAAATTATACTCATTGGATACTCATTGGGAGGTTCTCAAATGGACTCTCCTGTCTTTCAACAAAGTGTTCATTTATATGCTTCGGTCTTGCTTTTTGCAAAATTACTGATTTTACCCATCTCTGTAAAAGCAATGGGGCTTTTCGTCACAAAACAGCCAAGGTCGTGTAGTCAATTTTCCAGCTATTAAGACAAATGAAGACTCCAAGTGCCTTTTCTTGCATTATTACGGACATAGGCGGGCACCTGGGTAGAACCATCGACTTTCCGCTAGCCATGCAGCTGTATACGAACTCTACATCCCGAATGGGATTCGAACAGCAGCAGAGTCTTCCTCGATAAAAGAAGTACTCACCATAGTACATACGCGGTTGTGGCAATCTACTACCACGGCCGCCATGTCCTCCATACTCTCATACACAGCATACCGATCCTGAGAATACAACGAGTAACATACAGTTAACCTCAATAATACGACCACTCTTGTGACCCTTTAAAACGGGTCTTGATATTGAGGTGGTCTTAATATTGAGGTTGAATAAAAAGGAAAACAGTGATAATGGACTTGAAAATTGCGTTTTTAATTTTGAGTTGGTCTTATTATTGAGGTCGACTTTAAGTGAGGTTTTACTGTACAGTAAAATCTTAACATTAAGTCAATTTTCACTGTTTTGCTCTTTATTTAACCTCGATATTAAGAGCACCTCAATATTAAGACCAGTTTTGATAGGTCACAAGGGTTGTCGAATTATTGAGGTTTAACAGTACAGTGCAGCCTCTACAAAGCAATACCTTTGGAAGATGAAAATTTCAGCTAATGTGCAGAGGTTGTTGCTAGCGAGAGGTTAAATTATTAGTAAATGTTTATATCGAGAAATTGAAAATGTTGTTGAAGAAAGGTTGTTGTTATAAAGAGGGTCGCTGTAGTCAGGCTGTACTGTAGTTTTCAGTGAAACTACAAAATGCATCATACGTAGCTCTATATTTATTCTTTGTGCACGTGTTTCGCCCAGGTCTGGGGTCCGCGTGTATTACCTAATATATTTATGTTTTAAATTTTAAATAAATCGGGATGCTTTTCTGTACTCGCTTGCTCAAGTACTCATATATCAGATAGTGTTTAAATTAACGAAAATAAGTGTGATACATCATGCAACCAAAGGGTTAAAAATTTGTTGTCTTTTTTGGTATTTAAATTTTCCAATATTATCATAAAATGAATACATACCGGATAGTCATGTTCAAATATACCATTTCTGGAAGTAATTTGTATATCATTTTTGACACACAGACTTTTCGTTAAACACAGATTGTAAACTTTGCCGTTCACTTCCACAGAAAAATTCATTGTTGGTTGGAAATTGATATATGAAGTTCCGGGTTTAATGTCTTCAACAGATCGTCTCTTCCTATGTACTTGGCCTTGTTGCGTCACTCGAGCTGAAAAAATGAAGACGTCTCCTCAGTGCCCCTCATTGTTATGTACATATTCGATATGACCACATTATCAAACACAGTTTAATTGTTAAATCGCCTGTCAACAACTAAGTCCCTAACAGTTCGAGCATAATCTACAAATTCTGTATAATACATTTTCAGTTCTTGCGTTGCGTTGTATCTTTACGCCTGTTTGTAGTATTTCGGTTATGTACGCCTTTTTTTATAAAATTCGGATTAAGAACGCCCTTTTTACAGTATTCGGCTAATGTACGCATTTTTACAGTATTTCGGGCAAGGCGTTGTTGAGAACATCTATATAAAGGCATATACCACCCATTTTCTCATATTTACGACTGAGCATATTTTGACAAAAATCGAGTCTATCTGATTTTAAGTGTAAGGTATCGAAACATTTCAAACGACAAACTAGTCACTCGATGTTACATTTTTTACAAGGGTATCGCGTTATGGATGTAATATGTGTCCAGGTTGGGATGATAATACAATGCTATACTTCGAGTTTTTTAAAAATAATTGTTCACGATCATTTTGAACACTAATATATCTTTCAAATTTACGTCATCATGACATTATGATAATTAATGCAAGATATGTGTTTTATACCCACTTGTAATGTAAAAAACGGATACTGAATTGCATAAGCAGAAATAATTTTGTAAGAATGATGTATCTTGTTTTAGCGCTTTTAATAAAGACTTAACTTATTTATAATTTTGTTACGTGCGTTAAATTGTAGGCTACACTTCTTTTCGAAAAATCGAAAAAATAAAATGGCCAAAACTATGGTGGCATAATACTGCCACTAGTTAGCATGATAGCGTTCGCGAATTAATTCGTGTTAACCACTTAATTATTACGATAATTATCTAGCTATCTAGTTAATATTCGTGATAAATTTTCGGTAAGATAAATATCATACAACTAGAAACAGGCTTGAAAGTGCCCAGAACTGCCACCTCTTACCTTTTTATGATGTATAACACTAGATTTAAGTGGTAACACGAATCTTATCTAGTTGTCCACTTATTATGTTACTTAGTAACTCAAATTCGCGAATTTCTCTTAAGATTCGTGTTACCACTTATTCATAAATGCAATTTTGGCTTCTATATATAAGTGGTAACACGAATCTTATCTAGTTGACCACTTATTATGTTACAATGTACTTAATAACTCAAATTCGCGAATTTCACTTAAGATTCGTGTTACCACTTATTTATAAATGCAATTTTGGCTTCTGTATGTAAGTGGTAATACGAATATTATCTAGTTGACCACTTATTATGTTACTTAATAACTCAAATTCGCGAATTTCACTTAAGATTCGTGTTACCACTTATTCATAAATGCAATTTTGGCTTCTAGATATAAGTGGTAACACGAATCTTATCTAGTTGACCACTTATTATGTTACTTACTAACTCAAATTCGCGAATTTCACTTAAGATTCGTGTTACCACTTATTCATTTATTCATTTTTGGCTTCTAGATGTAAGTGGTAACACGAATCTTATCTAGTTGACCACTTAATATGTTACTTACTAACTCAAATTCGCGAATTTCACTTAAGATTCGTGTTACCACTTCTTCATTTTTGGCTTCTACATGTAAGTGGAAACACGAATCTTATCTAGTTGACTACTTATTATGTTACTTAATAACTCAAATTCGCGAATTTCACTTAAGATTCGTGTTACCACTTACATCTAGAAGCCAAAAATGAATAAGTGGTAACACGAATCTTAAGTGAAATTCGCGAATTTGAGTTAGTAAGTAACATATTAAGTGGTCAACTAGATAAGATTCGTGTTACCACTTACATCTAGAAGCCAAAAATGAATAAATGAATAAGTGGTAACACGAATCTTAAGTGAAATTCGCGAATTTGAGTTAGTAAGTAACATAATAAGTGGTCAACTAGATAAGATTCGTGTTACCACTTACATCTAGAAGCCAAAATTGCATTTATGAATAAGTGGTAACACGAATCTTAAGTGAAATTCGCGAATTTGAGTTATTAAGTAACATAATAAGTGGTCAACTAGATAAGATTCGTGTTACCACTTACATGTAGAAGCCAAAATTGCATTTATGAATAAGTGGTAACACGAATCTTAAGTGAAATTCGCGAATTTGAGTTATTAAGTAACATAATAAGTGGTCATCTAGATAAGATTCGTGTTGCCACTTAAATCTAGTGTAATACATCATAAAAAGGTAAGAGGTGGCAGTTCTGGGCACTTTCAAGCCTGTTTCTAGTTTTATGATATTTATCTTACCGAAAATTTATCACGAATATTAACTAGATAGCTAGATAAGTATCGTAATAATTAAGTGGTTAACACGAATTAATTCGCGAACGCTATCATGCTAACTGGTGGCAGTAATATGCCACCATACAAAACAGCAATAAGATATTTAAGTGTAATGTAAACATATTTACCGGAACAAAATATACACCCGAACGTATCTCTGACGATCTAGCTACAGAATTTTTTCCGGGACCATGCCCTCGGACCCCTAAAACTAGGCCTACACGTCAATTTCAGCTAAGCTACGCCCCTGACAGTCCGTATCTAGAGTAATATTTGTGAATATAACAATTATATATCTATTTGATAAGTTAAACTATAGATAAATTAATTTGATTTTTTCTCACCGTTAATTGGTATCGATGTATCGATGTGTTCTCGGCTTGTTTGCATGGCATCTGCTTCTAGGACAGCAAGGCTGACTACAGTAAAGTAACACAACGCCCACATTGTTATATGCATCTGCAATATTAAAACGATGTCATCTTCATAATATTATATCTGTGCATAGATTCGAAGTTGAAGCCGGATGATGGCACAACTCTGTCTTGAAGAAGACTTTCATTTTTTGCTAGACTTCTCATTATATAAAGAAATTGGTAAATTTCATATCAAAAATAATATTGGAAAAATACAAATATTAAATGTGTAGACTTCGTACAAACTAGGAACAAAACTGTTTTAAAATATATACTTATAAATCATTTGATATGAGCTAAAAACATGTTACACGTATGGTAATTGAATGATACAAACTGTCAGATTGTTAAACAGTGTATCTTAAAACGGACTTTCACGAAATATGTTTCACCATTTAAATGAACAAATGGTATTATTTGAATCAAATTATTATCTAAATGTTAAAAATAGGAACTACTTGAAAACAAAAATAACTACAAAAAATCCTTATAACATATAACGTATTTCGTTTCCATATGATTTCTTTCGAAAATGTTCTCATTCTAAATTTACTATTTTGATTTTGAGTAATACCAAAAACGCTATCTATGTCCGTAAAATATCATTACTTTGATATAATTGTCTTTGAAAAATATCATTACTTTGATATAATTGTCTTTGAAAAATATCATTACTTTGATATAATTGTCTTTGAAACATATCATTACTTTGATATACTTGTCTTTGAAAAATATCATTACATTGATGTAATTGTCTTTGAAAAATATCATTACATTGATATAATTGTCTTTGAAAAATATCATTACTTTGATGTAATTGTCTTTGAAAAATATCATTACTTTGATATAAGTGTCTTTGAAAAATATCATTACTTTGATATAATTGTCTTTGAAAAATATCATTACTTTGATGTAATTGTCTTTGAAAAATATCATTACTTTGATATAATTGTCTTTGAAAAATATCGTTACTTTGATATAATTGTCTTTGAAAAATATCATTACTTTGATGTAATTGTCTTTGAAAAATATCATTACTTTGATATAATTGTCTTTGAAAAATATCATTACTTTGATGTAATTGTCTTTGAAAAATATCATTACTTTGATATAAGTGTCTTTGAAAAATATCATTACTTTGATATAATTGTCTTTGAAAAATATCATTACTTTGATGTAATTGTCTTTGAAAAATATCATTACTTTGAAATAATTGTCTTTGAAAAATATCATTACTTTGATATAATTGTCTTTGAAAAATATCATTACATTGATATAATTGTCTTTGAATTGACGGTGACAGAAGAAGCTGATGTGATAAAATTAGTGAAGAATGAAATGAAGGTGCCGAAATTGGGCTTCGATTTAACTAGCCATTATTGTCACAAGGGGATAAGTAAAATTATTTGTTTGCTTTACATTTGAATTTAAATTTCTTGACCGGAAAAAACGCCGCTATTTAGTTTAAACATATTTTATTTACAAACTATGAACAACAACATAATAATACAATACAGTATACAAATTTTGCATAAACAAAGTTTGTTCAATAGTTAGTGTAAAATGCATGAGACCGAAAGCCTATGACTTACTCGTATATAGGTCTTCTCCTTACCAATATACATTTCCAACATGTGCGTGATTGATTTAAGTGTTAATAATATTTACAGGATAATAAGACACTCAAAAATATTTAAACTCTATTGTAAATTTTAGAAAAAGTAAACGTTTTAAAAATCGCCACCATTTGACAATCACCTAGACATTAAACCAACCTGATTAAAGACATGGAAAACAGTATCTATATATATAATACTTTCCGAAGAAAAATCATTATAATTTGTAGTTACCACTTATTTGGAAGAGTATGTAAAACAACATGGAAAACAGATCATAAGAAACCAGCAGTAAATTACAAGAAAGAAATAACTAAAATAAATAAGTAGAGTACTTACTACAGGAGGCTTGGTTCTGGTATAGTCGAAATCAAAGGAGCACCGGTATATATAAGCAAATTTGTGGCAACGTGTGTAATATGAGTACAATAATACCAGCTGTTTTTATTATGATCAAGTTATATGAAACGTGGCGTCTGTTCATCTAACAATTTTAATTGACCTTTCCGTACACGCTTCGTATCTAACAATTTTAATTGATCTTTCCGTACACGCTTCGTAGCCACGCCCCCCTTTGTAACAGGTTCTCGCTGTAACCACGCTAGACAAGCCATATCCAATATGGCGTCGAACAAAGAACAATAACAGGCTTATCGAGAAAGTATTCCATCGGACATTTTTCACAAGTAGTGGGCGACAGTTTGGTAATGGTGGTACACATAGTAATGGTACAAATAGTGCAAATGAGAACAATGTCAATAACAATATTCAATAATCTTGTCAATAATTGCCTATACAGCTTATTTCCAATGATGTTAAGGTATGGTTCATATTCTAAATCGATTTTCAAATGTTTATATACAATAAGTACTTTATTAATAGAAATGTCGCTTCTCCAACTTGAACAAAATTATCAATTAGTCGTTGCTTAAATAATAAAACAAAAGAGTTACAATTAACACGATGGCGTTATCCCGCTACTGACATCGAGGAGATAATTGTTCAGTGATTATTTATTTTCGTTGCGTGCAAATAAATAGTAAGTGACTTATAGCTACCTTGTTTACTGCATTTTTTCTTTTCTTTGCGCTGATGAATTGTTTACATGACAGAGACGTTCCGAATGCGCATGAGCTCAATGTTTACGGTTCAATTTTTAGAATTTACATGGTTCCCTAGTAAAATTTTCGATGGAAAAATACGAAAAACTACGCTATGACAATGTTTCGCAAGGCAAGGTAACGATGAATGAAAGTAAGAATGTTTTAGAGCTTTACGTGCAACAATATCAAGATTTTGTAAATGTTTGACAATTTTTTTTTTGCTCGCTCGTCAATCTGGAGTTCAGCACCTTTAAATGCACATATACCTACGTAACTGAAATCATTTTATTGATATACATTTCACAACAAGTTGAGCTTTATTTTAACTAGCCATTATTATCAAACGGTGATAAGTCAAATGTTTGAATTAAAAATGTCTTGACCGGAAAAAGTGCCGCTGTCGAGCTATTTGACAAAACACGATTTTGCACTTTTCTAGTATCCCTATTTAAGTAAACAAACATATGGTTAACTAATCATGTAAAAAAATCTAAAACACAAATTTAGACGCTTCGTAGCCACGCCCCCCTTAGTAGTGTAATTTTGATAAAAATAAACAGATTTTCTTACCACACTCCAATGCGAGTAATGCAGCGTACTATACAGTAAAACCTCATTTAAAGACCACCTCAATAATAAGACCACCTCAATAATAAGACCACCTTAATAAGTCCATTTTCAGTGTTTTGCTCTTTATCAACCTCAATATTAAACCACCTCAATAAGAAGACCAGTTTTCAAGGGTCCCAAAGGTCGTCGTATTATTGAGGTTTTACTGTACATCGTTTATAGGCGTAGTTGTAGAACGAGGGGCGTCGACGGTGACCACGATGTTTTGTCGCACTTTTCTAGGACCGAAATCTTCTATAGTATCAATACATAGTGATAAAGCAAGCAGATATTACATGCCAGAGAAACACATTTGGACCAGCATACTGAATAGTGAAACGGATTATTTGAAAGCTTTCAGTGTATTCAATAACGATCTATTTACATGGGATCTTCAGATTCGGGTGACATGTCTAATTGGCACAACTCGATCACCCTGGCCATTGGAATAAATTCTGATATAGCGATTTGCCATAGAATCAGGACAAAAAACTGATTAGAAATATCAGTATGCATTCATATAATAGAAAACTCGACGACAGTGGTAATTTAGAAACAGATGCCGTATGTCGCCAAAATTGTATCAGGAGATTACATGGTAGATAAACTACGTATGTATGAGTTCGAGGAAACAATAACATTTAGTGTCTCCTAGAAGTCCATCCCAAAGGCTCATTTGAATAATGAGGAGTAACAGATGCCGAAGAATTGTAATTATATGTAAATGCTTGAATAACATTAAATATCACCTGATCATGACGACATAGCGACGCACTTAAATTACCATATGTTTTGAAATTATTATTTATATATTTAGGGATGTCAACGAATAGCAAATCAGGTATTCGAATATTCGTTCAGATTTTCGAACGAATTATATTCGAATATTCGATCGTCACAACTTAGACAAATTAGAAATTATTGCAGTTAATAGATCATAATCTGAATGTCAATATTTGTGTTTATGAGCATCTTTGTAAAGTATCGAGACAAAAATCATTTGTCTTAAGTTGTCTTCTAAGTATATGCATCGCCACGCTATTTTGAATATTGAGTATTTAATTAAAAATCGAACCAAACAAAATGCATTTACTCGTTGTACTTCGAGTAAAATGTTTTTAAACAGTCATTTTGATTGGATGATACGATCTACGTGAACAAATTATTATGCAAATTATGTTGTTTCCCGTCACCCCATTTTTTCGCCATGTTTCTTTTCTCAATCCCAGCTTTGATCTTCCTTAATTAAAATGCGAGTCATTAACTCAGGTCCCTGTCGGTGGTTTTAACTGCCTATTTTTTACACCTTTCGTCAACAACAAAATTACCGACGATTAGACACCTGTTTTCTTCTATATGACACTATGGACTATCAAACAGTTTGCGGCAGGACAACTTCGTACTGGTATAATATTATACCAGTACGAAGTTGTCCTGCCGCAAGCAACTGACAACTCTACACGGACCAGAGATGTCAGTGGTCAAATATCACGGAAGGAAATGAACTGCCCCGACTGGGTATCGGACCCGGACCTCGCGGGTGACAACCGGGCGGGTTGGTTTATAATAGTTTTGTATTTTATTACAAAAAAAACTTCACATTAACGAAGATTTAGTGCCGTGTACAAAATGTGATCGAAAGTACGGACAGATTCCACCACAGGAGAATTTTGTCCAGCGCGCATTTTGATGCATTTCTAGGGAAAACTTCGCCAAGACCTGAAGGACTGGCATAAAGTAGGTGTCATTTTGTCATTTGAAAGATAAACTATTAATGCGTAGAATGTTATGTATATTATGGATACATTTTGATGTTTGAAGTGCGATTTCGGCCGCGGAAAGAGATCAAGTCTGAAAAGCGTTAGTCTCCTTGTAGTAAAGATATATATCATATTGCAGGGAGACCTCCGGGAAAACAACAATCCATAAAACATAAGGCACTTGAGGAAGTTCAAGGGTACATAGGTAAGGAAATAGAGGTGCAAGGAATGCCCTGGCTCTACAAATAATGAAGGGGACAAATAAATGGATGGAAAAGATCACAGGACAAGTCAAGACAGCTGGCAACAATAGGCCGAAACTTGGCAGAAAATAACACGAACAGTATATCATGTGAAATAATTGCACAGGGGAAGGGAAATGTAGCTGGGGTTTAAATCGAGTAATATCGCATTGGTAGCAAGGTAGCTGTACAGTAACACACATTTTGACTTAACTGTCATATAGTTTGCCCTTCACAAGTGAGTAGAACTTCTTGGGATCGCTATCAATGGAAATATCATGTCATTGGTGTAACGGTTGCATGCCGTCCTACAGTCATGACCCATGTTCCGCCGTATGCATGTCGGATAGTTCTGAGTCAGTAGGTCTGTAGTCTGGTTCCTGTCGTGCTACAGTACCAAACAATATTGGTTAAGGCGCAGGTAATCCAGACTATAAATCCTGGTCTTCCGATAGGCTCTCTTGTTCTTATAGAAAGTTGTTTGGCATTCCGAGAAAATGAACGATCCTTCTGAATTATGGTTTCAACGAAGTCTCTGAATGTTTGCCAGTTGGTTTTAGTTTTGGTGTACCCTAACCCTGGTGCTCAAAGTCAACTGACTTAAATTTTATTTAAAAACATTAAGACGAACTCGATCAGGGTTCTGCATTATGGTTTCAACGAAGTCTCTGTATCTTTGCCAGTGGGTGTTAATTTTGGTATTAAATCTTCAGTGAAATTCGCGAATTTGAGTTATTAAGTAACATAATATAAGTGGTCAACTAGATAAGATTCGTGTTACCACTTAAATCTAGTGTAATACATCATGAAAAGGTAAGAGGTGGCAGTTCTGGGCACTTACAAGCCTGTTTCTAGTTTTATGATATTTATCTTACCGAAAATGTAACACGAATATTAACTAGATAGCTAGATAATTATCGTAATAATTAAGTGGTTAATACGAAACAATTCGCGAACGCTATCATGCTAACTGGGGGGCAGTAATATGCCACCATACAAAGGCCATTGGAATAAATTCTGAAATAGCGAGTTGCCATAGAATCATGACAGGGGAAACACTGATTAGAAATGTCAGTATGACTGTTTATAAGTTCAGTGAAAACCTCAAGCAATATTATTCATTCATATTATTATAGAAAACACGATGACGCTGATAATTTGAATAAAATATTACATATGTCGCCAAAACCGTGTACATTGTAGGTTAACCTCGTGATTATGACTTTGAGGAAACAATATGTGGTCCTTTGTGAAAGGCTCATTTGAATTTTGAGGAGAAACAGATGCCGAAGAATCGTAATTATAATTATGTAAATGCTTGAATAACAAATAGTTTATGTCGACATCACATCACGTTGGTTACAATGTTTTCGTCTTTTATTAAAAAAGACTTCACATTAACGGAGCTTTAGTGCCGTGTGCAAAATGTGGTCGAAAGTGCTGACAGTTCACTACAGGAGAGTTCAGTCCAGCGCGCAATTTGATGCATTTCCAGGGAAAACTTCGCCAAGACCCGAAGTACTGGCATAAAGTAGGTGTCATTTGAAATATAAACTATTAATGCGTAGAATGTTGTGCATATTTTTGGATATAGTGTGAAGTGCGATTTCGGCCGCGGAAAAGGATCACGTCTGAATGCGTCAGTCTCCGTGTAGTATACATAGACAGCATATTCAAGGGAGATAACTCTAGATGGTATAGAATGAAAGACCTAGTGACAGTCCTGTGGTTGTCGCCGCGTTTCGCTCTTTTCACGTATATATGCACATCACTCCAATATGCCATCGTTTTCTCGCCGACCCCTGACAACCGTCCTAAAACAGCCAAAACATGTACTTTTCTGTTGAATAGGGACCACTGCAAATCACGATCTGTATTATATAGTCAAACTCAATGTTCACGTTATGTACTGTATTTGCCAGATATAGCACTAACAAATTCTATAGAAATATCTAATATGAAAGTAAAAAGAAGTGTTCGGTGTAAGCTTTCAAAAATCTTCGAAAAAACGGATCACTTGACGCAATTTCCACCAAGAACAATTGTGTGAAACTGGCATTGATTCCATTCAGATGACTCCCTCTATGCTGATGTCAAAATCATGTAGATACCTGGGTGGGTACTGGTTTCAAGTGATGGTATGTTGACCATGTCTTCATTTGCGAAAACGCTATCGAACTGTTAGTTGAGTAATACTACAGTGCCTTCCCACACAGACCTCCGGGAAAACAATCCATAAAACATAAGGCACTTGAGGAGGTTCAATGGTATACACGTAAGGGCACAGATGCGCAAGGAATGGCCTGGTGGACCATAAGGAATAACTCAAAGAGGACAAACAGTGATTCCATTCAGACGGCACCCATCCCTTTCAAACGGATGCCGTGAAGATTATTGCTAGAGATGGTGCTAGTTCCTTGGAGTAGTCCTTCAACTTGGTTGGATGTTGTCATCTACTATGGCTTTGTGTCTGTCTGGGTCAACCACGAGCTTCCCGACTCCCTATATGCTGATGTCAAAATCATGTAGATACCTGGGTGGGTACTGTTTCCAAGTTATGGCATGTTGTCCTTGTCTTCATTTCTGAAAACGCTATCGAACTTTGCCTTCCCACACAGACCTCCGGGAAAACAACAATCCATAAAACATACGGCACTTGAGTAGGTTCAATGGTATATACGTAAGGGAACAGAGGCGCAAGGAATGACCTGGCCGACCATAAGGAATAACTCGAAGAGGACAAAAAGTGAAGGGGGGGGGGGATTAATGGACGGAAAAGATCACAGGACAAGTCAAAACATATGGCAGCAATAGGCCGAAACTGGGGAGAAAATAACACGAACACTATATAAAGTGAAGGAATTGCACAGGGGAAGGGAAATATAACATACATCTAAAACAAAGAAATAATAACTATACAGCGAATTACAGACTTTGGAACTGTCAGTTAAAATACTAGGGGTTTAAATCGAGTAAAGTCGCATTGGTAGCAAGGTAGCTGTACAGTAACACACATTCTGAAATAACTCATACAGTTTGTCCTTCACAAGTGAGTAGAACTTATAGTCCAGTCAATATAAATGCAACAGAAATGTTTTGAAGTACATTCGTTAGAATAAAACTGTATAAAGAACATATCAAAAGTCTAACAAAATCTTTGATGCAGAAAGTGAAAAAAAAAGAAAAAGAAATGTACACCATACTTAGAATAGTTTTCGCAAACGCCTATTGATCAAGATGAATTCGCCTGTACAGAATTGTAAACAATGTTTAAATCATCATAAATACTGCTGACAATGAGGTAAGTATTATAATTCCAATAATATATGAAGTCAAAAGTACATAATATGTATGTGATAGTAATTCCTTTGCAAATTACATTGTTATCAATCCATATTTAAGCGATTTTCAATATTTTGTCCATGCCATATTTTTTCGTTTAAACTGTTAAAGTTTAAGATAAAAAGCACATATTGTCTTACCTAAGAATGAATTCAATACATAAATCGCAAATATGTGCCATTTTAACGTTTAAGAACAAAATTAATGTTGTGACCTTGAATTCTACTTTGTAAAATTATTTTCCTACAGTAGCGGGTATGTGCCAAAAATTTGGAACAATTGGAAGAAATTTGGAAAATGCAGTTTTCCGACGTATGTTTATCTAAAGCCATGATATAATTAATTTATAATCATTGTTAAGCCACAAAATATACCAATCTCGTATCATGTAATAAAATAATGATGTGTTGTATGTGCAAGATATATTGTATCTGCCAGTCGGCACTCGAGGACGACAAAAAATGCGTATAACTCCGAGCCAAGGGAAGTTCTGATGTAAATGTAGCAGAAACCGAAATGACACTATAACTTAAAAAACCAGGGCAAATTTACATAAAGAATGTAGACGCATTTATTGCAATCCGAATGAAATAAAGAAGATAGTCGCAAAGACTCTATTAAAATATGTGAGTCTCCACAATATCTAGTTCGATTGTGTAATGCCATTTCAATTTAACACACATTGTTTGTGGTAAGAATGCTAAATGTGTTTCCAGTGAGAAAATATCGAAAGGGACAGACATGACTCATGGGCTGATCAGGCAGGTAGGCGGATGGTAACCATTATTTAACTAGCTAGCGGCCCACCAACCGGCCATATCAGAACGGACCCCTACCGGGATTTGAACTTTCTACCGTGATCCTTTCTTTAACGCGCGGACCTCATAAAGAGCATAGCCAAGGGCGCGATTTACAAGTTAACAAAACATTTTCGTCGAATGTTTTGGTACTGTTATTGACACGATGTAATACTCTACGTGATGTTATCAATGAATATGTGAAAGAATGTTTGAGCTAAACTTCGCAGTATCCGAACTGTCGTTACTGTGCATCACTGCTGACGCAATGTATATAACAATGAATAAATAACTCGAGTATGAATAGACACATACAAAGTGCACAGCCATTCAAAAAGCACATTGAAACTTGAACGCATGCACCTAATTCAAAAGCAAAATACACTCATAATAATTTTACATATGAAACATGTAACATAACTGCTATAATCGCTAATAAAAGGATTTTACAAAGTAATATGGAGGGGATTTCTGTAACTCGTCCAGGTCAGATCGAATCTGTTTCCTGTTATTCTGATTAATCATGTACGATATAACCACGTAAGCATTTATAATACTAAGCTGATTTCCGAGTCAATTAAATTTCAACACCAGATACAGATTACAATCAAGACCACTTTCAAGGCCATACTGTGTAGATCAGCACGTACAAGTTGGTGCGAGTTATCTACAGGATACAAGTTTGTTTATCAGAGTAAATTTATCAAAGCATTCAAGTAGCCTATTTACTTTTTATATGTAATTTATTGTTTACAAGAATCCGGGTTGACTGAGATGTTTGTCATATCACTTAATAGCTTTTATGACTATCTCTTGACAATACCTAGAAAGATTTGTTTCTAGATAGGCCAAAGTCAAAATTTAAAATCAATTATAAATGTAAAATAGAGATAAAGATTTAAACTTTATGCTCGACTTCATCATTCACTTTTTATCTATATATACTGTTTTACCACACAAATATAAAGACGGCCCGTAAATTTAAACTCCTAGATCAGCCACCTTATGTTCATTAAAGATGCATTAAATTTTGGTCCATCAGAACGTAAAATATTAGAACTGGCCGTATTTCCTGTATTGTTACTACATTGGTTAAGGCATCTTTTACATTTGAAAATATACAGCTTACTTAGGGAAAACAAAAATGTATAATTTCATATTATTACTTTTACTTACATGTTTCTGCAATATTTCAGTTCGATCAACTTGTATATACACGAGAAACTTACACAATTATATAAATACAAATGTAGGGCATGTTTACACATACATCACAATCATGTGTAATTGTCTAAACATAACTAACCGCACAACATATAAAATGAGGTCATATTACAAGAGAGCGTAAGTGTCAACAGGGAACGCCACATACGTAAGACCGGGAAAACAACAGTTCATAAAACATCAGTCATTTTTGCGATGTATACATTGGTTTGCGAGTAGAAGAACCCAGTCGCTAATATTTGCGATTTTATACAGGTGCCCTCGCAACTTTGCGATGTTTACCATTTATCAATGTAGTGTCAACCTTGGAGCAAATAATATAAATTCTGAGCAGGCTTCATTATTTTCCCGAACAACACTGGATCTTTTAATTGATAATGTTTGATATTTGTGAAACATACAGTGCTATACAATGTGCATATCTTCTTGTCAGTTGATGTTTCACATATAAATCCATGCTAATAAGTTAGTTAGCTTGTTCTAGTTAGAAACTAAAGAAAACTATAGTGTGCTTACTATAATCTTTGGTTTAGTCATGTGATTATGTGTATTATTTGTTTTGATAGTCCATCAAAGTGAGAAAAGTCTCGAAAGTAAAGTAAAAACCTTTACTCCTATAGCCCTTTTACCAACAGTAACCTTGTAAGAAACTGACCTAACACGTTAATGTTACACTACAAATTGTCAAATTATGCAATAATGAAAGAATTTACCCACGAAATTCAATGCAAATAAAATCTATAACCTGTGTTTTAGAATTAACATCAATATCAAGTATGAGTATACATCATATGACGCGACAGACGTAATAGAAAATATCCGCGAGTCAATATTGAAAACGAAAGTAGAAATATTCAATAAATTTCTAGACAGCGTTTACGGTGAAAAATCGCGAAGAAATCGCCCTAATTGTGCAATTCAAATTACTCATCCATTTCAATATAGCACCTTTCACTGGTCGTCCTTTTGATCAATTTTGACAGGCTTAACTTGTCATCTATGTCACCTCTCATCGAAATGCATTACAAAGCTAAGCGCTCATTGGTCAGCAGTAGTCGCTTATCCAATCAGATATTGCTTTACAAAATATAGCGACAGGCGGAGCTTAACTTCTCACACATGTGTTTTTTGTGATTGTTTGTCGGTCAATAATGAAATAATCAACGTAAATTTCTTGGGCATTTTATTAAACTCATTGGGCCTTCGTGTAATCAAGCGAGACATCCGAAAGGCATTCATTGTATAAACATACCTGTTATCGGGTTATCCCCAAGCTGCCCGATATTACTTTTAAATGACATGCCTTAGCAGTTTACGTAGATTTTTCCGCCCAACTTTCGAAAATTGGCGAATTGAACGAACAGACGACGACTTCTTCGCCCATGTCGTCTGGAAGCTGGCTCTCTGGTCCGTAATTCATACTAGTAACGCGTATTATAAAAAATGCGGACGATTGAAATCACACAAAGCATTTTCAGTAAGAACATCTGAGAGATCATGTCTATTAACCTTCAAATTTTATTTTTGTTAACTCAAATCTTGAGGTCGGCGGATATAAAATAATAAAGGAACTCAGAACTATTTTATTTTGTTTTTGGTAAAAATTGGGTCGGCGATCCCGTAAAAAATGCTGGCCATAGATAAATGCTTCAAAATAGGTACTTTCAGCACTTTGATTTTGCGTACAGTTGTTGCTATTTCAGTTTTTACTGATTGTTATTTTTATATCAGGTGTGTTGTTTTTTCAAAAATATTCACTTTTCGTTTTCACGTGTCCCATGTATCTGTGTAGACTGACATATTCGAAATGATGTTGCATGTATATGAGAGTGGGTGGGGTAATATTACTATGAACTATACTCTTCTGGGAACAAATTCATTACCAATAGCAACATAATGTAGTTTATTGTTGATGATGTCATTCCTGTGATTGTTATGGTTGGTTATACTTCACTGCTATTTCAAGATTTCATCAGTAGGCCTTATTTTGTTCGTAAATTTTAGATGTATGTACATTTATGTAGATAGATTACTTTTGTAGTAATGTCAATCCAATAAGATGTTTATCATATTTGAATACACAAAGATCGTATATACTTTTGATTAACTTACTATGAGTTTTTACTTAAATTAGGTTAATAATAGTTGGAGTTAATTGAAAGAATATTTCTAGTGACTTCATTAATTGAAGCTTGTATATCTTAGTGGGTGGGGTAATTTCTATCACTTCAATTATACAAATATCACTTTTTTCGTTCTAATTAGGCATTGTTCTTCATAAATACACCATAAATGAAGTCTGTGTAGAAATCTTCTACTGTGGAGAAGTTTTCAGGTGTATTTCATTCCACAAATGTACATCTTGTCTTATTTATATGACTCAAAAAAAGTTTTAGTAAAAATCATGTGGTGTTAAAAGGGACGAATTTGAAGTACTTCCGCCACTTAGATTTTGTTAGACTTTTGATATGTTGTTCTACATAGATTTAAGTTTCATAAACAGTGAAAATCAGTTCTGTTGCAATTATTTGAAGGTTTGGCCTTTTTTGACGTAGAATGACTGGACTATTTGTAGGAACTAATGAAATGAGACAAACAGCAATTTGTAAATATAGAAAATAAACATACATCGTTTACATAACAACACAAAACATATATATTTACATTTGCTAGTTATATAATAACTACATTTCACACTGAAATTTGGTCAGTGAATCACATAATTGAAAAGCTTTGAATATGTATGCGCTCAGGCCATTTATTAAAAACTCGTTTTTGCTTTCAAATAATTCTTTAAGCTTAGACATATTAGGACGTGACCAGTAATATTTTCTTATGTATTTCTTGCGTAGATCAATATATAAAGAACATTCTAAAATAAAGTGATACTCGTCTTCAATTTTGTTGCAGATTAAACATTTTCTGTCATCTATTGGGATACTTCTAGGTTTATGACATCTACCGGACTCTATTTTTAAATGTTGCGATGATACTATTAATCTTGACATCGCGATCCTAAATTTACTAATATTAATAGATTTCAGATAAAATTGATACTCAAAATTAATAACAGATTTAAAGAAATGCGCCCTACTCGAGTTTTCCAAACGACCAATTTTGAATACTAGTGTCCATAAGTCGTTGTTTAAAAATGTTTAAAATACTTTATTAGTGTCACCAATGGTTTGTGCTAACCAAACCTCGTAAAAACCTAATCCAGACAAAAGATTACGGACTAATGTATTCCATGAAGTTTTATTTGGAAAGACAAGAAGAATCTTCTTTCAGCACGTTGTATATAATTTTACAAAATTTAATTTTATTGCATGATTGTATTTTCAGCCAATATTTAATTATTCTGATGTATCTATATCTAATACACCGTATACAAAGTCATTCTGAGTACATCTTTTAACGTTTAAAATTCGTTTACAGTATTGGGTATATACCCTTTCTACATTACTTGCTTTGTGAAAACCCCACACTTCACAGGAATAATTCATAATAGGCAAAATCAATTTGTCAAAGAGCTCTAATTTATGACTAACATATATACATAAGGAAAATTAAGAAGATATCTGTTTAATTTAAAAATTGCTTTTTGTGCTTTACCTGCTAGAGAACAGTGTGTTATATTAAAGGATCCATCCTGTGTAAAAACTATACCTAGATACGAAAAAGAACTTACAATTTCAACAATTTCGCCACCGAAAGTGAATTTAGTATCGTATCAATTAATCAATCTCAAAAAAAATATTCTTTTATTAATAAGTCATTGGTGATATCGTATTCAAGGATCCTCTACACAATTATAATGATGATGATGATGATAATAATCATGTACTAAGTACCGGTAGGTTAATTGGACACTTCCTGCTGTATAGTGTCAAATACCACAAGTATATTTGATTTCTACAGATATACATGAAGGAATAGCGATGGCTAGAGTAATAAGTATGTATTATTCACTTTTTAATGCGCATGATATACTCAGTTACTTATTAATAATGTTGTTAGACTCGCAGTATTTACCATTGACAAAAATGTTCTGTGCTTATGACAACTTAAAACTGAACTGTGCTGTGAACTTGTTTGGAACTGTCAGATCTTGTCTAATTGTGTTGCTTATTTTGTATTGTATTCAACCATTTTGAATGCTGAAAACATTAATGAATAACAATGAATATTCCACTATGCTTCATTCCTTTGCATTAACTTGTTACATTGTGAGCGTCATTTGCTTGTACAATGGTATTGCCAAAGCGCATTAAATTGTAATGTGTGATATTTAAGCTGGAAGCTATTAAATTCCCATTATGAATTCAATTTACCTCTGAAATGTAGCATTGTTTCAATATTTGAATAGCTCTTATACTTGTACAAATACAGTTGTACAAATTTGTATTATGATATAAGTCGTTGCATAATTATGTTCTTCTTTATGTATTAAAAGAAGTACAATTAGTGTAACTGCTTGACCGGAGTAACAATCCAAAAGCACGGATAGGGTTGAAATGAAAATGTTGATCATACATAGATAGTGTATTAGAGGAAGTGTGAACAAGAGTCATAATCGAATCTCGAGTCATTGGAGAAATATCCTCATTATCCCCCTTTATATTTTATAATGAGTATCGTACACGCTTGTCCAGAGAATAACTTTCTGAGGGGATTTTAATTAAACTCTACTAGATATATATTGGTGAGAGGAAGCGTTTAGCAAAGGACTCGTTCCCCCTTCATTTAGCCATTGCCTAGTTATCTCCCCTTTAGGTTGTATTATGGATGTATATACATGTAAGCAATAAGAATAACAGCACAGGTTAGAAACTCATCTGCTAACAAAATCGGCAAGTTGTTATAATTCTTTCCCTATCGCCTCCTCAAAACCATTTGTCATTCACTTGACAAAGCCCTGTTTAATGTGCAACCATAGGTTCCAGCGATACGCATGTTTGATAGTAAAATTGTACCAAACTAATGGACTGTATCATAAGTCATTTAAATATAACATTTTGACGCAATTGCTCAACACTTGTATAACAATTTCTAACTACAGAAATGTACATGTTCGTTTGCTAGCCGTCACAGCATGACATGAGCTAAGTTACCAACAAGGACTTATTGTTGTCTACAGAGTAATACACTACTGAATATTTAAATCTATCGATGTTATAATGTGTTGTATAATCTTTTGGTTACAGATGGTTCTTGTATGGTTAACACGGAAAGTTCGGATTCTGTTTATATGTTGGACCCCTGTAATTGCACAACTTACTACAAGTTGGCATCCTTAGTAAATGGAACAAAGGAACGGCTCAGTTGTAAATCTTCGGAACTGTGGAACCATATTGATGATGAATGTCGACAAAGGAACTTTGTGTTGAAAAATAATCTTTGCAATGAAAGGATACCTTGGGATCGATGTTTTGAAATATCTGGCAAGTACTCATTTAGTGACTGGCAAATTATATATATGTGTATCTTCAGTATACATGCAATTATCTGTTTGCTAATGCATTGTACTGATACAGTCGTGAAAGATACATAACATTTTTTTTAATGGGTCGTCCTTAATGTTTTCATTTATTTTGTCATTCGTTTTTTGTTCCTAAAATGCGATTTATATAAATAACATATGATATCATGTGCGATTCTTTAGTATTACCTTTCATGAGTCTGCCTTGGTTTATATGTATTACAACAGTATAATATCTGGTTTAGATTTATTCAATGTTTGTAATGAATAGAAGATGTGCTAGTTGACCTGTAATGATTTCAAATGAAAAAGTTTTTTCGGCGCAGCCGTACTAACATGGTTTGGCTAATTGCATATTCAGTGTTTTGTAAACCAATCAAATCTTACGTTAACCACCAAGGCAATTTCGCGCCATTTCTCTTCAATTTGCAAATATTGTAACCTTGAAGCAGATTGGTTAACATTTTCTATAGTGTATTTCAAGATTTATCATGTAAGTAGTGTTGTTATTCATCACCACGGAGATTTGTCCGGTGTTGGAATTAAGAAGACTCTTGGTATTACCTTTCATGAGTCTGTCTTTGTTTATATGTATTACAACAGTATAATATCTGGTTTAGATTTATTCAATGTCTGTAATGAATAGAACATGTGCTACTTGACATGTAAGGATTTCAAATAAAAATGTTTTTAATTTTAAACCAAGTGGACAAAGGGAAATAAGCATGTTTTATATGTATCAAATATGATGGTATTAAGTGTGGAAAAATTGTGTTACCTTTTTCAGATAGTGATAAAATCAAGATTGAGAACCAATGTGTACGAGATGGATTCTTCAAACCATCCACAGGAGATGCATTCTTCATTAACAATATTCAGCATCGACTACTTCCTAGAGAAAGTCAATTGGCTAACCTGGAACTAGTATTTGCCTCAATGGTTGCTGGATCGGTGATAACATTAATGATGATTGCACTTTTAGTGACATTGTGTGATTGGAAATACTTCAGGTAATGCACATGTATTGACACATTTGAAGATTTTCTTCAATTATGAATTGCACTCATAATCAACATTCCAGTAAAAGAGATTAAAATGCGGTTTTCACTAATTGTGGTTAACAGTTTGTTGAATTATAGTTTTAACGTTTTTCAATTGATTACATGTTAATAAAATCAGATGTTGTACCTTTCTTAAGAAGACACATGTAACGTTTTATAAAAAATTTGAGATTAAACTGTTCGAAATCAAAATGGCATTAAATTCACTGCAATTCTGTATTGGAATGCCATTTGTACCCCGTATGTCGCGGCTTTCCATGCGTCTTCCATCGAGTTAAAATTGTACTTGAAAGAAATAATTCCGTAGCTGAAATTTTTGATCTCGATAAACCACATTATAAACGTTCCATGGAGTATTATGTTTATTAATGCTTTCATGTAAATACATCGTTAACAAATCCCGATTCTTTGAATTGGTAATGAGCACTCACTATATCTTTCTGATGTTACATTTGTTGCCAATTTCTGTCTCAATACTGTCTTGGACTTGATTTTGTAATACGAGAAATATTGATGTTTTGTTTGAACGAAAGCTCGGTTGTGTTTGATCATTTTTGCATATCGTATGTCAAATGTTACGAGTACATCTAATTTTTCTCTGATATTTCAGCAATATTAAGTTACCAAGTTTCTTATCAAGAGAATTCAGACGTAAATCAAAGGCGACTGTTGTTCAGCCAAACATAACAGAAGGAGACAACGTGTCTGTAGTGTATGAAGATGTTGAGGAATATGACGAGGCAAGTTACTAGTGCATGTACTATTAGGTATATCTCTTGTGATATAAACTACGCTTCAAGCTCCACATACATATTTTACAGATCTATATAAATTTTAAATTGTAACAAAGAATCGTAGAGTCGAGTTACATTGCATAATGAAGTATGGAAAATGCGCCAAATGTAGCCGAGGAGACTACAATAGTATGGTTCCTCACTCTGATCAGAACCCATAGCATACAGTACGTTTCTGATATTAATTTCACGGTATTCTCTTTTACAGGATGCGTTGAACTCTGGATATAATCCAATGTCGACCACGGACATATGGCAGTCACCTTCTAGCAGAACATCAGTTTCAACAGGAAAACCAACTGATTCCAAGTCTAATCCTCCCATAGTAAGACCACGTCGTCGCCCACCTGTACCACCAGACTCTTCATCTACACCTGCGTCACTACAGGCTGAAATGTCTGTCCACAATTTGTCAAAGCTGAAGACAACCCAAACAAGTTTTGATGAATATATTCATCCTCAATAAAGTTAGGGATGTTCTTCGAATTTGGACTCGAGATAGCAAATGCATACTGTTTTTCTGTCTCTGAATGATATTTTGTGTAAAACATGCACTTGGTCGCTCATCAATAGAGACAGCAGCAAGGAAGAAACTTGCTTATTTACTCAGATCTACCATTTTATATGTATACCGTTTTCTAGTACGTTTACCGGTACTTACCCTATTAAGTACTCGTTAAAAAATAATATGGATATGTATGGTTTACTATCAAATACACTGTGTACATAAGCTACACAGATTTAGTTATTTTCATGTGGCGTGAATTGTGCAAAGAAATATAACAAGTACGTTCTAATATTTCGTAAGTGGCAAATCCCCATATTTCAGAACCGTAGTTTATTATGACGTGATATGTGTTTATATCATGTTTGGATGTGTGTTTATTTTATGTGTGAATTTATTTTCTGTCAATTTTGAACGCCATATTGTAAATAAAACTTGTTTCTTTTCTATGGTCTTAAATGTTACTTTCGTAAAATAAAGTTATTATTATTATTATACTGACCAACTAGATAAAACGTTGAGGGTATGTATTTATAATTCGACCGTCGCATGTGTTGCTGAACAAATATTTGTAGGTAAATCTATTACAAATATTGCTTGTCAGAGTGATGACCTCGGAGATCAGCCCAGTAGATATTGTAAGTATTCAGGATAAAAGTGTTGCTTTTAAACGTCTGTATTCAGTTGTGTTGTTTAATGATGGTGCATTTTGTCGAAGCTCTACAGAGCTCAATATGTGAGAAAGTTGACAAAACGATGTGAAATAATTGAACCATGTATAAAACTTGCTCAGTTGAATATCGGAGAGCGATTTGGAGATATGATGTCCATATATATGTAAATGATACGAAATTGACTTTCCCGTGTACATTACAACAGTTTTGAAACACAAACGGGTTTTATTTCAGTAAACGTGTTGCCATATTAAGCTGTCGCATGTAAATGCTCCCTTATCAATATTTAAAATAATGAAAATCAAAAAGATAACCGGTGTTGTGACAAATCAAAGAGTTGGACATTAAACATGTGATACAGTCGTATTCACGGACTTGCGCTCCCATCGACCAATATATATGTGGTTTGAATGGATGCAGCACGTGGAATTCTAGGCAAAGTGACTGTAATAAGTTTTAAAACGAAGTCTTCCACTTAATCGCATGTTAAGCAATAGTTTATTTTACTCCAACTAAGAAGATGGCGTCGACATTCACAATTATAGTGTTAATCATTTGTCTACCAAGTCTGGTATTTTCTAGTTCTAAATCACGTGAGTAATATTTTTTTTCTTTTAGCATTTGATTCATTGTTTCAACAATGATCAAGTTGTTATTGTTTCCTTGTGTTGTAAATGTATATACGAGACGTGTATTAATTGATCAACTAATTAGGAAATATGAAAGTAACGGCTACTTGCAAGTATGGAAATATTACATACAATCGCGTGTTTGCAATATTTCGACTAAGAACTGGATAACTCCCATTTTAAGCATGTAATAACACTTCGAAACTCGCGAAGAACTGTTTAATGAAATGTAGTTGATATTTCTGAGAGAAATCTACGTTTATTTAATTACATCGTTAACCAATTGCTTTGGTTTAAGTGGATTCGTTTGTACCTGTTGGATGTTATTGCGTAGCAGAAAGCTATGGATGCTTAAATGATGACTTGAGAAAAGGTTACTGCGACCGAAGATGCTGTATTGACAGTAAGTTACATTGTCATTTGCCTTTGTTTATTCAGTTATTGTGTTTGAACTTCGTAAATAGCATCGCACTATTTATTCTAAAGTTAGTCATCATCTTCAGTAATCCTATTCCTCTAACATTACTGGTACTCTCACGATTTGATTACAGTAGTGGGCGCACGCACCAGTCAGATCACTTTTATTTAGCCTGTTTGTACAATTACGATAAAAAGTTCATTTCTCTTAGTCGAGCTAGAATAAGAGCAGTAATTTTCAGATGAGTTTAGGTATGAACAGTGTATGGTAGATGACTGGTGTTGAGTGAACATTTGAAACATTGAAGTATGACTGATTTCTGCTTCACTAAACGAATATGATCGTTAACCTTTAGGTAACTCGATCGATCCTGACACTGGTGAACGACCAAAGCAAAGGTGTAAATGCGTTAGTTCAAATTTAAAAGCTTGCCCAGCTGAACGTCCAAATGAAAGTGGCAGATGCTCAGGTCTTATTGAATGTTGTCCGTCTAGAATTGAACTCTAATGGAGCAAACAAACACAGGTAACTACAAAATTGGGTGACGTTTTAAAACCTATTTCATCTGAAATTTGTTTTTAAAAGAACATACATGTTGTAGGATGTTAATTAAATTTTATGCAATGTGTACGCAAGTTCTAACAGAATATCCTTTCTTCTGTATCAGTGAAAACAATTGCTGTTGCATTCACATTCCGTTAGGAAATAGACATTCAGAATCAGTGTGAAGTTGGCAGTATTGCCGATCTATATGTCTTTCATAACAGCTACCATTTCGTTTGATGATGAGTAATGTTTCATTTTTTATTCATATTAAACGTGGTACAATGATTTCCTTTATTTGATGCTGCTTGTAATGTTGTTTCTTTTCAACTTCTTTATTGAAGATGTTGGAACTTTTAGTGCATGCTAAATGCCGACATACGGAGTTGTATTAATACTCTTATTTCTGACTGGCTGCGTATTACAGCTTATTACGCTAGCGGTTGTAGGTACCATGGATACTGCTATTACTACTACTAATATTACTTCACACCGGTACGATTTGTAAAAATATCGAAAAACGTAACCTTGTATAATTGTTATTGTATCGGCGTTTCTTGTATTACGAAGTTAGGATTTCCTCTAATTAGTGCAATTAGTGCTAAAATATATGCCAAATAATTAAGGTGGTTGTTGTTAATTTTTTGATATTTTAGATGGGGAAGTTGTCAGCAGGTTGAGTAGCAAAATGTTAAATCAGTGCTGGTTGGTAACCCAGGAAGTCAGTTGACCTCCGTGCATAACTGGAATGCTGTTGAAAACCCAACGTAGGCCTACTTGTACAGAGGCGCTGCGGTCATGGTTCCTATCCACTATAGAAACGTTAGACCGTTTGATAACTACACATACATGTGTGCAAATTTATATATGAGGGCTGCTATGGCATTTACAACCTCTTCTGTAAGTGACGTCATTTCAAGAAAACGCAACATGTGATGTCACTTTTGCAAGCAGGAAACAATATTGACTCCATATGGTCACTTCGTTTTCATAATGCCATATCGGGTAAATATAACTTACGTTCAGTACATGATAACGTCACATGTGACATTTTCTCAAGTTCTGGAAATGACGTCACTTAAAGAAGAGGCTGGAAATCGTACAGCGGCGCTCATATATACATTCATTTTCTAAAAGAAGACAAACAAGATTTTGGTGACGAGTACTAAATTGTATCTAGATCTCTGTTGTGCGTGTAGTTTGATAGAAAATGATGTGGTGTCTTGTTAGGTATGTCGTTTATGTCCTTTAACTGGAAATATTCCATAATTCGATTTCAGAATTTTGAATGTCAACAAAAACAACAGTGCCGGTCTATAAACCATGCGGACATGAATGATGTATCAGCAGTAATCGAGAAAATAGTTACATGACGATGATGTGAATATCCATACATGTTAACACTTTGTCACCAAACGTTGGCTTATTTCTATTTCATCATACATATATAAACCAGTTACTGATGGAGAATAAGCGACAAGAGAGAAAATTAATGGAATTAACGGTTTATGCTTAAAATGCTGAAGCAGACCGGCGTTTCCCGTTTCCAACCTTATATACGCATATACTTGTAAGTGCTGTGAATACAAAGTAAAGATAATTGGTGAATAAATACTACTTTCTTATCATTCTAATCGACGTCAAAGGTCAAACGAAATGCTAATAGACAACGGAACACGTGTGTCGTTACTGATATTTATTTGACAAGATCTGCATATCAAATAAGATATTAACCCTCAATTACAAATGTACGGAAAAAAGAAACAGACATTTATTTGATATCTGCCACCAGTTAGCTACTTGATTAACTAGATAAGTATCGTATGGTGGCATATTACTGCCACCAGTTAGCATGATAGCGTTCGCGAATTGTTTCGTGTTAACCACTTAATTATTACGATAATTATCTAGCTATCTAGTTAATATTCGTCTTACATTTTCGGTAAGATAAATATCATAAAACTAGAAACAGGCTTGAAGGTGCACAGAACTGCCACCTCTTACCTTTTTATGATGTATTACACTAGATTTAAGTGGTAACACGAATCTCATCTAGTTGACCACTTATTATGTTAGGCCTACTTAATAACTCAAATTCGCGAATTTCACTTAAGATTCGTGTTACCACTCATTTATAAATGCAATTTTGGCTTATAGATGTATATGCCACCATAGTTTTAAATAAATGTCTATTTCACATACCGCAAAAATCATTCCATCTACGCCGTTTATATTTTTTAAAAGATATTTCTTGTTTCTAAATAATCAGTAAAAATCATATACATAAAAAAGCTGCCTGTGAACAATGAAATGTCGAAAACAAAAACACAGACTGAGAATTTCATTCCCAGGGGATCTTCAGATTCTTGGCACAATTCGATCACAAAGGCCATTGGAATAAATTCTGAAATAGCGTGTTGCCATAGAATCTTGACAGGGGAAAAACTGATTAGAAATGTCAGTATGACTGTTTATAAGTTCAGTGAAAACCTCAAGCAATATTATTCATTCATATTATAATAGAAAACACGATGACGCTGATAATTTTAATAAAATATTACATATGTCGCCAAAATCGTGTATCGGGAGTTTACATTGTAGGTTAACCTCGTGGTTATGACTTTGAGGAAACAATGTGTTGTCCTTTGTGAAAGGCTCATTTGAATTCTGAGGAGAAACAGATGCCGAAGAATTGTAATTATGTAAATGCTTGAATAACAAATAGTTTATGTCGTCATCACATCACGTTGGTTATAATGTTTTCGTATTTTATTAAAAAAATACCACATTAACGGAGCTTTAGTGCCGTGTGCAAAATGTGGTCGAAAGTACTGACAGAGTTCACTACAGGAGAGTTTAGTCCAGCGCGCAATTTAATGCATTTCCGGGGAAAACTTCGCCTAGACCCGATGGACTGGCATAAAGTAGGTGTCATTTGAAATATAAACTATTAATGCGTAGAATATTGTGCATATTTTTGGATACATGTTGATGTTTGAAGTGCGACTCGGCCGCGGAAAAGGATCAAGTCTGAATGCCTCAGTCTCTGTGTACTATACATAGATACAATAAAAGGAAAGACCTAGTGACAGTCCTGTGGATGTCGCCGCGTTTCGCTCTTTCCACGTATATATATGCACATCACTCCAACATGCCATTGTTTTCTCGCCGACCTCTGACAACCGTCATAAAACAGCCAAAATATGTACTTTTCCGTTAATAGGGACCACTGCAAATCACCCTGGTTGGGTACTGTTTTCAAGTGATGGTATGTTGTTCTTGTCTTCATTTGCGAAAACGCTATCGAACTGTTAGTTGAGTAATACTACAGTGCCTTCCCAAACAGACCTCAGGGAAAACAACAATCCATAAAAACATAAGGCACTTGAGTAGGTTCGATGGTATATACGTAAGGGAACACAGGCGCAAGGAATAGCCAGGCCGACCATTAGGAATAACTCGAAGAGGACAAACAGTGAAGGGGGGGGGGGGGGGTAAGTGGATGGAAAAGATCGCAGGACAAGTCAAGACATGGCAACAATAGGCCGAAACTGGGGAGAAAATAACACGAACACTATATAAAGTGAAAGAATTGCACAGGGGAAGGGAAATATAACATACATCTAAAACAAAAAGAAATAATAACTATACAGCGAATTACAGACTTGGAACTGTCAGTTAAAATACTAGGGGGTTTAAATCGAGTAAAGTCACATTGGTAGCAAGGTAGTTGAAAAGTAACACACCTTCTGACTTAACTGTCATATAGATTGCCCTTCACAAGTGAGTAGAACTTCTTGGGATTGCTATCAATGGAAATATCATGTCATTGGTGTAACGGTTGCATGCCGTCCTACAGTCATGACCCATGTTCCGCCCAACATGACCTAACATCAGGCATTTGAGGAGGTTGAAGGGTAAATACGCAAAGGAACAGGGGCGCAAGCAATGGCCTGGTCGACCATCTAGGACAACTAAGGAGAATTAACGAGGACAAACAGGGGGAATTTAATGGATGGAATACATCATAGGACAAGGGTAAGACAGCTGGCAACAATAGACCGAAAGGGGCGAAGATAACATGAATTCTATATCAAGTGAAAGAATTGCACATTGACAGCCCGAGTCATGTATTAGGTGATTAGGAAGGATATTGAAAACGGAGTCTTAACAATAAAGCACTGTAATGCATGCAAGTCAGACAATTCAAGACACTAAAGCGACAGAACAACTTAGTGATAATGTAAAATGTGCTGTACATGGTTGATGAAATTGTGTATTATAGTCTCGTACGTTTTCTTTGAAGTTTGTAGTGTCACAACTGTGGTGGACTTCTTATATTTATTAGACTGAAACTCGTTGTCCTTGCCACAATGATAATTTATTTTATTATCAGCGAGCTTTTTTTATTTATATATCACCGATAAAACATAACCACACACCATAAACGTTTCACGATTTCATTTGTTTCCAATTTTATATACATTACTTCAATTTCTCACTTTAAACTGTTCAAAATCCAAATGATGGCAAGTCCAAAAATATTAATCCAAATAATCCTTATGTTCCTCAGTCTATCACTACTAAAACGTTCTACTCTAGTACAAGGTCACCCTGAGCTTTTATACTAAAGCAGTTTATGTAACAAACCACGTAAAAATCATGACCCATGAAATGCGCATGGTTGCTCCGTCGGAGTTTATACTTTACTCCGTTCACTATTATGAAAGCATTAATCAAAACATGTGTGGTTGCTCCGTGGAGCAACATTTGGAGACCATACAGTTTGACCTATAATAATGAAGAGTTAATTTACTCCGTTTGACAATACATTGACTAACCCATTCAAGGTTTCACGACATCTTTAAAAGTGGAGCTAAATTCGATTTGGTCTAAAGGGGAGGGACTTAATTATCAAGGGGAGTGCATGGACTAACAGTACGCCGATAGTTTCACGCTATTAATTAGCAAGGGAAAGAGGTGCGCTGATAGTTACCACGCTATTTGCAATAGCGACAAACATAATACTTTACCAGGATCGGTCGAACATCATGGGGTTCACAAGCACTGTGTATGTTATTTGATTGGTCAATAATTTGAGGTTCTATATTTCATGTTCTATATGGCCTATTTAGTATAAGAAAAATATATTCTTATACTATATGTGACGTCATGTGACCCAGTTTACTACTTGACTAGATGGCCTGACAACATAATGATAAACAAACACAAATTAAGACATACAGTTTATTATATTAATAGTTACATAGTTGTGGATCAATGTATCCAGTTATATATATGATCTAGAGCACTTTACTAGCACTTGTAATGCAAAATAGCAAAATTACAATAATATAAAAAGACTAAAGAAACAAGAAAAAGACTTGGTAACAAATTATGTAACTGAAACTGCAATTAAAGTGCATAAAAACATCACAAACAAATTATCTCATAACTTTTCAGTTTACTTCCTCAAACGCACGATATGGGATTTCAAAATGTTCATTGACCGATTTTTAGGATACAAGAAAAGAACTTTACAGGATATTATTGCATGTGTATGTAACATGCACCAGTATGCTAAATTCATGAGGATCATGAAAAATGAGTTTCAAAAGTAATAAAATGAAATTTAAAGAAGTCTGGTTGGTAAAAATGTTTAAATGTACATGATATTTCCTGAATAAGTTGTTACGTAGACGATCATTGCAAAGTATCAACCAGCGTAAATTTTCCCTCGCACAGTCGAGTATTTTTTAAAAACCTGACCGTGTAATGTAACAATACTTGTATCAGCGATATGCAAACATTACTGCTCGCGAACCCGACATCGACAATTTGCAAACTTATCCGCTTGCTAAAATATCCACTTATGCATTATATTAATTAATTAATGATCTATTAAATCTCTAAGAAAAAAAATGTGCAACAGTTTTTTATTTACAAATAAAAAAAATATTCTGAGTAATAATATAAAAAAAATGGATATCTTAAACCGTAAAGAGAGAGTTCCTGATATATTTCTTTAAAAAAGCTGGGATTCAGTATTTTCAAATACATACAAAACTGTAGCAGTACAAAACAAATCAGTAACTTCAAAGTTATTTCAAAAGCAACAAAAAAAGTAAAATTAAAAAATGCCCATGTTAAAAGTTCGAGCAATGCAACAACACTGTTAACCTGACATCATACACAACAAATCATTTATTTCTAAATTACGAAACAAACCAACTCTTATTTCATTTTAATACCAAGCATTATGAAGCTCAACATTTTTGCTTATTTTTCGAGCATGCAATTTACAGCCTTAACAATACAGTTAGCACTAATTCCAAACATCTCCATGAGTTCTGCAGCCTTTCCACTACGAGGTATTTCCTTAACAGCCATTTTCTTGATAACAATGTCTCGTTCTTCACTGAGTGCGCCGGCTACAGTGTCACCAAGACCACCTGGTAAAAGAATGTTGCAATATTACAAATACAGTAAAACCTTACTTAAAGACGACCTCAATAATAAGACCACCTCAAAATTAAGAACACATTTTTCAAGTCCTTGTTCACTGTTTTGCTCTTTATTCAAAGTCAAAATTAGGATCACCTCAATAAGAAGATCTGTTTGCAAAGGTCCCAAAGGTGTTCTTATTATCGAGGTTTTACTGTAGTAAATTATTTGTTCAGATACATCTTGTTTATTTTACATTGATGGTGAAACAAGTTACTAATACTTATATTAGTCGCTTTCAACGATGGTCTCCTGGGTTACCAACCAGTACTCGCACATCATTCAGGGATTGTGAAATTAGTGGTTCAAATGCACCCTAGGAATTTTCAACCCAGGACCTTTCTATCAGGAGTCACTCCTCAACCACAATGCCTCTGAACTTCTTAATTCAAGATATGGAAAATCAAACCCAAGTTTCTAAGTCTGCTGCTGCATCCCATACATGATCATAATTATACTGTATATTGTTTTTTTACATATTGCAAATGGCGCAATTTCATCCTTAATCTACTTTAGTGAATCTAATTTTAGCGATTAACAATGACAATTTAAGCGTTTGTCAACTGTACTTTGATTCGTTGTATTATATATCAAAATGTATGAATATCACATCAACACCGATAGATGGAATCGACAACGATAGATGGAAACAAAACACTGAAATTTTGTGCAAGGAATTGCAAAATAAAGTTCACTATTGCAATTTTAGCAATCTGTATGACATGCCAAAATTGGATATGCGTGAAAAAAAACAATACACAGTATTAAATTCTTGGTATTTCATAGATAAGGTGTCAAATTATGAAGCTGCACAATTTGTAAGTTTACATTAAATAAAATCCAATGGAAATCTTGTCCCACAGAAAAAGTTTATCCGATTCAATATTGGTACATAAAAACGTGTAATGGTGAAGACGCCAAAAGATTCTTGACAGAAGTTGTATTTCTCTGTTATAACATGTACAATCTTTTAATATCATACAGAGAGTAAAAGCAACCCAGTACTCTAGAAATCCCCTAACAAGTCTACTTGCTCATTCGGGATTCCAACAATAGAGTTGAAGTTAGTCCAGGACAAGTCCGTTTTTAAACCTAATTAACATTGGACATTCTAAATATTGAACGAAAATCATGCATTTTCATATTGTTCAAGTCACATTAATGTGTTCACTTGTCCAGGACAAGTGTATTTGTGAAGTATTTCTAGAGCCCTATATCCAATAAGCAGTAAATTAAACATACCCCATTCATAATGGTCTTCTACAGTGATGATTCTACCACCCGTTTCTCGAGCATTGGCCAGAACGGTAGCTGTATCGAATGGTTTCAGTGTGAAGGGGTCGATGACTCTAATGTTGATGCCATCAATGGCGAGTTTATCTGCCGCTCTCAGTGCTTCCACCAATGTTACACAACATCCTATAACTGTTACCTGATCTTTGTCACTTTTCCTGACCACCTGGTGAAATGTAATGGTGCATTTAACAAGTTATGTCGGTAATACATGCAAAAATGTCACATAAACGTTCATTAACATGGCACGACATGGTAATCTTTTGTTCTCTATTGGCTATATGATAGTTCCATTTTTTTTTCATTTCTTTTTTTTGCATTTCATTTCAATAAAATTGAAGTTCTTTTCCTTTTGTATTCACCACGTTGTCCTACCTTTTTAGCAAGTGGAATGTCTTGGACACATTAAAAGATTAATCTGCAAGGGATGTTAATGCATATCAAAAGAGAATTATTTTCTAAACTGTGTGCATATTCGATCAACTAACCTGCAGAAAATTGAGATGAAAAACAAGATACTCATTCAGTAATTTACAACCTTAATCAACTTTATATAAGTTAAATTAGCACGAAAATGACGTTATGTCGCTGTGGTGTAGTGGTTAGCATAACGGACCGGCAATCCGTAGACCTGGGTTCGAATCCCGGTAGTGATCTCAAAACATGACTATATAATATATTTCAAACTGGAAGATGATGGAGAATCTATGTACCATACATACATGCCATTTAAGTGTTTAATTGCAGGCTGAGTGGTCTTGTGCCTATGCGTACATGCAGGAAGGTTGAATAAAATATGTGATATCATAATTATGTCGATAAATGTATGTAAATAAAATCTACTTGTTGTATTGATGACCATGCAGAAATTACCTTAGCTTTTCCGGGTTCAAATACTTCATCAGCCGAGTAGATGACAGGGACATTTGGTCTACTTGTGCGTATAAAACATACACCTTTAGTGTTAGCTGCCAACTCTACAGCTCTTTCAGCGGACACAGCATCACTGGGATAGAATACTGTAGATCCAGGAACTGACCGGAACATAGCTAAATCTTCTAATGCCATCTGGGAGGGTCCATCTTCACCTAAAATCACAAATATTTAGACATCTTCTGAAAATGATCTTACAAACTAATTTCTGGTAAAAATGGTTTTAAAATGTGGCAGTCTCTTGAGATTTTTGGCCAAAATGACATATCTGGGTGAAATTGAGTTATTAACATTTCTGAATGTAGGGATATTTGTAAGTCACTACAAAACAAAAAATATTGCAAATCAACATTTTTTAGGGAATTACAAGCACTTTTAATATGGTTATCAAGACTAGTTCTACAAAAAAAATCTGAGTTTCACAAATTTAATACAGCAATTATGATTTCAGAAACAATATTTTTTATCAAAAATAAATGAATATATTTTTCCCTTAAGAAAAGGGACTGTCTCAATGTTTACCAATAATTATTTTGCTTCTGCTCGCCGCTGAATCATAAATCTTTTACTGAAATGTTTCAACAACCTGTTGCAATTAATGTGAAGACATGACATCATAAAATGAAAACATGACGTCATCTTTATTGTGTTTTACTCAGAAACAAGACTCAGTGCATCATTTGGGCCAAAAATCTCAAAGACTGCCATAAATATGGAAAATAGTTGGACCTACTGCAATAAAAGCAAATAAGGAAACTTAACTACAAAATTAACGATAGAAATAACATGACATACCTAGAACACGAATTAATGAAATGTACAGACCAAAGCAGAATGTTACCGACATGTGTTCACAATATCTTCACATTGAATTACAATAAATATTACTTGAATTTGCATTCAGTTTGCCTGATGAAGTATGGTAGCTATTAAGAAAGGCATGGCAAAGTGTTCTAAGTTTATCTTCTTGTTTTCCTTATTGCAATAAATACAAATCGATCAGACGAAGTTTTAGCAAATAAATATTAGCACAGTAAAACATAAAATATAATCCAAACGCCCTATCGTGAAAATTGTTGACATACTATTGTTGTTACCGATTAAATCAGGTACCTGACATCGTCCCATGAACACATTAAAGCATACGGCACAACATATAAAGTCTGGATGCTAACCAAATATATAGAAATTACAACCATTATTCAGTCCTAGCAATCACTTCATAGAATACTCAAAATAGAGCAATCAAGATACAATACAATTACTTACCAATAGAAATACCAGCATGGGAACCAGCGAAGTTGACATTTGTTTGAGAAATGGCTCCCATTCTTATCTGATCAAATGCTCGTGTAAAGAATGCAGCAAATGTACTACAGAATACAACATTCCTGTCTCTACATCCACATCCAATACCAACCCCAACCAAATTCTGTTCTGCTATATAACACTCTATAAATCTGTCTGGATGAGCAACCTGTCACAAAATGTTAAAGTAAAACTTCATTTACAGACCACTTCAAATTAAAACCACCTACTTTTTACAGTTTATACAAACTACAAAGAGTTAATTGTATATCTTTGTTCTCCATAATCTCTGCATATTAATCTCTGAAAAATGGCAATGATGACAAACATCATATAAACAAAACTAACATGGCCATTGTTGACATGCAACTAGACAAAAACAATACGATACATGAGAACAGTAAACAGAGAGAGAAAGGACACATGGGCCATGATGGCTCAACATCCCTCGAACCAGTACATGGCCATTTTGGCTGAATTAGACAAATGTGCATATATATTGGTCTAGGTCAATTCAAAACTTGTTTGCATGAATAAATTACAGTTTATATATACAACTACTTCGAATGGGACTCCGATTTTCAAGGTAAGCAATTGGTCTTTGGCAAACCTGGACGATGTATGCAACTGGGAAAGATGCCAACCCAAGGATCATTCCTATGAAGTTTGAACAAAATCCATTTCGCAGTTAAGGAGATGACGTTTAAAGAAATTGTCTACGGCTAGACAACAATCCTAACAGCTCACCATGAGCGATTCTTGCTCAGGTGAGCTAAAAAGAAGTAATGGATTCAGACATTACTTTACTCTGCAATGACACACAAAGAAAAACAGTATGATAATTCTGACGTCACATTGATTAGAGTTTATAATTGCATGTACATAGAAACATCACCTACCCTAAACTTGTCAGAAAATGTTGAATTCTTTGTGTCACCATCCAATGCTACAACTCGAGGGTTTGCTCGACCAAGTTTCTCCAGAGCCACACCATATGCTAATCTAGTTGCTACCTATCAATTGTAAAATTGACCAAAACTTAATAATAATAAATTTATTTAGCCAAAAGTTTTTGAATACCTCACACAATACTTTGTTAGGTGATCAGCATACAACGGTATCCTATTGCAGTGTGGTTAAGGGGTCCACCTTGGCAGCAGGAGGTTGAAGATTCGAATTTCAGTAGGGGTTCGATCCTAAATGGTCGGTTGGTGAGCCATCTGGTTAAATAATGGTTACCGTTTGCCTACCTGCCAGATGCTTGGCATAAAAAGATAAGAATCAGGAGGTAAATGTGCTCATAAAGGTGTCTCACAAGTCAAAAATAGCTGACCTTCAAAAGACCCAACACACTAATAAATACAAACTTGACTTTTACTGTCTAGAACACATACAATGGCATAAATACCTTTGTAACAAGAGCAGCCTGTACATAGTATTTACCAATACAAAGCCTCGTGTGCATTTTAATATTTGTATTATAATCACAGACAACTTTGCACTGTATTATAATCACAGACAACTTTGCATTAGATGAAATCACACATTTTAAGACATTATTTTCAGTTTATTATAAGAAGTCAGTTGTGAGTTTAAAATGTGAAGTTAATATGGAAACATAACCAAAAGATTAATGAGGCCACAGAAAAGACAATCTTTGTAAGCTGTCTCCTTACTTGAAGTTTGGTAGGTAGGTATATTTGTGTTCGAAAATCAACACTTAAGTTAGCCAATTGTATAAAAATAAGCTAACTTTAACCTGCGGTTGCTTGTATTTCAATCAATTTGATTGGCTCATGACTTGGCCAAACCACATTTCAACCAATCAAATTGAGTTTTGGTTATCTTCTACCCAAACTGGTTATCCAGTTTTATTCATTTGGCTGCTTGTGAGTAATTGCTTAACTATATAACTCTTGATCAAGACTGAAGACATAAAATCCTGCTGAGGGCAAAAATATCTTTGAAGCGCAGAATATTTTGCAGATATGTAGAGAGATAGCAAACATGCGCTTTTTGTATGCTTTTTTTAATTTTTGCCCGATTAAAAAAAGGATGCGACAGAAAAAAACATGTTAAATTAAAAGCATCAAACAATTTGGTCTACCTGCTCTCCCATTTTATATTTAGGTGCTTCAGCCAGTTTCATGTTGTTGAGATCGACTGCAGGTACTTTGGCTGTGATACCCTGAGGTCTCAGATTCCAAGGTTTTTTATTCACGATGTTGCTTTGTAATGTTGCAATGCACGCGTCAGCTTTATCACCAAGCGGTTTACCATGCCAGTTCATCAGGTCTTCAACATCTATCCATCAATATATACAAATAAGGTATTAAGAATTTGGTACTATACTCACGCACATTTTTGTACCTGTGATATGTCTTTTAAATGTCATTTCAGCATGTTTTAAAATCAATTTGAAATGAAAATACCAGTAGATTGAAAGAAAATTTAGCGTTGGTCATTGCATAAACTGAAATAATATCATATTAAGTGGTTATCTTGCATCCCTAGTTAAGTTCATGACATTTAAGAAATCTAACATTTTGCATTTTTAAATGTACCAAGTATATTTTAATTATCATAAATAACTTTTGCGACAACGGCAGGGTGACTGAAATATTACTCCATACTTTGTTTGTTTTGAAATATGAAGAACATAGACATAAAAGAATTATACAGTAAAACTTCAACAGTTTTGGCTCGAACACAGTAGATACCTCGAACAGGTTTTGACGTCACAACGAAATCACTTCTTAATTCATATTATCTAACAGTAGATCACTCGAACAGAGATAGGTCGAACACTCAAACATTATTTGCAGTCCCTAGCTACCATTTCATTCAGTGTTCACCATAGATAGGTCAAACAATACAATAATTCACACCTTTCATTGACCATTTGATCCATTGTTCGGGTAAGATTGGCAACACAATTCGCACATTGTGATATTTACTTGACGGTTGTACTATATACATGTACTTATGTGACAAATCACTTTTCGTTTTCCTCTAATTTCTTTTTTAATTATTATGTGCATTCAGTATGAAAACACTAACAACACACTAATACCAAGTAGTGTTCAGCATGCTTAGTACACTTGTACCGGAGACAGTGAGTTCGTACATATACACAAATACTATAGATGCCTTGAACAATAGATGGCTCGAAATAATTGCTGGGTCCCACGGCAGTTCGAGGTTTCGAAGTTTTACTGTATATAGACACTTATTATTAATTTCATTCCACCATGAACAAATTAGTTAAATCAGTTTCTTCACGCAACCTAATAATACTCAATAATTTAGCTTGTTTGATTCACAGAGTAATGAAAATAAAAAAATATTTCATAACATTGTGTTTTTGTACTTAATCAAAACTTAACGAACTGTATCAGTACCTCAGTACAGTAACTATGTCGTAGTTCAATTAATTAATTAATTGGAACAGATCTACACAAATGACATAGGTGGTTGTATAATTGAGGTTTTACTGTATACATATACACAATACCTGGAAATCCCCTTCCTTTAAAAGTTTTGGCCAGGATACATGTAGGTTTATCTTTCACAGTTGTAGCGTCATACAAGGTCTTACACAACACTTCCACATCGTGACCATCAACAACATAAGTATTCCAGCTGAATAGAATATATAACATGTAATCCTATCTGAAGTAATAACATGATGCTAATTTCCACGTGAATAAGTCACCAAACACTCTGTGTCATTGGATAGATAAATGTTTTATCATAAATATTTTTATCATCATTTTTAGTTGTTCTATGACAATTTTTGACAGTCGTATTGCCTGAATACGAAAATCAGTGAATCGGTTACAATAATAGTACAACATCCAAGTGTCTAAACTTTCGAACTCAGCATTGATATTTACAGTTAAATACTAAAAATGGCTTTGTATTTCTAGTTTCGTATCAAATATTAAAAATCAACTCTTCTTGTATAACCAGACTGCTTTTAATGAAGTCCCAAGCAGAAACGTTTGGTGTCCCACTTCACTCAATTAAGGGGCATAACTCTGCTCTTACTAAATAAATGCACCCCAGTTGTGCACTTTCATGTGATGACTAATATCAGGGATGCCAACAGTGCAGTGTGAAAAAGAGAGGAAAATTTTGCCGGGGGTCAAGGGGGCCGCGTATGTGGGGACCAGGGGTGAAGTCCCCTGAAGAAAATACATTTTGGGCATTCTTGCATCATTTTGGAATGGTTTCCTTGAAGCTTGTGCTGTAATACAAAGACCTTTGCTTCTGATGTAAAAAACCAATGTCATTCTGGTATTGGCAGACAACTTACTTTCAATTTTCATAAGTTATTCCATGCTCTTATCATTCTTATTGTATAATCATGGTACAATGTGGGAATATTAATCTCTCATTTCGCTTCCCTTATATTATAGATCTACTACATAATTCATTCTTATAAATCAGATGTAAAAGAAAAGAAAATAAATATTCAAATGAAGTGTTTATACTACAGGGTTCCACTAGGTACTGAATCTCAAGGGTCATTCGGATACTTTTTGATAGCATTTGACCATTTTATAGCCAAATTACCTTTGGTATAGAGAGAAATTGACCCTTTACCCAGAATCCTTAGGTTCAAAATGTGGCCTTTTGGAAAATTCAGGGGTCAAAGGGTCAACTCAAGGGTCAAATGGAACCCCTGATACTTTGATTGAATTACAATATGAAGTGGTAATTGCACGATATTATGCATATTTTAACAAATACCAAATTCATACAATTTTGACCCTACATAATATTCATCGACTTCAGCCAAAAATTAAGCAGAATTGAGTCCAATAAAATGGAAGTACGGTATTCTTCCTATTCAATGCCCCCCCCCATCCCTTATAAATGCCTGCTCCTTATTTTCACAGAAAAATGTCACCTGTAGCCCCCAAAATAAATAATCAACAACATAGATATTTTATTCACAGTAAATGATTACACACCACAATAAAAGAGAGAGAATACGTAACTACAATAAGTCATAGAGGCCCCCATTTTGAAATGTAACGCCCCGGGCGATAGGGCATTAAATAGGAACAATACTGCAGTAACATACCCAAATGCTTTAAGTCGATCTTCATAAACTTTCATCTCATGTTGTAACATTGCAGGATCACTCTGTCCCAGTCTGTTCACATCAAATACAGCCACAAGATTGTCCAGTTTGTAATGACTGGCAAATGACAGCGCCTCCCAGATAGAGCCTTCCGCACTCTCTCCATCACCGACCAGGCAGTAGACACGATAACTAAAACAATAGTGAGAAATATCTACACACAAAACCAATAATCCTAAGTACAGGGGTGTCGACAGAGCCAAATCCTCGATCCTGAAAACTTAGCAGGGGGTCCAGTCTGCGAAAATTTGTAAGCAAGTAAAATCGAAGAACTCATCCACAGACTTGTCCACGGAACACCTTAGTTGTAATAGTTTGCTTTTTAAAATACATTCTTTCAGTAGCAGAGTTGCCCCTACCCCCCCCCCCCCATAAAAACTCATCATATTTATATCAATCTGAAAATTAAACTCTGGGGCTCTAGATCCAGAGTTCTGGATTAATCTGGAATTTTGACACCTCTGTAGATAGTCCCATTCTTAGTATAATGGCTAAAGAGAACTTACTAGAATGATAACAGCAAAAGGCTTACAGCTTCTTGTCCATATTACATTTTGTGAATGTACTCATTAAATGATCAACAATTAACCCCTTACTACACTATTCCATACATTTAACTTGTTTTATTGTCATATCCTTTCTTTTTAATAAAAGTTACACAGATATTGATGACAAAGACAACTGGACTGTAAAATAATGCCTTTATGATTTCTATACAAACATCAGGTTTCAGTATACTGCCATTAGCCTCAAACTATTTCTAGTAGCCACATACTGGATGGGACATGATTATTGAATCAGTAGTTCTATTTCACACAGTTTCTTATACTGGATGGGACATGATTATTCAATCAGTAGTTCTATTTCACACAGTTTCTTATACTGGATGGGACATGATTATTCAATCAGTAGTTCTATTTCACACAGTTTCTTATACTGGATGGGACATGATTATTCAATCAGTAGTTCTATTTCACACAGTTTCTTATACTGGATGGGACATGATTATTCAATCAGTAGTTCTATTTCGCACAGTTTCTTATACTGGATAGGACATGATTATTCAATCAGTAGTTCTATTTCACACAGTTTCTTATACTGGATGGGACATGATTATTCAATCAGTAGTTCTATTTCACACAGTTTCTTATACTGGATGGGACATGATTATTCAATCAGTAGTTCTATTTCACACAGTTTCTTATACTGGATGGGACATGATTATTCAATCAGTAGTTCTATATCACACAGTTTCTTATACTGGATGGGACATGATTATTCAATCAGTAGTTCTATTTCACACAGTTTCTTATACTGGATGGGACATGATTATTCAATCAGTAGTTCTATTTCACACAGTTTCTTATACTGGATGGGACATGATTATTCAATCAGTAGTTCTATATCACACAGTTTCTTATACTGGATGGGACATGATTATTCAATCAGTAGTTCTATTTCACACAGTTTCTTATACTGGATGGGACATGATTATTGAATAAGTAGTTCTATTTCACACAGTTTCTTATACTGGATGGGACATGATTATTGAATCAGTAGTTCTATTTCACACAGTTTCTTATACTGGATGGGACATGATTATTCAATCAGTAGTTCTATTTCACACAGTTTCTTATACTGGATGGGACATGATTATTCAATCAGTAGTTCTATATCACACAGTTTCTTATACTGGATGGGACATGATTATTCAATCAGTAGTTCTATTTCACACAGTTTCTTATACTGGATGGGACATGATTATTCAATCAGTAGTTCTATTTCACACAGTTTCTTATACTGGATGGGACATGATTATTGAATCAGTAGTTCTATTTCACACAGTTTCTTATACTGGATGGGACATGATTATTCAATCAGTAGTTCTATTTCACACAGTTTCTTATACTGGATGGGACATGATTATTCAATCAGTAGTTCTATATCACACAGTTTCTTATACTGGATGGGACATGATTATTCAATCAGTAGTTCTATTTCACACAGTTTCTTATACTGGATGGGACATGATTATTCAATCAGTAGTTCTATTTCACACAGTTTCTTATACTGGATGGGACATGATTATTCAATCAGTAGTTCTATTTCACACAGTTTCTTATACTGGATGGGACATGATTATTCAATCAGTAGTTCTATTTCACACAGTTTCTTATACTGGATGGGACATGATTATTCAATCAGTAGTTCTATTTCACACAGTTTCTTATACTGGATGGGACATGATTATTCAATCAGTAGTTCTATTTCACACAGTTTCTTATACTGGATGGGACATGATTATTCAATCAGTAGTTCTATATCACACAGTTTCTTATACTGGATGGGACATGATTATTCAATCAGTAGTTCTATTTCACACAGTTTCTTATACTGGATGGGACATGATTATTCAATCAGTAGTTCTATTTCACACAGTTTCTTATACTGGATGGGACATGATTATTGAATCAATACTTCTATTTCACACAGTTTCTTAAAAGCTATGGGGTACATCATTTGTTAATTTGATACCAGTAAGCTACATGTATAACATTTATGATTAAAAAAATATATTAATATGAACCTGTCAAAATCACATTACATTCGTTATTTGAGATCACTTTGTCAAAATGAACTGATGATTTTCAAAATACAAACAGGCAGCTTAGCTCATTTAACCAGGGGCCTTATTCATATCATTTTAACTTAGATTTAGACATTAAAATTTTACATGTTCTTTTTTGCTCCTATGTTGTTATGACAAAACAGATTTTAATAAAAACTGGCAAAAATATAAAGAGGGAAACAACAATTCGAGGGTTCAGTGCAAGACTATACTAACTCCTATATAAATGCATCTATAGGAGCGCTAGAACAGTATTGCGCTGAACCCTCGAATTATTTTTCACACTGAATTTCATTTGTTTAGATTAGATGAAAACAAAATACTGGTAAATATATGTTTTGCAAATTTAAAGTCAAAGTCTTCGTGTCAGACTTAAGTGTGTTTGTAAATAACGCCCCCCTATATATGAAAGTTTCATACTCGGATTTGTCGAAGTACTTCCCGGTGTATGCCATACCGGCAGCATTACCTAAACCTTGTCCCAATGAGCCTGTAGCTACATCTATGAAATTCAGCCTCTGAAAATAATAAAAAAACATACATTCCAACAATATTCTACACATAATAGGTTCTATTGACTACTGATATATAGTCAACACATCTCAGATTCTAAATATATTGGCTACTGATATAGTCTGCAAGTCTCAGATTCTATTGGCTACTGATATAGTCCACACGTCTCAGATTCTATTGGCTACTGATATAGTCAACACGTCTCAGATTCTATTGGTTACAGATATAGTCCACACGTCTCAGATTCTATTAGCTACCAATATTGTCTATACATATCAGATTCTATTGGCTACTGATATAGTCCACACGTCTCAGATTCTATTGGCTACTGATATAGTCCACACATCTCAGGTTCTATTGGCTACTGATATAGTCCACACATCTCAGATTCTATTAGCTACCAATATTGTCTATACATATCAGATTCTATTGGTTACCAATATTGTCTATACATCTCAGGTTCTATTAGCTATCAATATTGTCTACACATCTCAGATTTTATTAGCTACCAATATTGTCTATACATATCAGATTCTATTGGCTACTGATATAGTCATCTTAATTTCAAGGTGGTCTCCGTGCGAGGTTTTACTGTATATAATTCTGTGAATGTTTATCATAGCAGATTTACTTACTGGAGTTGGGTGACCCTCAAGGTCGTTATCAACTTTCCGCAGGTTCAATAAATTTTCAACAGGGAACAGTCCAGCTTCCGCCCAGGCAGCATACAGGATTGGACAAGCATGACCCTGAAAATCACATAAATATAAGTCTGTATTGTATGTTTAATGACAGCAGTCAAACACACCATTTCCCATGGCAGAGGTGTTTTCAGCTGTCTTTATAGCTGTTATTTGGCTATATTCCCAATGCCAAAAAGTATGTACTTTTTCCAATAAATGTGAAGAAAAAGTTTTGGATCAAGTAGGCCAAAAATTGACAAAGATAGAGACTTTTCTCTCACAAGCAGATTATATACATAGTAATTGTCAATAAATTACTCACTACATTCTTTAATTTTGCTGTAATTTCTCGACTTTTTTCCCAATTTCTAAGTTGAATGTGCAATTATTCCCAATTTGAAGGGTATGGGTCATCTTCCAAAAATAGACAAAATAAACCCTGCATAGCCGAGTGATTAAGGCATCCACTTGAGAGTGTGAGGTCGATCCAAGGTTTAAATCCCAGTAGGGTTCATTCCAGACGGTTATATAATGGATTCTGTTTGTGCCTGGCATTATAGGACAGGAATAGGAAAGTAAATGAGCACTATAGGAGGTGTGTCATAAGTCAGAAATGACTGGCCCTTTAGATAGGGTGAAACTTTAATAAATAAACACTTGAAATACGACAGGACTGCAAAACAGCACGAATGAAAAGCAAGAATGGGAAGAAGTTCAGCTAAAATGTTCTCAATATCAATTTATATCAATATTTATAACAAGTGACAAAGTGAGTTTTAAGTCCTGTCGGCCATTTCCTTTTTTGTTTGTTTTACAACTGTGTACAGGTACAGTAATTGCACAGTAATAAAATCATGTAATGACAATTATAACATAACATACAATGTGGAGTAGAAATAACACACAATAATAAAATAATTTTATTATTGTGTATTATTTTCGATATTTCATTAGTGAAATTACAACTCATGCGCGTGTGACGTCACAACAAAACAAGCGTAACATAAAGGTGCGCTCAAATGTGGTGACGTTAAATATTTAATTTTATACGAAGTAATACATTTTATTTCACCGAAAATTAATGTCTAGTTAATTTGAATATGATATGTGATATAATCATTTGAACTCCTATCTTGTGGCTGAAAATTAAAAAAGAAAATTGTCGGAACTACGTTTTTATGCGTCAGCTTTTATTTATAAAAGACTGAATTACACACGTCATACCATGCTTACATAATAAAACAATAAAAGTAAATTAAAATTAAATTTGAGGGCTTAATAACGCAACACTGTTGTAACTATGTATTTATGACATTGTTGCGTTGAGCCATCAATATAAGGCAGTTGACCTGGTAAAGGTAATGTTTTGGAGAAAATCATCAGTCTCTGCTGTTATGTCATAAATAGAATCTTACGTTAGTGTTCATTTTTTATTGAATTTATTAAACATGTCATCAAAAACCGATAAAAACTCGACGAAAACTCGTTTTTATTGTTTTTAGAACACTTGTTTAATAAATTCAATATATAATGACCACTCATGTAAGATTCTCTATTTATTTAGTAAAATATCATCATGTGCTAGACTGGCCTCCATGGACATCTGTCAATGAAAGGAGGTGTCATAAAGTGCCATTGTAAATATTGCAAGATATCTGGAAAAAATTTCTTCACTAAACTCGGTCAAGGTCATTCTTTAAATACTCGGTCAAGGTCATTCTTTAAATACTCGGTCAAGGTCATTCACTTTATGGAAAATTTATGGAAACTGGTAATCTAAATTCAAACATAACTTTTATTATCAGTGTAAAAAGTAAGCATAAAATGTGCACCAAATATGCACTGTTGATATCTAACCTTTCAATGAAATAAATATCAGTATAGTAATGTACGTAGTAAAGAGAGATAAAGTTGTTACAGGGAACGTTATATACATAAATAATACCGCCTCACACACACCCCAGGGAAACAACAGACTACAAACATTAGGGACTCAGGAGGTACAAGGGTTAAATAACATGTACGGGAATAGGGGTGGAAAGGAATGGTCTGGCTGACAAGACAAATGGTCTCCTCAACAATAAATATTTGTAAGTCAAATGGCATTCACCACATTACTGCATTGGCCAAGAATGATAGATTTCATGACAAGTTTTATACTGCATCCTAGTGCATGCTGTTCTATTGAATAACATACTCGAATAAATGTCAAAATAACAGTATGTACCAAACTGACATAACGCATTGACAATGTGATTGGTGCAATATATGTACAGTGAAATAAATTCTTAACAAACTATTGGCATTGCTTCACAATACAGTGTTTCTTTTCACTTCTAGGGGAATGGTGGCGGTGCCCTTAGATAGGGGAAAATAGCGTTGTGAGGGGAAAATAGGAGGAAAATAATGTGCATAGCATAGTATACATTTCTGTCTGTATTCACTACACTTCTTTGTTGCAGTGATGTAAACAAATAAATATGGTAACAGATAAGTTAGTTTCATTACAAGTTGATGTTTCTATTTTTCTGACTTGATATACTGGCAACATATCTCCAATTTTAAAAAAAAAGCTGTAGGAGGGGAATCTTAATGGAGAATAGGGGAAAAAACATACTTTTGAGTGAGGGGAATGGGTTCGAATTTGGGCCCCAAAAAAAGACTGCAATACATTGGATAGGTAAAAGTGGATATGTCTATAAGGCATGGATGCCCCCCCCCCCCCACAAGGCATTTTTAAGTTGAAAAAGGGCCACAATTCTTTCCAAAACTTGGTTGATTGTAACTGAAATTTGGACTTTATTTTATTATCCTATGCTTAAGTGCTCAATATGAATTGAATCTAACTCTCCTTTAAAGTGTTACTGATCTGACAGACACATGGACAGGGGCTACACTTTATGCCCCTTCGCCATTCTTTGAATGGGGGCATCAAACTCAATGTGAAGAAAAGTTATACAGTTTGACAATAAAAATATAAGAAGTGTTAAATGCAATACGGGACATGGCTAAATTTCATATCTAATGAGTCATGCTTTTTAATATGACAAACGATTGGTTTATTTCCGCATAAAACAATACACCTTACTAGAGACGATACCAGCTATTCAATAAGTTGTTTGATCCTACATTTTCAAAAGCTATTCGTATTTGTCACGACAACATTGAGGACAAATCCTTCACCAAACATGTATCATAAAATTTACATTCAATTCAACATGTATTTTACATGTTAGGTCATGCTAAAAATTGTTAGTTTGTTATTACCCTACCTACTCATGAAAATGGCCCCTACTCAACCTCAAATAGTGTTTTCAGGTGTCTGAGCAGAACATTCAAAGTTTGGCTGCATAAAAACACTTGAAAATGAAAAGACCATTAAAAGTAATAAATAATCAAAGGACTGAAAGTTCTGTTTGTTTGTTTCATCGGGTTTAACACCGTTTCTCAACGATATTTCACTGAAAGTCCTGTGAGGCACTTCCAAGGCAAGACAGCACATTTTCCATATTATCGTAATAGAAATTAATATGCGACTATTCAGGTAAACTCATTTGCCAAAAACGACACAAATAATCCAGAAAAGTCCTTTATATCAAGACTCCCGCCATTCCACAATTAATATATCCCTGACATCAGCCATTGTTCTCAACAAATTAATAACAAAATCAGAGGACTTTACATGTCCTATTTTCTTGAGATAATGAATATGGTGGTACTTCAAGTAAACCATCCAGTTGACGTTGATAGCAATGAGACGCTAAAGCGCCTCAAAAATAAATTACATTGCTTATCGACCCATCTAAATTTTGCTGTGTAGGGTTATCCCAAACAAACAATTTTTTGAGAATGGCCTCGAGTATATAATACGTTAACGTTGTATATCATCAAAAGCAATTCATCATTATCAGGAAACATCCTTCTTTATACAAGGATCTTAAACGTCAAAAACATTTCAACATATATTTGACATGTTATGGTTAGTTATATATTATACATGTTACATAAAACACAATATTTCATACGGAAAGTACATATTTGTACCAGTATAATCCAAACACCATCTTTCGAGATTTAATGGTACACAATTAATGATTACATTGTGGTCATCATGGATAAAAATCAGACATCATACGTGACATCGTTCCAGGAACACATTAAAGCATACCAAACAACAAATTTGAATGTTTCCGAAAGATAAAAAAAAAATTGCAAACATAAAAGAACAAAGAGGTGTTTCACATTATGCCTCCCTCAAGCATCCTAGGTACACAAGCTATTCATAACATATAATATTATGATACTTCGGGCAAACTGACAGTAAAAATCTCGTACTCATATGTATACAATGTATATAGTCAATGAGGTGAAATCCAGCTGCTTGACACACCCCTCCTGCAATTCGGAAATTGCCGAGAAGTTAAGGATGAAATCATGGTTCCGAGTGATCCAATGAGATCGGGTCTTTCAAATTGTGTAAAGGCTGCCATTTTGTCTAATTTGCTGATAGCTATTCACAAAGGAGATTCCTTCTTTTTTGTTATCGTCCATTTCATTGGTCAAGAAATGCTTATGAATATTCATGCATTACGAAGTTTCGCTAGCCAATATGCCCAGGGTATCATATATATTATGAATAGCCAGAGTACCCATGATGCCCTAAAGATGCATTGTCAGCACATATGGCGAATATCCATTGGACCTGACCAATATTATTTTGTTTGAGAAAAGGGGCCATTTTCATTGGTAGTCAGGGTTATGCTAAACAACAATTTTTCAATCATGGCCCAAGTTCAAAACCCGAATGGCAAAACATACAAGGTGAACAAAACCACCTTGATGACTACTGGACATACCCATATGCTTATTATGAAAGATTGAAAAACATACTATGGTGAAAGGTCAAGGTAATTTGCAACAAATTCAAGAAAACTTCTATATTATTACATTTTAATTAACTGCATACATATCTTCATCCAAAAGCAGGAATCAGATGATTCTTGTTTATTTACAGTATCTGGCTCAAGTACTATGACACGTTTCATCATTAAATTTAATGATTATTTTGTACAAATCCTTTTTCTCCTCTTTTTTCTCCGTCTTCTCATTATATTTCTGAGTAGGCGATATCAGAAAGTTTCCAATTTCATGGACATGGGTCATGTTCCAAAAATGGTGAAAAAAAAACCATACGGTTACTCCTACTACTTAAACAGCGGGTCAAATATGGTTAAATGTCCTACGCCAGTTTGATCTAACCTCAAAGTTGTGTACAGTCAACTCTAGTTATACTGACATTTGCTACAGCTGAATATTCATTTAACAACACAAATTCGGTGGGAACGAATCAGCTTATTTGGTAATCGATCAAATTCAATAAAACGTCATATTCAATACAACATCATTAATCAAACAAACATGGTCGTTATAACGAGAGTTGACTGTATTAATTTTTACAATAGGTTAATATTTACAACTCGTCGACAGCAAACCCTGATATTGACTTTGTTATTGAGCCCTGACATGCAAGGTAAAATACTGACTACAACATGATAAACTGACACAATTGCAACTTAAATTTTTCTCCTCACTGTTTTTACCATTACCCACGCCAAATCATTTAGGATTTTTTTCATAATTAGGTAAAAACTAGGGGAAATAAGGGCATCCTTAGAAATAGTTTGTTTGGCCATAACTCTACCCAACAAAATTTAGGTGGGAAGATAGGTAGGCAATTTTTTTTATTTTTCTTTATGGTCATACTAATATTAACTATTGATATGGGGCCAAAAAAATCCCACTCAGACCTCAACATTTTTTTGAGTAGTTACCATTTTCACGCTCAGGTAGGGTTATGCAAAACACACAAGTTTTTAATTATGGCCTAACAGACAATTGAACTATATAAACTGGCAGTGAGTGAACAATCGTATATAAGCCAAAAAAAAGAAACAAGTTGTGCAGAATTTCACATGATTCTTTAAACAACTTATTTGAAATACAGTTGGACCTCGTTTATTCGACAACATTCTATTCGAACACTTGGTATCATCCAAAATAAGATCAAGTCCTGATGTCGAACTGAAATGGGCTATTCGAAACCATGTGTTATTCTAAATAAAATTTCGGACCAGACGAATTCGAATGAACGAGGTCGGACTGTATAATCAACATTCACAATGATCACTCCTGTTGCAGCAAAATTAGATACAGAATTGAATAATACTTCCATCGTTTCATCATTATAATTACATGTACTTGCAGACATGTTACAATGATTAATGCTTTGTTTCAGCTGTCACAACATGCGTACATTCACATACTGCCAATCATTGTATTGTTTCTGTGTCTTCATGACAAGTTTATTGAATTAAATGCAACACAAGGGGGACATAGTGGGCCAGGGGTAGAGAGCCTCACTCCTGATCCAAAGGTCTAGAGTTCGAATTCCCCGGTGGGCAAGATTGAACTGCAGACCACAGGATCTCAATCATTAATGTGATTACTAGCAAAGGCTTACCTAGCGATATGGACATGCATAACATCCGTTGGAACAATGACAAAATAATTATGGCCAAAAAAGATCGAAATTGGATGGTAAGATGGGGTGGGGGGGGTTGAGCTTAATAGGTTTCAGTCTGACAACAACACCGGAAAATTGTACTTTATTTTTAGATGAAGTTTAAGTATGGTTTAAAATGCCTCAGAATGCGAACATACCCCCCCCCCCCACCCCCCTACAAAGTAGTGCGAAACTGATTCAAGGCCGAGCTATTAATAGTAACCCAGGAAGCAGTCATCTACAGTAATTGATTAAGTTGTAAACTTGGTTCACAATTGACGTCAAAGAACTCAGTTTAAACGTCAAAGAACTCAGTTTAAACGAAACTTCTAAGATATTCAGATGCCAACTTACATAATACTAACACCTACTTGATCTATGATAAAGATTACTTTAAATAACAGCAAAAACTACTTGAATGCTATATATCCTAAATAACCATTCTAGATTAAATATGCTGATTATAGCATTCAACCGCCGTGTTCAATACCTGTACCATATACAGTCAATACAATTGTTATCTGGGGTAGTGCTAGAAGGCAGCCAAATAGACATCGACTGTTAAAACTTCAATCTAGCAACTAAATTTGTACTAAAATCGCACATGTTTATCAAATTTATTTACTAATTTATTTAATGTGGCACCAACTTCTTAAATCTAGTACCAGCTTAGAGTATAGTTTGGGCTTGAAAGATATCTTTATCTGCCCTATAAAAACATGTAGCCTAAGGTGAAGTTAATATTTTTATTCATTTTTAACATAACATTAATATAAACCCCCAAATCTTTAAGTGAAACTCATAGAAACATGTAAGAATCCCTCTCATATGAAAATATCTTAAAACTAAATGAGCCATCACTTTGTGTGGGAGGAAAATGGAAACTAAAACGCTGTATAGTATTTCTGATCGAGGGAAACATAAGAATGCAAACATCCAATTATCCAGGTATCCCCATATCAGTATGTAAAGTTAGAATTCTCCATATTTGCCTTGTCATGGTCTTAAATAACTCTAACCAAATAATGACCTTGAGAGAGTTATCTATGAACTCTATATCACTCTCCAGTATCTAAATAATTTATAACCCTGCTATCAGAGCAGGGTTTATTTTGGCTATTTTGGGAAGATGACCCCTACCCTTTAAATTGGGAATATTTGCATGATAATCTTATAAATTGGGACAAAATATTAGAATTTACAGCAAAGTTTTAGGAATAAATTAAAGGATATAGTGATTAATTAATCAACAATTGCTATTTATTTAAACTGCCTGTGAGAGAAAAGCCTCTAACTTTTGTCAATTTTTGGCTTAATTGAACCGAAACTTTTTCCTTCAGATTTATTGGGAATTTTTACATTCAAATTGTGGAAAATATATTCTTTTTGTCATTGGGAATATAGCCCAATAATAGCTATAAAAACAGCTGAAAATAAACCCTGCAGAGTATGGAGAGTGGTAGATACAAACTGTAACAAAGTACACTGTGACCTCTTCAGAGGAACAATCTTCAAAACAGATAAATTTCTAATACTGGAAAATTGATAATGTTGTTGAAGAGAGGTTGTTGCGAAAGAGGGCCACTCGAGAGAGATTGCACTGTACTATAAATTGTGCTTAAAGTCAAAACCTGAGCATGATATAGATACAAGTGCCAGTCTTTAAATGTGCCTAGCATTAGTAAAATGCATGATTCAGTTTCAGTTTGTCCAGTCAGGGATTCTAACAGCTGAATGTTCTCAATCCTGAAGATTTGCTGGGGGTCGGAGGTCATGTCAAATGATATCAATAACTCAACTGCTCTGATCGAAGCTTCAATGACCTAGCATTATCAGATGCTGGCGTCTGATGATCTAGACTATTGAAACGCATTCGTACACAAAACGTTTCGTACCAGTCGCGATTTGGCCCCTATCCCCCCAAAAATCATCAGATTAACATCGATCTAAAAGTGACCCCGAAGCCTCTAAATCCCGACCTTTAGAACCCCTTCTCAAGTGGAGTAAAGAAACTGTTTCAAAACCCACAAGGTAAGAGATAATAAAACTGGCTGTCATGAATTGATAAATCGATCGACATCATATAAATGAATTGACTGGAGCCAACAGATCCTAATATAGCCTCCATCTATAGGATATATCATTATCAATGTGTCTTACAATAATGAGTACTTGGAGACAGACAGCAAATATTGTACAATTGTCAATAACAATTAACAGTGGTATAAAAATAATATATTAGATAAAGACAATATCATGATGTTAGAAAGATAATTAGGGACAGTAATCTTGTCATGAAGATTATAAATACGTTAATTTCTTTGGAAATAAATATTTAATTCAGCTATTTATACTCAGAATGTTCAAAGTTAAAAATAATAATACAATTGGACATCCTTTATTTGAATTATCGGGCTCAAAATTTTATTTCGAATAATACATGATTGCAAATAGCCCATTTCAATTTGACGTGCATAAGAAGATACATCGCGCCATGATATTTATTTCGGATGATACCAAGTATTCGGATAGAAGGTTGTTGAATAAACCTAAGGACCGACTATTGATTTTGTTTAAATGCCAGTTTGTTCACTTTTATGCATTACAAACTAAATATAACAGTACCTTAGACATGACAAATCTGTCACTGGCTGGGTCTTTAGGAAACTCCACACTGTATCTCATTGTGTTGAAAAACAACACAGACATAATTTCTGCTGCTGACGCACATGATGTAGGATGACTGCAAAAATAAAAAAAATTACATCAATTCTGGGCAGGGTTTTCTCTCAAACTTTTCAAATAGGGGTCCTGGGACCCCAACTCAGTAATTTTATGAGTCCCCGATACTATTCTAGGGTTCAACACATAGATGATAAATGCAGATCAGTCGCTGGACACATTAAATGTTACCAGACTGATGTTAATAATACAACCGCTGGAATAATATTGGTAAATTAAGTAGCAGAAAACAAGCAGGAATAAACGCAAAGAATATGTATCTAAAATGCAGCTCTAACAATCATTTTTGCGGGTCCTCGATATGCACAGTCAGTTGTAAATGCGAGTCCTACGGTCAAAAATTGTGTCAGTGACGCAAAAAACCTGTGTCCCAGAAATCCCTGTTTTGATGTAAATAGTTGTACAAACTGAACATTAGGGCTGTAACGAGTATCCGAGTACCCGAGTACTCGCGAGTCAAAGCAAAATATCCGACACAAATACTCGCCAATGCCGAGATCGCTGGATCGCGATTCAAGTGCAAAATTTAATTAAAGAATGAAATAAAATGATTTAATTCAATGCAAGCAAGTATTGCGATGTTTTAAAATAAATAATAATGCATTGTTTATCCGAAATATCCGAAAAACGTTACACTGTTGCAACCGGAAGTCGATTCATGCAGACGGCTAAAACACGGTATTGGTGCTGATCAGGTTTTTTTTATGTTATATCAATGGCACAGAAAAAATATACAAGATAGGAACTAATTTTAAAGATTGACTAGCCTTGCAGTTACCTATCTCACTTTTCTGAAAATTTCAAGAGGCTAGTATTACCCATTCTTGAGATATGCATTGAAACATGCTCCAAAAATGGCCATTTTTTAGCGTTATGCAGTCTCACTTGAAATAAATAAATATTACAAGTACAAAATACTCTAAATTTCAATAAGAAATGATACATAAATTGGTACGGTTTTATACAGACTTCTGTCCTGTAAGTTTTGCTGCTTGAATTTATGAAATCGGTCATAAATTATGGATTTTATAAGTAAAATACTATTGGCAGTGGTTTTGTTTAAACACTAAAAATCAAACATATGCTTATTGTTATATTCCAATAATTGGTACAAAATAACAGTTAATTGAACTTACATTGACATTAACCATTCAGTTATGTATTATGGTAAGTACAAAAAACATTTTTGTTTTAGGGCTAGCCCAGGTTTAGGCATGAACGATTGTTCTTTGGTAAATATTGAAATTCAAAATTCTGTAGTGTCTGTAACCATTAAAAGTTTATGTAGCAATAGTTTCATTGTTTCTCATTTCAAAAGTATAAATCCTACATGGGCTAATGTGTATTCATGTAATGTCCAAGTTTGCCAAAATTTGTAGTGCTGTGAATTAACATCATTGAAAATTACTACTTTGAAAAGGTTACAGACACTACACAAAAAGGTATAGAAATGAAAGAAAAAAATCACTGTTCTTTTTGTCACTAATATTTTGTTTTACTCTAGAGAAAGTTCCTTCTTTTATGGTGCAATGTTGCACCATACATTGAACTATTGAGTCAAGTGCAAAAATGTGATGCAAGAACTCTTGCAATGAAATTTTGCATCATACATGTGGCATTGTTTTTATGAACAATTCACTGAAGAACAATGTAACCTGTTTTTTTTATCCTAGAAGAATTCACCTATTTATTTTTTGTGTTCCTTACCATGGTACAACCCTAAGATATGGGGAAAAGACAAGAACAAACACCTGGTGATGACTCAGGTATGTTTCTATTGTTCGGACAATGCTTAACTGTAATTTGTAGTGTCTGTAACCAATATCCCCTTATTGTTAGTTGATGACCTTTTCCCTCATATGTGTATGAAATGAAAAGATAGTGTGTTTCCTTTTACAATATTGATGTATAAGGGATAATATTGGGACATTTCTGGCTGAAATTTTAAATATCAAAGTAGATAAATGGTTTTTATATCATAGATTTCTAACAACTGGCACAATTTTCAATGATCTCTTTAAATACACAATGGAAATAGAGTTTTTGTGCAATAACTAGCATGAGACCAGTAAATACAAACAAGAAAATTGTGAGAATTTAATGAGGTCTGACAAAATATAGGATAGTTTGTTCTTATGGTCAAATGGTTACAGACACTACGTGGCTTATGCAGTAAACTGACCATTGTTTATGATATTAAAGAGCTTGTAAAATCATTTTAAAAGCTAAAGTATTGACCAAAAACACAGTTTGAAGTTATCTCTTTCTTTATCAGACACTTTGTTTTAAGAAACTGCTGGTTTTTCAGTTTGTTTGCTCATGAATTCATCAATGCAGACACATGAGCAATATGCTTTAAACTCTCCAAATTTGCATTCTCATACATAAATGAATATCACAAAAGTTTGAAGAAATCAAAATAAAGTTGTTTCTTTTTCAGGAAGCAAAGATAAATCATGCAAAGATGAGCAGAAGGTAAAAGATAGAAGGGAGAAGACTAGGCTTAAAGTACAAGCATGGAGGAAAAATCAGAGAGAGAACAAAGCAAAATATGAGGAGCTAAAAAGGCTGATAGAGAAAGGACGCAAGACTACGAAAAAGGCAGCAAGCGCTATCGGACCCAAACATTCTTAAGAATTGAAAAAGAAAAAACGTGAAGAAATGAAAAAGTATCTTCAGAAAAAGAAAGAAAAAGCAGGCCTTTCATTACCAGGTCCCAAAATTGCTGAAATAAATCAGAAAAAGAAAGAAGCTGTGAAAAGAACCCAAGGATGGAGAATGCACATCAAGATGAAGGACAGTCCACAACAAGAATTAAGTATTTCAGATAATGATGACAAGAGAAACGCTGAGTCACCTGAAGAATCGCCTGAAGTGTTACCTAAAGCAACTTTGTATAGACAATTAAAAAAAGTTAAAGAAGTATTACCTCAAACACCAAGGAGTAAAGCTGTGATCATTAGTAAACTTATTGAATCTCCATCAATATCAAAAGTTCTCAGTAAGAAAAAGATAATTATGACACCAGATTGCAGAAAAAAAATTGAAATGACAGATTCAGTTTTACAATCTGTGACAGAGCATTTCAGAAGTGAAAACAAGGAAAAAGGGTGAAAAGAAACATGCATACAACATTATCTGTGACTCAGTATTACAAAAATATAAAAGGCACAGATTAAACAAGTATTTCAAAGTACCAATTAAAGCTCGAAAACCCAGATCTACATTGTGGGAAAAGAAACAAAGAAAAAGAAGAAGGGATGCACTTGACTCTTGCATAAAGGATTCTGTGAAAAGTTTTTCTGAACCCAGAAATCAGTAGAGAGGTGCCAAACAAACAGATAAAGAAGCAAACACAGTTTCAAGAAGGGAATTCATTCTTGTTACAGGAGCAAAAAGGAATAGAGATGAAGCAGATGTACAGACACTTGTAGGTACAAGAAAATTACATGCTGTAAAGTCAGTAGGCAAGGATTATGAACTGAGCACAAGAAACCTAAGCTGCTATTGTGAGCAATGCATGGAAGGTAGTGGAGTATGCAACTTCAGCAAACATGGGAGATGCGGAAGTTAGCCGTCATCAATGACAATTCAAATCAGAACAGAAAACAGACAAGCAAGCAAAAGGAACAGAACATAGCAACACTAGAAAAGCTTCCTAAGAAAAGAAAGTCAACAGAAATGCACAACACTACAGCAAAGAAGAGTAAAGTTCACAACGAAGTACCAACTGAGAGATAGAAACCAACAGAATCCCCAAAATACAACCCTGGTGACTTTGTAGCCGTTGGGCTAAAGCCAAAGAAGGGACCTCTCTGTGTGTACTTGGCAGAAGTAATGGACATCTTTGACACAGATATCAGATTGAAATACATGAGAAAGTCAGGCAAAGTGTACATCTGGCCTAATAGAGAAGATTGTTCACAGGAACCGTTGGATGTAATCTTATGTAGTGTACAAGCTCCAGAAATAGTCAGTGAAAGGGGTCATTTCAGATTCAGGGCAAATGATATGTTAAAGCTTAAAGCTGATCTTGAAAAAAATCACAAACATTTCTATTTTAAGTGAATATACTCTAGTATAAGAATTAAGCTCATCTGAAAAAAAAACACGAGCCTTTTTACCTGACATCCATGTAGTGTCTGTAACCAAATGCAGGATCACTAATATGCCTTTGTATGAGTAGGCATTTTGGGTCAGAACTTATTTCAATGACTATGATTTAATCTACAATCATTTACATTAAATATTTTACAGTTTTCCAACACTGTTCTATTTTAAACTTGACTATTCTGTTCACATTTTCATAATTTTAATGTGAAGTTTGGACATATACTTGTTAAAATGCGTTTGCACTATAATTCTAACCAATCAACAATCATTTGTTATAATATTCTAGTCAATGTTTTGATGTTAACTTGCTTTTGTATTGAATTTTGTCATGATTTAAATGATTCTGCAACTGCATTGAAATGTTATATTTTGGTAGTGTCTGTAACCAAATGTATGTGTATTGTAATTCTACCTATTATGAAAATTTGTGATTCTTTAGGCCAGTATTGATGATTTTGTTTGTTTCAATATTGTTCTCGGTGTTAGATAAATGCCTAGTTAACCTTCTGGTGGGTCTTTTATGAAAGTTAAACAAAAGTGTCTTGCTTTGTTCTTATTTTGTCTGATACCTGCTTCATAAATGTTCTGAAATTTTTTGTTAAGATGTTTATCACTTTCAGTTAAGTTTTTTACTTTCAATATTTATATCCTGTTATTGATGTTACAGTGAAAATAATTAAAGTTTTGAAGTTTCTTTTTGTTTTTCTTGTATGTTATACACCTAGTGTAGTGTCTGTAACTTGTGTTATACCATAGGATGGAAATAGTGGATAAAAAAACGATGCATGCATGTTCACGAAAAACTAAACTTGATTTATGTAGGGGATACCCTAAACTTTGTAATTAACTCCAAAGAAATATGGTATCTAAAAATTCAATTTTTTGAGTAAGTGAGACTACTTTCAGCACCAATACCGTGTTTCAGCCGAGAGCTAGCATTCAATTAGTTGTGCGGTGTTCGAATGAATAATGCTGTCTCTCAAGGTTTTGACGATTTATAATGTTTTAAAAAGTATACGCTTTGAGAAATTAGAAATAAAATGTCAGAGCGCGTAAGAAATTATAAAAAGAAGAACTACGATATTAAATGAAAATGCGAAATTTCATGTAAAGAAAGCTATCATAAATTATCGTCTGCAGAGTGCAGTAAATGTCAACATGGCATCTTCAAATCCACGGTACAGAAATGCGCCAGCATCGTTTACTTCCAAAATTTATTGTATTCTGTAAATGAAGACTGTTTTTAAATGTTTTGTAGCATAAAACATTAAAAATGAGGTTTTAGTTATGTTTATTTTATTCATTTACTTTCATATGTGTATTGCTATATACCTAGTGAATCGTGAATCGATTCGTGGATCGCAAGTCAAAGATCGCGATTCGAATCGATTCGCCCTTTGTCTGGCGATACACAGCCCTACTGAACATTGTGTTTGTGCAAGTGTTTGGGTTCAAGATCCCCCCCATTAATTTTTCAGCTTTGTGGATTGTAATTGTTACCCTCTAAGAAAAAATTAAAAACGGTTCGAAAACACACCTGTATGAAAAAGCATTACCATGGAAATATGAAAGGGGTGTAAACACTTGCAATCATTGAGATGAGGTAGGGGTGTGAGACTTAATAAGCAATGGATTTTAAAACTACCACTAACTCAGGGCTCTCACTAGGCTGAAATTTTTGGGAGAAGTGACTTCTCCCTCCAGTCAAATTAGGGAGAAGTGGGGAGGCTTAAGGAGAAGTGATCATTTTTGGAACATCAATATGTGCGTTGTTACCAGTTTGTTTGGATACACGTTCTGATTGCAACAAAAATTAATGTTTTCTAATAGGTCCCACGGGTCCAACTATCGGACCAATTCCCCAAGCAAAATATAGCTTTTTTCCCAATCAGAAAAAAAAATCCCAATCGGGAAGTACCTACGAAAAATCTCTATTGGGGCCGCATATAATTACCGGCGAGTCGCGAAATAAACATCAAAACAATGCATTCGGGTATTCTCGGATTTCATCGTGTATTAATATATAACATGTGATGATCGCCGACTTTCGTTTTATAAACGTTTATCTTGATTGAACACCATCACAAAAATGTCGCAAGTAGCAAATATTACTGCGTCAAAATAAGAAAGACAGATTCTAAGGGATCGAAAACGGTAAATTCCATGTTTGAAACAGCGTCGAGTGCCCCTCTGTCAGAACTTTCTGAGCGAGTCCTATGGTTGTTCAACTTATTTATGCTGGCGATGAACATCGCACTGATCAAATCCCTCAATGTAAAGTTTGTTTATATTCCGAATCATGTTGGTTTATTTTACGTTTTGAAGACGAACTTTTCTGGCTAATTGTATTGTTTTGACTGCGGGAACACTCCGCCTACCACTCGATGATTGACAGCGTCTGTAACTTCGCCAAAATTGTCGGCGAAGTCAATTTCGCTTTGATCTAGCGAATGGGCGAAGTCTCACCATTTTAGGCGACCACTTCGCTCAAGTCGCCCCCTAGTGAGAGCCCTGTAACTATGTGTGTCCCTTATGCCATGAGACATGTTATCACATGTCATGAAAGGAAATGATAGAACCGATAGAGTAACACAATTTACATAAAAATCAGGTCAAATAATCAAACTGGATATTGGTTTCACAGGCCTCAACTCTTAATGACAATGAAACATGAAAGCCTGGCTTAAGGTAATAGGAACATGTAACAGTAGTAATTAATTGCATTCTTTGTGAACTTTTTTTATGACCAGCTTACATCATATATGGTACATAATATCAGAAACATTATTAGAAATAATCATTCCTTCAAAGAGCATCTACTTCCAAACTTTTGATCTGAAGCTGGGCTCTCAAACCTCCGTATGTTTGCTTCATACTAGACACATGACGCAGTTAGAAATGAGACAATATAGATGTAACTTGATATGGGATATATTACGACACACCTATCATGATTCACAATAGACGATACATGATAAAAATATCAAACCATTCCAAGTGCTACACTTGTTAAAATATACAGCCACCGATATTGTGTCTCATACTTCATTACAGTATTATTACGTGGCAGTTTCAACTTTGCTCAAATGTCAGTCAGAAAGTTACAATAAACTAAACAGGATAGGTATCTAATGGGTCCTCAGTAGACGCATTTGAGTCTACAGGTTTTGGAGGTTCTTTCAACCTAGGGGATGGAAATACAAAGTTTCCATATTTTCCACTTCCAGAATATAATAGTTAATACCATATCATCTAATTTATAATAATGAAGTAGAGAGGCATTGCCCTCTGTCGTTATCAAAGGCTGGATAAAATGATCGTAGGATGAAGAATTTTGTACTGGATAAATACGGGTGACAATAGGGGTGACAGTGGCCATTGTAGTCAAGAAGCTAAAAGTCAAGTGGGAATCCTTGTTAGCCTGTGCTACCACCAATGCACAGAAATAATATGGGTCGGCTGGGTCCTAGATCTGCCAGGTCCAGCCCCTGGTTGGGTTTGGTATGATACCTAGAGAGTAGAAAGTGTAAGTAACTCTAGGACCCTTCCGGGAACCAGCATCTAGTACTGTTTAGACATCAAGGAACCAACAGTCAGGACTAATAATAAACCAGGAAGTCAGGCTGCATGGGACCCTGCTGCTGTGGTGTTGACCATCAAAGAACCCTGTTTGAAACCCCAGGCCGACAGGATAGGATCAATGACAAAGCCTGTTTGCCCATCAACAAGGTCAGAAGTCTGTCTGTCTGTAGCGTCAGTAAAATTCCTAACCCTTGGTGTTTGAACTCGGACAATATTTTATACCGTCAGGGTAGACTAGTTTACTGTCTGATAGGCGGCTTTTTTAATTTCTGACTTTTGCCGACTATACAGACTAGTCTGCTAATGTTCTTTTACAATAATAGATTCCGCAGGGAATCCTTGCGCAACTTTGATTACAAAAGATGAATGAAAACGTCTAAATCCCATGAAATAAATAGCATGTCCCCGAAGAACTAACCTTTTTCTCGCGATACACACCAATGGCATTCTTTATATACACAGCTTTACCTTACACCGACTATAAATACAAAGTCACTATGCAATTTGACCTGAATCGACCGCCATGACATTTTAGTGGCCGGTTGTTTTGATTCGTATCGACCAATCAGAATACGCGCACTTTACAATCCAGTTATTTGGGAGCTGTAGAAACCTGTACGCGTAAATTAGACAGCGAGCTCTATGGCAAGCGTAAATTAAATAGACACTGAAAGGATGTTCTGACTTATCGGTCTTAAAAAACTATTTTTTTTACCAAACTTCTTAATTTAGAGATATTAAATATCAATATCTGCAATTTTCGCATCACTCTAAGAAGAGTATACTCGCGATTTGATAATATACAAACAACGATGATAATTTTAAATAGTATTTTTTCATACTAAAATATACAGTAAATATTTTGTCTTACATGCCTATTTATACTTCGATTGTCTGCATGAAGAAACTAAAACTGATCTGATAGAACATCCTCGGAGTGTTTATACGAATATATAAACAAGATCCATTTACATTAAAATTATGTTGTTTATTACGCATATGACGCATAGTTATTTCGCGAAATTATTTACCGGGCACTCATTTATCGTTTATGTTCGTGTGTTTTCGATGTTGTACCGCGAGGTTTTGATTTGTTAAAATAGCACGCCTTAGAGGACGATGGAAAAGCACGGAATATTACTAAGTGCCCGGTAAAGCATTTCGCACAATAAACTTCCACAATTAATATACATCTTGACATTGTGAAAAAGTTCTGCTTTTATGGGAAATGCATGAACAGAAGTTGAAAGAGAAAATATGATGGCAAAAAGTTATAACTGAAAAGAAGTTTGAAAATGGTCAAAATGATCAAATGTACGTCATAGTAAGACACTTTATAGAGAAAAAAAGGAAATTTTATAACCCTGATGTATGTCACATTTATACATATATTTAACATCCTACATTATACATAGTTCCTTGTTGCTTTCACTATGTACATGTTATCACTAAGTCTTTAGAATACCAGTTTTTTTTTATCCTCTTTGCCTTTGCACTGACAGGCAGCCCAACAAACACTGCAACACACACAAGCGGTACAAAAACACACACGACAGTCATTATTCACACAAACACTAGATGATTTCACATCTTCTTTCATAGCATCTGTTTTTAAAGCTATTAACACTGTCGATCTTAAACATTTGTCCATTGCGGTTAATTCTTTCATTTCAATGTCAGTTACACCTTTCACCAGACTCCTAGGAAAAGCATACATAAATGCAAGGGCCTGGGTGCCATCTCTCCCAGCCCTGCCAACCTCTTGCCAATACGAAACAATGTTCTTTGCTGCCCCCCAGTGTACAATTAGTCTGATGTCTGGAATAGACACACCCATCCCAAACGCAACTGTGGCCACTAATACTCGTACCTCACTGGTACTACTTTGGAATTCCGTAAGGATCCTTTCTTTACTGTCCACATCTGTACTACTGTGGAACATCTCTATGGTCCTATTATCGGATGTCCCTTTATCCACATTATCATATAAATATGACCAAACATTGTAGACTGTCGTGTAGGATCTTGAATAATAAAATTATACTATATAAGGTACATTCACGAAGCAAACTGCCTTCCAGTGCGGGGTCCTGGGTAGGACCCTTTGTCTGGTCATACCAATGACATCATGAAATTGATACAAATTATTCACTAGCAAAGCGCTCAGCATGAAAGAGGGTAGCTGGCTTATCTCATACTTTAGTTTCGATGGCAACCATAAGGAACGGGATGATTAAAAACTGTTTCACAAAATAAGTTTAAAACATTAAGTATGAAAACGACTTAAACACAATTATAGTCATTGCTTATGCTGTAACATGTTACATGTACTGAACTTCATACTGAAATATTACATAAGTAAGAATACCGTAGAAGGTGAATTAACTGAATGAATATGAAATCATGTTAATTAATACCTGCAAAAGATTATTGTTTTGGGACAGTCCGACTGGGTGACTTTGATCTTTTCCATCAACCACACCAACTCTGTCTCGCAATCCTGTGAGCATCTGGTAGCGGACAGAAAAATGTTAGGTCTGAAAATATAAAAATTCGTTGTCGTACAGTTTTAACTTCGTAAACGAGTATGTGCGTACAGGAGCATAATACTATGCTTTTTACTTAAAGCAGATGACATTACTGTAAATTGTGTTACCAGTCCCGTATTTGTTTATGAATTAACCAGCTGAGCATTTAGTTACATACAAATTGTATTAGACTGGTATTCTGTAAATCATTACCTATCTGGTATCATAGCAATGACAAGAGCGTCCTGCATCAGAAGACTTTCAATTATGTCGTCTTGAACCTTCTGAGTGCACGTGGCTGTGAGGGCCATCATTGGTGCATCCACAATACTTCTTATCGAGGAGATATGTCGGTATTCAGGTCGAAACGCCTCTCCCCTGCAACAAATTATTAAAATTAGCACACACGAGAAAAGTAATTTCGTTATAGGAATATTAAATATATTTACAATGGAAGGTTTGAATCATATAGAAGCTAAATATTGTATTAAATAATTAAGAATATGTATGCACTGTAACCTAACGCTAACCTGTAAGTAAGAAACGATCTTTGTTATAAATATACACCCATGTTGTTAATTAAAAATATTACCATTCCGAAACGCAATGAGCCTCATCACAAGCCAACAAACATATCCGATGTTTAATACCACGAAGTAGTTTCCTAAACCATGACGTCTGTAAGGTCTCTGGTGTTGTTAGTATGACAGAAGAATCCTGAGTGTCTGTAAATAAAAAATGGGTTTATTACATTTTGATATAAAAAACGAGATGATGATGGTGATGATGATGATGATTTCAATTGTGTTATTATATGTTTTATTAAAACATTCTATATCGATTAGGATGTGATGTGTTTGATTTAAACATTGAATTAATTGTACAACTATTGAAAAGGAATAAAGCACACACATATTTTGTAATCGCCGATTTGAAATAAATACCTTTTATATCTATCTTGCTGTCATGTGATGCAATAACTGACTGTATCCCCAAAGACCCTAACTCTCTCTGCTGATCTTTCATCAAACTCAACAAAGGTGACACAACGAGAGAGAGGTACTTGTGTGAAGCCTGTTGAAAAAAAAATAACAAATGAGAAGCGTCGTAGAAAACAAATACAGTGTGACTGTGAGATAATTTTATACAATACAATACAATATTCATTTATTTCATCAGGTTACATGTGTAACTACAGACAGTACAAATAATAACAACAAAAACATGCATATGGGTAACAACAAAAGTAGCAGTATTTTCTTTTCCGGTTATGTGTGGTTATAATCGCAGGTCTATAATTCGCGTCAGAAATAAGCTGTAGACGCAATATATACTATATTTGTAACACGCGTCTATCAATGATCGTATAAACACGGAAACTCCCGAACATTTCCGAAGTGTCAATAAAAGAATTCTATACTAACTACGATTGCCATGCATTGGTATCAATTTCAGATAAATAAGTACATACAAATTAAATCCACAATTAACTATTTTGCGTTCATTTCTAAATATGAAGTTCAAATTGAAATTTTAAAAATAAACTTGAACTTGCAGTTTCATTTGAAGACAGACACAATAAAGCAACGAATAATGAATAGTAGTATTTATACCTCGTCCAGCATTAAAGGTGGCAATGTATAACACATGCTCTTCCCATATCCAGTGGGCAACAGTCCGACAGCATCTTTCTTTTCAAGAACAGCCTTTATTAAGGTCTTTTGGTGATCCTTCAAATTCATATGCAAACATAATCTCTGTTTCACAGACTTAAAAAGTTCATCAATATCCATGATGGTCAAAACAATGTTATGCCTTCAGTGCTTGAGATGTATATAACCCGACTGTATTTAAATTGTCTGAGACTGGTTTACGCGATATTTGGTCATACCATGGAATTGAATCGGTGTTACATAATCCCATGGTCATGCGCACTTCACTTTTGTTTCCATGCCAACTTCGGAACTCCGTATAGTTTACCGGTTTTACGCTAGGAATGCGACATGAATTATAAAATGAAGTGTGTTAATTGTAATAGGGAATTTGAGAAAAGGACCAAAGGCTTCAAAAGAAAGCCGCTTTTGTCTAAAGAAAGGCCCGAGGAAGATTTAAAACAAGTTCTTGACTTACAAGATCTGACGCCTAAAGTGCAAAAGGATGAGCGATATTTTTGTGAAAAATGCGAAAAACTTGTCGCTAGTGCTACAACAGGAGAAAAGGCCAGACAGGCTCTTTTCAAAGAAACAGATGAACGATCATACGTGGCAAGGAAAAGAAAACTAGGTCCGCCAACCAGTACACCTGCGAAGAAAGCCTTCATTAGTTATACACCTACTTCCAAACAGGTAATTTTTATTCTTATTATTGTTATAAATATAAAACAAATTAATAAGTCGAAAGTGCTAGTACTAATGGAACTTTATATCAGACATTTACATGTCCTACACCCACTCACTCTGTGGCGACTCGGTGCACTCGTGAAAAGAGAGGTTTAACCAGACAATCCCATGTAGGTTAATGAAGCCGTTAAGTCAACTGCCCACGATTTAAGCACATGATATGTTTAGCTATATACGCATGCGGATCCAGTTAAATTAGAGAAACAATAGTTTTCGTTCACCCCCCTCCCGTCCGTAAGAAATTCGTTCCCTAAAATATGCATTTTATCTTGCCGGCAGCGATTAATTTCTGTGTTTGTATAAAAAATCGTGTCTAAGACGTAATTTCTTCTGTCCCAATTCAAATACACTATAGATCTAGAGGTGATCCGAATGTATTAACTGTAGCCTTAAGCCATATATATTCCTAATCACGTGATCAATTATTTCTACGCAGTTGACTTGGCAGACGACGCTTTATTTGTTTGCTGTATCTAAATACACTAACTCCGGTCTCATCACAGCATGGGTCAATTAACACTTGCTTGGACAATTGATAGACTGGCTTCTGTTAACTTTAGTATGCAATGTCAACAATACAGAATATGCATAAAATAAATTATACGACACTAAGCTTAGATATGTGCGTCATTATCTGATACAGTAATTGGCAAATAAATGCTTATAATAATGAAATAAATATATCAGGAGCACCGTGGATGAAAAATATTATAAAACCAAAATTTTAGATTTGAGTTTTTACATGTATTCCGTATTTGAGATTTTAAAAGAATTGAGTTATTTATTTATAATATTTTGTCAAACAACAAAACTGATACTTTTCGTATAATAATAATTTAAAGATATATATTAACGTTAAGACTTGTTCAATAGGTTGTATTAGGTTGTTTAATGTGAGGGTTGTATGAGTACGTGGCTCATTCACCAGGGTATGTTACCCATATTACCGTTGAAATGTTAAGTACGTTTTTATCATACACGAGTTATGTTTTTAGTTGACATCTTGAAAGCATTTAGGATTAGTTGTTACTGGCTTCTGCAGAGTATACAAGTCGTATCAAATAAATCATTGACATTCAATCTTAAAAAATATAATGTGTAAATAGTGTTAAAATATACGCGAATTAAAACTTTCAAATGCATTCAGATCCTTAAGTTGAGATTATTAGAAGAAGTCGATATTATGTTATTACGTGTTCTTGTTTCTTGTTATCCAGAAACAAAAAAGGATTACCTTGGGTGCAAGATATTTCAATCAATACCAATATAAACAAGGCTTCAAGCATTACATTAAAAAATCTAAGGCAGCATACACTGCTTTGAGGAAAGTGATATCCCAGAAGACAACCAGAGACATGCGTAATGTTTTCAAAACAAAGATATTACCGAACATGAGAGTTGTCAGCTTAGAAAACTTCAAGAAAATGAACTTCTCAACGTTAATAAATGAATTGAAAGACGACGTCCCACTACTTCACGATGTTGTAGTGGCTGCAATGAAGAAAACAATAGCAAAAAGGTACGTTATATTTGTAATGTTATTTACCTATAATGAAAAAACATTTATTTGCCGTTTGGTTGTATGATTTAACTAAAAACATAATTAACCTTTAATTTTGAAAGCCGTACATATCTCACGCGCCTACACCTTTTCAACTGATTTAATTTAAGATAAAAACAGTCTTAATTTCATCAACGGAATCATGTTTCCGCCATTACTTTGTCAACTCAATATCACAAGATAATTGACAATAAGCAGCGCAACTTCAACTTGTTGTTTGACAGACTCCTTATTTTTTTTATTCTTCCTATTCCGAAGAGCATTGCGTTGCAAAATTCATATGAACAGCCAAACAAACAGTTTAAATATACATGTTGATACATAAAATAACAATACCAATTAATTAAAGCGAATTGTAATATTTTACTTTTAAAAATAAATCGAATGCTAGATATACTAGTACAATCCAGTTGTATATCTTTTGTATATTAAAGTGACACACAAACGGCTGTCCTTGGTATGATACTGGCGATGGTAACTGCACATTCGAAGCCCAGGAAAGCATCCTTGCTGCAGAAAATGATATCCGTTCAGATGTGGCGATCTGGCTGCAAGAGAACTGTAAGTAATGTGTCCACGTTAGTCGCAATAGAAATCAAACATTTTTTTTAATTCTGGTATTATCTTACTAATATACAGTGTAACCTCTCCAGAGCGGCCCTACACAGAGCAACAACCTCTCTTAAGCAACATAACAATGTGTTTCCCAAATTCAACCATTTACTATACGTTATACCTCTGTAGAGCAACAACCTCTGTACAACAATCAATTGTTGTGTTTCCCAATAGGTGTTGCTCTATAGAGGTTGTTCTGTACATGATGTTTACGCGAGATATTTATTTGAAGATGCTAGTATATGATGATGCTTTTTCCAGCTGTTCACAACACTAAATCGGCTGGGAATTTGCATGAGTGACCAGACCACATACAAGACATTGGATACTCTTAAGACTTCATTTGATAAGGAGCTATTGGGTTGGAAATTGGAACTGCAAGTAAGTCAACTTGTTTGATAGGGTTTTACACCTTTTTCTACATTTTTTAAATGACCGTTTTTCTAAACAATGCTTCCCTGCGCTATCACTTGTACTAACTTTCCACCCCAAGCCGGCGACATCTCCTCATGTTTAGTAAAAGAGCCATTTTTCCATACAATGGTATGACTTGCCGCGACCGAGAGTTGAACCCGGACAGCCGTTTATTACGTACAATTGAATTAACAACGCAGAGGTTTTTAAAGTTCGTTGAATTCAAAACAGTTATGAGCTAGTAGTTAAGTTTTCGTGTATAAAAATATGGTTGATATACAATGCAAGCTAACATCTTTTAACTTTTTGTCAGCGCATCGTTTTTCCAGAAGCAACAGAGACAATACAGGCAACTACGGAAGACCCATCGTCTGCTATCTCAACTTCTGATGAGAACCCTTCACTTTCCTCAGTGTCGCAGTTTTCAGAATCGTTTGCTGCGTCGCCAACCTCATCACTGGCGTCTCTCGCAACAGAAGAACAATCTGCACATTTAGACATGTCACTTGGGTCTTACGAGGTATCCGTGTCACCGACAGCGAACATCGCAGAACTGGATGACTTATGGGAAGACATTTCAGATGATGATGATGCAGACGCGACAATTAGATACGGTGCCACAATTCCACCAGGTAATAAATATAAACAGGATCCGTCATGAGTTGTCTTTAGAGGTCAACAATTCGTAAACAAGTTTACAAAACACAAGTTTATTAGCGAGCCGAGCCTAATAACTTGTTTCATAGACGAGTGTAAGAAATATTGATTCCAAATACGACGTTTGACTGATTATTATTACATAACCATAGTTATTGGGTCTAAACAACGCTAAAAATAACGAAGCTAAGCCGGCGACGTTATGTTGTCTCGCCCAAAACGTATGTGACGTCATCATTTGTTATCACTCACGTAAGAACAATGTTCTGCAATTTGTTTCTCACATTTAATCATTGATGTGATAAAACATGTGGATTTATCTTGAATATATCTGTATATTACGTGTTTTGGTTGAAATTAGGTAACAAGCTTAATGTTATCAATCCGTATCATGTATATCAATTTCACTTTAGGTTATACATTATGTTGGGATAATGTGGGTAAACAAGTCAAAGCACGTCGGCATACACGTAATCATGGAAACCAATACAAGAACTGGGCACTGGCATTTGCTGTAAAAAACCGGATTGCAACAACACAGTTTAAAGGTACGATTTAATGAGGTTATGAACAAGCAACGAAAAGTGTTCACTTTATAAACATGTAATGCCAGTAACATTTAGATTATTTTCCTTAGTGTTTACAAACTCTGATTGAACTGTACATAGTGACTAGATTTGTTGATATTTTACTTGCAAAGTATATCTAGGTATTGCTTCAAGTTGCTTACCAAGGATGTATGTTATTTCATGAGAACATGTACTTACTATCAATGGTACATGGTCAATGACTTATGTAGCAGTCAATTATATATATGAGGCTATAGAGAAGGGCGTTTTATGCTATCGATTTTCTTACAGATTTAGCTACTGTTCGGGCAGAGGATATACCAATGCAAACATTTTATCTAACACACACAGAGACTGAAGCCATCAGAGATAAAATGACCACAGCTGTTCAGCACATTCTTGGAAAGTATCTGACCATGTTCTTACCAGTGGCGCATCTTCCTGTTGACTATACCCCTCATGTATATGACAAGGAAAGCTGCGATAAAAGTGAAATGGTACTCCTTTCATAATATCAAGTTCTTTAAGTTAATACACTTAATAATAAACTGTGCAGCCATCGTAACAAGCATACTAGTTTCGGAATTTTCAACTGTTAACCAACTAATGTAAAGTGGTTAAATTAAACAATACCAAACTGAGTTGCACCCTGTCATAAACCGATTATGAATTATCCAGATTTATACTTATTACAACTATTGCAGATTCGTGCTTGTGACAAATACATTACGTCTTCTAACGATGCGGCTCTTTAATATATATTAATTAAACAATTGTTTTTACAGTTCAACATTGGGGTGATGGATGAAAATCCGTCCAGCACAGCGGGTGTCATCAACATCATAGAAAAGCTGCACCACTACGTGCCCAAAAATGATGATGGAAGTGCTCTTCATCCGTTGATTTGTTGGGGTGATGGGCTTTCCTGCGAACGTCACGTTGACGCCCAGAATGCAAGAGCAAATGGAAACAGTCCCCTAGCTAAACTGCAAGGTTTAGAACCAGGGGCCCAAGAGTTCCACAAGCGTATGCTGCTTTTACAGGTAATTTTTACCGGGACATGTATTGTCAAACTCGTATATATTTAAATACTGGCCTACTTTAGACTGTCCTTCAAATGGATAAAACGACATAACTTATTACATATTTCGTTTATGCATATCTGTCACCTCAGCGCAAAAAATCCACTTGTTTTACTTAATAAATTATTTCTTTGCTGGAATGAGCATTCTCTCAGAAAGATTATCAAACGCTATAAATTATTGTTTCAGGACATGATGGACGCTCAGTTCTCTGGGAAGAGTGCCATGGATAAAGGCACTCTTTACCATATAAAGAACATTTTCAATCAAAGGTCTGTCAACTCCAATGTACACGAGTCGTTCAATTATGTCTCGGATTTCATTAAGTTTACAACAGAGGGCTATGTAATCCTAATGTCCATGGATATTTTACATATCTCGTCCCTAGACGACGTTGCTGATGTAGAAGATCTTGAAGTCTCATTCGCCAAAACTGCAGAGCAAATTGTTAACAATATTTGGCTTGAACCGACATACCAGCGCACGACAGTGCCACAGGAACAATGCTTCTGTAAGCAAGGTAAGTCTAAATATATTTATTTCGACCATTACTATTATTTTGTGATTTTATTCAGTTATGTTATTGAAATGTCAAAACGTTACCAGTCCTAACCATTACTGAAGCTTATATACATTTGAATTATTTTAATCATGATATATACATCATGAATCATTAGAATATTTATCTTTCAGAATGCGAAGATGACGTTCTTGTTGAGTGCGACAATGAGGAATGCCCCGAAGGCCAGTGGTTTCATCTTGAATGCGTGGGTTTGCAAGAAGATAACATACCCCCTGAGTGGTATTGTACCTTAAAATGCAGAGAGGTAACCATTAGCTGAATTTAGAACATAAGATATTTGATGAATAGTCGTCAGCTGTCAACATAACATAGAAGTGTGTTATGCTACCGAACTTTTAACAGTTTATCAAGAACTATAAAATATATACATTTATATAAAAACCAAATAGGAGCTATTATCGGTTAATTTTAGCTTTTTATCCTCGACTCTACGATATATACACTACTCCGTATATTCCCACAACACTACGATGCCTTTCTTGACACACACTTATCATATGTTTTCCCATTATGATACGTTTTGAAAATCTAAAACAAAAGTTATCTACATGTATTTCAGACAGCAAACCAATACTGCTATTGCCATAAAAACGTTAAGGGTGGCCATATGGTAGAGTGCGGAAACGGGCGTTGTCAGAATGGCAAGTGGTTCCATTTCGATTGTGTAGGATTGAAACGTTCTCCGAAAAAGGGTAAGGCTACTGTATTACTAGTCATTGTTGGAACTATTTAAATAGCAGACATAATGTTCAAATCTGATACTACTGTGAGACACCATGATGTATTTTTTTCTATTAATTAACATGACATAAATTCTAAAGCAAATTATTGATAGGCGATGGCGCCGTACTGTATGAGTTAGAATCCCGCTATAGGGGCAAACTTTTGTATTTTTATATTGTATTTAACTTTTGTATTTAACTTTTGTTACAGATGAAGACTGGTACTGTTCGAAGGAATGTTCCGATGTAGTACGCAAAGGTGGGGACCAGCAGGACTGCATTTATCAATATTCAAAGGCACTAATGTGGGGCGGACTATCTGACATCATTAGGCGTCAGGCAGTCCGTTACAATGACGGACCAATGCTTCTGACTTTCTGGAAGAGGGATATCCTACAGTTTTTGACCAGGAACCACACCAAGTACTTCGTGTTGGCCCACCGACTTATAGTTGGTAAGCATTCCTATCAAGTAAAAGTAGTACTACAGTATTTATCTTTATATTATATATACTATATATACATATATAATTATATCCATTTTTTTTATATATATACCCCTGAAGAGCCTATACAGGCGAAACGCATTGGGTTAAAGAAATAATTAAAATGAAAATAATTCATTTCTTGTACTTTTTGATATTTACGTTCTGGTAACGGATTTTGCTATTCTTTATCTTACAGGTACAAATGGATTCCTTCAGGAGCGATTGAGGCAGGATCTCATATGGAATCGAACAGTAAATATGCGTGGTGGGAGAGGCTGTAATGATGAGACGGATCTGGTGAACGAGTTTCTGAATAGAGAGTTCAAAGGTTAGACATACTTTACTTTACTGAATAATACCTTAAGCTTACTTTAAACTCAGATTTCACGTAATGCCTTGTATCTGGCATTGTAAGAACAATACATACATTTGGCTTGATCAATTAAATGGTTACATATATAACTGCATCGCACACAGTAGGTAGAGCAAACTTGTGTTATATATTAAGTTAAATGAGGAATAACTACTTATAAATATTTTGGATATCAACACACACTAAATCACTGAACATTGGCATATTTTTCAGACAGCATCAGACAGCTCGGTGGCCAGACGACAGAGTCCACTCTGGAGCGACATGGGAAGCTTGCAGGTGGACTTGGCAAAGTTCTTGACGCAGCATTTGGATCAATTGTCGACCAAGAAGGACGACCAACAAAAAGAACTATAGACAACAGGAGGGACGACATGACAGTTTTTGTTGAAACACTGAAGTCAGAAAACCTGACTAGTGTCATTCCTGGTAGGCGTCATAGTGCCTTTCCAGGTTTTGACGCAGAATTTAAAATCAATGTTAATAACCTTGAAAAAAGAATTAATAAGTTGTCAAAAAAATTAGACAGAGCCAGACGCGTGGCAAATCAGTGAACTTGTTTTGACAAGTATACACAGAGACGTGTTTTACCCCATACAAAGAGGAGTGTTTTAACCAGACAATATATGTTTGTATAAATAATGTCTGTCAGTATAGTTCGCAGACGGTAACATTAGCTTTGTTTGCAAATCAAAAATGATAGTTTAACACATTTCTGATATGGCTAAATTTTTTAACTGTGCACGTTAAGTAGCATATATACATGCATATTACACTTAAACTACCGATTACTCGACCGTATAGTGTTTATTTTACCAATCTTTATTTGTAAACAAGGCTAAAATTATCGTCTGCGAACTATTCGTTGATTTACATTTACGTTTAATTTCACAATATCTGCTAATGTATACATGTGTTGTGTAAATAATAATAATGGTATTGTCAGTGCTTTGATTAATCTTCAGTAACATTTCGGAATATTGTGTTTTCAAAAAAAAGGCGTGTTCTTTTTTTAATGAATAAAGAAGATTTTTCATTCAATTGAAAACATGTACAATGTTTTTTTTTCTTCTATCATTGAGTATTTGTTAACATCAAGTAGGCCTAGCAAATAATTCATGAATTTCTGTCTATTTGTGCTTTACAATTGCCATAATCATGTAATGTAACTATTTATAGTGTATTGTATTAAAAGAAAACGAAAAAGACATGACGAAGTGTGATTTTTTACTCCCAGTTAACGTTTCACAAATATTACCATCATAATCCGGGAAAACGGACGAGACGGTATTTAGAGTGGACGCGATTGACGCGATTGTCGCGTACATTCTAAACACAGTTGTTGTTTACGTTAGATTACAGCATGATTCCTAGCTCATTTGTTTATCGATTTACTGATTGAAACGGCCGAAATTACCAGGTATTCATCTGCTTTAATCGTATTTTACATGTACAGACCAAGCAAATGTCCGATTTGGGCATTAAAATTTAACTTCATGCAACTCGATTTCCTATCGTATATTAAGGTTATTTGGCAGGACGTTAATAATGTCAATGTATTTCGTCCTGTTTGTAGGACTACCGTCAGGGAGTCCTTTCATTGCTTTGCATTGTTGTTTTACAGACCAAGAACAGCCTATACAACCTTTAGACGTTATGCTTGACAATAAATAAAAATATGAAATAACAGATAATAAAAATAAAAGGTGAAACAACAAGCGTTAAATGTCTAAATAATAATTAGACTAGTAATTAATAGCTAGTATGCGTCTAATATTTTGGACTAAATTAATGCTTGAGCCAGAAATGGAAGTTAAATCCAGTCAAATTCTTGCAACAATTTCTGTTTGAGATAAGGTATGTTACTATGTCCAACAAAAAATGAATTTTCGCACGAATTTTACAAGAAACAATGTTCTAGATTATATACGGATAAATTATCATTGAAACAATTTGCTATCACACACTTGTTTCGGCGAGGAAATATATGGTAAATAAGCATTGTCACTCACCCAGACTTGCTTGCAGTGGTAGCATTGATACTATCAATTCGCAATTGATTTGCCATGTCCTTCAAGGACTGCAAAGTTTTGGAATCTGGTCGGTGATAGTCCGTCATATTTCAATTCTTGTCAAGGATAGCACGCACCTGTAATGATCGGGATGCAAAGAGACCTAACACCGGTTACAACGCCACCTATTGGAGGATGACCCACATCCTCGCAGCAGTTATTTCCCCTTAGTCAAGTCGCATATTTTTTCCAGGTCCCGTAAAATCCCAATTTCTTAAAAATCAGCTCCAGTCGCACGATAACAGCGGAAAGTAATGGAGCTAAAGTAAGGGGCTGATTTCAATGAAATTGGTAGAATCCATGTATAATGTGATTCATCGTAATCAAGTTTTAACATCCGTGTTCCATGCAAACTACAGCTAGCTTGACTCGCCATCAACATTTCACGCATGTGTGCGTCAATCACTGTGAGGTTGGACCAATATAGATCTACATGTATCTTGGTCCACCCAGTTTTCGTGGTACTAACATATTGGTCCCATTCGCGAGGAAACCATCACGTGTTACATATTCATGACGTCACTTTTGCTTCTGTTGACAACTGAACGTCTTGCATTAGGTACTTCACGTCGATGTACATAACGTTTTATTATTTTCTTACTTACTTTTACGAAAAAATAGCTCTGTATACGATCGTTACTAAAACACGGTACGGAACAATAGGAAAACAAATTTAATGTACTAAAATATGGAACATTCCTATTAAAATTTACTAATTAACACGGAACAGATAAATTTGCAAAGACTTTGCTATTTAAAGTGGAACAGACAAATCTACTAAAACGCGGAACAGGCAATTTCACTAAAACATGGACCATACTTAATTGCTAAAACATGGAACATACTTAATTGCTAAAACATGGAACATACTTAAATGCTTAAACATGGAACAGACAAATTTTCTAAAACATGGAACAGACAAAAATGGTAATACACGGAAGAAAATTTGCTAAAACATTGAACATATACTTATATAATCGCTTTTAAACATGGAACACTGGAGAAGACAAACAATACATGAATTTTGAGAAGTAATTTAATAATGATAATATTATTATAAATATTAAGTCAAAATTAGCATGTAATATGCGAATTTGTTTGAGTGTCCTTAAATAATTTATTGCATTTTGGGCGAAGAAATACCGTCAATTCGTGTATTGAAGCATTCATGTGTAACGGAGTGCTCTTCTGTGTGTATGTATGTTGTTCTTATAATATGAAATGTGTACAACTAATGTGAATGAAACGCTGTAATGATTCTACATGTGGCCGCATGTGATCGTGATCGTATGTATAGCTATTTAACTGTGCTGCATTGTGGTAGATAATGAAGACACACTCCCTCCAGACTCGATCGAATCTCTGTGTGAATGGCAATGATAGTTTTTAGACTGGTAATACCAGTTATTTCAGTGGCAATGCCAACTCGTGTAAAGATATAAATTTAGTAGTTTTTGAACACAATAAATTGAACGCTTCAATAGAAATAACAACGCATAAGAACCTTAATATGTTTTTACTTTTCCCGACTATTTTTATATATACTAGCGGAAAAAAGAAACTGTGCATGTGTAAAATGTTCATATATCCTTCAATTTTATAAATTAAAGCTTGAAACTTTACACAGGTAAGTTGTGTATCCCTCTCGGTCATTTACACTGGCATAGTTTGCCTGTCAGGCTAAGGTCTTCTTTTTCACGTTTTTTTCGTGCAGCAGTCAATTGCAAACACGTTTGTCGCCTAAACCTGTGTTAAAACATAGTGTTAACACATGTAAGACACAAAACCAGGATAATTTTGAAAACGTCGTTGATACGCCATGCCAAGGTTGAATGAAACTGACAGATGCCGCGCCGTAGGCATGATTGAAGCTGGTGTACTCATACTGACGTTGCCAGACAATTTGGCGTTCACCGAAATACTGTAGACGACTTGTGGAGACGGTACCAACAGTTTGGGGCAATCAGAGACCGGCTTCGATCAGGACGTCCACGCGTAACGTCTATTCGCCAGGATACGTACATCCGGGTGGTTCATCTCCGTGACCGACTCAGAACTGCTTCTTTGACGGCTAGAAGTATTCCTGGCCTTAGAAGAATCAGTCCCCGAACGGTATGTAATCGATTGCGTGAACGAGGCATACGTCCACGACGTCCTGCCATACGTCCTGTTCTGCAGCAACGTCATCGTGTAGCACGTTTTGCCTGGTGTAGAAGACACATACACTTCACGCAACAGGACTGGGCACGTATTCTTTTCACGGATGAGTCCAGGTTCCATCTCGACAGCAGCGACGGCCGTTCTAGAGTGTACCGTCGTGTTGGTGAACGTTTTCATGACAGTTGTGTGATTGAACGACTCCATTCGGCGGAGGTAGTGTCATGGTGTGGGGTGGCATCTCATCCCGTGGTAGAACAGCACTTGTGGTTGTAGACGACACACTTACAGGCATCAGATATCGTGACGAAATCATACGGCCTCACGTCCTTCCATTTGTGCAGCAACGTCACGCCACGCTGCAACAGGATAACGCTCGCCCGCACGTCGCGCGGGTCGTCACCGACTTGTTGACCCATAACAATGTGAATGTGCTGCCCTGGCCTGCAATATCACCGGATTTGTCGCCTATAGAACACGTGTGGGATGAGATGCAGCGACGGTTACGTGGCCTCCAAAATCAGCCGTTGACGTTACCTGACCTATCACGTGCGCTTGTCAGAATCTGGAATGGTATTCCCCAGGCATTTTTCAGAACACTTGTCACATCAATGCGGCGTCGTTGTCAAGCATGCATCGATTCCAATGGTGGACATACACGGTATTGATGAGCTGAACTTTGTTTAGAGAACGTCTCTGAAAACTGATCTCTATCTAAGACGCAGCTGATTCAATAACCATATCAATTGAGCTGGTGTTAATTAAAGGTAAGATAAAACCCTGTTGAAATTTTTATTGCGATTCCTTACATACCTCCTAAGTTATAGCATATTATACACATGCACAGTTTCTTTTTTCCGCTAGTATATATATATTATTATTACACAAGATACAAGGTATGTAATTGGTATCAGACAGTACAATTATAATTATTAAGACAGCAACTCTCTAATATAACTAACTCAAATCAAATCACCTAAGACAGTACAGAATAATGGTAAATATATGCATCAAAAGAACGCTCTAACCTAATGAGTTTGTCAATGCAATATGCATTGGAGGGAAGAAACAAGTTCTTCAATCAATTGTCAAAATACTTGATTTTGAAGTATACTGACCGTGGTCAGTATCCAAGAGACTCAATAAAGAGTAAAACTTTGTATTTATACAGAAAATATGACATGTGGAATGATTCGATTGGTTCACTTACTGTATATCTATATATTTAATGTGGAATTATTTGATAGGTTAAACTACTGTGTAACTATATATTTATGGATGACTGAGTTCATGTACACATAACGTGTAGGAAGTTTTATCAGTATATAATGAGGAAATATGACTTGTACCTAACAGCACACTGTTACATTCCTCCCCCCTTGAAAAATAAGAATGACAGTTATACAATTTTTAGAAAAAAAGAGAAAAAAATTGAAACTGTTATATTTAAATGTAGACCTAGGTGTAATGAAAACTGAAACAAAAGTGGAAGTCACAATTTAAAAAAAGAAAGAAAACAACCTGTGACTCTAAAGTTTAAATATTTTAAGTTCAATTAATGAAACTTGTACATCAAGTTTCACACAATACGCAATTAATAAAACTAGTACATCAAGTTTCAAACAATATACAATTAATGAAAGATGTCCAAAAAGTTTCACACAATACGCAATTAATAAAACTTGTACATCAAGTTTTCAACCAATACGCCATTAATGAAACTTGTACATCAAGTTTCACCCAATACACACTGATAAATGAAACTTGTACCTAACACTTAACTAACTATAACTTTATAAGTAAAGCTGTACAAGTCACCCCTCCTTGAATTACTGAAGGATATGATTAAAACAAAACCCACAAAAATGTAACCCTAAATCCAAATATAAGCTATAACACAGCTGAAAATAAAGTGACAGTCACAATGTCTCACAAACTAAATGCCCCTAGCTATATGTAGGGTTCTAAAATGCAAATCATGCTTTCTTAAAATAAACAGTGAATTTTGAACGCAACTTAAAAGGTAACCCCAAAATTTGGGAATGGACTTATGCACAAATTCTCCTAACAATAAAACAGGTGTATAAACCCAATACTTAATTATTTTATTTTTTTCCATTTAATATTTGTTATAAACCCACTTCAATAAGGCTTTCACCATCGATGTATCCATTATATTGGGTATATGGTGGGAAAGTTGTTAAAAATAATAATTTCAATAATGAAATGATGAATATTTTGTATACAACACTCCTATAATCTATAATTAGGTAAACACAATAATGAAAGAAATAGCAAATTTGAGTTATACAATGTTCTCTTCATCTATCTGCACCCTCCTCTCGAAATATCCCCCCAATGATGCTTCGGATGACCTCCGGTGTCTTTCCTCTCTGTCCCTCGACTTCCTTTCTTCTTTCTCCTTAAAGCTCCTCCTTGCCTCCGCATCTGGCTTCACTGGTTTTATTGTCCCAGGATTACGAAATCCATGGTTTACTACCCGTTCCATTTTCGAAAAATGCGAGTTCCCCAGACTGGTGGTGTGACGTTTAGCGTCGCAACGACGTAAAGTTACATGTCTGCATTTAACACAAATGAAAATGTCCTTGTTGGGCTCATGACGAATTATCCAATGCCTATGGAACCCACAATATGTCTGAAAGAATGTCTCTTGGCATTGTATCGCCGGACATCTCGATCCTTGCAGTGGCCATAGTGGCCTAACTATACTGACTGGTTGTACCATGGTTTCAGCCATTTTTATTTTCTGAAGAAGAAAAAAATACATCCAACTCGTTGGACATTACATTTTCAACAGCTCATCCTACAACACGGTAACTTATCTAACGCAGAGATTTCCTTTAACTTGGTATACTATATGAGAGTCACTGTCTGAATCAAGATACATGGAAACAATAAAATTAAAGGCTTATCCTACAACAAGGTAACTTATCTAACGCAGAGATTTCCTTAACTTGGTATACTATATGAGAGTCGCTGTCTGAATGAAAATACATGGAAACAGTAAAATTGAAGGCTTATCCTACAACAAGGTAACTTATTTATCATTTTCACATTCTAGGTGCTTCTCATAAAGCAGCACTATATTTGCATTTATAAAATTTTACCAGTATAAAGTTCAGTTTTACGCATAACCCATTATCTACATGGTAACCAACAGCTAACTGATGCTGTAGTAACATAACCATTACTGTAAGGTCATGGATAAAATATTGACAATGACAACAATATATTTGCACAAACTTGTCAATTTATAAAATTTTACCAGTATAAAGTTCAGTTTTACGCATAACCCATTATTTACTGTTTGATTTTAATCGTCAGGGGGCGCAACTGTGGCGAAGAGATTGATCCGGATCCGAATATCAGGGATTGGACTTTAATCATTCCGTTATGGATGCTGACAGAGTTGTTGACCAACAAGTTTTGTTTACATGTTCTCTTACTTTAAATTAATATGCTTCATATCATCTGCGTGCGTTCTACTGGTTTCTTTATCAATGAACAACTGGGCAATTAAATCTCTACAAATTATACGGAACGCTTCAGTGGTGGTAGCTTTTGAAAGAATGGCCGAAAGCAAAAGTAGTGAGATAGCGTAAGTAGCTTTTACAGAATAAATAAATATTTATAACAATTTAATTTTTTAGCGTGGTAAAAATGTATCAATCATTTTTATGGGAATTTTGGTTGATAATAAATTTGTTTCAACGTAAACTTCCCAATAATGAATAATCTTATTTCCGTCGTGAGTAGAGTCTATTTTTAGAAACTTGACTTGTTTTGGTTTCGAAGTAACTTAGTTTCGGACATTTGAAATTCGGACAAGTAAACGACTTTCGTGGTTAGGCATAGAATAGAATTGCATAATTTAATTCATTATAATCTTGATGTTATTGAAACATTTTGTTTATGAATTAATTCATCTTTTGAATGATTTTGTGTTTCAGAGATTGCTAATTGATCTTACTTTCAGTTTTCGTGAGCGTATCCAGTCGTTTCCCCCACAAGTTGTTTCCTCCTCTAGATGTTTCCCCCACACTACTGTTTCCTCCCCTATATATATATTTAATAAAAAAGGAAGTTGGGACAGATTTATGGAAAGGTGTTATGATGAGGGTGGCATTTTTTCATTTGTATGTTTGGTATTCAATATTCTGCTATATATATATATATGTATATTATTATTAAATTTCAAGCTTGTTGTGATTGTTTTAAAAAATAAAACTTATCATGATTTTATATTTATAAAAAAATATCAATTTTATTGTGATTTCTTGCCATTATCTCAAATATTTAATTTCCTTTTATTCATATTAATGTGAACAACATGTTATATAAATGTATAAGAAAACATTAAATTAAACCTGCATTACACTGAGTCAAATGTGTGAATAACCTTGTGACAGACTGTTATTTTATTGTACTGGACAAAGGCAATAATCAGGATCTGGAAGGTGTGAAATGAACTGAATGGGTATTTGACACATTTTAGTTAGCTTTGTACCATTTAATTTTCCTTTAGAAAAGATTTCAAGACTTTCAAGATTTATTTACACAAAGCGTAAGTCCCACGGAAGTGGGAAACATTAGCATTACAAACAATATGACATAATGAAAACATATAACGTGTGATAATGGAAAAACGGCTACATTAATGTAGTTAATTTACAATCATAGTGGGTAGCCTTTACTTACAGTACATTTACTTTAGAAAAGACCAAGTGTATAAAATTAATGAAGAAATAACATAGCTACCTGGATAAACTTCATATTTTTATTATGAGATCTTAAATCATAAACATAATCTCAGGATATGGAAACATAAAATCAGCATATGTACATCTCATCATGAATCAAGTGTCAAATTTTTAGTGCATTCACCAAGTTTTATAAATTCTCTAATAAAGCTCACTATATGTATACATCTCACCACCAAACAAACACCAATTTTGTAATCCATACACTTAATGTAATTCATACACTAACATAATATTGTAATTTATAAAGCATAAAACAAACAAAAATCCAGTTTTGATATTTTCATACTTTAATCATAGTCTATCACATTGTAGAACACAAAATGTCAAAGTTCTTTTGGGATTTCCTTAATATCTGCAACCAGGAACCCATCTGTATGGAGGAAGTCATGGTCGATCTGAAATGTCGGGGAAGAATGCTTTTAGTACATTGCTTACATGTTTTACCCAATTGTAAACTTAAACATAGATTTTGAATACTTGCTGGTTAAGCCAAGATAGTTAATTGCATATTTGTTATCCTGCATTACCCAGCTCTTCAATATAAGCAAAGCAATATTTGAAATTAAAGAACAATGCATCATTGTTTTATCATACCTCAAAGTTGATGTCCTTTGGCTCATCTGGACGCTTACTGGCTCTGTAGCGGTTAGGCCTAAAAAAAAAATATCTGTGTTTAGGGTAACCCGACCCTACCTGTCGAAAAACCCTGACCCTAGAGTTTTTTACGACCCTGGAGAATTTTTTTTTCGATTTTTAATTGTTTTTGAAAAAATAAAAAATATAAAAAAAAAACTTTGTCCCTACCCTACCTAGCATTTTTTAGACCGTTACCCTAAACACAGATATTTTTTTTTTGGCCTTAGCAACACGGACACAATTATCAGGATTTCCAAGACTTGGTTGATGTGGGTGTCTGTTATCATTTATCACTCAGTTCACGATCCGTGAAGCGCTCTCAAAGATGTGACGTGAAGCCTGCTTCTTTACCTCATTTGACACACGAACTTTCGTCAAAGCATTAACATCTCCAGGATGTATGTGTTTTGTTGTCTTGTTGAATCGATACTCATTACCGACCTGTGTTACACTCACATAGCACGGTAATCTCTTACTTCTACATGTACAAGTCCATAAAACAGAGTTCTTGAATTCTTTCTGCAAAAGAGTAAATTTCATGTACATACTACTCGAAAAATTATCACTTTTGAAATTGTTGTGGGCTTGATTAATATTCAGTGTTTTTTCTAAATATATGTAATTCATTTTAAAATATATATTATGCAATACTTAAGGAAAAATTTAGTGTTCTTTGTTAATTCGGAGCATTGTCGATGTAATTTATCTTCGGTAAAGCTGTGCAATAAATTGATTAATTTGTAGGGCTTACAGTACCTTCACATAATAAGTATAACCATCACTGGAAACCAAGAGTTGTCTACCACGCTTACTTCCTGTCTCAAAGTAATGCCAAGTGAGGGGTTCTTCTTCCAGGATAGAAGTTGACAGGCTTTCATCAATGATGGAACTGAAATTTAAAAAATGAATACATTTTTTCTTACCTAAGCTGCCTGGACGGTTTGATATGCAAGTGCAGATGAAATGTGGTTGTTCTTAAAAAGCAGAAAATCAATGGGTTAATTATTTCCTAGTAATCAAGTGATACAAAACCTGCAAGCAACTAAGGCATTCATGATACTAGTAGTTGCCATCATTGAGTTAACTTACTTTTCTCTTATCTCTGGAGTATCATCAACTGATAGGTAATTAAAGTTGAAAGACGCGTTTAGATGAGCACACTCATCATCCTCGTCATCCTCTGCTGTCTGCTGAGGGACCACTCTGGGAGCTGCCTGCTGAGGGACCTCATCAATCCGAACTTGTGTAATCATGATTTGGATGCTATCGTCTTCATCTGACTCCAAGATCTCCATATCAACATTAGCTTGTGTCTCACATATATAGAACATGTGAAGGGTACTTCCAGACCATCACGCACTGCATCTCTATATGCTTTCGCAGAAATCCCTGCAAAATATGTGAGAGCTCATTTTAATATGATACGTAAGTAAAGATACCTTGGTTGCGCAACCAAGTTAGGAAAACATACATTCATAAAAGTTGTATAAGTATTTTGATTTTTTACTTTAACTAGTTATTGTAAATAAAATGGCTTTAGTATAAATACCAAAAAATATAAAAAAATTTAAATATCCTCCCATGTAATCACTGGGAAGAGTTTGGATATGTTAGGATATATAACAAGGGGTGTAGCTATGTCAGATACAATAGTTTCGCACTGAGCATAAAACCTGATCACAGAATAATACAATCTTCACATGTTTACTTTTTAAAATTCAAAAAGAAGATACTAGATGTTAACTATACTTTTTGTCAGATTATAGGGACTATTAAAACAAGTCCAAATATGAAATATAACTCTGTCACTGAAATACCCAGTATACGTATAATTATGGTGTAGTGTATTTGCCACCGGAATATTCCGAATATGCAACTGATGACCCCTTTTTCATTATAAAACATGATATCGACTCTTTCCCCCCAAAATACAATAGAATGTGCTTATTCGCAGATTGGAACTCTCGTACCAAGCAATTATTAGACCACATCAATGTTGATGGCTGATCGCAACTATTAAACAAAAACTATCAGACTTATTTATCAATCAATGGTATTCATCCTTAGAGAACTCTAGCAATTGTAACATTTATAAACTCTTTAAATGCACTTTTGGTTTTGAACAATATCTAGTTAAAGCACAACCTGCATTCTTAAATTATGATTAAATTCAGAACCAGAAATCAAGTACTTCAGTAGGCAAGTGGAACAAAACACCGCTAAACCTTAGAATTTGTACATTATGTAATTCAAGTATAGGCGATGAATACCATTACCATTATTTGCTAGAATGCCAGCAATAACTAATGAAAGGAAAAAGAGTATTAGATCAATATATCATAGATTTCCAAATATTTTGAATTTGTAATGAATACTTAAAGCAATACCATAGAATATAGAAAGTTGTGTATCTATGTATCAAACAATTTACATAGATTTTGTTGATAACATTGTTGTTTGTATAAAATTGTATCAAACAGGTTGGAAAAAAATAATTTGTATTACTCAAAAATATAATACATGTTATATGACATCATAACTGTAACTCTCCCGTCTAATCTTCATATTCTTCTCTCTCTTTCTATTATATGTATTGAATTGAACCTTTTATATTAGAAATGTTACAGTCAATTACTTAACTATCATTCTCTCATTATGATTATCCTGTTATATGTATATTTGTAATTAATTGTTTGCCTCATTATGTCATGTATTGCATGAAATGAGTGAAAATAAACTGAATCGGAAATTACAAGTGTTGTGCACATTGAACAAAAAAGCTATTGAATTTTGCTTAAATTATTTGTTGATAAACAGAATATATGAAAAATAACTGTGCAAAACTTTTGTCCGTAAATATTTATACATTACGAACAGTGTACATTTAGTATTTCAAAAGGTCACTACCTGTATATTGAGGATATAACATGAAAAAGAAGTATGTTATGTATTCATGCAATTACCTAAGCTTCCAATGGGTTCCCTTGTATTTCTATACCAAGTGATTCTTAATAATATATGCACGAAAATTGGAATTGTTAAATGATTAACATTCAAATAATTCTGCAATTTTTTCCGATCTGCAATTTTTTCAAATCTCTAATTTAAAAGAAAAAATGCAACCGAAGAGCCTGTCTATACTTGTATCAACTTATCATTTTTTATAGAAAATAAATAAAATTGATCAGACTATAAGACTGTATAGGAAATTTGCAGGCTTGCTTTTTTATTGGAACACATTTGTGTTTCCAATTTCAATAAAATAAATGCACTTACCAGTATTGCATGTACGATGCTGCCACTTTCCACATCTATCGCAAGAAATTGTGGTTACAACCACAGTTTGCAGAAATTGTAAAAATTAACTTCTTTAAGAACAATTGATAACCTTTAATTGAAACTTTTAACTTTAATGATCAAAGAACAGCACATGCCAATTAAAGGTATTTAAGATAAATATTCAGGTTTGATTGAATACAATTTCCAACACCTTTAACACATTAATTATATTCTGACCAAGATTAAAGATTAACTTTGAAATAGGTTTTTCACACCATAATTATAGGTAAATAAAAGAAATTACTTGATAGATTATTCTACCCCAACTAACAACACATTTTGAGTTGTTTCCTTTACAATTTTTTTTTGTCATCATGATATTAAATGACAAATTAAGATACTACTAAAATATTTTATCAAGAATCATCACATATGTATAAAATCCATTCCCAAATTTCCCCTTCTTATTTAAATTTTAAATTAAATGATCAATTTACCCCCATCAGTGAAATCCACAAATATCCTACCAGGTTCAGAGTTAAGGCTGAGGTTACCCCTGATGGAACAAATTATTTAATGTCAGAATGTAAGAGATTTGCAATTCCTAAAGTCAAGGGTTTTGGAAAGAAATCTTTTGCTTTCAATGGTTGTTGTCTTTGGAACAGTCTGCCACAAGACGTGAGGGATGCCAAAAGTATTTCTTCTTTCAAATGCAAAGTAAAAAAACAAATTTGTAGCTCGTCTTAAATAATGTATTGTCTTTCCTTTTTAATCAGTTTTATCATTTGTAACCTAATACCTTGTTAAATTTTATTTGTTTAGCCTTTTCATCCATTATTCCTGTCAGAGATAACTTATTGTTTTATTGTTTCCTCGTTTTATCTGTTTGTTTATAAACATGTAACACAATGTCTTGACTGTAATAACTTTATTTATAACTTATAATTCTTCCTATGTCACACAATACTATATATTAAGGACCACAATGGAAATAAGAGTTTTTACTTGTACTTTTTTTTGTGTTATCCTTAACATATAATGTTGATTGATATGGCTTTATTGATTCATGCATATTGTTGTTATTAATATATGTCTTAATTTTATATTGCCATGTAAATTGTACATTATATGTTGAAATAAATCTAACTATATCATTATAAAATATATATAGGGGAGGAAACATCCTGGAGGAAACAGTAGTGTGGGGGAAACGACTGGAAACCGCTTATATGGACATACCAAAAAAAACTATAATTATTAATATAAATATGACAACGCTTTGTCCTTTATTACAAGCTTTGTGCTTTATTACAATTCTATAAAATAATTTTCTAGCTTAATGAATGTCCTCAAAAACCAATATTACGTTCCACCCACTCACAATGGAACATTTCAACTGTAAATCAACCTGTATAGTGCATATTCTGACAGTTAAACCTAGTAAATTCAGGGGTTCCATTTGACCCTTGAGTTGACCCTTTAACCCCTGGAAATTTCAAAAAGCCGCTAATTGACTCTCAAGATTTTGGCTGAATGGTAAATTTTGTCTAAATTGTTGGTAATTTGGCCATAAAATGGTAAAATGTGGTAAGAAATTTTCAAAATGACCCTCGAGATTCAGCCCCTAGTGGAACCCCTGTATTTTAATTAAAAAAATTTTTTCAACTATGTAATCATAAAGTCCATGTCTTATATTTGAAGAAAAAAAATTCAATCCAATTAATCCCATTCATTACACATTGTTTAATACATACATATGTTCTAAATATGTGGCATGCATATAGTTGCATACAGCGATCTGATAATGGACACTGGCATTGAATTAGGACATGACCTGTATACTTAATGCTGCCAGTTCACAAATTCTTAATAACTGCTTCCTAGGTTACTAACCAGTACTAGCGCCAAATTCAGTTTAAGATTAAATATCGCTTAACTTAGGGCTCGAACTCGTTACCTTCGAATCAGGAGTTTGGCGCCATGCCCCTCGACCACTATGTAGATTCTTTGTTTCCATACTATTGAGATGTTAGTCTACCGCTAATCCTAAAAAAAATATGTATTTGAATTTGAGAGCTTATGGAAAGCTCAGTTTCACTGGAGTATCATCTATTTTTATTGTAGAAGGGCGGAGAATAAAACATCTTACAATACAACATTGTATGTTGATGTTCCAAGTACACAGTGGCCTATTGTTTATGGACCTGAATACAACATTGGTTTTCTGGGTTTGGAAAAGCTTCACCCTTTTGATGCTGGGAAATGGGGCAAAGTGTATCAATTCTTAAAAGGTTAGTTGTAAATCATCTGTAAGATTGGAGTATGTGGTTGAATTATGATTTTATCGAATATTTGTATGTGTTGTTAATTCAGCAAGTACTGGTATACTACTCTGGGTTGGTATATTATGGTTTTTAGTTGATCGGTTGAACAACTAGTTCTATGGCAAATTTCGACAGTCGCATGGCTTAACTACGTTTGCGTGTTAACTACGGAAGTTACGTACAAATAACAGATGTTAAAATTGTTTTGAGTTAAGTCAATTATTGTTACAGCTTGAAAAAAATTGGGTCAATCGCCTAATTATAATGTTTGGCGTGGGTTTAGTCACGTGTCATCAAACATTTAACGCCGAAAACACATCACCTAATTATAATATTTGGCGTGGGTTTAGTCACGACGTGTCATAACAAACGCCAAAACCGCGCGCTTTTCTCCGGATGTCGTGGAGGAATATAGGTAAATCAATTGTTAAACAAAATAGTCCAATATTGGTTGGCATTTTTCTCTGTACTTTCTGGAATTTCTGAATATAAAACCAGTGTTCAATACCGAACAACTCCAGTACTTTCAGCGCTTTGATTAATCTTTGGTGTGAGGTTAATACAATCATGTAATTCTTATTTTTGCTGTACTGACTATAATCGATATGTGCTGTTTTGTGCTAGATTTGTTTAAATTTGTTTTCATGTTCATAACCTTTATTATTAATCAGCCAGTACTATTTGTAATCTTGACAACTTATAGAATTTTTCTTACAAAGGTAGAATTGTCATACTATTCATCCAAGATCTTCGATTTTAATCCCACAATAACATGTATTAGAATTGAAGAAAATACTGGTAGAAAGAAAATAAAATTCTCTTACTTTTCATAATCACGAAATACTGATGTAACATACATGTATACTTCATGCGATATTTGTATCTTCGATGTTTTCTAGTGCAGTTCAACCCGTTCCTATGACTGACCTAAAATAAAGACCACCCCACTGAATAGGGATGAGAAAATACGGATATAACGCTATGCGATACATAACACGATATACCTCTCACTATACAATATGTATCATGATAATAAGGAATCACTAAAATGATCCAAATGCATTAGTTAAGAATATGTACTACACAATACTTGTTTCCTGTTAAGAGCAAATCACAAATGACTAAACTTGACTAATTCTCAAACAAATGCATTTAAGCATTTAGAATTGAAATGGTTTGATGCACTCCAAATTTTACTGAGTAAAATTGTAACAAATCTTCTTACTAAGTTGTCGTTCTTGTGTGACAGTTGTGTTTTCAGTTTTGATTTTTGCTACATTTCAATGAATAAAAATGGCGTATCAATACATCGTTTTTCTCAAAACGATCGTGTGTGTATCGAGAGAGCTTGCATCGATGGATCGATTAATCATAGGGAAAAATATATACTTTTTTTCTTTGGGAAATAACGGCCCCAGTTTGTCATAAAAAGGGGCTGTAGTGATTTGTTTTAAACTCAGTGTTTTTTTTGCAGATGCAAAGATGATTCATGATAAAACCGTTGCCAAACCAAAAGAAGCGTCTGAAGATGACCTACTGCAAGTTCATACAAAGGATTACATAGGCAGTTTAAGGGTTGGTATTCAGTTTGACTGTTGCATTGGAGTTTTACACCATTTTTCAACATTATTTTAGCAACATACCAGTGTTTAATTTGGCTGTTTTTGGAAGATGACCCCGACCCTTCAAATTGGGAATTTTGCGGATTAATCTTAGAAATGGGGAAAAATGTCTAGAAATTACAGAATTTTTTTTATTAATTAACAATTGCTATATATATAAACTCTCTGTTAGACAAAAGTCTCTAACTAAATGTCAATTTTGGATTAATTGAGCCAAAACTTTTTCTTCGGATTTATTGGGAATTTTAATATTCCAATGGAGAAAAATATATACTTTTTGTCATTGGGAGTATAGCCGTATAATGGCTATAAAAGCAGCTTGAAAATAAACCCTGCGTACATAGCCAGTTGACCAAACTAGTGTTCCCGGGTTACCATCTAGAACTAACTTGTTCCTGTTCAAAATCTGACTACATCTCCACATGAATCGGAGGGGGAGGTTTAATGTCATCCATGTATGATCATCAGTTAAATTCTCACAGAGAACATGATATTATACCTCACCCAGGGTTCAAACCCACAACCAAGTCTGGCAGTTGTTTGCTGTGCTAACCGAAGTGATTTAATTTTAAGAAATAGTAAGCTAATAATTATTTACCTTGTTGTTAACATATATTTTTGTCTTCATGCTCTAACAATAAGTTGATTTGACAATATGGTAGAAACTTGGTTCTTAAGTGTGTGTTTCATTTAAATTAAGCATGATACAACTTGAATTCAGTGGGTTTTTTGGGGGGCCTTTTTGGGGCCGAAATTCAGACCCAAATTTTCCCCTCACTCAAAAGTATGTTTTTTTCCCCTTTTCTCAGTTAAAATTCCCCTCCTACAGCTTTTTTTTTAAATTGGAGATATGTTGCCAGTATTGTTAATATTTTTAGTCAGAAAGATAGAAACATTGACCTGTAATGAAACTAACCAATCTGTTAGCATATTTACATGTTTACATCACTGCAACAAAGAAGTGTAGTGTATATAGACATAGAAATGTATACTTTAAATGCACATTATTTTCACCCTATTGTCCCCTCACAATGCTATTTTCCCCTATTTAAGGGCCCCGCCACCATTCCCCTAGAAGTCAAAAGAAACACTGTGAATGCATGGATTATGCAGGGTTTACCTCCTAGACCTATTGTACATTTCAGCCGATTCTCCACACTTTTATTTGCACTTTTTGGTTGCTGGAGTAGTACATTATTATTGAGATAGCGGTAATGTTTATCAGACATTCTCTTTAATCCAAACTTGCTGCCAAAATTATTAACAACAGTCATTCGCGCTCTGCAAGCAGTATTAAGAAGGTCAAGAAACTGCTTTTTATCTGCTCAGATAATGCTGCCTTCTACTTCTCAGTTTCAGAAACTGATTGATAAATGCCTTTTGATATAAGTATGCACCGGTTCTTGATATAAGTCTAAAATCGAAACAATAATATGATTGTAATTTTGCATTTCCGCAGTTCCATTATGCAGCATGATTATATCGAGCTACGTACCTACTGTATACTAGTAGTCAGGAAAGATACATTACATCGGCTTGCTGTTTTGCCTTTAATTTTGGATAAAAACATCTACATTCTAAATGCATTTTTTGTTGTTGTACTTAGTTTACCTATTGCCTAAAATCAAGTTTTCCTTACTAATACCTGGCATTATTACATTTGACAGCTTACCAGTATGTTGGAAGGGACCGTTATCAAAGAGGTAGTGATGCACATACTGATATGTTATTCAGTAATAATAAAACATACATGTGATCTTTCTTTCATATCAGACAGGAGTTGTTTCCCTTGCATTGTCAATTATTAAAATACTTTTGAAAGAGAATGAATTACCAGGAACAAGAGCGTTCTTGTTTTTGTCTGTTATTAGTGCAGTTAAATGTTGCATTATGGTACGGTAATATGTGCGTCCCTTTAGAATAGTGATGGTAATTCATCAGTTAAACTGTCAACTCTTGTTACAGGGACCATGGCTGTTCCCAGGATTTATAATGTATTGAATATGTTATTACATTATATTTGATCAATGACACAATTCAGTGTACAGTCAAACCTCCCACCTGTGGGACTCTTGAAAACTGGTCTTCTTATTGAGGTGGTCCTAATATTGAGGTTGAATAAAGAGCAAAACAGTGAAAATGAGCTGGAGAATTGTGTTCTTGATTTTGAAGTGGTCTTACTATTGAGGTATCTTTAAGTGAGGTTTTACTGTATTCAATAACACAGAATGTATGTTCTTGAAAATTTGAGATTAAGACCGTCGTTTTTAAAAAAGGGACCTGATCTCGTTTAGTGCAGGATTATTAATTATAAAAAAACATCTTTTACTGTAAAGGTACTATTTTTAATCATTCTATTCATTAGAACCCATTAAAGCTAAACTACTAATCCAATCACTTATAGATCACTAAATTAGAAATTGTATCTTACATCATTATATGTACAGTTATTTCACTAGGACAACATGTTAACTTGAACATCATTAATTGACTTAACGTTAGTGACTGTGGTTGCTAGGAAAATTGATATATTAAATGATATGTAAATGTTTAATGCATTTGAGTTAGTATTTTGTCGGCAATAATTTGTTCTTTCACTTTAAAATGTGATACCATGGAAAGTGTTTCCTAATCTTCATAAGTGAATGGAAATACGAAAGCTTAGCTAGCACCTTTTGCATATTGTTTATGTGTGTGTGTTGCTTTTTGTATAGATTTTTCTTTCATAAATGAGCGCTGCTGTACTATTTCCAACTTCTTCCTTAAGTGATGTTAATTCAATAAAATGTCACATGTGACGTCACCATGTACTGACAGTAAGCAATATTTGCCCTATATGGCAATATGAACACTAAGTGACCATGTGGAGTGAATATTGTTTCCTGCTTGCAATTAGTGACATCACATGTTGCGTTTTCTTGAAATGACGTCACTTATAGAAGAGGTTGTAAATCCCATAGCTATGTTCAAATGGTATTTATTTTGTTCATCGTTTTCCAGTTTTTGATAACTTCATGCTTGGTGATCAGGATTTGCTTATTACTCATTATTTTGTTCAATTATTTACCTAATCAAACATGAAAACGATACTTTAGATAGATAAAACATCAATAAACATGCATTATCAAAAAGTACTTATAATGAATTCCTCAATATTTGTCGAAAAGACAAGATCCTGCTTTATCTACACTCCATTTGTGTTTTGTAGAATGCCTTTAATCATTGGAATCACCATATTTCAGTTTCTAATGCACTGGAACCCCTTTAAACCGGACAAGCTTGGGACCAGACGAAATTTCCGGTTTAATGGGGTTTCCGGACTAAAGTGGTTTTGAGAACTTAACATGATTCTGAACATCTATACTTTGTTTAGTACTGAATTGATTAGTAAATCCATAAATTTAACGGGGTGATTTATACAGTAAAACATTGGGACAAGACGATTTGTCTGGTTTAAAGGGGTTTCCGGATTAAAGGGGTTCCGGTTTAATGGGGTTCCAGTGTACAGGAAATCACCAGTTTAACAGTGGACTGGAAGTGTATGTATTATAATTCAGATCATTGTGTTCAATCATAATTCATTAACTGCATGATATCAGCATGGTATTGTGCTTAATCACTAAGTTGATTTATCATTTCTATCCAAATACGTTGCCATATGTTAGTGTTCTGTTGCATTCCAAACTTAGTACATGTAATTCACAGTACAGTCTTACCTTACCAAAATGACACTTCCCTTTAGCTTCTCCCTCCTATCAAAGACAGCTAAAATTTCTGCAGTGCAAATTTAATGAGTAATTCCTTCCCATGCACGACAAATTGCTACAATTATACTCTTAACTGCATACCGACACAACGAATTATGTCTCTTGAATAGTCTTGACACTACCTTCCTATCAAAGACAGTTAAATTTCTCCAGTGCAAGTTCATTGAATAATTCCTTCCCATGTACGACAACTCATTAATTCAAGCATACCGACACAATGAATTACGTCTCTTGAATAGTCTTGACAGAAACAATACAGCTTCAAATTTTTGACCAAATTCATGCTATATGTCATGATTTATTGTAAAACACAGTTAATTATTCATGTTGTTGTTGAGTTTTTGATTGATGCTTGTGAAAATTTTGTCTTTTGACATTTTTGTTTGTTTGAACACACAAACCTTTAGGATTCTAGAATTTAATTTCCCGCTTAATTTTACCTGTAGAGGGGATATGGACAAAGGATCACATGTATGTTGCATTTCCTGTTGTTATTGTTGTTGTTGTTGTTATTTATTTTGAAATATTTATCATTCTGATTCTTTTAGTACCTTTTATACCCTACCGGCTCATGTTGGTTAGTCTGTTCGTGGGTTGACCATTCAGTTTCCAATCAATAGTTGGGAAACATTCAACCTTACACATGTCATATGTCATAGAATCATCAATTGCAGTCATAAGACAAAATCTATTGAGTTTCTGGGCTGGTAGGTCAGGGTCATGTCAAGGTCACAATTTAGGATTGAAAGTGAAATAAGTTTGTCTGTATATAAAGGAGGACTTATTTTGCTTTCACCCCTAGAAATTTGTTCAATTATTTAGGATTCATTGAATAATAAAATGAAATAAAAAAAGTGTTACATTTTTCATGTCGAGTCTGTCGGATTTAAACTTTTGGACTTTAGTTTACATAGGCTGTCATTGGAGGCATATGTCTGCTACAAACAGCTCTTCAAATTTGCTTCTTAACGCCACAAATACAAAATTGAACTCCTTTTACCATTTGCAGATAGCTTTTCAAATTCTGCAGATATTGATCGTCTATGTCACCATTCAAAACACTGAATGATTATTATTCATTATACAAAGTATACAATCCTTCATCTAAATAAAAGTAGAAAAATGCCACATTGTTCGACGGTGCGTCCTGACGTGCACAAATTTCATTGATAAGTTGAATTATGGCGACTCTCGAAGAGGACTTCTGTATAGACCCATGTAGAGACCATCCTAACTAATACTCCCACCTGTTTAGAGGGAAAAAGACCCACTTGTAGTTAAAAACATAGATCCTTGACGACAAAGATTTTCCATGTATAGTTTTTTACAGGGCTCTAGAAATCTAAGCCGCAGACGTGGTCCAGTGGTTAGTCCGCTGGACTTGAAATCCGGCGATCCGGGTTCGATTCCCGGTCGCGGCAGGTTATACCCTTCCATGAAAATTTGACAAAAATGTCGATTTTCCTCCACATGTGGAGAAGTTGCCGGCTCCTTGTGGAAGGGTAAGTTAGTACTGGTAAGAATTCAGTCCAGGAAAAACTTGTTAGGTGAACCGGCCGCCGTATATAACTGAAATATCGTTGAGAAACGGCGTTAGACCCGATGAAACAAACAAACAAACATCTAGAAATCTACCAGTCTGATGTCTCGGACATGTCTAAATGCTGATTGTGGCTTCTAACTGTTGAGTTGAACTTAGTCCTGGTATAGGATTCTAACATCAGATATGTGACTGGAGTAATTTATTCAAAACCAAATCATACATTTATTAGGACCCCCATGGTGTCATATAATGGTGTTACTATTTTTGAACCGTCACAATTAAGCAAGCACAGTGCTGAATTCATTAAGGAAAGTTGATATGCTTATATTCAATACTTAGAATCAGATATATATGTGTGGTAATTAATTAAAAATGATTGCTCAATCACTGTATTATAAGGCATTTCTGTTACTTAATTGACCGATTCGTATAACTAAGCCTCAAATGTCGGATAAGTAAAATTTGGCATCTTCATTTGTTTGGTACGTCCGACAAGTGTCTTTGAATTTTCTAGAGCCCTGGTTCAAATGACTCGGAACATCACAGGCTTGTTTCATTATTTCTGTCATGATATATTATGTTTGTGCATTAACTGTACCAGAGTTTCCAGTGGTAAGACCTGTGCTGGAAACATCTGTCTTGCAGGCACGTAATTGATAGCATCAGCCTTTCTGTGTGAAGGCACTTCGAGCTTGCCAAACAGTGAAAAACTGTGGATTCAAACCAGTGGCATTTTCGTAGTTTATTTGTGACATTTGATACATTGTTAATTTATTGTTCTTAGTTTGAACTCCCTCCTTTTGAATACACTTCATATTACTGAATGTTGGCAATTTCTGTGAGTGTATTTTTACCTTGCTGTTTATGAGCACTTAGTATTGGCTTCCACAAGATAAGGTCGAGCTTTTAATGGTTTTGTTTAGCATGTGCTTCATTAATGGCATATTGTCTTGCTACAAACATTGACATGTAAAGAAAAAAACAGTTGTTCAGCAATGTTTTGTTAATAGATGTATGGCTGTGAATAATGGCACAGTGGTCGAGGGGTAGAGCGCCTGACTCCTGATCTGAAGGGCGTGAGATCGAGCCCCACAATGAGCGAGGTTTGATCACGAACTTCACAATCTCTAAATTTGGTGTGAGTACTGGTTGGTAGCCAGGAAGTAGTCATCGAGTGATTAGTATAAGTAGTGAGAACTTGTTAATGTTTTGATTTTGAAACATTAATTTTATTCAAAATGCAAGGTCCTAAAGGAAGGTTATATGGGGATACATGGTAATGTCAGAATGTCCCAATTGTGGCCAGTTTATATAGCTGTATGTCAAGGGTAATAGAACAGATCAATTAGCATTGGTGTTGTGATTATAGATGCCTTGCATGATTATTATACATATGTTTTTAAATTGGCCATAAAAACAACTTTCCGACATCAGATTTTGAAATGAAAGTTATTTTTGTGATCAGGGGATAAGTGTCTTTCATATGCGAGCAAAAAGTAAATTTCTATAAATTTTGCAATAAGCGCCAAAATCACAGACTGACGGCTCGTATATCATAATGAATCTACAAAGATAAGTATGTAGTAAGTATTGTAATGTTGTGTTTGATGTTAATTTATTGTTACTTTATTCTATTAATGATACATACATGTGAGCCTTTTAAGTTTATAATGTAAATAACAATTGTTAAGGTTTAGATAATTTATGTACTGTTGTTTTTTTAGAGGTCTGTTTGGGAAGGTATTGTCTTATGTATGTGGCGTTCCCTGTAGCAACTTGTTCTCTCTTTTAATCTTACAAGCTCTGAAATCACATATGTTGTTGTTGTAGTTTCTTTTCCAATTTTTCTAGACAGCTGAAATGGGATGATATAAATGAATACTGGTCAAAGTTTATTAAAATTTATTTACAAATACAATATTATCAAGTCTGAGAATACATGTAGTTATAAGAGAAAAAGACAATGTAGATTCTTTAATTTACAAAGATTACATAATTAAGCCTGACATATTCTTTACTTCCACTCTCACCCCCCCCATGCCATACAAAATTGCCCCACCAAAAATATATCATGGGAAATTTGAAAGCAATGATATATACACTGAACAAATTTTCTAAACGTCCATGTAATAAAATACAAATTTAAGAAAAATATTATACATGCCGACTTATGATTTGGCATTCTAGTATTATACATAGCACTCATTCGACTTTCACAAAGAAAATACCTTTTTATCATCAGAGTTGATCACGCGTGATGGTGAGTACGATTTTCAACTTTGGCACGAGGATCACGTGTACTGTGTAGTAAGCGGTAAATTTCATTTAAATGCAATCCACATTGTATGTCCAACACAAAAAACAGAAAAGATGCCGGCAAAGACCACTGTGTCAAACTGTTAGTTAAGGATTATCGATTTTGCCCTGTTACGCCGCCATTCACACATTTCAAGGACAAAGTATTGAGATTTATTACTAAGGATATATCTTGTGAGATTTTTTTCGTTTTTATTCCAAAACGAAAAGTAGGTGTTTTCATAAAAAATAAACGATGAACCGGTTTTACTAACCAATAACCGCATATTCAAATTGTTAACCGGTTAATCGTTTGCATTACCCTACTTTATTTACAATATTGCCTTCCATATTGAAGAAATGAAACATCAATATAAAACAAGCAACTAAACTCGCACACTACACTATGACATACATACTTGTACAGGTACATTTATACAAATAATAATCTCATATAAGCAAAACACAGATTGTAAATAATTAAGACTTGCCTTCAGGGCTCTCACTAAAACTTCAGAACAGGGAGAAGTTTTTGTGATTTTAGGGAGACATTCCAGCATTTTCACCCTGTAAAAGGCATTTTTATATAGGAAAACTTCTACCTCAGTTCACATTAGGGAGAAGTCAGATCATTTTGGGAGACTATTTTTCCCATTTCTCCCTCTAGTGAGAGTCCTGGCATTTATATGATACATTCTGTCATCTAAAAAATTATTATGCCATTGTATGATAAAGCCATACCAAAGTCTATCTATGTTTCCGGGTTCATTTTTTGATACCTTTCATAGGCCAGGTAGGAAAACAAAGTGTCAATAACATAAATTATTGTTTGTATCTACAACATCTTTCTTTCCACAAACAAATATGGTTCATTATACATCAATACATAAACTACAAACTACGAGTCAACAAAAGCATGACTAGATTTAATGAATGGTCATTGGCTACCTGGGACTTTGTTATTGGCTAGATGGGCCAATGTCTTGAAAGAGTCATTTTAATTTATTGTCAAATTGCATAATTTTATGAAATTAATTCAGGGCTCTGTCATTGGCCACTATTGGGGGCCGTTTATGGGTACCATTCCCCTTATAAAACAGTATGTTTTTTCCCTTATTTTCCTTAAAAATTCCAGTTCAAGAAAGAAGGATAATTCTTGTAAGATGAGTTTGGGTTGATCCTCTTTCTTGAAATGTATTAAGTCATTTTGTAAACGAAAATGCCATAATTATGCCCTGCTTCACAAAGTATAGGAATCACGCACATTGTCATGTCCGTCTGTCCCGACTGGCAGCCATCTTGGACTTTCTAAAAATACATCTGACAAGGCTCTAGTTATATTTGTCATGACTGATTAAAGTCAGTATAAAAATGTCGAAAATTAGTCAAGTAAATATGACTCAAATTCCCTCTTTTCGTGTTGCAAAATTGCCCCATTTGCAAGTATCCGAATCTGGCTCCCAACTATTGTAATCCTTAAGTCATCTTAGTGTATTATTTCAATCTCTTCAAACTAACATAATCATTCCGGACCGCAGGAGATTATCATGAGTTCTCTCCCTTTATCCCTTCTGGTGTATTTATATTTACTATAGATGGGATTGAGGGAGAGAATTCTAGAACTCATGACAATCTCCTGTGCTCCTGCCAAATATACGAAGGAGTGTTCATCTTACATGTCACCTTTATCAGCATTGCGTTCAGTTACTGCTAACAGTCGCAAACATTACATAACTGTTCTGCCTAGTATCCCCGACCCACCGTATCACATTCATTGCACACAGGGAACCAAATTGCAAATGTCATGAATCAGTAGCGGCAAACACCTTTACTGAATGCAGGGTAGGTGTCCAAAATTTTAAAGCTTGACCTCTGTTTTTCTGTACCACTTGGCCGCTCAATAAAAGCGATGGGGATTCTACCACACATTCTGTAACTTATCTTCCTGTTTTTGTGCCAGCAGTTTCATAGGTTTAGACTTACTTGCCTTATGCTGTATGGCTTAAGTAGAGGTGTCACATGTAATATACTTGAAGTGTTTCAAGTGATAGATTTTTCCAAATTATTTATAAATAACATCCTTATGTTTCTGCGGACAAAGATTAAAATTGTCAATACTTATTCATAGACAAATGAAAGAATTCAAGTTTCAACTACATTGTAGTTATATGCGGTCAAAAATTTTTCGCACGTAAATTTATTTTCAGTAGGGGCCATTTTAGGGGACGAACTTGACAAACTACTTGATTATCAGTTCAAGAATTGCCTGACAAACATTTTCCCAGGTAGTTTTTAACACATATTCGCCTTCCTCCATTGTCCACAGAATTCTAACGTTCTTCTTGTAGATGGTTTTCATGATCGGAGTCATGAGGTTTTCATCCACTTCTTCTTTAAACATGAAAATCATTGGCTTACGCTGTATCCAGGCTTGGTCTAGCTCACTGAGACAGTAACCACTGGTGCAGAATTCATTCGTGATAAGTAGCAACACCAGAGAGACTCTCTCGAGACTCGACGCTATCTCATTATGCACCATGAATCCGGGACGAAAATGTTGATCTCCTGTGAGGACGAGATCTCTGTCTACATCGGTCATAGTCTGTAATGTTCTGTTCAGCGGATCTAGTACATATTCTCGGATGAAATCTTCTTCTTGACTATTGTACGACAACATGGTAACAAATTCAAACTCATCCTCGCCTTGCTGTATATTGGCCAGTAGCTGGTTTCGTTTCAAGCGTTGCCTGAGCATTTTTCTGCGGCGTGCCAGTATAAATGTTAATGAAACCACACCGATAAAAGCAGTTCCGAGGGTTGCTGAACACGCTATTATAATTATTTTCCTATTGCAAATAGATTCTAAACGTTGAACTTGTGACTTTTCGATCGCTCCTTGTTCCCCATTTTCTTGAGTACACGTTAATGTCTGTGAAGATAAATGAACAATGCTCGTTTTTGTCAACCATGTTATGAATGGTTTGGATTCACACTGTGAACAAGATATAGGATTGTTTTCTATCTTCAACTCAAGTTTATCCTTTCTTGGTAATCTGGAGATTAAACTGTTCAGGTTGTTCAGTGATGTCGAATCTAAGGTCAAGATTCTGTTATGTCTTAAGTCGAGAATCTTCAGTTTGGTAAGATTGTCCATTTCCCAATGAACCTGCAGCAGCAGATTATTTGATAAGTTAATATCTTCAAGATCTACATTGTAAATAAACTGGTGTGTTGGTATCAGCTCTAACTCATTGGTGGATAAGTCAATGATTTTTAACTTGACATTAGAAAAGAAGAGCTTTTCAAATAATTCAATGTCTTCCTTTAACATTTTGTAAAGACTGTTTTCAGAGATTCGTAACGATATTAAGTTCGGAAACAGTGACAATATCCCAGGATGCAGAAAATCCATGCCATTACGAGAAAAATCAATATGCATAATCGTTGTATTCCGATACTTAAGGTCCCCTGAAACTTTGATGTCAATGTGTTTCAAATTGTTATTTTTAAATAATATAGTCTCTGTTTGCATTGGAATAAATGCATTCAGAGTAAATTCGCAATTGTATAACTCATAAATAGCTTTACTGAATGTGCTATTGGCGATGATTTTTCTTATGTAAAGCATATTAAGAAATCCGTGGTGGGCTTGATCATATCTCACATGTAGATTGTAAAACTTCTGTAGACCAACAACTATAGCTGACTTTGGCAAATTCATATCACTTAAATCTAGTTCTTTGATATGTTCAAGCTCCTCAGGGTTTCCATCAAATCTGAATTCATTAAGGTTCATTGATGATACATTCAGTTGTGATAAGTATTTCAGTGAACGAGATAAGGCTGTAGCATTTAGAAATGACACTTGCATTCCACTTAAGTTCAGACGGGTTAGATTCCGTGTACCTAAAATATCTGCTACTTTCTCGTCAATCTTGACTGGTCCATTTATAATATGCACTCGAGATAAATCCAGATCAGTCAGGTTAGGAAGCTTGTCGGAACCATTGAGAGCTTCTTGAAGTTCATCCCATTCAAGTCTTATACATTCAGCCAAACTGAGTTCCCTCACAGAATTTAATTCAGCGAAGGCATTTGGGGACAGATGGAAGATACCTCCAATGTTGATCCCTAAATATTTTAGATTTCGTAAGTTTCGGAAACAATAGGCATGTAAAAACACATCCTTCCCATCAGTAAAGTTGGTAAAAATAAGTTTGAGAGTCTCCACTTGTTGCCAGTTGCTTGATTGAAAACTTGTATTATCACAATCTATATTCACTCCTATTTCTATATCAACTCGAGAGAATCCATCAGGAATATCGTGTGGAATGTAGTTACACTTCCATATTGTTCCATTCTGGTCAGTCTCACAATGTGCGACAATCTCGGCTTCCCATGTGTATGATGCTAGTGTTGTATAAGGTAACTGAATGGATAGAAATATAAAAAGACATGTTGAATGTTTTAAATCCATTGTGATTATGAATCTTCAAAGTCTTGAATATTTTTAAACAATGATGAAACTTTCGAAATTTATGTTCACTTATTATGACCTGTATGATTAAACACTTAAGACCAATGCTGTGAGATACTGATCTAGCAAACACATCCTTCACATTATGTGTGATAAGGCCATCCTTAATATATGTTTGTTTTGCAAACCCTTAGTAACTCACTCCTGAAAATGGCCCTTAGTGAAAAATATTTTTGAGGTGTCAGAGTGAGGGACATTTTTTTGGGCTGCCTATTTATGGTTGAAACTTAAAATAACATGAAAAATAAATAATAAAAACTAAATTACTTGCCTATATATCTATAGTGGATTCAAAATTAATTGAGAATACTGATTAATTGTTTATATATAGATATTTACAATATTTACCTCCCTTGTTCTGAATTGTCGGCCATATTGATAGGCAAATTTCCTTAAAGTTTATAGGCAATATAATGTAAAAACGATTATAAACTAATCAGATATAAAAAATAACTTATTCATTATGCTCATGTGGGCAGTTGGCTCAGGAAGTTGAAGAAAAACTGGATGTCATATGCAAATTCTCTTGGCATTTTCTCAAATATCACATATTTGGAAATTACTCCTATAAGTGCATATCAGTTTTGCCTATCAAAATGGCTGATGATTAAGAACAAGGGAGGTAAATATTGTAGATGTGGGAACGATAGCTTCTATGTCAATTGGTCAGTATTTTACAATACATGTTTTCATTGGCTCATAACCAATCACAATTTGTTTACAATTGTTCTCAAGTGTGGTAAATCAAAATGGGCTCTAACCTGCCTAGGATAGGGTTATGCCTGACAAACAGTTTTTGCATGATGGCCTTAGTGAAATGCAATGCCTTTGTTTGAAACTTTGCGAAGTGAAGTTAGACTATGACCTTTCAGTTATATAAATAGACAAAATTGAACAATTACATATGCGACTGGATATCTTGCCTATATTCACAGTAACTTGTACTGCTGTAAAGTCAGACTCGCAACAAAAATTGAATTGGATTGACTTTTCAATTCTTAATAAGAAAATAATCGATATGTGTTAATTTTCTTAATTTATGTACTCGTACACTATATAATTTTGACAGTTTTAGCGCCCCTAAAGTTTAGCGCGAAGGCATGTCTAAATATTTATTATTCAATTAATTATAATCATATTATGTATTTTTTAGTTATGTAAACGATTAATCGGTTAACCGTTCGAACATGCAGTTATCGGGTAGTAAAATCACTGACTGGTTAATCGTTTATATTTATAAAAATATCTACTTTTCATTTTCGGTTATTTTTAGGGATGTAAACGATTAACTGGTTAACTGTTCAAACATGCGGTTATCGGTTGTAAAATCACTAACCGGTTAATCGAATGTTGACATCCCTCTTTTTTGGTTGTCACTGATGTTACTCTGACAGTTGTTATAAAGGTACATAAAGTCGGACCTTGATCATTCGAATTCATTGTGTCCGAAAAAAAAATCCGAATTATACATGATTTCGAATAACCCATTTCAATTTGACGTGCCTAAGATACATCGGGCCGAGTCCAGCTATGGATCTCTCTATACTGTCGCTGTACAACGGGCGAAATTGGCAGGAGCGCGAATGTCAACATCTGGTTTTTAAGGTAGATAGTTTACTGGTGCACCGTTTTGTTGTGGGCGGAGTTATGTTTATATCTTAGCGACAATTTTTGCAGTAGTGAACATCTGACCCCTGTCTTCTTGTCGAAGTGATTGTGAGGCACTCAGATGTGCTAAAAATTGTTTGCTTCTACTCGTGAAAGATGACAGTTTTTCCGTACCCTCATAAGTCTGTTCGGTCGATAATAAAGACACCAGAATATTGCCGTTAAAATCGTGCAGCAAAATCCCATGTTTTTCCAATAGGCTTGAGCATGACGCGTGTAAAGTTGGAGTACAAAGACACGTATGCCGGGGCTACATCGGGCCCTGATATTCATTTTGGATTATACCAAGTCTTCAAATAAAAGATTGTCGAATAAATGATGTATATCCATCATGGTGGTATATTTTGTAAGCCAGCTGCTGAATTCTTTGAACTTGAATCAATGGTCAGGTTTTATCAGTGATTAGCCAGAGGAAATTAAACCAAGGCAATAAAGGCAAGGGGTCTGGGGATCCTCCCAGGGGTGGGGGGAGTGCGTCATAATAGAAGCGTTTTCCTGCGTTTTCAGGTTACTTAATGTAGCAGTAAGGTGATTAACAACTAAAATTTAGTTTTATTGTAATTAAGCTATGTATCGAAAGCAAGGGCAATTCTTCTTATTTTTCTATTTATTCATATTATTTTTGGTTGCTTTGGAAATTTTAACCAAGGCAGCTGCCCCCATGTGCCTCAGCATAGCTACAGGCCTGTTAATGGTGGAGAACTTATATATAATGTATTAAGTGTTCAATACTTTATTAGTCATTGTTAGTATAGGGGATTTTGTGTTGCTTTAATATCCTTGCTGTGAAGTGCCCCACTTCTTGCTTATTAGCTGTATGATATTGCTTGTACTTATCCATTATTTAGTACTCTTTTCCGTTGCAGTAAGTGCAGTGTTTTTGTTTGTTTTTCATTTTGCTCTTTGGTCCACAATGAATTACTAGGCTTTAGTGTGCTCCATGAAGTAGTTACTGTTTAAGTGGTAAAGTTTGCGAGGTGAAAAAATTTGCGAATTTCATGAATGCACAACTTTGGGGGGATTCGCAAACTTTACCGCATGCGAAACGTTTGGAATCGGCAGTTCGCGAACTTTTCGACACACGATTTTATCCACTTATAAATGCAGTATATAAAAGAAAATACCTTAACTCATGCCTTGGTTCATTTTTAGCTCGACTGAGTGGATTTAAGCTACAGTGGAACATGCTTACAACAAATTTTTGGGGACTTTATTTTGGGAGATTTATTTAATTATGTCCTAACTTTGTTATATTGATACAGCAAAATTTCGTTATAATTGTATGGATTGAACTAGCCCCGCATACATGTCTCTGTACTCCGACTTTTACACGCGTCGTTCGTAACAGAGCCACGCACAAGCCTATAGTAAAAACCTGGGATTATGCCGCATGATTTTAACGGCACTATTATGGCGTCTTTATTATCGACCGAACAGACTTTTGAGGGTGCGGAAAAACTGTAGCAATCTTTCACGAGTAGAAGCACACAAAAATCGAATTTCTAGCACATCTGAGTGCCTCACAATCACTTCGACAAGAAGACAGGGGTCAAATGTTTATGACTGCAAACATTGTCGCTAAAATATCTGTCAATCAAACGTAACTCCGCCCACGGTGCGCAAGTAAACTATTCATCTTACAAACTGTATGTTGACATTCGCGCTCCCGCCAATTTCGCCCGTCAAAGTAGCAATACAAGATGGATTTTAACGTTGAAATAACTTTTGATCGAATTCGTGATATATATCACTTTCAGTATTGGCTCAAGAAGGAGCAAATAATAGCAATATCGACAATGATCTTAGTAGGGTAATAACTATGTGCGCACCGCCTCCATAGCAACTCTCCCATCTTCTTATTTAACAGGTGATTGATTCACTATTTTTTTTACAAAACAAGTCGTATCCATGAAAATATTGTGTCGAAAAGACAAATAAATCAACGAAAAGCTACAATTTTATGTTGTACATTTTTTTATTGCACGCAAAGCATATATCTGTTCACGAAAATAAGAGTAAATGCAGTGGAAAGACCGGCGGTGTCCAACTTCTATGTACTTTTGTGAATGGTTTAGCAGGACGTTGTACAGCGACATTATAGAGATGGCTGGACTAGGATTGAACCAATTTTCTTATAACTTCTATTTCTTGTTTATACCTACCATAAAGTATATGTGTGTTTACTGTTTAGTGATACAGAACATGCATTGTATTTCATTTATATAATGGATGAAATAAATAACAAAATTGTTGTTGTTGCAATAATATATATACATTTAATGTACAACAATCTTTTGCAAAATTTCGTATCTTGTTTTGAGCAGTACATAATGTATAGCTTTTTATTTTTACATTTTTCCATCATATTTCACTCAATAACTCAAGACTCTTCTAAAGGCTTATTGTCCTCAAATTTGGTAGCCTATTTATTTGGAGGTTAGTGGGTCAGAGGTCAAGGTCACAGTATCTTCTATTGAAAAACTGTTTCCTCAATTCATTACCGTTAAATCACAACATGGAATCTTGTTTTCGTAAGAAAAATTCAATTACCTACTTTCCAGTATATAAATTTCCTGTATCAAGGCCAACGTGCGGGGAATTCAAGTTCTAGGAAAACAGCTTTTTAAGTATTGCCTGAGCTCAATTAATTTCCTGATACCAATAACATTGTATTGTGAGAATTTGAAAGAGTCATGTAGAAACTAACTTAAAAATCACCGATGATGACAACTATGAGGGAATGTTAATTGTTGTACAGAATTTTTATCTCCCCCTTCGAAGAAGAGAGGGCATATTGGTTTGCACATGTCGGACGGTCGGTCGGTATGTCGGTCGGTCCGTAACCTTTTCGTTTCCGATCAATAACTCAAGAACCCCTTGACCTATCATCCTCAAAATGGGTCCACACATTCATCTTAGGTAGCAGAGGAACCCTATTGATTTTGGGGTCAAAGTGCAGGGGGCATAATGTTTTACAAACATCTCTTGTTAAATTTAAATCTTTTTATCGATATTCGACCATTGTGTCAAACTGAGTTGTATGTGTCACTGTCTGAGACGCAATAAATTTCAGACTTATACTATAGTTTGCTTTTAATTGTTTTAGGTCCAGCTTTGACACTCAAATATGGATTTAGTAAATCACTGCGTTTTCTTAACAAATTTGTTGTATACTGTTTGATTCAAAATTAGTTGAAAATGCCATATGCGTGTTGGCTATTGGTCAATATTTTCCAAATCAAGTTTTCATTGGCTGACAACCTTACACTTTTTTTCTACAATTGTTCTCAAGTAAATAAAAACATGCTATATAATCCAAACATGCTATTTTGACATTTCGAGGTGTTGGTGCCAGAAACGTAAGGAGATGGTAGATTCTGGCGCTAACCCCTCGATTTGTTGATGTACTGTTAGTAGATATATTTTTGTTTCTGTTTAAAATCAGGGTTCCTGACAATGTGCCATGAATGCATTAAAACATCCCTTATGACATGATATGTTTGTTTGTTTCCTGAATGTAAAGAAATCACAGATATAAAGGAGAAATTGAAATTATTGAAAGGTTACAATAATAATAGCTGAATGCATTTGGATTTTATGCATTGACCTGTCCTGGAAATCGCAAGCGTTTCTTTGTAACCAGTGTTTTCTTATACTCATTGCTAATATTAACGCTTGTCACAAGAAAAGCATGTGTAGTTCATGTCACAGGTGGTTATGGGGGGCAGGGCCGACGTGCCCCCCTCCCAAAAAATTTGAAACCTAAAGCAGAAAAAAATATTTCCCAACCCTATTGACGTGTAATGTATCAGTTATGATACATTGAGCAATATTTGGTAGATTTTCTTATGAATTAGCGTGAAAGGTCTATTGGCTTCCCCATTGAACTAGGGGCAACTGCCCCATATCATCCCATCTATAATGTACCCCCCCCCCTCCAAACGAAAATCCTGCGTCTGTCCCTGCATGTAACTGGTGTTGGAAAATCAGTATATCTCTTCTCTATTTTCAGTTAAGTTGGAATTTTGCCAGGAAATCCCTATATCTCTTCTCTATTTTCAGTTAAGTTGGAATTTTGCCAGGAAATCCCTTTATCTCTTCTCTATTTTCAGTTAAGTTGGAATTTTGCCAGGAAATCCCTATATATCTTCTCTATTTTCAGTTAAGTTGGAATTTTGCCAGGAAATCCCTATTTCTATTCTCTATTTTCAGTTAAGTTGGAATGTAGCGGGTATTACTGAAGTCCCGCCTGTAGCCCTGTTACCAAACATGATCGTGCAGTGGAAAGTTTTGAAACCCATGCGATTTCAAACTGGAGGCACTATTCTGGTAATGAATTTTAAAAAATCTTTGTTATGAAATGTGAATTGCTATCTTTATGTGCTTATCTGGTACATGAGTTTTATAATTGTCATGGTGGCATTGTTTTCATGTAAATGTCTACTGGTAGATCTTCATGTTTATCACAGTAGCCTTGTGACCGTAATTTTTTAGCGCCACTTTACAATTTCCAACCTCTTCTTTAAGTGACGTCATTTCCGGAAAACGTCACATCTGACGTCACTATGTACAGACAGTTGGCAATATTTGCCCAATATTGCAATATGAAAACGAAGTGACCATATGGAGTGAATATTTTTTCCTGCTTGCAAAAAGTGTCATCTTGATACATGTATAATGTTAAAGATGAAAGCGCCTTCTATACTTGAGCATATTTGAACTACATTACAGGCTGCCAAGCTGGCGATGGAACGTGGGTGGGGTATAAATATAGGAGGAGGATTTCATCATTGCTCATCAGATCGTGGTGGTGGGTTCTGCGCCTATGCTGATATTACTTTGGCAATCAAATTCCTCTTCTCGAAAAACCCGAAAGTGACAAAGGCAATGATAGTTGATCTGGATGCCCATCAGGTTTGATTTTTATTTGCGTCGAGATTTATTTACTTTGTTAAAAACATGCGTGTGTTGAGAGAATAATTGATGTTGATGAAAATGGTATGTGTAAAACCTGCACAATTTGCCTGATATTAAGCATTTATATTGAAATAATTGATGAGGGATTTCCCTGACGCAGAAATCTTGAGTCCTTGACTCCCTTTTCTTTCAAGGGACTCCAATTTTCATTACCGTGCATCCCTTAAAGTAAACTTTTGTCAAGTAAAACTGCATATCTGGGACCCTACAAATTTACTTAGGACCCCCAATTTGTAAAATACGAGGGTCTAAGGACCCCCAGCTGAAAAATCCTGGGGAAAACCCTGAATGATGTTGATGAAAATGGTTTGTGTAAAACCTGCACAATTGATATTATATTGAATTAGGCCAATAAGGAGCCGTGGCCGTGGTCCAGTGGTCCAGTGGTTAGTGCGCTGGACATGTAACCCGGCGATCCGGGTTCGATTCCCAGTCGCGGCAGGTCATACCCTTCCATGAAAATTTGATAAAAATGTCGATTTTCCTCCTCATGTGGAGAAGTTGCCGGCTCCTTGTGGAAGGGTAAGTTAGTACTGGTTAGATTTCTCTCCAGGAAAAACTGGTTAGGTGAACCGGCCGCCGTATATAACTGAAATATCGTTGAGAAACGGCGTTAAACCCGATGAAACAAACAAGGCCAATAACACAGATTCGTTTATACTGGATTTGTGTTGTTAAACAAACAAATATTCCATTGTAACTTATGTCAGTGTAACAAACAAACAAATATTCCATTGTAACGTATGTCAGTGTAACAAACAAAGAAATATTCCATTGTAACGTATGTCAGTGTAACAAACAAAGAAATACTCCATTGTAACGTATGTCAGTGTAACAAACAAACAAATATTCCATTGAAACGTATGTCAGTGTAACAAACAAACAAATATTCCATTGTAACGTATGTCAGTGTAACAAACAAACAAATATTCCATTGTAACGTATGTCAGTGTAACAAACAAACAAATATTCCATTGTAACGTATGTCAGTGTAACAAACAAAGAAATACTCCATTGTAACGTATGTCAGTGTAACAAACAAACAAATATTCCATTGTAACGTATGTCAGTGTAACAAACAAACAAATATTCCATTGTAACGTATGTCAGTGTAACAAACAAACAAATATTCCATTGTAACGTATGTCAGTGTAACGAGAGTAACAAATATTCCATTGTAACGTATGTCAGTGTAACGAGAGTAACAAATATTCCATTGTAACGTATGTCAGTGTAACGAGAGTAACAAATATTCCATTGTAACGTATGTCAGTGTAACGAGAGTAACAAATATTCCATTGTAACGTATGTCAGTGTAACGAGAGTAACAAATATTCCATTGTAACGTATGTCAGTGTAACGAGAGTAACAAATATTCCATTGTAACGTATGTCAGTGTAACGAGAGTAACAAATATTCCATTGTAACGTATGTCAGTGTAACGAGAGTAACAAATATTCCATTGTAACGTATGTCAGTGTAAGGAGAGTTGACTGTTTCTGTCTCATTTCAGGGCAATGGTCACGAAAGAGATTTCATGGATAACGACAATGTATATATAATGGATGTATATAACAGAGGCATATATCCACATGATGGGTATGCTAAACGTAAGTAATACATTATCATTGTAAACTTTTCCCCTTCCAGTAGCAGCAATGGCATTTAGTCAAGTTGCTAAACCACTAACAGGGTAGGAATCTGGCTACTGTTCTGAAAGGTGTGCCTCTACTTCTGAACAATAGTTACCGCAATTTTCCCGAACGCCCACAAAATAACTCTTTGTACCTTTTGTTTGACCTAACAGAATTCCTTTTGCGTACAAAAATTGCCTTACAAACACTTAATTTTGCCATTAAGAATTATGTCTTCCCCACACACAGTGGGATGGGGAGACTTATTGATGGCATGCTGTCTATTTAGATGTCACTAAGTATGTCTGTCTTGTTCTCCTAAACTTGTGGTTGGATTTCAATGAAACTTCACAGGAGTTACCAAGCCTAGTTGTGCATATTGTCAACATGTTTTGGTTCATTGTTGACAGAGTTGTGGCCCTTTTTGGGGGGGGGAGCTCTTGTTATCTGTAAAAGTGGTTGTTAGATAGCCTTTAGTTTAACTTAATTTATTTAATATTGATTGTGACGTAATTTACTGTGCTCTCTGTGTCGTAATACCGTCGGGCAGATCAAAGGTGTTAGTTTTGAAGATATTTTAGGCTAGCGAGTGGAAGTTTCGGCACTTTGGCTTAGATCAAAGGTTAGAGAATGGCTAATGGGTACCGTACTTATTCTAATAGGTGCATATATACAACTGAATTTTAAAAACAAATTGTTTACCTCTATTAAACACCCCCTTCCTCTCCAAATGTTTATTAGGGAATATTCAGTAACAATTTAACACCATATTATTACATTTTAGAAAATGATGAACACTAAATTTTCATTAAGTCAACGGTATTTACATACTAAAATGAATTTTAAAACACACTAATTTTTCTTCCATTAAAATTTGTTTGACATATTGTACATTGTTGCTATTTCAGGTGAAATTAAGACAACTACAACTTTTATTTTCACCCAAGTATACATGTACATGACAGTAAGGGAATATGTACAAGTACAACAATATAAATGTCAGGTATTTTCCATTCCGGGGGAGAACATATTAACAAATCCCACGTTAATACATAACTGACATAGAAATAATTATACGTCAATTAATTGAATGAGTTGTTGTATTTCAGGTGCAATTAAGAAGAAGGTAGAATTAAGTGATGATACAGGCGATGAGGAGTACCTGAGACGTGTGGAAAGGTTGTAATCATAGTATCACATTTATATACCGTCGGTCCTTGTTCATTCAAATTCATCAGTTCCGAAATTTTATTTCGAATAAAACATGGTTTCGAGTAGCCCATTTCTATTTGACGTGCATAAGAAACAACACCAGGACCTGATATTTATTCTATCACATGTTTGTTTGTCTGAAATCAATGTGAGAGATTTTATGGATACATTTTGTGTCATTCTTATTATTCATCTGCCCCATTCGGAAGCAGTATGTACCAGTAGTTTATTGAAATGAGCAAGTTTGTCTTCATTGTCCAAAATTAACACACCAGTAACATTCATTCTTCAGTTACCATGCTTTAAAGTTTGCCATTGATCAGATTATTGTCCATGGACGAACAGTCTATACGTGACAATAAGCAATATTGAGTCTGCGATAAAGGAATGACATGTTGTGAATTGTAATTTAGCTATGATTATTCACAACTCGAATCACAGGGTAAAAACGATCACTCAAATACCAGTTTTACTGCTTGATAATTGATCAATTGATCTAGTACTTGGGTGCTGGAGTATTTGTTCCCATCCTGAATAATTATGCATACATTGGAAAAGGCAGTGTACAATAATATTTACAACGGTAATATCTCTTTCTTGTTTTAGCAATTTGAATGAAGCATTAAGTGAGTTCCAGCCAGATGTAATAGTGTACAATGCTGGTACAGATGTACTGGAGGGTGACCCACTGGGGCGTCTTTCTATAACAGCTGAGGTATGTATGAGAACAGCTCAAGATTCTTAAATGATACCAGTAAATTTTTGAGTTATCACTAGTCCACCTGTTTGGTTCAGTTTTTTGAGTCCTGTGTGTCATTGATTCAAACTGTGGGTGAGGCGTATGATCACTGCGACAGTTTGACTGAAGTTAATACATCCAAAGTCATTTGTCCTTCACCTCTGATGCAGGTTGGAAGATGCTTGTAGAAGATTAAGTTAGAACAGGTTGGTAAACCAGAATTTCTTGATAAGAGTTGAAAAAAATGGCGTAAATATTCAATGTGGAGTGAATTACAAGTGGATTAAGAACATAGTGCTGATATTTTCAACTACAGTAAAACCTCACATAAAAACCCCCTCAAAATGAAGACCGTCGTATTAAAAAGAGCTATTTACATAGATCAGTTCATTTTCTTACAAATTTTACTTCCATAATCAGACCCCCCTCACAACTTAGACCAACTTTTTTCACAATCAATAGGGGTTTTGTTATTAAGGGTTCACTGTGCACTTGTATATACAATAAAACCTCACTTAAAGACCACCTTATTAATAAGACCACCTCAAAATTAAGAACACAATGTTCAAGTCCATTTTCATTGTTTTGCTCTTTATTCAACCCCAATATTAAGACCACCTCAATAACAAGACCAGTGCCCCAAAGGTGGTCTTATTATTGAGGTTCTACTGTATGAACACTGTGGTACAAAACCAAGTGTGGCATTTTAAGTTGTTAATGTATGTTATGAGTCTTCTCTTGACATCATGAACTTTTAAGAGCTGGTTATTCTTTATTCATTTATGTGTAACACTAATATTTTTCAGGGAATTATTGCTAGAGATGAAATTGTTTTCAAAACAGCAAGAAGCAAGAACATACCTATTGTCATGGTTACCAGCGGTGGATACCAAAGAGCTACTGCTCGTATCATTGCTGACTCAGTTCTTAATCTGAAATCGAAGAAACTTATAGAATGTCCTGAGGCAGAAGCAATTCCAAACCCTGAAGGTCGTTCGTACGTGTTGTTTAGTGAGATTGTTGATAAGACGTTGCCAGGAAACATAGAGTTTCGTTGTGTGATTGAGCTGTTCTATAGCAAAACCTGTATTAGTGACCAACAAATCAATTTTCAGGATTTTACATTTTCCAACATATATTACATTTAATACCCAAAATTGTGAAATCTCATGTCTATTTATTTTTTATAGCAATTGCAATATTAAGAACAAAGTGAAGCCGCGGCCATGGTCTAGTGGTTAGTGCGCTGGACTTGTAACCCGGCGATCTGGGTTCGATTCCCGGTCGCGGCAGGTCATACCCTTCCATGAAAATTTGACAAAAATGTCGATTTTCCTCCACAAGTTGCCAGCTCCTTGTGGAAGGGTAAGTTAGTACTGGTAAGAATTCAGTCCAGGAAAAACTGGTTAGGTGAACCGGCTGCCGTATATAACTGAAATATCGTTGAGAAACGGCGTTAAACCCGATGAAACAAACAAACAATAAGAACAAAGTGCATAAGTAAACTACAAAATGATGGCGTCGCATCAGAAATGTTGTTCTAAAATGTACATTTATTCTAAAAAAATCTTCTGTTTCTAAAACGGAAAAAAACAAATGACACAACACTGATAAACATTTCCATGTTCATTAAATTCCTAAATCACAAGCTGCCAAAACATTTCTGAGAGAGAGCTTTAGTTTGTGACATAAAACTTTCATTCGGAAATACTCAACTCAACGTCATAATCACTGTCATTAATACAGACTTTGTCGTGGAAGCACTTATTTCTTTGCCCCATTTTTCCTAATTTGTGTAATCAAGTTTTTACTTAATATATACTTAACAAAACTTATAAGTGTGCAGGTATAAATATGACTGTATCTTGATCAATATTAGTCTGAAATTTTCAACAAATATAGCATAGATACCTCGCATGATATTTTATCTATTTCATGTCATAAATCCACATATTGAACAAATAAAACCAATAAATGTGATGATGCAGAAAAAAATCTGTATTGCTGCTCCCACTTAAAGATGATCTGGTTGATGGGAAAGAGTCTAATAGCGTGTGTGCCCACCCGGAATCGACACATTGTGTTATTTAAATAAAGTCATGTTTTGACGAACACGAAAAATCGGTCAATGGCGCTACCGGGATAAATTAAACAGATAAATTCGATCTGAAAATCATTATCTACTCATAGCCGATAGCAAATATACAAAATTTTATGTGGAAATGTTACTCAATAGAACAAAGTGCACACTTACAAGTTTTAATAAGTGTATGTATTCAAATATAAATATTAAGGGGTTGTATTTCTCTAATCTATTTTTCCTGGCAACTGATCAAAAGCCCTCAGTCTCTCAAATTGGTGTAACTCTTTTTGAGATGTATATCGTATTTATACTAATCTGATGTTATCATTCGATTTAAATTGAATTGTTGAAAATATGATAAGCCCAATTGCTTTATACATTTCTTTAGTTTATTATTTCACTATTTTTTTCAATATCTGTTGTATTTTATTATTGTAATATTGTATAATTATGTAAAAAAAATTCTACTGTATAAGTGGATATTATCGCGGGTCGGGCAAGTTTGCGAATTGGCGATTTCATATATTTCGCGATCAGAAATCAGTAAAAATATACAAAAGTATACAAAAATATACAAAAGTATACAAAAGTATACAAAAGTATACAAAAGTATACAAAAGTATACAAAAGTATACAAAAGTATACAAAAGTATACAAAAGTATACAAAAATATACTTCTATGAATGAGGAAAATTGCACTGGCTGATATTTTGCAACATTCCTGAATTCAGGAAATTCGCCAAAATTTTCAGGTCCTCAAACTTTACCACTTATACAGTATGCAGTAGTTCTGTGTGACATGCATGCAACACTGTACTAAAGCTGTCGGTATTTTTTCTTTTGCTCCATGAACAATTTTGCTCACTTAATCCAATGTCTGACATTGACAAATTCCAATATCAGGGATTTCTCGGACATGTTTTCTGTGACACAATTTTCAGACGGAGTACGCATCTTTATGAACAGGTTTTCATCCACGGGACCCGCAAGCGTACGATTAGCCCATTTCAGCAAATTGGCACTTTTTGGTATTTAAACACCTTTGTGGTAATTATTTATGCCCAATATCATGTGCCCAAGTGACTTGGTATAAGTACTAATAAAAGATCACAATGGCTGATAAAAAAATGTCACAGCCAAAAATATACTCTTGGGACTCCCCCCAAATTTATCAGGAATTCCCAAATTGCAAATGTGGGATTTCCAGGACCCCCATATATGAGAAATTGGCGGTTACTTTGAGAAAATTGATAATGTTGCTGAAGAGAGCTTGTTGCTGAAGAGAGGGCTGCTCTGGACAAGTTGAACTCTCGTTAGTTAATGGGAAGTGGTACATAATGGTGACAGGAGATTGTCAGTTAATGGGAAGTGGTACATAAAGGTGACAGGAGATTGTCATATGTTCTCTCCCCTTCTAGTATATGTATGTATCCATGTGCGCATTTGGATGCATTTTTAAAGAAAATTTTGCCGATTCTTGACAGATTTGCATAAAGTAGGCGTCATTTGAAAGAAAAATTATTCACGCTTAGAATTTGTTGTATTTTATGGATATGTTTGGATGTTTGAAGTGCAATTTCGGCCATGGGAAGAGGTCAGATGTAAAAAGTGTTAAGGCTCATTGTACTAATATACTATACAAGGGATATAGAAGGGGACAGAACTCATGACAATCTCCTGTGAATTTGGTCTCAGTGTTTTGAATTAGGAGAGCAATTTTGATTATAATTGTTGTATTATTGGCTATCATGTCATCCAATTGATTTTCCTTATTTCTGTTGTGATTTTGTTGTTATGTGTAAGTGATTATTATTTTACAGATGGCGGAAGTCTTTCAAGTCTAAACATTAGGACAAGATTGGTAGATAATTGTAGGATTATGTGACAGGATATGTAAGCATATTGATGCCATAATTGGTGCTCAATGTATAAACAGTTCTATACTAAAAGGCTTCTAATGCTAAGTTCTGCTTAAATAATAGACTTGTTCTGCGTCTTAACTTTCTAACAAAATTAATACGCCCCTTGGTGTTATTTTAGGTTACTTAACATTTTACCCTGTGTGATTTATATTTCCAGAAACTCTTTTTAGCAGCTCTCCTGAAAAGGCATTCTTTGCATGGATATTTTGACATACATTACACTATTAAGATTATGTAGAAATCTTATTACAAAACATCTTCTTTATTGGTTGTGTGTGTATGCTTTTAGTTACTCAATTATGTGAAAGCAAATTTGCAGTTGTTCTGCAGTTACTCAATTATGTAAAAGCAAACTTTCAGTTATTCTGCAGTTACTCAATTATGTTAAAGCAAACTCAGTTATTCTGCAGTAACTCAATTATGTAAAAGCAAACTTTCAGTTATTCTGCAGTAACTCAATTATGTAAAAGCAAACTTTCAGTTATTCTGCAGTTACTCAATTATGTAAAAGCAAACTTTCAGTTATTCTGCAGTAACTCAATTATGTCAAAGCAAACTTTCAGTTATTCTGCAGTTACTCAGTTATGTAAAAGCAAACTTTCAGTTATTCTGCAGTTACTCAATTATGTAAAAGCAAACTTTCAGTTATTCTGCAGTTACTCAATTATGTAAAAGCAAACTTTCAGTTATTCTGCAGTTACTCAATTATGTAAAAGCAAACTTTCAGTTATTCTGCAGTTACTCAGTTATGTAAAAGCAAACTTTCAGTTATTCTGCAGTTACTCAATTATGTAAAAGCAAACTTTCAGTTATTCTGCAGTTACTCAATTATGTAAAAGCAAACTTTCAGTTATTCTGCAGTTACTCAATTATGTGAAAGCAAACTTTCAGTTATTCTGCAGTTACTCAATTATGTAAAAGCAAATTTTCAGTTATTCTACAGTTACTCAATTATGTGAAAGCAAACTTTCAGTTATTCTACAGTTACTCAATTATGTAAAAGCAAACTTTCAGTTATTCTACAGTTACTCAATTATGTAAAAGCAAACTTTCAGTTATTCTGCAGTTACTCAATTATGTAAAAGCAAACTTTCAGTTATTCTGCAGTTACTCAATTATGTAAAAGCAAACTTTCAGTTATTCTACAGTTACTCAATTATGTAAAAGCAAACTTTCAGTTATTCTGCAGTTACTCAATTATGTAAAAGCAAACTTTCAGTTATTCTACAGTTACTCAATTATGTAAAAGCAAACTTTCAGTTATTCTACAGTTACTCAATTATGTAAAAGCAAACTTTCAGTTATTCTGCAGTTACTCAATTATGTAAAAGCAAACTTTCAGTTATTCTACAGTTACTCAATTATGTGAAAGCAAACTTTCAGTTGTTCTACAGTTACTCAATTATGTGAAAGCAAACTTTCAGTTGTTCTACAGTTACTCAATTATGTAAAAGCAAACTTTCAGTTATTCTGCAGTTACTCAATTATGTGAAAGCAAACTTTCAGTTATTCTGCAGTTACTCAATTATGTGAAAGCAAACTTTCAGTTATTCTGCAGTTACTCAATTATGTGAAAGCAAACTTTCAGTTATTCTGCAGTTACTCAATTATGTAAAAGCAAACTTTCAGTTGTTCTACAGTTACTCAATTATGTGAAAGCAAACTTTCAGTTATTCTGCAGTTACTCAATTATGTGAAAGCAAACTTTCAGTTATTCTACAGTTACGTTACTCAATTATGTGAAAGCAAACTTTCAGTTATTCTGCAGTTACTCAATTATGTAAAAGCAAACTTTCAGTTATTCTACAGTTACTCAATTATGTGAAAGCAAACTTTCAGTTATTCTACAGTTACTCAATTATGTAAAAGCAAACTTTCAGTTATTCTGCAGTTACTCAATTATGTGAAAGCAAACTTTCAGTTATTCTACAGTTACTCAATTATGTGAAAGCAAACTTTCAGTTATTCTGCAGTTACTCAATTATGTGAAAGCAAACTTTCAGTTATTCTGCAGTTACTCAATTATGTAAAAGCAAACTTTCAGTTATTCTGCAGTTACTCAATTATGTAAAAGCAAACTTTCAGTTATTCTACAGTTACTCAATTATGTGAAAGCAAACTTTCAGTTATTCTACAGTTACTCAGTTATGTAAAAGCAAACTTTCAGTTATTCTACAGTTACTCAATTATGTGAAAGCAAACTTTCAGTTATTCTGCAGTTACTCAATTATGTAAAAGCAAACTTTCAGTTATTCTGCAGTTACTCAATTATGTAAAAGCAAACTTTCAGTTATTCTACAGTTACTCAATTATGTGAAAGCAAACTTTCAGTTATTCTACAGTTACTCAATTATGTGAAAGCAAACTTTCAGTTATTCTGCAGTTACTCAATTATGTAAAAGCAAACTTTCAGTTATTCTACAGTTACTCAATTATGTGAAAGCAAACTTTCAGTTATTCTGCAGTTACTCAATTATGTAAAAGCAAACTTTCAGTTATTCTGCAGTTACTCAATTATGTGAAAGCAAACTTTCAGTTATTCTGCAGTTACTCAATTATGTAAAAGCAAACTTTCAGTTATTCTGCAGTTACTCAATTATGTAAAAGCAAACTTTCAGTTATTCTACAGTTACTCAATAATGTGAAAGCAAACTTTCAGTTGTTCTACAGTTACTCAATTATGTGAAAGCAAACTTTCAGTTGTTCTACAGTTACTCAATTATGTGAAAGCAAACTTTCAGTTATTCTGCAGTGCCTGTGAAAGCTTTGACAGCATTCATACTTTTTTCAGTTAAACCATTATTTTCAAACATACTACTTGCTATAATTAATGTGTTGATTGTTGCATGTACTTATTGTAAAGAACTGCTTTTATGTATTTCATAAGCTCTGTATTTATTTGACATCTGTTTGCACTTACATACGTTGTATTGTTGCATTAGAACGAGTCAAGTTAAATCTCCAGGGTATGATTTATGACTTCACATATATTTTACAATTGCTGGGTTTTGAAATCCCATACTTCCTGGAAAACTGGAAAAAGTCCTTGAATTTAAAAGAAAGAGCAATAAAACGGGAAAAAGTCAGGAATTTTGTATTTTCTGGACTCTCACAATATCATAGTGTGCTTAACAAAAACTCACTTTAAACAGATAAAAAAGCCTTGGAAAACTCACGTTGGAGTGAGTGTAACATTTCCTTGTATATAAGTTCATAATTTGAAGTTTAATACTTAAATGTTCTTGGAAATAGTTAATTTGATAGACATGTTAAATGAATAAAATAGCAGTACAAATGCTGTTTTGGTCCTTGAATTTTGTGAAAATACCCTTGAAAAGTCCTTGAATTTTTTCTGGGAAAAGAGTGGGAACCCTGTTCTTAGCATTTGACTCATTTATGTCCCTGCCTTTTGAAGAATGCCAAAGGGACCATAAAGTGTTAACCCTGTCTGTCCATGCGAAAAATTTGTTTCCGATCAATAACTCTTGGTCACATGAAGCATAGGATATTAAAATACAGGTCAAGTCTGACTTCAGATACAATTCACCAATTCTTGGAGAAGTTACGACCCTTTTTCAACTAAAAAAAATGGTTTAAAAACCCATAGCAGGGCCACCCGTGTCTAATGAACATAGTTATCTAGTTTAATTTAGGGCAACACTGTCATAGACACTGTTCAGACACTTCTGTAAGGTTTAGGGTCGTCATCAAGTAATATAATACTTTGTTGTATAGGTGTAATATATAATTATTGCTTTGATGTTAGTGCATATATATTACTTTCATTATTTCTGGTTTAATACATCCTGTAGAAAATTTGATGATGGAACGGTTATGTTTCTTGATTAAGCATTTATTTACCAGTATTTGTGTTTCTGTGAATTTCGTATAAGTTGACCGTTTCATTGTCTACTAGGGTATCATATGTTTGTGCTGTATCATAATACATGAACATTGAATTCCATAAAGTTCATGTTATTTAAATTTATGTCATATAAAGAATAAATCATTTGACTAGTTATTGAAGTAGACTGTAACGTGCATATTATGTCCATGCACACATATATCTGTAAATCGATTAATTTCTATTTCTTTTGAAACTTATGTGAAATTTTCTGATTTTTTTAGACCTGAAGACTAACTTACCCAGAAGCCAGAGTGACATGGGGCTGTTTGCCAGGTTCAAGAGCGTTTGTTTATCATCGGCCAGAACCTCCGACACTGATGTTCGGTCTTCAGAATCGGTTTCCAAGGAAACCAAACTTTTATCCAAATCAAATACAAATCTTATGGATATTGATGAAATATTTGACAAAGACGTGCCAGCTTCAAAATCCTGCACTGACCTTTCACATTCCTTTAAGGATGAATCCGACATCGACATCTGTAGTTTACTTGACATGCGCTTTGGTAAAGTTAGTCATTCTGATAGTGCTGATAAAAAAGACTTCAAGAAGTGAATAAGTATCATATAAATGTTATTGCCGTGTATTTCAGATGTGGCATTCGATTTTTAATATTAATGACTCTTTGATAAAATGATAAAACATGTGTACAATAAAACCTCAATAATAAGACCACATTTGGGACCCTTTAAAATTGGTCTTCTTATTGAGGTGGTCTTAATATTGAGGTTTAATAAAGAGCAAAATAGTGAAAATGGACTTAGAATTTGTGTTCTTAATTTTGAGGTGGTCATTAGGTGACATTTTACTGTATTTACGATATTGCTTGTATAATTTTGATATATTGTTAATGGTCACATTGTGTATCAGTGTTATAATTTTGATATATTGTTAATGGTCATGATTATGTTATATTTAAATTTATATTTCTTTATACATGTATATTATTCTAGAAATAAAGTGCAATTTGACATATTTAATTAATCAGTGCTAAGATATAATTTTGTCTTTTTTGACAAACAACGACGACAAATTAATACTTGGTCGATGTGTCTCTTGTTTCATTGCATATTCTGTCAGTGATTTGTGCATTTGTCTTTTACAATTGTCTTAATCCTTTTATTGAATCTGATTTCCATTTTCACTGTGCTCTTTCTTTTAGCCTTTGTTAACAAAGTCTAGTTACTTTGTGTAATCCCAATTTTATACGCAGTGATCTCCCTTTACAAAGTAAGGAGTCCTCTGTGTTCACATTTTAAACAGCATTATGTCATTTTTTTGTCTGTTATTTGTATGCATTTAATTATCAATTTCTCCCTGAAGGAGGAGCATATAGCCGCTGCTTCGTCTGTCCGTCCCCAATTTGTGTCTGCGGTTTTTTTAGAAAATTTTCTCGAAAAAATTCTCATAGAAGTAAGGCTAATGTAGGCAGTTAAACGAAAACAATGAATATGTTAATATAAACACTTAAGATAGTGTTTGGAAGATGAAACCGTCATTTTATTGAAATAACCTTCATCGTGTGACATTAATGAAGACAGCGAGTATTGTAATACCAGGGGAGATAAGCCTTTTCTGGAGTTTGATGCATGCTATGAATGAGACCTTTTTATACCCTCATCTCACATATATGGTATGATATTTTTATCAGTGATTAACCATAGAACGGAAAAATCCTTTCCTTGAAATATTACAGATAAACTTGCACTACTGTGTAGAAATCTCTTTTTCTTCAAAATCCCTAATATTGGGTGGATTATTTTAGCCAACAATTGAATTGCGTTCCATATCTAAACAGTGTGTAAACCATACTTGATTACTTTTACTTAAGCCTCTTCGTGCTGCGAAGTGAATAAGACCTTCACCAGATTCCTCCAAGGCTGCCGGGAACCATCGTTTAGAATAAATATTTAGATTTTTTCTTTTATACTTTTCTCCCATGTTCTTAAACCTTTGCACGCAATTTTTGTAATAATTTGTACACAAGTATTAAAAAAATTCATAATTATTCATATAAAGTTGCCAGAATTTTGTTTTAGTGTTCATATTGTGAAAATGACTGCTTTTATTACCTGTACAACATAGAACTACCATATAACATGCAGTATTGAGTACAAAAACACATGTGCGGAACATCAAAACAAATTCTCTACAAAGATTTTCAAAAAAAAAAAGAATGCGAAAATATCAATTTTATTTTGATTTTTTTCCCCCCAATGCTTTTTTACTCCTTTTTATTTGTATTCCCTCCGGGCGCTCATTTTTGAAACAATTCCCGTAAAACAAAAAATATAAAAACTGGTCTGAGGAGTCCTATTTCATACCAATGAAACAAATGTGTATACAGTCAATCATATCTTGTAGTACTCAATATTCAGTATGTACTGTTGCATCTATACTCGGCAGTATTTATGCGTGTGTGATATTGTACTGGTTTAACATTGTAATGGCATATTTCTGCTGTTAAATTTTACTATGTTATATTTTTTATTTTTTATTTTGTAAAATCAAACATTTAATATGTTTCACATCTATGTTTTTCCTTAGTTAGGATTTGACAGAAGATAATACATATTATGTCATTTGTCCTGTCGAAAATTACTAGTCTCTGGTTTGAAACACAGCTGAACAGACTGCTATTTTATATTGTTGTTACAATAACTAATGCAGACTCTTTTACTCCTACAGATTGCCCATATTGACTGTGGTTTTTGAAAAAATTCTATGCATACTGTCATTATCGGTAAAAAACATTTTTCTATTTAAATTTTCATGGTGTTTTTGTCCTTCTGGTAAATGTGCATCCTTGTAATGCAGACGCTCACTAATACTTCAGATATGTCTTTATACTGTCTGCCTAATGTCAATGAAACGCTGTAAAAGATAATGAAAGTTCCCTGAAAAAAGCTGTTTATGTAACAAAGATGCATATTTATAAAGGAATACAACAATAGAAATATGGCCATGTTTCGTACGACATAAAAAAGCTGCAAATGTACTGTCAAACCATTACCACTCCACTGACAATACCTGCAAGGGGTAAACTAGGGCCTTGTTCTATTTTATGAGTTTTAGTCTTAACATGTTTGTGAATAAGGCCCAAGCTTATGGTGTTAAACGCAAAATACTTGTTTAAATTACTTGTTTTCTTTGATTTGAAATAGTGTTAAATATTATTGTTTTAATATTTTGATATTTGCATATTAAATCACACTAAAAAACCGTGTTGACACATGTTTTATCATACTCTGTACCCTTAACATATATGATACCCTGAAATCACGGTTCTGAGTGATCCAATGAGATCGCTGCTTTCAAATTGCAATTTAGCAAATTGCTCTTCACAAAGGAGATTCCAATTTTTTTGTTATCGTCCATTTCATTGGTCGAGAAATGATAATGAATATTCATGCATTACAAAGTTTTGCTAGCCACTTTGCCCAGGGTATCATATATGTTGTGAATAGCGAGGGTACTGTGGATGGTGTTTTATATCAAGACCAAAGCACCATTCAAACTGTCAATTCAGTTTTATTTTACATCAAAACAATCAACAGATACACACTATAACATTTTAACGAAAGATGCAAAAAGCTCAGATAAATGTATATGTAAACCAACATGGAAATATGACAATGTTTTGGTACAGGAAATTAAAAATAGTTTTCACATTTCACATAAAAATGTGAAACGTCAACAAGAGTATGAGAATCACTAATTTGGTAAAATTAAAACATTTTGCCAGCATTTTTTCTCTTCATGCAAATGCAGACTTTGTAAATAATTCATTACTAACATAAGAAACTGAACAATAATATAGATTCATGTCAAAGTAAGAAAAAAGCCAGACTGATCATTCAGTGTAATTCATTAAAACTTCCTGATGTATAAGCCATACATTAGCCCATTGACCGCATTTGTATGCAAGCTTTCACATGACAAACTGGTCAGCACTAAAACCATGTGTCAGTGTGCAACAATGAACTAATGGTTTACAATTTGCATAGAGATATAAATGTATGATTCAGGTACAATGGAAATGTATGCAGCAGCAAAGAATTCCAGAAGATAGCAGCTGTTTGTACTTGTACATAATCATGATCTATAAAACCGTGGCATCATATCTTACGAATGTAAAGTGGGAATTATGTGTTCTTTATAGCCGAGTGTAAACATATTGGAGACAGAGAGTGGGGTGGGAGAGTGGGGTTGGAGAGTGGTGTCGGAGAGAGGGAAGGGGGAGACAGAGGGTTGTCATGAATCACAAAACAAAAAACATTTGTATCAGCCATTCTTTCAAAGCAATTGTTCAAAGGATACTCACATGGACACAGGAGACAAACTTTGATACTATACAATGTTAATTTCAACATCATCATTAAACTTTCGTTCAAAACACATAGTAATCAATAGTATGTTAGCTGATAACTACACTACCAAGCATCTCAGTATTTCTGTCTTGGCAAATCATCAATGTCGTATTTCTCTTTCCAAGTTCCAGCCACTATGTTCTAGTGCAACACTTTATTTTGGCCTTTCAGAATGTAAACATGTTATGTAAACAAACCATAGGATGGCAAGTAATTCGAGGGTTCAGTGCAAGACTATACTAACTCCTATATAAATACATAGGAGTTAGTATAGTCTTGCGCTGAACCCTCGAATTTTTTGTTCTATAAAAAAATAGTTTTGACAAAAACCAAGAATTTACTGTTAAAGTAAATCCATATCATTTCTGTAATCAATTCTGAGATGATATTCAATGAATGTTTATTAACATAATTATTGTTTTAAACAGAAATGCCCATATAGTGTGTGGCAGTAACAGTCTATATTCTTTCAACATCCATGGGTTAAACACGACCGATTCAGCTTAACCAGAAATAGCAAGCAATGTTGACATTAAATCAAGGCAAGGATAAATTGTGTCAATGTACATACAATATGAATGCTGTATAATTTGACCATCAGACAACAGCAGAACAGCACAGTCCTGTTGGTCATGAAAGTTTCTAATTGATTTTGTGTTGAGAAAAAGTCGACGACTACCGGTTACGCAATAGTACAACAATCAGATACTGTATAAGGGGTAAAGATCGCGACATGGAAATGTTAGCCATTTTTACATAAACAAAATTTCACGAAAGTTGCGAAGGTATCAGTCAGCATAAATTTAAAGTTTTACATATTCTGTGATAAAATGTAATAATAACCATTTCCACACTTGCGAATGTGCGAAATTCGTGAGTGTTTTGACTAGCTAAAATACCCACTAATTCAGTACCCAAGAAAGAATCAATTAAATGTCATAATCTTGCCGAGACAATGAAAATGATCAAACATTAGTATTCAGCTGACCATTTTCTGTCTACGGTAAAAATAATATACAAAGTAGAGATTGCAACTAAATCATGCTAAAAATATATTGAAATATATCAACTCTTGACTATTTTCCCCTAAACTAACCAGAACCCTAAACAGCAATTCGGGATAGCTACCCATACCTGCATATGGGGAAATGTGTGTCTTTCTAGATAAGAAAGGGGCCATATTTATGTGTTATCATTTTTTCATTTATTATTACTATTTTCAATCAAAAGATAGTTCCCTCATTTACAATATTTACCTCCCTTGTTCTGAATAGTCAGCCATATTGATAGGCAAATTTCCTTAAAGTTTATAGGGAATACATGTATAATGTCAACGATGATAACATAAACAGATATTTAAAAATAACATTCATTATTCTCATGAGGGAAGAAAGCTCAGAAAATTGAAGAAAAAGTGGTTGTTACATGCAAATTCTCTTTTTATTTTCTCAATTATCACATATTTGGGAATTCCTCCTAAATAAGTGCACACCAGTTTTGCCTATCAAAATGGCTGATGATTAAGAACAAGGGAGGTAAATATTGTAGATGTGGGAACTACCAATTGTGCACTTCTACCCATCCTGTACATGGGGAAATTTGTGTCTTTCTAGATAAAATAGGGAACATTTAAGCCATATTGATGCTATAATTTTTTTCATTTGAAGCCTGCTGTATGATTTCCATCCTCTTCAGTAAGTGACGTCATTTCCAGAAAACGTCACGTGACGTCACCACGTACTGACAGTTAGCAATATTTGCCCCATATGGCAATATGAAAACAAAGTGACCATATGGAGTAAATATTGTTTCCTGCTTGCAAATAGTGTCATCACATGCTGCGTTTTCTTGAAATGATGTCGCATACAGAAGAGGTTGTAAATCCCATAGCAGCGCTCATATGTTAATACTATTTTCAATCAATTATGCCATAATATTTCTTGAAAAATACATCAATGTCTTAAAGGAATGTGGATTCAATCCAACTGATCTAATAAGAATTTTCTCAGTTGTCTAATGTTGTGAAGGGAAATAGGGGAAAGTGCCCTGCAATCTCAGTCACAACACTGTTATGTCCATATTATTACAACATAACAAAGAACATATAAAATACAATATACATGTAAATACAGTAAGGCATCATAATAAAATAATGAATCTGATGAAAATAGCCCCAATTCTAATCAAAGGGGTCCAAAGCATAAGCCAGAGTTCTGAATGATCTACGACGTTGTTATCGAGTCTGCTTGGAGTATCCAAGAAGTAAAACAAGTGCAATATATACAAATACAGTCAGACCTCTTTTTCTTGAATTCATCAGGTCCAAAATTCATTCCGAATAATACTATACACATAGTTTCGAATAGTCTATTTCAATTCGACGTGCCTAAGAAGATAACCCTGAATCCAATATTTATTTCTGTTGATACTAAGTATTCAAATAGAAGTTTGTCAGATAAACGAGGTCCGACAGCATTTCAATTCCAAACAGCCCCATTTCTCTTTCTGTTCTATGAAACTTTTATATGTGGAAGATGTAAATATTCACCGCATACTTTGTCCACAATGTAGTTAACCTTAATCAACTTTATAAGTTAGGTTTACACAAAAATGATGTATAGTGGATAAGCATTACGGACCGGCAATCTGTCGAATCCCGGTAGTGCCATTGACCGATTTTCCGTGTTCCTCAAAACAAGACTATTAATCAGGTCATAGAAATAGTGTTCTGCACTGAAGCCCGCCAACACACATACAGATCTTTTTAAATATAAACGCAAGTTCCACATGGCATGTTGAAGATATCGAACATTTTGGGTGTAAAAATGTTAAAAATTGGACAATCTCGCATAACAAAAAAAAAAAAATTAATAATTTTTCAGCAACCAGATAAATGAAAAAGATAGTTCAGAAGACTTCTCATGCCTGTAAAACCCCTTTGAAAGAGATGTGTGCCACTAATAAATCTAAATGATGTGATAATTATACATTAATGCATCATAAATAAACCTTTCAACAACTGAGTCTGAGGTTAAATACTTATGTTTTATCATTATTTTATTACTTATATGCTTGAAACATACAGTAAACTCTCACTTAGAGACCACCTCATTAATAAGACCATGTTTTCATGAACCAATTTTCAATTTTTCTTTTATATTTAAACTCACAATCGGGACAAACTTTCTTCAGAACCAAAGGTAGTCCTATTGCTGAGGTTTCAAGGTCTCCACTATATCTCTTATTGAAAAAAAACCTTCACATTGTACTTCAAATTTGTTCCAAGTGAGTATACATAGTTCTCACATCTACAATATTTACCTCCCTTGTTTTGAATTGTCGGCCATTTTGATAGGCAAATTTCCTTTCAGTTTATGGGGAATATAATGTAAAAGATGATAAACTAATACGATATATGAAAAATAACTTATTCTTTATGCGCATGTGGGCATTTGGCTCAGTAAGTTGAAGAAAAAGTGACTGTCACATGCAAATTCTCTTGGTATTTTCTCAATTATCACATATTTGGAAATTATTCCTATAAGGGCTTATCAATTTTGCGTATCAAAATGGCCGACAGCTAAGAACAAGGGAGGTAAATATTGTAGATGTGAGAACTATGTATTGAGGATAAATGAAGCGCTTACTTTTGTTACTCATATTCGGACAAAATATTCCTAACTAGCTGCAAATATACCAGTTGCCAATTGTATAAAAATAGGCTAACTTTAACCTGTAATTTCCATCAATTTGATTGGCTCATTACTTGGCCAAACACTATTTCAACCAATCAAATCGAGTTTTGGTTATCTTTTAACCAAACCAAATGGTTAACCAGTTTTATACAACTGGCTGCAGGAGATCATATACTGGTAGAAAGTAGCATAACCTCAGACTCATACAGTGAATATGTACATAAAATATGAAGAACATGGTATTCAGAAACATTATGAGGTGTCCATAGCTTCCACTTCAGAAGTATTTGTTTCTGCAACACCAACAACTTCCTCACTAATGGCAGTCTGACAGTCATTTACCTGATTATCTCCCTTGTCATCTACAGACACAATGCTAGGTGGCAGTGTAACGGGTAAACTGAAAACATTTTCAGAATTATCATTGGCATGTTTCACTTCTACATTTGTCTCCGTCTCCTTGATTTCCTCTTTAATAACACTCGTGTCAATTGGAATATTGATGTCAACACTAGACAAGTTTTCTACATCATGTAATGTGGTATGGTTATCAATGTCTTTATTGCTGAGATGATCCTCTCCTACAGCTGCCTCTGATTTGATGGTATGTTTGTCTGATGATGGCTCTGTTGATGTGTTTGTAATGGTACCTGAAGTGACCCGACTCTTAACTAAATGAACCTCAGCCGGTTTTGATTCATTTTCATTCAAAGTGTTTGACATTTCCTTGGGGGACGGTTCCTTCTGCTTCATAAGTTCTTTGATCTCATGCAGTTTTTGTATTCGCATTAATTCAGCATGCTTAGAATGGTTTTCAGATTGTTGTTCTTTCTCTCCAGAGTTTGTTCTGACAATTAGTGGCACAGTCTGTTTCTTAGGAGTGACCTCCCCTCTCAAACCTTCCTCCGAACTAATCCTTCCTTCCGGAATACACATTCCAGAATTCAATTTGGATTTCACATCATCAGGATTAACAGCACTATCACTTAGCTCTGTAACATAATCTTCACTCTTCATAGTGTCAACAAATTTCACTTTAGTATCATGTTTTGTTGGAGTCTGTTTGACAGGTGTTTTCTCAATTTTCTGTTTCTTTGCAGGAGATTCATCTGCAAGTTTAGCCTTTTGAGCCAACTTTTCCAACCTCTTCTCCTTAGCCAATAGAGCAGCTTCTTTTCTTTCTTTCTCCTTCTTAATTCGTTCCTCCTTCTCTTTAACTCTGCTCTCTGCCATAACTCCTTCCAATCTTTTGTGTTCTTCCAACAACTCCAGGTCTTTTTCAAGTTCTGGATAGTAGTTCTTCAGTCGTACATGCCAGGCGACACTTGTGACCGCAGAGACGGTTTTAAACTGATGAATGACATTCCGGGGGATGAAATAGATGTCATTATCTCTCAGTGATATCTTAGCGTACCGAATGCCTTCCCGATGAAGATAGTTTAACTTGGCATCTTCCACCCATGTAACGCACTGAAAATATCAAAATTAACAAGCTTCTTAGACAAACACAATCAATGAAATATATAACCTATCTGAGTAAGAGTCCGACAGTTGTTCAGATTTGCTTTTAAATATCGGCAGAAATTATTGTATTTCAATTTGACTATGTTTTCTTATTTTTATCACTAAATATAAATACAGTCAAACCTGTCTGTAAAGACCACCCATGGGAACAGCAAAATGTGGTCTTTGTTTACAGGTGGTCTCTATTAACAGATTAAATATCATTGAAAATGGTCTGATGGGAGATAAAATTGGTGGTCTTGTAGACAGGTTTTGCAATAGTGGTCTTTGTTCGCAGGTGGTCTTTAACACAGGTTTGACTGTATAGTTTATGGCAAATAAATGAGTCACAGATCTAGAACAAAACATCAACTCCATTTTTACATCAAACCATGATGGCATGAAATTTCAAGTTTTCAGGTAGCAATTTTTAAGTAACATGAATTCAACTTTCTTTCTCTGACATTAAAATTTCCTCTCAAAGAGAGGGAAGCACAAAATATTAATCTGTACAATATAAACAACTCAGGTCACAGAGGCCATGTGAATTTCCCTGTCTGGAATTCTTCAGCTCCTATCAAAGTTAATCACCATGTTAAACACAAGGTATATGTAACACAGTATAATACCTGTGACACTGGAGGTTCATGAAGATCCAACTGCAGTTTATCAACAAGTTTCATAAAATCCCCCGGATGGAAACAAATCACATCTTTCACAATTCTATCTTGAATTTGCCTGTGAAATGAATAAGAAATAGTTATTAAGTCATTATGAGTCACTACATGTATTATTATATAACTTACATGACGCATTGCTATAACTGAATTATGAAGGGCAGGTCTAAGTGTTTGTTTGTAGATACAACAGACATCATTACCAGGGGTGTCACTAATTCTTAAAGAAGCAGAGAAAAGGTAAAAGTAGGAGGGGATCTGGGAGTTATTTCCCTTAATTATGATCATTTAAAGAAAAGCTGGGAGATGATGCTAAAGTTACTGGGTAATTTTACCGGCTCCCAGCTCTTATTGACACCCCTGATAAATAGTGAGAAATAAATGAGTTTGTCTCAATTTGTGACCATTTCGAATAAAGATTTGGAAATGCGGTACAATACAGCAAATATAACACGACAACAAAGATAATCATCAGGCCCAAAATTATTTCGAACTCAGCATAAGCCTCACCCTCCCTGCCATGTTATACTTGTATAGTACTGATTGATAGTTTATATATCATACCATTTATAACATCATATGAGTTCACTAAATAGGTATGAATGGAAATAGCGGCAAAATTTCATCTGGTCAGGAATGTCAACAATAAGCAAAAGAAATCAAAATTAATACAGATTAAATGGTGCTCCAATGGGCTCTGACTCACATGTGGCCGGTGAGTAGCCATGACATTTAAAACCCGCATTGAAAAAAAAATTGTATAAAAACAGATTGAATTTGTTTTTCAATGCGGGTTTTAAATGTCATGGCTACTCACCGGCCACCTGTGCTCTGACTAAGTAAAACACTTCAGACATTAATTACAAGTATAGAAACCTGAATGTACTATATATAATGGTGTAGACAGGAGGTATTATCAGTGTAGTGTGTAAACTATTACAAACAATATTCGCAATCGTTCGTCAATAAACATTTATAATTCTTCCTCCCATTCTGGCTATCAGCTTGATTAACAGCTAGGAGAAGACAAACCATGATGGCCCTCCATTTATGATGATAATGAGTGTAAATTAATAAAGATCAGCATTCAAAGCCTTTACCAGCCCGGAAAAAAACATTTCCTTCTTTGTTAATTACAAACTTCCAGTTATTTACCACAATGAATTGTTACCCAACATGTCAGGCGTTCAGACACATAAATTTGGCAAACTGTGAAGATATTAAAACTTGTTATTTAATTTAAAGACTAAGATTTAATTTGAATAGCTTAAATTCTGCAGGAATCCATTTTTGGGTTGGTACCACATAACACATTTAGCAATAACTTACTTTTTTCCACAGGTCACAGCTTTCAACATGCCTACAGCCGCCGTGGTGTGCCTATCAAATCCATGACCTACATGATCTGCGTGACAACGTGTACGATCCTCAACCATAGTCTCACGAGGCTCCGATGATCTCGGCAAATACTGTAAATTCTTCAATTCATTCATCCCCCTGACATATTAAGCAAGATATGAAATTACAAGATGTCACATAATATACATTGCATTATGTTAAAAGATTTTTTCTAAGTTTAGAATTTCCTGTAGCTTACAACATCTAGCAGAGTCAAGCAATGTATTCTTCAATATCACAGTTAACTAAAAAGTCAAACATTTTAGATTACTACACAAGTAACACACACTTCATTTAGCATTGAATTAGCTAAAGCATATTTGGGCAATCACACAAAAGCACATCAGTTTAATCAAACAAACCCTAGTCTACCACATTAACTGATACGAGTATTATTTATACAATTTCATCTTACTCCTCTCACAAGACTATCATACCTAAGCCCAAGGTTATAGTCAAGTACTATTCACACTCACCTTTTTCTCTTAAAGGGTGACTTTGGCATGTCAGCAGTTGGTATCAGCTGTTCACCAGGCCGTGTCCAAAGTATAGGCCCATCATTACTCATATTCCGTGAAGCCATGCGCACTGATGAAAGTTCTCCCCATGGCATGACAGCATCAAGAAATGGGTCCGATTCTAACAAATCTACTATCTCGGGAAAATAGTCACCCACTTCTTCCTGAGCTGTTCCAACCAGACTTAGCTGAAGTAAAGGTCCACAGCGAAATGTGCCAGCTTCATAACTTTTGTGTAATATTTCTCTATATTTTTCCATGGTCATAGTCTCAATGTCACTCTTGCCAAGTACACCAGCCTTCACTGTGAGTTGAGGGTATGTGTCAGCAAAATGTTCAATCAAGTCTGGTAAATGACTAATGGCTCCATGTACAATACCCATGCAGCAATTGGCTTCACCTTCATTAGGTTCTCCATAGACAAAGTCCATGTATTCTTTCACAAACTCTTTTTTCTCTGCCTGACTTAACTGACCAACCTCGCTCTGATATGCATGCAGAACAAGACCACCACCATTGCAGTATTGTTCAACATGCATTAGTTTCTTGTACTTGTATCTTTCAATGCTTGGCACAGACGCTTTCCAGAAGTTTGAATCATGTGGTTCCGTGGAAAATTCACCATTGAATTCATGCACTGTTTTCTCGCTAGTTTCACTATGATTCTCAGACTTTTTGGGGGTTCCTTTCTGGTGCTTGGAAACCTTTTGTACATTGGTCATACTTTGTTGCACATAGGCAATCCGCTGAAGTTTTTTCTCAGATATTTTCTGTGAGTCAGTTGATTTGTCTAGCACTTCTAAGTCAAAATCATCCTTAACCTGAGTTGACTTTGTGTCAGTTTTTTTTCTGAGATTAACTTGAACACCACAATTCACAATACGCTTTTTCCTGTGATGACTTCTTGATTTATTGGAACCTGAGGCTGAATCAGCTCTAGATGATTTAGAATCTGATTTACGAGAATCAGCTGCATCTGGTTTTAGATCTTTAGCTGCAGAACCATCACTGGCAACTGTCGACACTTTTAAATCTACTTTCTGATCATTTTCACTCTTTGATTTTGTTTCAGTTTTCTGCAAGTGTTCTGAACCAGACTTTTGAGACGATACTGAAACTGCTCTATGAGAATGTTCTGAAGACGATTTCTGTGATGAAACCGTCACCGATTTCTGAGAATGGTCAGATGTGGACTTTTTGTGATGGGAATGATCAGACTTACCGTCACTCTTATGGTTATCATGTTTATGAGACCTGCTCTCATTGCTTCCAGACTTAGATCCACTCCTATCTTGGTGATGATGTTTGTGATGTTTAGACCGATGTGACGAGTGTTCTGATGATTTGCTGCTTGAGGTTTCATGTGTTTTGTAGACCAAACTTTTCTCTTTGTCAATTGTCTCTTTTTGTTGGAACTCAGTCTTAGAACAGACATTACTTTCTTTCTCAGTATTTGTCTTAACAGATTCTATAACAGTTTTATCTTTCTCAGAATTTGTCTCAACAGATTCTATAACAGTTTTATCTTTGACATTTGAAGTGTTCACAACTTCAACTTTAATAGTTGGTACCTCACTTGTAACAATTACACTTTTGTTATGCACATTAGGTTCCTGAGATTCAGCATGAACTGCTACTGCATCTACAGTGTTAGCACTTAAAACATGACTTTTACTAGTGTCAGCGTCATTTTCTTTTCCAGGCCCGTCTGCTACACCTTTATCAGCTTTTGTATCAATGTTTTCCACAGAATTAATGTCCATTCCATTTTCTACATTTTTATTTCCTTCTTTCTGAGGTTTGTTGATACTATTAGTCTCTTTATATTTATCCCTAGAATCCAATGAATGATCCTTTCTACTTTTTGCATGGCTTGAATTTTTAGATGGTTGATCAGATCTGTGTTTATCCGTCTTTTTATGAGAATGTTTACTATGGTGGTGGTTTTTATCCTTGTGGTGGTGATGTTGCCCATTTTCTGACCTCTGTTTTTTATAAGATTTTTCAGCTGTACTTCCATCTGGGGTAATGGGAACTGAAATAAACCAAATTTGAGAATAAAGAACAAGAAAAATGGAGCAGAGACATTTGTTAAGGCAGTGATAACCATGGCATTATATTAAACTTCCAATCAACAGTTCTCTACTTAAGGCAAATGTCGTCAACAGTGCCTAACACCCACCATACATTAATTGCAACTTTATATCATTATCAATATAACCGAGTTTTTCGAACAGGTCATACTGTCTGAAAGGTCTGGTAAAGTCATTTGATTGAATTTTTACACTAAAATAAAACCCATGATATTACCCACAATGACCAATGTTTGAGGTATCACAAATATTGTGACTCTACATATTACTTAAATAATTGTTCATTTCTGTAACTACTACAAATGCACAAAATATGGGTAGTTTGCAATATCACAAAATTTCAGGTTAAAATATCATACAGGTAACAAATTTGTTCATAGGTAGATACACCAATTGGTACCCATATTTTTTTGACTGTGACAGGATGGGCACCTAGATGATTTTTGCTTGACAAATTAATTTTTTAACAAGAATGTCGCAAATACCCAGCCTTGGCAGAACACGGTATAATATATACATCAAAATTTCTCACAATTGAACACTAAAAACTAATTAGATCAGGGATGTCACTAATTTTTGAAGTAGTAAGAAAATTGCCAATAAATTGCATTAAGTATTATACAAGAAAAGTAAACGGGTGATGATGCTTAAGTTACTGGATAATTTAACCAGTTCTCGGTTCTTATTGACACCCCTGTTAGATTGTACCAAGTTCAGTTCTGCAAGCAAATAAAAAATTGAGGAACAATGCATTAATTTAGTACCACTGCCATTGATGAAAGTTCCATTTTCTGTCTTTGACAACTTCAAAGTTAATTTAACATGTGGAAAACCAGGACCGTCAGTATCTGTACCAGCTGCTGGAGGAGTATCATGTAGATCTGTACCAGCAGCTGGAGGAGTTGTAACTTTCAGTTTACTTGGGCTAGGAGAGTTTGAAGTCGCATCAGAATCTGAGGAAAACCTTCTTTCTCGACTGGTTTCATAGTCATCCAAGTAACCAGAACTAGACAGTCTACGATAGTCATGCTGTATTCGCCTACGTTTTCCTATCTCAGGACTGTCGTTTGGGTCCGGTATGCTGACAGATCCTATGTTCGGGGATAGCTTAGGTCGCTTTGACTTTGGCGGATCCATGTGATGCTCGTTGTTCATGCCGACAAGCGTGTTATGGAAACCAGGCAAATTTCGAAGGTTTTCTAGCTTTTCCTTCGGTAAGTATGAGGTGACATCTCTTCCAGATTGTGGAGAAGGGTTAGTTTTATCATAAGAATAAGGTTTTACGTTTTGCTTGTCCGCCAAATCCGTGCATTCTTGTTTATTATCAGACGTTGGTTTATCAATATTTACACTTTCGTCCATTTTTAATATGCAAATTCCCCGGATGTTCATTCGCTAAATTATTTTGTAACATTTCAGATGATTGGCTTAAAAAATGTAAGCGACAGTCATTTTAGAAGATCAACCAATCAATGAGCTGTTTACAAACAAAAATTAGACTAGGCGTTTCGTTCGAATAGAAATGTCGTGAAATTCAATTTGTCAATATTATGTCCCCTTGCTTTTTATTGAAAAACGTTAAAATAAATGAAGCCATGCTGTTTCTTCAGACGGACGAACACTATTTATGGGCTATTTCCTCTGTGTTTTTAACAAGGAATGTCCATAAATCAGTTACTTCTCCGACCTGTCTATATAATATGAACCATTCAAAGATATTGAGAACTGGGGTTCCATCCTAATTCTGTACAGTTTACTATTGTGTAGTCTTTACAAATATGCATGCGAGCCGATATATACAATCACATAATAACCTCTCGTTAATCTGGATTGAATTTATATAAAATATTGTATATTATATACATATATATATATATTATACATGTGCACTCGAGCAAGTAGATTTGAGCTGGGTGAAATAATGAGCCGTATGAGCTATAATTATATCTAAATTAAACAGTGTTTATTAATCTTCTTAAACTTGTTTTTATACATGTAATCACGGACATATGGTTTATATGTCCGTGATGTAATGTAGAAATAATTTCAATATGAATAGTGTGCTCTTGTGCGGTGTATCTTTGTACGAAGAAGCAATGATAATTTATGATTATCATACTCGTGTTATTTTCCTATTGCACAGTTTCGGTTTAATTTATATAGGCCTATACGTATCGGTCTATCATTAATTAAATACGGGAAGCACGGACAAATAAACCATATATGTCCGTGCTGGAAGCAATAGGCATACTAAACAAACACATGTATTTTCAATCACTATTTCTTGGCAAACGAAATTATAGATGTCTTATGACCATGATTTGCCGAAGCAATCATAATTTACCACTTGGAATAAAACTATACCGGGGTATCCTACTGACTCCTGAAATACTCGTCATATCTTCGCTGAAAATCAGTAGAACTAGTTTTATCAGTATCAATTCTTATACAAAGCCAATCTCACAATCAAGTCAGGCGCGTATCCATGCATACGCACGTTCGCCAATACGTACAATTCGTCAGAAAAAGTGAGAAAAAATATAAGTTCCAAAAATGCAATAAAAACTCAAGGCTGAGGGGGATGGGGTTATGGGCAAATTCGCCCGAATATATCAGTTGTTTGATACTGTAATTTACCTTACTCTTCTGCAGTAATTATATTTTACAAAGAAAATGCCATATTAACATAGAAATATAGCATGAAAACGCACCATTTTAAAAGGGGCGACCCCCCCCCCTCGCAGCGTTGCTACTCGTTTCACACCTGCGATGCTCACACTTCAAGTGGCGTACACTTCAAAATCTTCCAGGTACGCCCATGTAAGAACATTTAATATGATTTGCATGACTCAATGAGCCAAGGGACAGAAAAATAAAATGGTAAATGCATTGCATAAGATTTGGTAAATTTCGGTAAATCGAAATTAGTGATTTTAAAAATATCGAATGACAAACATATACGCTATGGTTGTATAGGTATTAACTACATTTTATTTGTAATACTATACGTGTGGTTTTATCAGTACATTTAATAAAGAACTCACCAATTCAATACAAAGCATGTAGTTAATGTATTTGCCGAATGTACTTGTAAGCGTATGCATGATAATGTGTCCTCTATAGAAATGTTTGAGCATTATAAACTCGGAGGTTTAACAGTACGCGTACATCATGTGTACTGTGCAAGCTCTCCAGATCGGCCTTGTCCTGGACAACAACGTCTCTACAACAACAGTATCATTTCTTCCTGTAGTAAAAAATATTATAAATGTAACCTCTCGAGAACAACAACCTCTCATCAACAGCCAAAATGTGTATCTCCCAAAGTGTTTTGGACTGAAGAGGTTACATCATGTGTACTGTGCAAGCTCTCCAGATCAGCCTTGTCATGGACAACAACGTCTCTACAACAACAGTATCATTTCTTCCTGTAGTAAAAATTATAATCAATTTAACATCTCTAGAGCAACCCTCTCACCCACAGCCAAAATTTGTATCTCCCAAAGTGTATTGGACTGAAGAGGTTACAATGTACAACGTTATGCATGAGGTAACTCATTATATCACGACACTGGTATTTGAATATAAAGCAGGGGTTCCATTTGACCCTTAATTTCACCTTTTGACCCCTGGAACTTCCAAAAGCCACATGTTGACCCTCAAGATTCTGGCTGAAGGTTAATTTTTTCTCTAACTTATAGGTATTTTGGCTATACATGTATAAAATGGTAAAATCCGATAAAAAATAATCAAAATGACCCTTGAGATTTAGCAACTAGTGGAACCCCTGATTATAAGTATAAGTTACTGCCTCGATGTCACAAAATGACGTTTGGAGACCATACGTACAGTACCACTGGTTAGGACTTGAAATCCGGCGATCCGGGTTCGATTCCCGGTCGCGGCAGGTCATACCCTTCCATGAAAATTTGACAAAAATGTCGATTTTCCTCCACATGTGGAGAAATTGCCGGCTCCTTGTGGAAGGGTAAGTTAGTACTGGTTAGATTGCAGTCCAGGAAAAACTGGGTAGGTGAACCGGCCGCCGTATATAACTGAAATATCGTTGAGAAACGGCGTTAAACCCGATGAAACAAACAAACATACAGTATAGCCAGGTAGAATTTCTAGTTTTTGTGTTCACCGATTCATGAAAGGATGATGTTTGTTCGATCACAACAAGTTGTGTTTGCTATTCAACGATTATAAATAAACATTGGATCAACTATGTATTTATTTTATGTAGAAGTTCCTTTTAAATCCAATAGCGTCATTGTGGCTTCTTTTAAATCGATACTGAATGAATGTAAAAGTCAACACAGGAAGATCACTATTTTCTCATTTGTCACAAAAATCAGATAACACGATATTTAAACAAATATCGAGTACGTTTTATTTAATTTATTCCCTCGAGCTTATCTTAAGGTAGTTCGATTGCGTACAAATCAATTTCTGCTTTCAATAGTGTTAATTCAAATCGTATAGTACAGCCAATTTTACATGCATTTTACGCCTGTTAAGCTTAATGTTATGTGAAGGTTTATTGAATGTCGTCATGTAAGCAGTGTATATATAACGTGTTATATACTCAAAACATGTACTCATAATCACTTGAGGAATTTCTACTCTGATTTAATGTACTGCTGTAATAGAGTATTACGTACTGAAATAATATTAACACGATGATCAAACGGTTATAACATTTTGGTAAAGAAAATGATCGAACGAAACGATATTTCTGTGATATGAGTGGATATTTTTCTTTCAAGTATTCTGAAATCATTGTGAAATTATTAATCCTCACATTGAGATGAACTGAAATGTTTTTTGAATAAAAGTGTTAAAAAACAACAACGACCAAGATGGCTTCGAAAGTGTTAATGATAACGTGTCCAATTTGCAAAGAGTTATTTAAGAAGCCGAAATATTTACCGTGCTTGCATACATTCTGTGAGTCCTGCTTGGAAGGGTATATCGGTAATGTTGCAAAAATTTGTGCGAAACTCGACCAACTTCCGGCGTCCATATTTGACAACAAACCTTACGTATGGACGGGTGAAGGATTTCCATGCCCAGTTTGCCGAATGCACGTGCAGATACACGATGAGAAAGCTAAGAAAATGCAACCGGCTCAATGGGCTACCGTGTTCCCCATTAATCAACTTGTGCTTAGCATCATGGGATACGACGCTATACCGGAAGACGACAACGTTTGCACACCGTGTGAAAAGATTGATGATCCTAAACCTGCGGAACACTGGTGTCTAGAATGCTCCGAGGCGCTGTGCTTACTCTGCGCAAAACACCATCATGTTTTAAAAGCAACTGATTTTCATTCAGTTGTCAAGATTACGGAACTGAAAAATCGAAAAGGACCAATTCATCATGTCGAGATTGTACAATGCCCTGAACACGCAGGAAATCCACTTGATACCTATTGTGTTGATCATAATAAAGTGGCTTGCTCTGAATGTACTCGAACTGAACATAATGATTGCGAAACAGTGATTGCAGTCGAAAAAGTGTCCGGTGAAATCCGGAATTCGTCCGAAGCTCTGAAACTGCTAGATAAACTTAAAGAATGTACGGAAGAGGCTGACTGTATTGTGCTTGATAGAAAACGTACTAAGGATAAGCTGAGCGCAACTACAGAAACTGTTATGAAGAAGGTTCAATGTGTTCGTGACGAAATAAACAGTGTTTTGGATGAACTTGAAAGTATATTGAAGGAGGACTTAGAAAATACACATGCTCAAGTTATAGCCGACTTAGACGACCAGATAGGTCGTTGTCATCTATTACAGAAGGCTGTTGATAGTTCTAGAGGTATTCTGCAAGCCGCGATTGAATATGGAACTGACAATGAACTGTTTGTAGTTGCACATCGCATGGAAAGAGAATACAATAAGTATGAGACAGTATTAGAGAAGGAAGCGAATAACCTATTTGATACGGACTATAACTTTGAACATAATTATGAAATCGAACATATCCTTTTGGCTTTAGATGAAATTGGGTCTGTTAAGGTTAGCAAGATACCAACAATCGTGTCACCATTCATTAAGAAACACGCGATTCCTAAAAATAGATTTGATGCCACTTCGTCCATGGACGAAAGATGTGCCGAGCTAACCGGAGGAACATTTCTTCCAGACGATAGACTTTTGCTTGTGGACAATGCCAATAAGAAACTGAAACTTTTCACTCCCGATGGAGAACTGCTGTCTGAGTTTGAACTTAGCACTGCCCCGTGGGACATAACATGCATACCTGGCGGAATGGCAGCCGTAACCCTCCCGGTGGAAAAGAAGGTCATGATGGTTTCTGGCATGAACGACTGCATTACTCCGATAGATCAGTTCAACACTTCTGGAAAATGCTATGGTATTGCTTATTCCTACTACTCGCGAGATCTCGTGGTGGCATGCGACACACCTGGTGACGGAATGGCGACAGTTAAAGTCATATCACTTAATGGGGAAGAGGTACGGGACATATCAAAAGATGAAAATGGTCGAAGTATTATAGCAAGACCAAGTTACGTAGCAACCAATCCGTTTAATGCAGATGTCTACGTGACCGACGATTGCAACAATACCATCATTGGAGTGACGATGAATGGGGACGTAAAGTTTGTTCATACTCATCCTTACTTAAAGCTTCCGGTCGGAGTAGCAGCGGACAATCATGGCTGTGTGTACGTGTGTGGAAATGGGTCATGTGACATACACCAGCTGTCACGTGATGGGGAAAGAATCCGACTACTGATAGATGGATTGACACACCCACGGGCTATTGCATTTGATCCATACCAGGAACGATTTCTAGTGACGAGTGATGGATCATACAAGAGTACTGTTCAAATGTATGAATTATCATAATTCGTGTATAACTGAGGACATTACTTCGGATTTAGTCACAGCTACTTGATTTTACTACGTTCTACATCAATCTCCTACGCAGTGATCTCCCCTTATAGTTATCGGAGATCTCTGCCATCACAAACTTTTCGTCAAGATATCTTAATTTCAAACGTATCAGATGTTTGGTGGTATGACAGGTCACGTATACATGAAAATACATGCAATTCATGTGTAGTTCATACATGTGATTTATGTGTAGTTCTGTTGAATGTTGTATTCTAGCACAATCTGAATTGACCAAACTCCTCAAAACATCTGATAGATTTATATCTGTTTGCTTAATTGTAAATACAAGGACTTGCAATAAATTCAGACCTTACTTCGAGCATCAAACCAGGGCACTAGTTTCTAACAAGAATGTTTGATTATGTACTCTAAGATCCACCGATTATTAGATTGTCACAAAAATTATATGTTCATCTAATCTGTCTCTAGTTTTTGATTTTTGCAGTCGTTCATTTCAATAGTTGCATGTTCATGACTGTGAAATGGGTCTGTGTGAAAGTACATGGCATTTGGTTGTGTTGAATAATTTACTTTGTATAATATGACAATATGGCAATGGCCAAGTAGAATAGCACTTTAGTGCATGTTTGCACATGTTTTATTGTTTATCTGTGTGTGTTCTATGATTGTATTTTGTGATTTACATTTGTTGTTTGGAAAGTGAGAGTGAAGTGGTAAATTGACGTGGCTTGTATGTGTAATAAAAAAGTTTAAACACTCGTAAAGTTGTTATCAGCAAATTGTGTGAATCGCTTTAAATGATTTAGTTACCTTTGTTGATTTAAATATTCTTTTCAAGTTATATTTATGGTAGTTCTATTTGTTAAGGATATTGAATATCCGTGTATACAAAACCAGTGAAATACAATACGATTTCGAGCGACCACACGTCTACTTGTTGAAGCACAAAATAGATTCCGCGCGAAATGTAAAACCTCACTTAACGACCTAATCGAACTTAATACGACCGTTTTATTGCAATCGGTTGTATCCTATATGTTCACATGAATCATTAGATCACTCATGAATAAGACTGTATACATAGTTCCCACATCTATAATATTTACCTCCCTTGTTCTTAATCATCAGCCATTTTGATAGGCAAAACTGATAAGCCCTTATAGGAGTAATTCCAATTGTTGTGATAATTGAGAAAATACCTAGCAAATTTTCATGTGACAACCACTTTTCTTCAACTTATTGAGCCAACTGCCCACATGAGCATAATGAATAAGTTATTTTATATATATATATATATCTGATTATTTTATCATCGTTTACATATTTCCTATAAACTTTAAGGAATACATTGCTGGCAATTCAGAACGAGGGAGGTAAATTTAGTAAATGTGGGAACTATCATAGACCAGTCTTTAATTTTTCTTCCACTTTTTAACTGGATAACCAGACCACCTCACCACTAAAAATACCGTTTTTATTCAGAACCAATTAAAGATATATTACGCTCATTTTTTGTTCATTTGTTTACCTTAACATACATGAAAAATAATATCCTTTACTTGATTAAAACTTCAATAAATATGCATTTTCACAGAATACATTTATAATGTACTTCTCTGTATTAGTCGAAAAAAGACGTTTGTACATGTATTATCATAACACATAAAAAAACTTCCAGTTTTTTAACCAGTGGGTGTATTTTTACTAGTTTTGTTTGTTAGTGATATGATTAAACAAGATTGTTTTATACGTTCATACATGGCAATGGTTCTTATCAATGATGTTTTAGACTATGTAACAACAATACTGGAATAAGCCTATTAAACATTTTAGCTTCAGATGAGCCAGGTGCATCTTTAATGGTTATTATATTACAAAGGTTTCACTGAATACAATCTAAATGAAATTCAATATTTGTATCGGCTTGTTCATAAACCGGAAATTCATTGTATCGACAGTCCTAGCTTCTACTGAATTTTAGATAAATGATCTACTAGCACTGTCGTTATATGTTCAAGGGAAATAAATGCTGTTAGTATATTCGTAGATAGTTGTGTAGAGTTAGAGACACCAGGCGTATTGGTTTTCAAAATACCAAGGCACAAGTACTTGCATTCGGAAATCCTCGGCCAACTACGTCAAGTGCCTAGGATGTACGTTAGGCACTACTTTCGGAAATACCATTCGAATGTCATGAAAACAAGATGGCGGCATGAACGCTGAAGTGCTGATGAATGTAATATTTAAGCTGTATGAAGACTGAAATATGTGAGTTTTAACTAGGAATGACAACGATAATCCATCTCTTCCGTGAATTTATCGAAATTACTGAAATTATAAATCCGTTTTACGAGAACTATTTCTTGACCGCATAAAATGTTGAGTTTTGCTACATAGTGCTCCGCCTTACATACACTAGAGGATGTTTTCCGAGTAACGAAGTGGTACGGAAATGCCCGAGAGCTGTCGAGAATGAAGTACTTGTTGACACCCTAGACAACAGTCATCGATAGTCATTAATGTAACGGTTGCATGAACTTACTTCACAATCGATCTAAATCAATAAATTTGAAATAAAACATCGAGTTGTAAGGTTAAAATTGAGAAACAGTCGTAGGTACCAATTAATTATTAAAGCCGTCTGGAAAACACACCAACTAAATCATCTCGTAATGGAAAATGAAGGTTTTCAGATTTGAATAGTGCAATAGGGTATTATGTTATACCAACGTGAACGGGCAATTCAATTCAGGCCATATTGGGCGTACGTCCATACGCATGTGCGTTTCATGAATTTATGAATTATTAGGTTTAAGTATAGAAACGGTCGTAAGTACTAGTGAGTGATTGAAGACGTCTGTAAACCTATCAACTATGAGGTAGTTTGATCACTGACTGTGGTGGCTATGGTTGGATGATAAAACTCAGTCTATTTCATCTATGGTCTAGTCACTCTGGTCACTCTTAGAATTTGGAGGGTTGAACAACCGATAGAGGTGTTCCGAATATCGACTATAGTTCAACCGTACTTAATCGATGGTTGAACCATAGTTATTTTTTGTATTTGCGTTTATTTATCGTCGCCACCGGTTTCCCATATGGGCGACGCCTCCGGAAGAATGTTAGTCATATTAGATATTTGAAGGATAGTGCATGATACAGGAGATGCCACAATTCCAGAAGCACCTCTGGTTCTTTTACGTACTCGATGTAAAGCATCATACACGGGACCTCGGTTTTTAAAGTCTCGTCCGAAAGACTGTTAGTACGGTCAGTGATGGAGCGGGGAATCGAACCTGCGATCCCTGGATTACAAGTCCAGCGCGTTACCACTGGACTACGGAACCGCTACATAACCATAGTTAATGTTATGAACACCTCTATATAGTATTCAAACCTCCATTTCCGAAGAGGTAACCAGACCAGACTGAATTTTATCAACAACCATATTATCGTCACTATAGTTGGTGTTCGAAGTGCCTCTATTATAGCATCTAGTAATCGGTTTTTGGCCTGGGGCGATAGCCCAAGGTCATAGTACCTATGCCACATTTCAGATGCTGTCCATTTTATCTTATTTCCCGAAGTCCGAAGTACACACTGCCATGCGCGGGTAGTTCAGCACATGCCACTTTACATCGCAATATTTTCAGATTTGAATAGTGCAATAGTATAGGGTATTATGTCCGTCTCTACGCAAGTGCGTATCGTCAAATTATGAACTGAAACAGTCAATCCACTGATGAGGCGATTTTTAGGATCTTACAGCTAATAAGTACACATAATACTCCCATCAATTTGCCGACATAATTATTTATTTTTCAAGTCACACGTTTACTGTCTTGGTATAATAATGTTTAATGCTTGTACACTTAAATTCACGCAAGCGTCTTGTTGTTGCTGACCAGAAACGAGTGTGAGTTATGGTCAGTTTAGTAAGGTCCATATTCAGAAACAATGCTCCACTCACACTTGCTGAGTTAATCCGGTTTTAATTATATAACTGTCCGTGCTTTTGGGTGTGACTTCGCACTAACTAGAAATTGTTAGGGTAGCTGGAGTACACTCGAATTAGAGAGGATTTCTCAAGAGAAGGATTCGGCCTCTTGACAGTGACTCCAGCGACACTCAAGTGTCGTTTCTAAATACGGATTTAGAAGACTCATTTTAAATTAAGCAATTTTTTAGTCTTTCTATGTTTCAACGAAACAACAGATATGCTCGTCTTGATGAATATATAGGCCAGATATATAAATGTTGCCATTATTTCTTATCTAATAGTACAATTATTCAGAAGAAAAAAATTAGTAATGATTACTTTGAGTTGGTCATTATAGTTCTGAAAAGTCAATATCATACAACGATCTGAATGATATCAAAGCACTGTATACAGTAGACATTGTATTAATAAGAGACCACCCAAGGGACGGCCAAAAAGTGGTCGCTTAATAAAGTGGTCTCTTAATAGATATCAACAAATTTAACGAAAGTTAAGTACAAATGAATGTCGTACTGAACAATCAAAACGTAAAAATACCATCCTCTTTCCATTCATATGTATCTATGGTGTGAAACAAAGCTCGTAAATTTAAACCACTCTATCAGCTCACTAGGCAATAGAACACTGGACAAGTGCCTAATTCTTAAATTCCACGTAAGTTATCCTATATGACAAGCTTCATGTACTTTGAATAGTGTAGTTGCCTCGTGCTTAAAATTCAAGAATTTTCTTATCACACGAGCGAAATTTTCTAACTAACGCAAAAGTAAAAGGCGAAACACAGACACACACACATTTACACGGGTACATAATAATTTTCAGTCTATAAATAAATAACTGTACAGTGTACTCATCACAGTAACAATAATCTGCGCATAGTGTGATGTCATGAATTTAGTGACGAAGTTTTGACAGCTATATTAACTGGAATAATTCTAAAACTTTATTCCACGTGCGTATTAAAACAGGATGATAGTAATAAACGGTTTTTCCATAAAGCCGGGTTTCCATGAAGCCTACTATTTCGGCGCTGATTTTATCGGCGCCAACATGCGCGCCGAGTAAGCGCCGAAAAACTGTTTCCATGAAGCCGAAACCCGACGCGGTTTTCGGATAAAAACGCATATGCGTTTTAGTTTTATTGACCTTTTATTGACCTCCAAGAAAATGGCTGTTTCCAAGTTAAAACAAACACTACATTTGCACGTTTTCCCTGCCCATTTGGAAGAGCTTGAGGTCGAGGATATGATACTTGCGCTTGTGCTTAAACAAAAGTTGCTGCTTCACAAACGCAGACATCGATTTTGGATCCACAACATAATAAAAAGAAGAAAGACGTTTGGTGTCTTCTATCATCTACTAAAACACCTGGAGCTAGACCCGGAAATAGAGAAAATGACGTCATTTTCCTATCTACGACATCTCACTACGTCATTTCGGCGCCGACACGCGGAATAAAATCGCTACCCGATGCGAATTCTTTCGGCGCCGACAATATTCAGCGCCGAAAAACGCGTTAATGGAAACGTCATCATGCAATATAGACTGAAGCGAATTATTTTTAATCGGCGCGTGTTCGGCGCCGAATAAAGCCGCGCCGAAAACGCTTATGTTTTCCGCTTCATGGAAACGGGGCTTAAGGCAATGATTTTACGGGGTCTTTAAAATGGATTACATACTAAACAAAGTGAGTGTTTACACATTTGAACCCAGAGGTTACCTGTCGGGACCAAAGGGGGTCGGCACATATAAAAATTGAATTTTTTTATGTGCCGACCCCCTTTGGTCGGGACTGGTTTAATGCGGTCGCTGGTCGCGTTATAGAAAAGTCGTTTAATAGATACAATTTATATACTAAAAACGCTCGGGCGGGAATTTAAGTGGTCGTTTAATAAAAAAGTCGCTTATTACAGGTGGTCGCTCGAGCAATGTCTACATGTACACGCTGAAGGCCTGGGACTGCTGAGAGCTGCATTGTGGATGTGTTGTCTTGGTATAGATTTAGTGACTTCTTTGTAAACAAATTATCACATTATCTACTATATGTCCATATTATCAATGTCAGCAGTAGTTGTTTACTATTTGTTATCGTGTGCAGACCATACAAGTCGATATATTTTGTGCAACAGCAGTGATCTTTGATTATAATAACATTATAACTCTCACAAACTGTATATTACAGTATTTAGCAATCAATACTTAATAGTGAACGTTGACTAGAAAGTTGAAAATGTGAAGAAACACATTTATGACAAGCAGTCACACTTTCAAAGTCTAACCTAAGGCTTACATTTACATCGACAGCACATCAACGTGTTACCCTTCTGTGCAGTTACATAATAGTTTAGCTATTCACGTCGGCTGTTCAGCATCAGAAAAACTGACTTTAATGCAGATACAATTTGGAAAGTTAACCTGTTAGCCTATTAAACGAAGCATGTACTTATTTTGATAATTTGTTTACATCTAAAGTCATTTGTCCTCTGTCTATGAACTCTGATTCACGTAGACGGAAGTTGTGCTTGTGGAGAAGCAGGTTGGTAATGGTTGATAACCCAGGGGGTCAACTCTTTTTTATGTATTTGCGTTTATTTATCGTCGCCACCGGTTTCCCACATGGGCGACGCCTCCGGAAGAATGTTAGTCATTTTAGTTTTTTGGAGGATAGTGCACGATACAGAAGATGCCCCAGTTCCAGAAACACCCTGGTTCTTTTACGTGTCCGATGTAAAGCATGGTACCCGGGACCTTGGTTTTTGAATTTCAATTGTTGTAATCCGAAATCCATTATCGGAATCATGATACACATGAAGCTTATCATGAGATATTGTCATACACTGGCAACATATTGCGACATATTATAAGTTACATACAAAAAAAGATATCAATTAACGTCTTTCAGACTGCATGATGTTTAAAAATCTATAAGAACATCATAAAGAAGTTGGAATATCATAGAGTGCAAAACAACAGCTGTCTCCAATAACTGCAAATATTCACATTAGTTGTGCATTCGGAAATCCTCGGCCAACTACGTCAAGTGCCTCGGATGTATGTTAGGTACTACTTTCGGAAATACTATTCGAATGTCATAAAAACAAGATGGCGGCATGAACGCTGGAATGCTGATGAATGTAATATTTAAGCTTTATGAAGACTGAAATATGTAAGTTTTTAACTAGAAATGATAACGATAATCCATCTCTTACGTGAATTTATCGAAGTTATTGAAATTATAAATCCGTTTTACGAGAACTATTTCTTGACCGCACAAAATGTTGAGTTTTGCTACATAGTGCTCCGCCTTACATACACTAGAGGGTGTTATCCGAGTAACGAAGTGGTACGGAAATGCCCGAGAGCTGTCGAGAATGATTAGTTGTGTTGATGCAATCTCCTACGCAGTGATCTCCCCTTATAGTTATCGGAGATCTCTGCCATCACACACTTTTCGTCATGAAATATATTGTTCATTTATTTAATTATTCTTGACAATTTTATAGTCATATATCTTAATTTCAAACATATAAGATATAGTGAGGTATGAAAAGTTAAAATAAAACAATATTTAAAAAATTATTTAAAAATAACCAACGATATCACGTGAGTTTCTTCTTCGGATCCGCCATTTTGTCCAACCATCCATCATCATGTGACTTTTGTGATGGCAGTGGTTATTGCTGTACTGCAAGGGAAGATAACCGCTGCGTGGAGTTTGGTGTTGATGTAGCAACGTGTCGCATAGCAAAAAAGCAAGCGCTTTCAATTTGTTTTCTTTTATTCAGAAAGATCTATCATAGGATGACGTATACAGTGTCATATTAAAAATGGGATTAAGCACATACATGTAATCAGCCGCGCGAATCAGTACAACATGCATTTATACATATATATCAATTTTCTCGCATTAAGTGAATCTTTCGATCTTTGTTTTTTGGTAGTCTCTAGCATAGATTTGATGTCTTTAATAACACTTTCTGCCGCACAGTCATCGTCAATTTCCTCGGGTGATCTGAGTATTTTCATTTTTTCCAAAGTCTTAACAGTCGGGGAATTCTTCCGTAAATACGACTTTAACACCGAAACCCTACGCCTCGGGGTATGTGGCAACGAAGATTTTAATGTTTTTAAGACTCGTGTTTTGTCCATCCTGATTTTAAATATCTTTTGTGAAGTTGTATTTCCTCTAATCTGTTCTTTTGTCGGAATCGCTTGACATTTTCTCTCTGACGTAGTTTCTTCTCGGTTTTCTCCCTTGATTTGGTCTGGAATTTCAGTCGTTGTTGTCTTTTTTTTACAGCAGTTTTGTTATTAGAAAATTCTGTTGGTTGATCATTTTTTATGTGATTGTAATATTTAATATTCGATATCTGTTTCTTGTATTTCTTTATCAAACTGTAATAAGCGAAACTTCCTTTTGGAGGCGGTCCTACACAGACATATACACGTTTTAGCGTGACATCATGTCAAAAACGTACAAAGGGAAAACAATTTAAGAAGTCGTATTCTAGTGTATAATTTTTATACTGTAAGGGCAATTTTTACAACTGCTGAATATTGCAAACAATGCTTGAGATGTATGCCGAAAATCGACTCAAATTTCATTTATTACAATAAATATTTCAGATGTTTGCATTTAAATTTCAACACCTTATGTTCGCATGACGTTTGGAGGTGAAAGGGGACATTTTTTAAGAAGTCATAAACTAGATTATATATCCGCTTTATTGACGTTAGAACATCTTTAAAATCAAACCATATAAATACTGGTCCAGATGTATGTCGAATTTTAAATATTGCGAACATTTGCTGACGAGGAAAATAAAAGTGTCCCTCCGTCAAAAAAATATAAAAATGAAATGAATAAATAATATAAGCATTCTTTCATATATAGTTATTGTTCGAACAACTACAAAATAAAAATAAAAAGATAAAGTATATTAAATAACAATTTTGGAAAAACTTGAATCGTGCGCATCTCTAAGAGAGACTAAGATTGGATTGATTAGTAACTTAATTACGTAACCGTTGATTGTTGACTTGTAATATAAACTTCATGTGCTGTCGCTAAGAATAGCTTCGATATTGTATGGAGGGATTCAACATCAGAGTAGCAGTTAAGAATCGCCATGATTTCTAAAATCCTTAGCTCATTCATGGATGCCCGTGTTCAATTCAATATAAATCATCTGTCATATAAGTCAAAATAAATTTTCCCAGTAATTGTGAAATTATTGATTATTGGTTTGCTTTTTACAACGATGGTTTAGTCTTGAAAGACATATATTGATGGACTAAACACATTGTTTGCATTTTACAACGATGGGTTAGTCTTGAAAGACATATATTGATGGACTAAACACATTGTTTGCATTTTACAACGATGGGTTAGTCTTGAAAGACATATATTGATGGACTAAACACATTGTTTGCATTTTACAACGATGGGTTAGTCTTGAAAGACATATATTGATGGACTAAACACATTGTTTGCATTTTACAACGATGGGTTAGTCTTCAAAGACATATATTGATGGACTAAACACATTGTTTGCATTTTACAACGATGGGTTAGTCTTGAAAGACATATATTGATGGACTAAACACATTGTTTGCATTTTACAACGATGGGTTAGTCTTGAAAGACATATATTGATCGACTAAACACATTGTTTGCATTTTACAACGATGGTTTAGTCTTGAAAGACATATATTGATGGACTAAACACATTGTTTGCATTTTACAACGATGGGTTAGTCTTGAAAGACATATATTGATCGACTAAACACATTGTTTGCATTTTACAACGATGGTTTAGTCTTGAAAGACATATATTGATCGACTAAACACATTGTTTGCATTTTACAACGATGGTTTAGTCTTGAAAGACATATATTGATCGACTTAACACATAGTTTGCATTTTACAACGATGGTTTAGTCTTGAAAGACATATATTGATGGACTAAACACATTGTTTGCATTTTACAACGATGGTTTAGTCTTGAAAGACATATATTGATGGACTAAACACATTGTTTGCATTTTACAACGATGGTTTAGTCTTGAAAGACATATATTGATGGACTAAACACATTGTTTGCATTTTACAACGATGGGTTAGTCTTGAAAGACATATATTGATGGACTAAACACATTGTTTGCATTTTACAACGATGGTTTAGTCTTGAAAGACATATATTGATGGACTAAACACATTGTTTGCATTTTACAACGAAGGGTTATTCTTGAAAGACATATATTGATGGACTAAACACATTGTTTGCATTTTACAACGAAGGGTTATTCTTGAAAGACATATATTGATGGACTAAACACATTGTTTGCATTTTACAACGAAGGGTTATTCTTGAAAGACATATATTGATGGACTAAACACATTGTTTGCATTTTACAACGATGGGTTAGTCTTGAAAGACATATATTGATGGACTAAACACATTGTTTGCATTTTACAACGATGGGTTAGTCTTGAAAGACATATATTGATCGACTAAACACATTGTTTGCATTTTACAACGATGGTTTAGTCTTGAAAGACATATATTGATGGACTAAACACATTGTTTGCATTTTACAACGATGGGTTAGTCTTGAAAGACATATATTGATCGACTAAACACATTGTTTGCATTTTACAACGATGGTTTAGTCTTGAAAGACATATATTGATCGACTAAACACATTGTTTGCATTTTACAACGATGGGTTAGTCTTGAAAGACATATATTGATCGACTAAACACATTGTTTGCATTTTACAACGATGGTTTAGTCTTGAAAGACATATATTGATCGACTAAACACATTGTTTGCATTTTACAACGATGGTTTAGTCTTGAAATACATATATTGATCGACTAAACACATTGTTTGCATTTTACAACGATGGGTTAGTCTTGAAAGACATATATTGATGGACTAAACACATTGTTTGCATTTTACAACGATGGTTTAGTCTTGAAAGACATATATTGATGGACTAAACACATTGTTTGCATTTTACAACGATGGTTTAGTCTTGAAAGACATATATTGATCGACTAAACACATTGTTTGCATTTTACAACGATGGTTTAGTCTTGAAAGACATATATTGATCGACTAAACACATTGTTTGCATTTTACAACGATGGTTTAGTCTTGAAAGACATATATTGATGGACTAAACACATTGTTTGCATTTTACAACGATGGTTTAGTCTTGAAAGACATATATTGATCGACTAAACACATTGTTTGCATTTTACAACGATGGTTTAGTCTTGAAAGACATATATTGATGGACTAAACACATTGTTTGCATTTTACAACGATGGGTTAGTCTTGAAAGACATATATTGATCGACTAAACACATTGTTTGCATTTTACAACGATGGTTTAGTCTTGAAAGACATATATTGATGGACTTAACACATTGTTTGCATTTTACAACGATGGTTTAGTCTTGAAAGACATATATTGATGGACTAAACACATTGTTTGCATTTTACAACGATGGGTTAGTCTTGAAAGACATATATTGATCGACTAAACACATTGTTTGCATTTTACAACGATGGGTTAGTCTTGAAAGACATATATTGATGGACTAAACACATTGTTTGCATTTTACAACGATGGTTTAGTCTTGAAAGACATATATTGATCGACTAAACACATTGTTTGCATTTTACAACGATGGGTTAGTCTTCAAAGACATATATTGATGGACTAAACACATTGTTTGCATTTTACAACGATGGTTTAGTCTTGAAAGACATATATTGATGGACTAAACACATAGTTTGCATTTTACAACGATGGTTTAGTCTTGAAATACATATATTGATCGACTAAACACATTGTTTGCATTTTACAACGATGGGTTAGTCTTGAAAGACATATATTGATGGACTAAACACATTGTTTGCATTTTACAACGATGGTTTAGTCTTGAAAGACATATATTGATGGACTAAACACATAGTTTGCATTTTACAACGATGGGTTAGTCTTGAAAGACATATATTGATGGACTAAACACATTGTTTGCATTTTACAACGATGGGTTAGTCTTGAAAGACATATATTGATGGACTAAACACATTGTTTGCATTTTACAACGATGGGTTAGTCTTGAAAGACATATATTGATGGACTAAACACATTGTTTGCATTTTACAACGATGGGTTAGTCTTGAAAGACATATATTGATGGACTAAACACATTGTTTGCATTTTACAACGATGGTTTAGTCTTGAAAGACATATATTGATGGACTAAACACATTGTTTGCATTTTACAACGAAGGGTTATTCTTGAAAGACATATATTGATGGACTAAACACATTGTTTGCATTTTACAACGAAGGTTTATTCTTGAAAGACATATATTGATGGACTAAACACATTGTTTGCATTTTACAACGAAGGGTTATTCTTGAAAGACATATATTGATGGACTAAACACATTGTTTGCATTTTACAACGATGGGTTAGTCTTGAAAGACATATATTGATGGACTAAACACATTGTTTGCATTTTACAACGATGGGTTAGTCTTGAAAGACATATATTGATCGACTAAACACATTGTTTGCATTTTACAACGATGGTTTAGTCTTGAAAGACATATATTGATGGACTAAACACATTGTTTGCATTTTACAACGATGGGTTAGTCTTGAAAGACATATATTGATCGACTAAACACATTGTTTGCATTTTACAACGATGGTTTAGTCTTGAAAGACATATATTGATCGACTAAACACATTGTTTGCATTTTACAACGATGGTTTAGTCTTGAAAGACATATATTGATCGACTAAACACATTGTTTGCATTTTACAACGATGGTTTAGTCTTGAAAGACATATATTGATGGACTAAACACATTGTTTGCATTTTACAACGATGGGTTAGTCTTGAAAGACATATATTGATCGACTAAACACATTGTTTGCATTTTACAACGATGGGTTAGTCTTGAAAGACATATATTGATGGACTAAACACATTGTTTGCATTTTACAACGATGGTTTAGTCTTGAAAGACATATATTGATGGACTAAACACATTGTTTGCATTTTACAACGATGGGTTAGTCTTGAAAGACATATATTGATGGACTAAACAAATTGTTTGCATTTTACAACGATGGTTTAGTCTTGAAAGACATATATTGATCGACTAAACACATTGTTTGCATTTTACAACGATGGTTTAGTCTTGAAAAACATATATTGATGGACTTAACACATTGTTTGCATTTTACAACGATGGTTTAGTCTTGAAAGACATATATTGATGGACTAAACACATTGTTTGCATTTTACAACGATGGGTTAGTCTTGAAAGACATATATTGATCGACTAAACACATTGTTTGCATTTTACAACGATGGGTTAGTCTTGAAAGACATATATTGATGGACTAAACACATTGTTTGCATTTTACAACGATGGTTTAGTCTTGAAAGACATATATTGATCGACTAAACACATTGTTTGCATTTTACAACGATGGGTTAGTCTTCAAAGACATATATTGATGGACTAAACACATTGTTTGCATTTTACAACGATGGTTTAGTCTTGAAAGACATATATTGATGGACTAAACACATAGTTTGCATTTTACAACGATGGTTTAGTCTTGAAATACATATATTGATCGACTAAACACATTGTTTGCATTTTACAACGATGGGTTAGTCTTGAAAGACATATATTGATGGACTAAACACATTGTTTGCATTTTACAACGATGGTTTAGTCTTGAAAGACATATATTGATGGACTAAACACATAGTTTGCATTTTACAACGATGGGTTAGTCTTGAAAGACATATATTGATGGACTAAACACATTGTTTGCATTTTACAACGATGGGTTAGTCTTGAAAGACATATATTGATGGACTAAACACATTGTTTGCATTTTACAACGATGGGTTAGTCTTGAAAGACATATATTGATGGACTAAACACATTGTTTGCATTTTACAACGATGGTTTAGTCTTGAAAGACATATATTGATGGACTAAACACATTGTTTGCTTTTTACAACGATGGGTTAGTCTTGAAAGACATATATTGATGGACTAAACACATTGTTTGCATTTTACAACGATGGTTTAGTCTTGAAAGACATATATTGATGGACTAAACACATTGTTTGCATTTTACAACGATGGGTTAGTCTTGAAAGACATATATTGATCGACTAAACACATGATCGTTTGTATGTTTCCAGGTTGTCTCCCCTACGTGTGCTGGTGAACAAACATGGTCATCTGTGGCGTAAATAAAATACATAGTCAAGAATTAGTGACACTCCTGTGGTATAGATTTCTACTCAGCAGGTATCATCCCGTACCGGATCGATAGATGACTATGCAGTCTAGAGTTTAGTCCCAGAATTTCCATCAGAACTGATCTGAGCCATTATCATATCTCCTGAATCCCCGTGAAGTCAATTAGGGGTCAGTATGGCATGCAACCAATTAATTTCTGATCACCTTCTGATAAGCCAATATATAAACAAAGGTTTCTCAATGTATGTGATTGGTAGGTATATTTCATGGTGGAAAGTTTGGGATTGTCTTTTTATGAACCCATTCTTTCAGGGGGACATACATATATTGGCCCTTGTTTGTTGGTAGATCTAAACTCGATTTCATGTTACCCCTGTGTAGTTTACATTACCCCTCACTGATCGAGCTTATGTGGTAATTTTTCAATTATTTTAAATCATGGTCAGTTATTTGAATAAAATGATGAAATATCCAAAATTGAAAGCTAATCTCAAACTACAAAAATCAATAAAAAATAAATGTTAATTACACTGCAGTTAAGGTTGTTGGTGTTGCTGCTACCGTTGCTGAAGTTGTGTTCTTGTTGTTTTGATGCTTATCATTATTACTTATATCATTAACTGGTTTTTTTTTCAATGTATGCTTGGAAAATGTATAAAGATGAGCTTAAATAAGGGAATGAGGTAATTTGACATTGATTTCATCCTACCTCCCAGTAACATGAAAGCGATTTTAAGTTACAATGGGGGTAACTTGAAACAGGGGTAGTTTGAAATAACTACACCAATATGTACCTGTATATAGTATATGTATGAAATTTGATAAATAAAGCAAACATTATATTGTATAGTAAAAAAGAACTGCAGCAATTTGTATATAACTTGGATAAGTTGTCCACAGGTTATCTTTCACGTCTTAATTAATGCATTCTTTAGTAGTAGTTATTTGATAAATATTGACCAATCAATAATCATTTTGACTAAATTAAACCAAACCAAAGATTTAACAAGCATTATAAAATTGGCTGCAGACATACAACACTTATTGTCTAAATTTCAATAAAACATATATGATTTAAATGAAGGTTTTATATTATATTATTTTTGTATCAAGAATACTGACCATATATTTTTTTCTCCAAATAAACGTTAGTCTGAATGATGACACTTAGAATTTTAAGAAAATTACATGTTTAACGATGGTTATTATTCACAATAAGAATTTAAAATGAACTAGAAAAGTTGCCATAGGACACAGATGCCCCCACTTGCAGCCTTTGTCACAAAAGCAAATGACATTATTCTGCTTTGTGAATGGGTATTACCAAGTGAACAACTGTACTGATTATGGTGATAAGTCAAGGGCCTTAACTTTGCACTTACTGGGCGTAACCATACATGAAACCCCAGGTCCATAACTATACAGGTTGGTGAACATTCCTGTAAAATCTTATGACTCTGGCTCAAATTCTTTTGGAGATATGCATGACACATGATTGCATACTCTGTATGCTATATTTTAACTAAGTCAAGGGCTATAACTTTGCACTTACTGGACACAGCCAAACATGAAACCCCAGGTGCACAACTACACATGCTGGTGAATATTCCTGTAAAGTTTTATGGCTCTGGCTCATATACTTTTGGAGATATGAGTGAGACAAGATTGCATACTCTGTAGGCTATATTTTAACTAAGTCAAGTGCCATAACTTTGCACATACTGGGCACAGCCAAACATGAAACCCCAGGTGCACAACTACACATGCTGGTGAACATTCCTGTAAAGTTTTATGACTGTGGCTCATATACTTTTGGAGATATGAGTGACACAAGATTTTGTGACGGACGGAAGGACGGACGGACGTACCAAAATTTATGGTTTATGAGCTTTTTCCTTCTTTAAAAAAAGCCCATAAGCAGGTGATATTATGAGCTTTTCATATAGTAAACAGAACAAAAAAGCCCCTAACCCTAATGTCAGAAAGGTCATAAACCCTAAATGTTTGACCGGACAGACGGACGGACAAGGGCAAATCTATATTGACCTTGCCCCCCCCCCCCAGTCGGCTGTGACCTTTTTCTATTCTTAATACAAAATTATATCCACTGATTAGGTCTTAAGGTTACTACTCTTTTAGCATTTTAAATGCAATACATCGATTGTGGAGTTGAGTTTGTTTACCCTCACCAACGGGATATCCCATATGGGTGAGCATTCACTGTTTTCTTAAACTATCATACAGTATATGCTGTGATAATTTTTCTGTTTTTAAATAAAGACTGTAGTGAATGTCTGTGTGTGTGTGTGTCTATATCGAGTAATAAAATGTGTCTGTCTTATCTTTAATAACTATTCATTTTAAAATTTATATTATTATAAGACTATTTTAAAAAAATATACAATATTACTGACTAGCAGTTTACTATCTTATAATTATACATTTATAATTAACAAACTTCATCGCATTAAAAATAAATACAATTTAAATTTTGCGGCCCAGCCGCTTTAAATATATAGAAGATGACGTTTAAGAGTTCATGGAGGGGATTTTGTCCTTCTTGTAAAATTCATGAAGGGGATTTTGTCCACCTTGTAAATTCACGAATTTTGTCCGGAGGGGATTTTGTCCTACACTCAGAATTTACATTTTTATTGATTTTTTAGATATGTTTCCAAAACAATCGTGGTGACCATTTGTTTACATTATAAAGTCTATTATTTTCAATATTATTATATCTAGATTTAGCTTTCCTTTTAGTTTCAGTAGACATTGCTCTTGCTTTAACAAAATTCAATTACTTAAGTAAATAAAGCTAGCCGTTTTTATAAACCAACAATTAAACACAGACTAGAAACGGAGAATAAGCTACGGTCCATGAACTCAAAAGCGAAAGGATTATTGGCATTATTTAAATACATGTAGTTTGAATAGAAAAACGAATAACTTCGCCCCGAGTATCTCCGAGTTTCACGCTACCAAATAATGACAACATAATTCCTTCTATACACACAACCGATTCTTTAAATAAATTAGTATACAATAATTTTGTTTAGCCATTTCTCGTTCAAATAATGGGAATCACACTCTGATCAGGATACACTTTTAAAGGGGCTATTTAGGGTCACACCAGGGTTAGAATTACGCACTTAATTAGATAAACACGTCGCTTATTTCACGGAATTCTTGGCAAATGTGGGGCTAAACTCTAGACTGTATGTAAAAAAATATTAAATACTACGCAGAAATATGTTGCCGGTATAATGTATTGACTTTGTGTGCATTATATTTAGTCAAACTATCCATTAAGACGTACAATGTACATGCTTCATTTAATAACTGACAATTTTCCAAATTACATCTGCATTAAACCCATTTTTTCTGATGTTGAACAGCTGACATAAACAGCTGGAGGTTATGCAAAAGGAGCAGAAGAGTAACACATGGGTCATACAATGTTGGCGTGCTTGTCTTGTGAATGTAAAGCTTAGGCCCATGTTAGACTTTAAAAGTTTGACTGTTTGTTATAATTTTGTTTCTTCAAAAATGAAAAATTCTTGTCAATGTTTACTGTTAAGGATTGATTGCTAAATACTGTAATATACTGTTTGCGACTTGTATGGTCTGCACACGATAACTAATGGTAAAACATACCGCCGACACAATATGGAAACACTGTAGATAATGTGATAATTTGTTTACAAACAAGTCACTAGACCTAAACCAAGCAAGCAAGTCCACAACATACGCAGTTTTCCGTGCCTTTTAACTGGCTTATCGCAGTGGATTGTCTCCCTTGAAAATGACCCGAAAATCGATATCGAGTTCCCAGCTCTACCAGTTTTGATCAATAGATTATAGAGGGAAATTATTTTCATACGTAAATTTAAACACTTTATCTTAATACTAGAATATTTAAGCAGTTATGACAATATTCTTCAATTTATTCTCTTACATTTAGTGTAAACATATTTATTCTAACTAAACATCTTCTTGCTTCCAATTTGAGTTTAAAAGTATCACCTATCATTACATAGAGCATAGAGTAAAAATCAGTAAAATTTTCCATTTCCAAATGTTTAGGGGCGAAAAAATCAAAATTTCCAATAAGTGGAAACATTTTAGCAGTTATGTCTGTTTTCTTGATTAAATGAACAATATCATGGTGTTTTTATAATTTTAAATAATTAATTGCTTCTTGCTTCTATTCCTTAGTACTAAAACAATCTCTATTTTCTTTCATTATTCTCGTCTGCTATGTTGTTGTTATTGTTGTTGTAACTATCAATGGGTTAAATTGATTGCCGGTTGATATTGGCTGGTTTTAAATATTATAAATATGATTTAGATACGCATTTGTCGCGGCAGTATATAATTATTATTGAATTATTTTTATTATTGAATAATGAAGGGAACATCTAGTTTATATCGCAGTCTAGTTATCAGCAGCCCTAGGCCTACAGCGCTCACAGTGCTTTGATTGTTTTGAAGCAATAGTCTACACATTAAATATACATAATGTAGAGCAACCGATCCTATCTGCACCCAAAGCGCTTTGATATAGCGATTTTACATGAATAATAGAATAAACAACTCTATGCACTGTTGGTTTTGAAATCCCAAACTGGGATGCCTACCTATAAATAAAAAAGTAGTATTTATCATACGAACATTTTATATCGTAGTGTTTCCTTTCTAACCCATGTGATCGATTGTTAGTATACTGCCTTATATGCACTATTAAGACATTAACTGGATACTAGTGATCTGCGGGTCAGCTTAGTTAAAAAAAAATATTTATATATTACCGACAATTCTTAAATAGGCGACCGTGATAGCGCAATGCAATTTGTTGGCGTGGTGTGAATAACTGTATGATTACATCTTGGACATTGGTTAGCGATAGCTTCGCGTCTTGAACTACCATAAATGCAAAAAGCACTATACTGAAGGAAATATTTCTATCTCTAAAGATGAAACGGGGGAAGAAAATTGGATTCATACTTTGTTTGATTATTCCAGTGCTCATTCTGATAAATAATTCAAATTTATGGCTCTCCTCACATTTTGAAACAAGTAAGTTAACATTTTTGTGCAATTTTCGTTATTATGTTGTACAGTTTTAGAGGCATTTTAGAAAACGATAATCATATTCATAAACATATTTTATACGAAAGCGTATGTGTTTGGACAATATATTTATCACATTTTACCATAATTTATATATTTGTAAAAGGGAAATCCGGTCCATATTAATGTGAATTACCTGGAGAGGTTTTGACTTTCGTCGTTCTTCACACTGATTTGTCACATGTTATATTATGATATGCTCGACAACTTATACCGCGCATTTTTCAAGCCTTTTAAGGCGGACATACCCCATTTCGGGAATGTTCACGGCGGACAAACGTTTTTCAACTGACATGAATGTTATTTAAAGATATATTATGCTCATTTTTGTTGATTTGTTTACCTAAACAAACATGAAAAATATACTTCATCTATTAAAACTTCGATAAATATGCATTATCACAAAATACATTTATAATGTTTTTCTCTGTATTTGTCGAAAAAAGACGTGTGTATTTTCATAAAATTAAAGCGGGTGTGTTTTACTAGTTTTGTATGTTCGTAACATGATTAAACAAGTTTGTTTTAAACGGTTATACATGGCAATGGTTCTTATCAATGATGTTTTAGACTATGTAACAACAATACTGGATGAAGCCCATTAATACAATTTAGGTTCAGGTGAGCCAGATACATCTTTAAGATTTCTGGACAAATAACAGGTATAACAGAATGCGTATTGTTTTATCATGTTCATTTGCTAACTCCAGTGAGAGGGGGTTTATCCTGCAAAGACAAAAATACGTAATACTCGGGAGGTTTTGACTTTCGCGGGGTGCCGTGGTGTGATGGTATTGCATGTATCTCCTCACATGCCCATTCTTTAATGAAATAAGGAAAAAAATACATACCAACGAATTAATTAATGGACCAAATGTTTTTAAATTAAAACAACTTTCATGAATGAATGACACTACACTGCTGATCAAATTAAACTATTTTGTAAAGAAATTCATGCGTCATTTTGCTAGAAATTAAAATGAAATTTATTTTTATCACCACAAATAGTTCTAAGATGTATTTGTATTAGTGATGTCAATATTCGGTTATTTTGCTAACCGGTTAACCGTTTAATGTTCCGAACGATTAACCGGTTATGGCATTCGTTACGTGTTTTGTATTTTGTTGTGTATATTTTTACGGTGACTAGACCTATATTCTGATGTTAGTACTAGTTCGGATTGTGTTTTATTTCTGCTTAATTCTGAACATAATTCATAAAAGAAATAGCAATCATTTAAATTATTTTTTAAGAAAACATCCTTTTTGTTTCGAACATTATAATATGATATATGATATATTGAAGTTTAACTTAACAGACAGTTACACTCTATTCGAATACAACAATGTTCAAACTTAAAATTTAGTACAATAACAATATACTTTATCTGTCTATTTAAATATACCTAACTTCTCGAGCACCAAAACGAGTTTTACGACTGTCATAAACCTTTTCATTAAATATTTATAGCAAAGGCATACGTGTCAAACTGTTAGTTACGGATTATCGATATAACTAAAGTCAGGTTAATTTGTTCGACTGACTTTAATAAAGTGTGATCACCATCCCCACCTCCAAATCATTATGTTCACAAATGTCCATCATTGTACGAGTACATACATTTATAATTATTATCTGTTCACCATAAATCCACATTTTTACAATCATCAACAGTTTTCTATACTATGTTACATTAATATTATTGTAAAATGTGTAAAATGTGTTCCACGTGCAATGTTTCAAAATAGTTCGTTCATTAAATTGGTAAAATCACCAGGCCATAACAATTGTTTATGTAAGGTTGATCTTATGCAGTGGATCCACGGGCTACATGGAACCTGTTGTATATACAATAAATATGTTATATTGTTTGAAGTACAAACTGTATATATGTCCCATAGATACCTGCCAAATGATTTTCATAATGATTTTTCATACACACTCTTATTTTTTTATTTTTTTATTATAATTATTTATTTTTTATTTGTTAAATTCAAGTTTCAAGTTTGTATATGGAATCGCAATCCCCACCAAGTAAAAAACAAAAACAAAAACAACAAAAACCCAAATTTAATCACCATCCAATAAACAAAAATTGTAACGCCATTACCTATACCATTATGTAATTATGTTATTTTATGTACACATGTCATTACATTTGTAATCTGTGTGAAATGTAAAAATAAAGGAATTGTTCTGTTCTGTGTTCTGTTCTGTTCTGTTATTTCAAAATATATTGTTTTGCAATATGTGTTTGAAAAATAAAAAATATGTTCTGTTCTGTTCTGGTAATGAAGGATGCTGGCTTCAGTGTAAAGTTTATAATTCATTGTTCAAAAATACTACGCATAATGAGCACCTTCAATTCATGTAATTAACAGGATGGGTTTCTGTCCACCTTAGCAAACATCGACTGGAGGGGTCTTGTCAGGAAGGGCTTTTTCTTACATTATTTTTTCGTATTTAAAATATCAGTTTTAAGTCTATAGGGTTGTACAAAAGATGTTATTGTAGAATTATCGATTAAGTTTGAAAAAATATGGTTAAGTGAATAATAGGATTTCAGTCAATCAAATTGTCAGTAATTTCTACATTTACGTTGTATTAAGAAGGCAACCAAGGTTTAAGTACATAATATGATACTTTAGGTGGTCAATTATTCATACCGTATTTGTGTGTTTAAGTCTTTACAATGCTTGGTTTGTAAAACACAATCTAAGCACCGAATCGAATACAAAATGGTTTAGTTCCACCAGCTGACTACCACAAATAAACAGACTGAATAATGACTGATAGTATCATCCCATGATAATATAATTTTTAGGTGTTTCCAAAATCACATTCATCGTTTCAGATCACTTCGCCATAATGTATTTATAACCTCTATTTGCACATGTGTACATATCATGTCAAAGCCTATGTCTATATATATACACGGTTTATATCTATAGTTTCGGCTCAGACGGGTTTAAACAAGAAGCCGGGGGCTGATTATGTCCGCCTAGCTTATAGAAACTGAAATAGTCGGCGATATCTTTAATTAATATGTTTATTTAAAAAAAGTCAAGATCAGGTTAATTTGTTCCACTGGCTTAAATGAAGTGTGATTACCATCCTAATGTTTACAAATGTCCGTCATTGTACATACATTTATCAATATTATCTGTTCACATGTTATTGCAAAATATATTGTTTCACGTCTGTGTATGAGCAATAAAATATATGTTCAGTTCCGTTCTGTTCTGTTCTGTAGAGAAGATTCTAAACATTAAAAATGGTAGGTTAGCTCTGTTGACCAGTATAAATATGTTTTTAATGATTCATTCTTTATTGATAAGAGCAATATCTGGATTTTTATTGTGCAGTATAGATTTTTAGGCGTGAGCAAAGAACGTTTGGAAAATGACCTTGATTGTATAAGTGAGAAATAATAATACTATATTTATTTCGGTAGTTGATTACATGGTACATGGACGATTAAGACATGCAATAATATTGAAATAATAATTACGACATGTGCAAAGTATCCATGCCATACACACCAACACCTAGGATAGCACACACAAGAGAGGACTCTTCTTTCCATTGTGGACCTACGTCCATCAGCACCCCTGGTTCTTTTACGTGCTCGATGTAAAGCATCATACACGGGACCTCGGTTTTTAAAGTCTCGTCCGAAAGACTGTTAGTACTGTCAGTGTTGGAGCGGGAAATCGAACCTGCGATCCCTGGATTACTAAGTCCAGCGCGTTACCACTGGACTACGGATCCGCTACTAAAACTAAATACACTTGCATTCAGCTTTTATATCGACCATGTATTTTATCGAATATTCGGACGTACAAACGAATATTCACGTTCATGATATTGTATAAAGTTATACAATTGATATTTCTACGATAAATGGTATAATTCTTTTCCTGATACTTGTACATTTTAACCAATAATGAAATTCATCCCCGATATCATTTAAACTGCAAATACGACACTTCCGTTGTTCTCGTGTTACACCAGACCACCTTAGTCGTTCAATAAGAAAGCATTGTTGTACAGCGGATGACCATCTTTACAGATATTTCTATGTTCGCCAAATGTATCACCAACAACTTCTGTCTCGTCGTAATTGATATTAAGTTTCCAAATTTTACAGTACCCATTAAATGTATTTAATGCAGTAATTAATTCCTCTTGGTATTTGTAAATAGATCATCTGCTTAAAGAATTACCACAAGTTTGAAATATATATGCATGTCGTCATCTGCAATTTCTATACTTGGTACATAAACGAGATATGTAAATATTTTTCTACATCGATTAGGAAAAGAGAAAACAGGACAGGTGATAAATTCTCACCTTGTCTGACACCAGTACTTATACACATAAATGTTTTAGAAGTTTCCTTATACATCCGAATGCAAGATATTATATCGATAGATAGATAGCTACTTTATTATCCTCCATGGATGAAGATTATAACTTATTTACAACAAAACATGTATAGCAAAAAACATAACAAAACATCAAAAAACAAAAACAACAACAAATTAAAACAACTATCTCTACAGCAACCGCCACTGCGCCTACAAATGCAGCCAAGTCGAGAACTAACAGCAACAACAACAACCAAAACGACAACAACCTCAACATAATCAACGATTCTTTATAACTAGAATATATACGCATACATGTATATCAACAAAATATATCTGCAATACTGACAATAGCAATCTGTGACAAATGTGACTCAGTTGTAAAATACTTTTTTGTTAAAAGAATCATGCAATTTTTTACCTGTGAGTAATGTGATTTCATGGTACATAAAAAACCGGCTTCGATCACAAATTTCCCAGGAGCTGTGACATATATGTTCGAAATGTGTGACAAATGAGATCTTATTGTTCCCAGGTGGGAAGAATATGATCTGGGGAAAATAAGGTCTTACAGTGGTTTAAGTTATATCGATTAGGAAAAAGTATTTCCAACGCTTTCAACGGCTTAATTTCGTGCAAGCAGTGAATACCGCAGTGCCAGCAGAGCTTTGGTTTAAAGATAGTTCTGTTCCGAGCTTGCCCGATATGGTCGAGCATTAACGAGCGGGGTAACAATCCGACCAAGATAAATATAGAGAACATTTTAGTTTTAAGAATTGGTAGTGTTGTTGTTGTTGTAAGAATATGTTTTATCGTTTTTGTATTAGAAGTAGTTTTAAGAATATGTGTTGTTGTTGTTGTTATTATTATTACTATTACTTTTATCATACTATTATTATTATCATTATTTTATATTTATTATTTTTATTTTTTGTTTCTTTTTATTATTACATTTTTATTATCAAATTTATCAAACAGCAATGCCATCGACAAAATCTGTGAAGAATATGATTCTCTTGTTTACAGCCATTTTGGTCAATCATATATGTCACAGTTTAAAACTGTGAAGAATATGATCCTATTTTCCCCAGACCTGTGAAGAATACGATCTGGGAATAATAAGGTCCTACATACTACAATGCATTTCTATAAACACTGTCAAATATCGACAAACGTCGCATTATAATATGTTACCATTATTTAAAATGTGTTGTACTAAACAATGTTAACTATATATAATTATCTTGGCCATATATAACTTATACCACTGCAAGTTACAAAATATAGCTCCAACTATTAATTCATTTAAAAATCAACTTAACATACTGCTAAAGACTGCATTGTATATTGCAAAAAAATATAACAAAATGCTTAAATTTGACAATGAATGGAGAAAATATTCACCATTTATGACAAACTAAAGATTAATATTCTACAATCATATACAGAGACCTAGTCTGCCCAAAATCCCCCCCCCTTTTTGTAAGTAAATTTTGGAATCCTGAGTGTGAACCTAAGACTAGTAATAATTCAACAAAAAAATACTACCCCAATTGTGACATTGTACCTTTTTATTTCATCTTTTTTATAGTTTTTTTTCAAAACTCTAAGTTGCATGAATCCGCTTGCTTATAGGTACTAAGAAAACGCACTAAGCTTTAACAATAAGAAACTTGTATCACTAATATGTTATTAATATTCTGTGTATAAGCTTTGTTTGAAATCTATTTTGTACGCTCTGTTGGTGACCACAATAAATAGGCAACAATAACGCGTCACAGTTTGTCAGTCGTATATTTTATGTAAATATTGTATTCATTCTTAATAATTTGCTAATTTTTAGGCCCTATAAAATACGCCATTTTTACACACCACGAATACATTGTACAGTCTGATGGGAGATAAAATTGGTGGTCTTTGCAGACAGGTTTTGCAATAGTGGTCTTTGTTCGCAGGTGGTCTTAACACAGGTTTGACTGTATATTTTTATACCATCTTTGTTTTTAACCCTATATATCTTGTTGTTTTAATACTGCAGAGAGAGGACCAAAACTCTTAAACATTTCGTCTTTTATCATATTATAGCGGCTGGACCGCAACACTTAGATTTATTTACTTTTATCACGACGATCACTATAAATTACTACTGTAAAACAGTAACTGCTAGTCAGTAACCAATATTGTAAAATTTTAAAAATAGTTCATTATATTTTAATATTGCATGTAATAGGATCAATTATAAAAAAGATATATACATGTAGTTAAAAAGTCATTTAAATATCCAATATAGACACACACACAGACATTCACTAAAGTTATTATATAATAATAGAAAATCTAAATATAGAAAAACCAAATGATAGAATATTTAAATAGTGAATGCTCGCCCATATGGGATTTCCCGGTGGCGAGGGTAAATAAACTCAAATCCACAGTCGCAGTGTGTTCATGTGGTGTGAAAAACTAGTATGCAGTCCTACGACGTACTACCAGAAACTGCTCAGTTCTGAGCTGGGATGTTCCGTTATAGATTGAGTAACAGATCCCTTATCAGACATGGGCTAAGTGGTCAGTGGTCAGTGGAGGGCAATAAACTAAGAACTTCAGGGGCCTGTGTCAATAAACATGTCAGCTTGAATTGCTGAGCCGATGCCTAAACTAAAACCTGGTCCAGAAGAATATAAATACACTTTTTTCGCGATACCACTTTTATACGTATACATTGTATACAATTTTATATTTTAACAGGAATAACCTGCATAATTATATTTAATGTTTATGCATTATATAACTTTTCCTTCTTACTAAAAATATAGTTCAACATCTTGTTTTAGAAATTGCAAACACAGCCAATGATGACATAAAGGGTACATGAGTAAAATAAATGAATAGTTCTTGATTGGACAAAATAAAAAATATCTCTTTGCAAAAAGGAACAAGACATTTTATTTTTCATTCCATTATAAGGTTCAACATTAAATATTGATCACATGATTTGATTGAATGGTTATGTTATCAAAGAGGTTACTTTTACCAGCTGTTCTTAATAATATAACTTATGTGTAACTGTGCAAAATGAATTCTACTTCTAATATGGAGTAAGAAAACGACAATGGATTCAATTCATGTTGATGTGTGTTGGCTTTCACTGTATTAAGCATTTGTTTGTACATTTCAACTTTTTAGTATGTTTCGACATGAGATTGCAACTTGACCTTATTGGGAAGCACCCTGCATTAAGATTTAATATTTCTGAATCCTTCTGTGGGAGGATATTTCTGGCATGGTTGCGAGCTTGCGCAAAAGTGTTCGGCTCCATGGTTTATCTTCCGGATGCATAATTGACTGTACATACTGAAATTGTTATCGAAACACCAAAAGATTAAGAACACCAGAGTGCAACTTGGAGCGAGTATAAGCACCACAATACTCTTAAAGTTTGAGTCGCTTGTGCCCCTAACAGTGCTATCGTATTTATGTCACAGGCATATACAGGAAGGATGTCGGATAAGGCATTGACATTGGACTGTGGTATTTTGGATGAAATTCCACCATATTCAACATTGCAGATAAATGTGCCTCCAAGTATTTAACATTACAAATACCACCAGAAGGAGAGGACAGAGTCAAATGACAAATGCTGCAGTGGCCAAAACAAAGAAAATTGCCCAACTCAAATGTATCAAAATGATTGTAAAAACGAGATATTGTGGACATTGAAATTCTGGTTGACCATTCCTGTAAAAAATGTCTTTAACAAAAAATATTAAATATGTTTAATAATGTCTCTGTATTACCAAGGGGTTAGGGTTAGGTCTCTGTATTACCCACACCCTGTATCATATCATATCATTTAAGATATTTATTTATTATGTAATAAGATATATTATTATACCATTAAGCCTGAAAATTTGTAATTCATAACTCTTTTGTTCCTGAAATTTAAGTAGTATGTATTGCTTCAAATTTCAGATATAATCTGTCTGAGTCACATTTAGTATTGAAATGAGGTTTTATCCTATTGTGAATGTATAAGTCATACATGTACTGTATATTTGTTATGGTTTCGGTTTCTATAAGTATGTCCGGCTTTATTTGATCAATTTAATCTGATCGTGTGACAGATTTGTATTATTCTAAGATTATGTCTCGATAAAGCTTAATTTATGTTTGTAGTTATACATAGAATTTTAAATATGTTTAAAAATATCTCTGTATTACCCACACCCTGTTCAAACCATACCTCGCCAAAAACCCAGCCTAAATAAAGTATCCCTAACTAGAGTAGCCCAACTAATTTTATTTGGGCGCAGTTCAATATCTCCTAATAATACATGTATGTTATAAACTATTATAAACTGTTTTTATCATTTTCCTTTCATTTGCGTAAATCATTTTGTGTGGAAGATTTGCTTGATCAGTTACTTTCTTGCTGGTCAGAGAGAGAAAGTGGTAGGACTGAATATTAACAAACACTGCATTTATATTCTTGTAGAGCAGATTTTGGTTTAGAATCTTGTCAGCAATTCAATCTGACATGTTTGTTGACACAAGACGCTGAAGTTCGTAGTGTATTGCCCCCTTGCTTCATGCCAATGCTCACTGACCATTAGCACATATCTGATAAGGGATCAGTTACTCAATCTCTAACGGTATACCTCTGCTCAGAATTGAGCTGTTTCTGGCAGTAATTCGTAGGAATGTATACGATTTAAATAAAAGTAAATACCGCCAAGCGACGAAGTAATCATATAATATATCCAATAACACTCATACCGATGATATTTAGATCACTGTTTGAGCAATAAACTTCTTCATTCAATGGAACTATGCTCTGTGTGGCAAAAATATGTAAAAATGTTGGTACATAACTGTACACATCATGTCATATGCAAACGCCCAAATGATTAGGATGATAGTTCAGGAATTGTAACGAAACATTTCTGGCTTCATGTAGAATATTTTGGCGAGACCTTTTAAAAATGGCCTTTTAATTATTAAAGCCTGTCAATATTCTTTCTCATTTATTGATTTGAAGATGATTTAAACAGACAGCCAAAATGTACTTGTTGACTGCAAAAACAATGTTTGTTTACGTTTCTCAACCCGAGTTAAAAACCAGGAATAGTACAAATACGCGTTCGATACCAGATACCGGAAGAAGAACAAGTACAGTGCGAATAATTGTGAGTTATTTTGACGTCAAGAAAGTTTAAATCGTTTACGGAACGCTAAATATGGAAGTGTCCGCGTACTGGTATTGTCCGCGTACTGATCCAGTCGGTCTAATATTGATAACTAGGTCAGCACCTTACAAGTTATTTAACCAAACAATTGGGTCAAGAGAGGATATGTCATGCAGATTTAAAACTAGATTTGTGTACTAAATAAATGTCGCGATTATACTGGCGACTTGAGAACATCAAAATAACAACATTTATAATTAAAGTTCAGAATACTTACAGTTCTTGCAAACAAGATGGCGATCCACTGTTAGTGAAAATTGTGTATCGTTGATCACGTGAAAGTTTTGAATCTTAATGACCCTGCTTTATCTCCATGTTTAATTTAAGATTCTTCCCATTCTTTTAACGCACACAATTTCGCCGCGTTTCTACAGAAATATTTCAAATCATTTGCTCAACATGTTATCGTTTTTGTATTAGGCGTAGTTTTAAGAATATGTGTTGTTGTTGTTGTATTATCATTGCTATTACTTTTATCATACTATTAGTATTATCATTATTTTATTTTTATTATTATTAATTTTTATTTATTTTTATTTTTACATTTTTATTATCAAATTTATCAAACAGCAATGTCTCGACAAAATCTGTGAAGAGAATGATTCTCTTACAACCATTTTGGTCAATCATATATGTCACAATTTAAAACTGTGAAGAATAGATTCCTATTTTCCCCAGACCTGTGAAGAATATGATCTGGGAATAATAAGGTCATACATACCACAATGCATTTCTATAAACACTGTCACATATTGACACACGTCGCATTATAATCTGTTACCATTATTTAAAATGTGTTGTACTAAACAATGTTAACTATATATAATTATCCTGGCCAAATATAACTTATACCACGTCAAGTTACTAAATATAGCTCCAACTATTAATTCATTTAAAAATCAAGTTTACATACTGCTAAAGACAGCATTGTATATGGCAAAAATATATAACAAAATGCTTAAATTTGACAATGAATGAAGAAAATATTCACCATTGATGACAAACTAAAGATTAATATTCTACAGACATATACAGAGACATAGTCTGCCCAAAACTGCTCCCCCCTTTTTTTGTAAGTAAATTTTGAAATCCTGAGTGTGAACCTAAGACTAGTAATAATTCAACAACAAAAATACTACTCCAATTGTGACATTGTACCTTTGTATTTCATCTTTTTTTATAGTTTTTTTTCAAAACTCTAAAGTTGCATGAATCCGCTTGGTGATAGGTATTATGAAGTAGTTTTTTGTAGATTTTCTGTGTACGTGTAGATTATAGTGAAGTCCGCAAAGATTCACAAAGTCCTTCCGTTTTGTTTACTTTTTATTTCGCACTAAAACAATGTCTGGAAATCCAGTTACATAAAGTTATAATATTATTCCAAAGTTATTAATATCAAGCTGGTACTCCAGTGAATATAAAAATAAAATAAAGATATCTAAATGCAATTTCTGGTGCTCCAGGTACTCCTTACAATGTATTATTATTCTTTTCTAGCCTATAAAGTTACAGAACAGAACAGAACAGAACTTTTATTTTCAAACACAGATTGCAAAACCATATGTTTTGCAATAACATGTGGACAAATGGTAATAATAAACGTATATACAATGACGGGCGTAAACACAAGGATTTGGAGGTGGGGATGGTGATCACACTTTATAAAAATCCAGTCGAACAAATGAACCTGATCTTGACCTTTTTTCTTTTTTTTTAAATGAGCAAATTCTTTAAGTTTCTGTTACATTATCAGCCCCCTTCTTCTTTTGACCCGGTCAAATCCGAAACAATATTAATATATTCAAACATGTGAAAATAGAAGTCACCATGATCAGATTAATTAATCCTACGAATAAAATCAATATAAAATTAGTTAACAATTAGGTATGGCATCAGCGCAATGCACCAATATACACATGTATCACTAATACATTACTCTGTTGTCATATATAATCACATAAATAAGTTTCAAGTTTAAGTGGAAGACATCAGGAGGCAATTATCAGTTCAGAGACATTACGACAAAGGATAACAACAGATACAAATAAACAGTAGCACGAACAAACATTAGGTAATATTTACAAATATAACTGTGTATTTGCCCTGGATATGGATATTGACATAATAACCAGGTCGCACGGACTGCACACATTTGTGTATTTGCCCTGGATATGGATATTGACATAATAACCAGGTCGCACGGACTGCACTAATATTCATTTATGTGTATGTATACTGCAGTATTTCCTTTCCCCTAACTTACTCAGAACTTTGACACCCTCGATAACTCTCTATACTATAGAAACAAAACATAATACTAACATCAGTTTACTGTTTTAATTTGTTGAAAGCGTTTGGGTATGCTGCACACGTAACAACCCGAAATTACATTCCATACTCGTAATGATAACACCTCACGTACCACATTATAATAATGTCTTTTATACACATGCCTTGTTCAAATGTTCTATTTATCTATAATAACTATAGATAAATTATATGTTATTTTTCTAACCATCTCAAATAAATATTAAGATATATACAATACACAAAACAAACAAAATATTTCTAATATTATGCAAAGTATATCCTTGATCAGTGTGAACCTTCATGAAACAATTTAAAAAGAAATATGTCGGTAAACCTGTTACTGTGAATACCCAACGCTAAATGACCACACCTCGTGTATACTGTTGTGACCGTCGATACATAAGCGGCCCAACGCGTCATAGTAAGAACGACTCTGATTGGCTAACGACCCTAGCGGCAAGGACAAATCTCGGTGCACGAGAACTTAGGGTCTTGGCAGTTATTCGTTAGAAGCAGAGACGCTAAGACGTATACCACGCTATTTTGTAGTAATAAAGCTAGCTACATTCGTAGACAGAGTGAACCTATTAAAGACCAAGACAACACAAGTGAGTAACCCCCTCTCTATCCTGAATTAGGGTGAAATACTTTAATGGTGGCAGCGGTGTTTGACGGCCCACGAGGGTTGAGCCTCAAATGCTGGGAGGGGGAGGAGTGTAGTGATGTGGGGTTAGACAGCCGCCCGGTTAGCTCAGTCGGTAGAGCGCCGTACTAGTGTTTAGGGGGTTGTGGGTTCGAGCCCTACATCGGGCGCACTTTTCCCCCTTGATTTACTTTAATACCCTAATAGGTAATAACTGACCAGTTCATAACCAATCAAGGGAAAGCATTTTCCCGCTAATTCGTTACACTCAAACACGGGAAAATACATTTCTTATCCATGCGTTCCACAGGAAATATTTCTTTCTTTAAAAATGAAAGGGGGGGAAAGAAAATTGGATTTCTGTTTTGTTTAATTATTCCAGTGCTGATATGGATAAATAATTCAAACCTATGGCTCTCCTCACATTTTAAAACAAGTAAGTTAACATTTTTGTGCAATTGTCGTTATGATGATATTAAGCCAGTGTAAGGCATTTTACTAAAATGTATCACATTGTTATTCATAAATATATAATGTACAATTCATACGCGTATGGAAAACTTGTATGTCCCATCATACCCAAATCTTGTTTTATTTGTAAACGGTAAACCGATTCATTTTAATGTGAAATAGTTGGGGGGAAAACACGAATTTCCACATTTTATATAATTCAATAGTTTATTGCATAAATATATATAATATGATATCGTGAAGTGATATTTAATACACCCATCCGTTTTCATGTGTCAGTGTTTTATTATTGTCTAAAGGTAACTTCTAAGTCAATATTAGCATTGCAAATATAGTGTGTACATATGTGTATAATTAAATGTTGCGTTGAGCATACTCAACGGTGGCGCTTTTTCTTGCCCATATATGTCCTAATTCAAACTTATGTTGGTATATAATGTCTAACACTGTTACGGCTTTAAGAAATAAAGCCCTTTTTCGACAACATGTGTGTCTGTTTTAATTATACCATACTAGCTTCACCAGTCACCACCAGGACAATACATTGATTGTTATATAGTCTCTTGTAACTCCAGTATATATAGTGGCAATGTATAGAATCAAAGCACAAAAGTGCTGTGGGACGGTACCACTCGTCTCTGTAAGTGACGTTTCCTTGAAATCACGTCACTTACAAAAGAGGTTGGAAATATACAGCGGCGCTCATATATATGCAATAGCAAACCTGATCACCCATGATGTTTTAAGAAATATAAGGCGATCATATCTGCCGGCATATCTTATTTAAATACTGTTCTGTTACGTTGTCCCAGTACTTTTAAGCAGCTGACCACCGAATTTGTTCGTCTTTCTCTGAGAAGTTAGTTTGTCTAGTTTTTTTACATGAATATGCCTAGCCGCTTTAAAATAATTTAATAAATGACAAGAATTAAACTTTAAAGTGTAAGCTGGTAGAGATTTGTTTTTAAAATGACACAATTTAAACTTGAAATGTTTTTGATGAAGAAAAATATTGCATGTCTAAATATCGGTTTGTATTATTAAAACTTCAAAATATCGTTTTAATAAAGTGAAGGCGTTTGGAAAATAACAGCGGTCTGAAAAAGGCTTCTTTCTGATTTAAAAAAATGTAAATAAAAAAAGAATATTTTTTCCATATACATGTATTCAATAATTTTACAGTTTTATCGAATAATGTTCTATTTAGTTAATTTTAAGCATTTGTTGTCAATATGAATCAATTTTATTTCAATGCAAACGTTTCAATCTACTTGTGGATATAATTGAAGTTTTACATTTTATAAGCTTTGAATTCATATTATCTGTTTTATAAAGAATTTCCATTCAAACTAAAACTGACATGGGATTCTTTTCAGTATTTTGAATAAGTTGGCTAGAATATGTTTGCATTAACGCAACACAATCCGGCCCACAGATATATTGAAATATAATGCCTGTATTCATTCTTTCTTTCGACTTTCTAACAGTCAGTTTCTGCATTCGTTAAAGGTAATCATTATTGAAGGTCTTTTTAAAAGAAGAGCGTGTACTGATTTACTGTGCGCACGAACATTCTTATTTGCAAGATTACTGTCATACTAACGACCGCGTTGATAAAACGGTCGTAAGTATTTTCGTAAGACAATTCTTATGAACATTTCGTATCTTGCGAACGCTCGTTCGTACGAATATTGATAAAACGGGCCCACGGTTTAAATGTCCGTGGTATAAATAATTGCACCCCATCATCAAATTGTTATAAGAGAAGGTATTCACAGTACAAAAACTATCAGGTTCTATGCAACACTATTGACCAGGTAAAACTGAGGAAAAGCTGCTAATTAAAAATGTTATAACACAATACGATACTGAAGCACAAAAAGGCGCAAATGCGCATCCTAGACAAATACTAGAAAAACAATTATCAGCCTCGACCAGATCGAGAGTGAACTAATTAGCAGCTTATTATCAGAATATGATATATATTTAGATATATTTATTTTATTTCCAAAAGGCTGATAGCCCATGAGGACAATACAAAGCATACTGACAGAACAGTGTTACAGTACATGTGTATATAATAACATAATACAGAGCATGTTCATTACTTTATGTAAAATGTGCAACGATAGCAGTAAGAAAATGTTAGACATTACTTACACATTTAAAAGCTACGTGAATATACGAATAAACGATGTATGTGTCAACATTGCATATATACCAGCCAGTTGCTTATAATGTTTCCGTGATGATTTCTGGTAATTTTTCCGTAATTAAATGATTACTTTTGTTAAACCCATAGTTCGATTTATTCGACCTGTCGACGGTGAATGCTCTGAAAATAACATAACTTTTACAAATTTCACAGATGTTGAGAAACTTATATACAGTAAAACCTCAATAATAAGACCACCTTTGTGACTCTTGAACACTGGTCTTCTTATGGGGGGGGGGTATTGATATTGGGGTGAATTTAGAGTACAAAAGTGAAAATGGACTTGAAGATTGTGGTCTTTATTTTGAGGTGTTATTGATGTGGTCTTGTTATTGAGGTGGTCTTGTTATTGAGGTGGTCTTGTTATTGAGGTGGTCTTTATGTGAGGTTTTACTGTATATTCTTTCCAACGATGATGGTATTGAAGCAGGCCGATATGGTCGTCATAGAGAAGAACGATCAGAACGTTATTGTACTTTATGTCATTCAAATGATATACAAGATGAGTATCATTTTCTTATCATATGTCCCTTTTACAATGGTCGCAGAAAGGAGTTCATTAAACCATATTATGTCAGACACCCAAGTGTATTCAAATTCTAAAAATGATGAAATCTGATAACAAACATATATTGATAAACATTGGTAAATTTATTTCCCAAGCATTTGTCATAAGAAATTATTTTGTCAACTACATTGTTTAGACTAGTTACTAGTCACATTAAGCCTCCCATACCAAATATTTTGAGGAGCTATTGTCATTACTTGGTCGTAGTTGGAACCATATTATGTATTATTTATTTGGTGTTACCTATGTATGTGTATATGTCTAGAAAAATATTATGTATTATTTATTTGGTGTTACCTATGTATGTGTATATGTCTAGAAAATATTATTTTTTTTCTTTTCTTATAAATAACTATGTATACGTGCCATGTAACGTATGACCTTGTTTAAAATTATATTGTAATGTATTTTTGTATGTCAAGAAACTGTACTGTTTACGACAATAAACTAAGTTGAAGTTGTTAACTTTTCTGAAAAACCTGTTATATGATTTTACAATTGAGGTAAAGCATTTTGTATAGATAATTTATTATTATAGTATGGTCTAAATTAAATATTTATGTTAACAGTTTGGCTACTTATAATACATGTTGTATATCGTTTACATTTTGTATTTTTTTTAAGTCTGATGTATATACTTGTATAGTCTCTTATAGTTCTTATTTGAATGGCTTTGTACATTATTTTTTATGCTCTTTATTGTCTACCTATTATGTATATCTATTATGCTTGTACAAAGACGAGATTTTAATGAATTAATAAGTGCATAAATGGTCATATAGATATTATTAGTTGCAATTTAGAGAAATGTCAAGCATGTGACTTGTGACAGGTCCAAAATATTAGACTTTACCTTATATATTCTTTATTTTCTCCAATAAATGAAGAGCATTACATATTTACACAGCATATAAAAGAACAGAAACAAAGAAGAACAACATTACATGTATATACAAAACGGGCACTTTTACATATTACACAACCAGGTAATTTGCCTACTTCGTAAACACTTATACGATTTAAATAAAAGTAAATACCGACAAGTGACAAAGTAATCATATAATATATCCAATAACACTCATACTGATGATATCTAGATCACTGTTTGAGCAATAAACTTCTTCATGAAATGGAATTATGCTCTGTGTGGCAAAAATATGAAAAGATTTTGGTGCATAACTGTACACATCATGTCATATGCAAACGCCCAAATGATTAGGATGATAGTTCAGGAATTGTAACGAAACATTTCTGGCTTCATGTAGAATATTTTGGCGAGACCTTTTAAAAATGGCCTTTTAATTATTAAAGCCTGTCAATATTCTTTCTCATTTATTGATTTGAAGATGATTTAAACAGACAGCCAAAATGTACTTGTTGACTGCAAAAACAATGTTTGTTTACGTTTCTCAACCCGAGTTCGCCTGCTTGTAAGTTAAAAACCAGGAATAGTACAAATACGCGTTCGATACCAGATACCGGAAGAAGAACAAGTACCGTGCGAATAATTGTGAGTTATTTTGACGTCAAGAAAGTTTAAATCGTTAACGGAACGCTAAATATGGAAGTGTCCGCGTACTGGTATTGTCCGCGTACTGATCCAGTCTGTCTAATATTGATAACTAGGTCAGCACCTTACAAGTTATTTAACCAAACAATTGGGTCAAGAGAGGATATGTCATGCAGATTTAAAACTAGATTTGTGTACTAAATAAATGTCGCGATTATACTGGCGACTTGAGAACATCAAAATAACAACATTTATAATAAAAATTCAGAATACTTACAGTTCTTGCAAACGTTACGCAGTTCAAAACAAGATGGCGACCCACTGTTAGTGAAAATTGTGTATCGTTGATCACGTGACAGTTTTGAATCTTAATGACCCTGCTTTATCTCCATGTTTAATTTAAGATTCTTCCAATTCTTTTAACGCACACAATTTCGCCGCGTTTCTACAGAAATATTTCAAATCATTTGCTCAACATGTTATCGTTTTTGTATTAGGCGTAGTTTTAAGAATATGTGTTGTTCTTGTTATTATTATTACTATTACTTTTATCATACTATTAGTATTATCATTATTTTATTTTTACTATTATTATTTTTTATTTCTTTTTATTTTTACATTTTTATTATCAAATAGCAATGTCATCGACAGTTGAAATTGTTTGATCATACTGTGCTGCCCATATTAACCTACGGATCTGAAATTTGGGACTTTGAAAATTTGGATATAATAGAACAAGTTCATACAAATGTTTTACGTTATATTACTAAGACCCGAAAGAGTACTCCTCGATATATGTTATACGCGGAGCTTGGACGCTATCCTATCGAAATTATCATTAAGTCCCGGATGTTTGGGTTCTGGAAAAAATTAATCTCTAGTAATTCAAAAATTTCGTTTTTGTGTTATCAGTATATGCTACAAAATACACACAACTTTAAATGGGGAGCACACATAAAACACATCTTAGACTCAACAGGAAATTCGCAAGTATGGATAAACCAAAATATTGTTATAAGCAATCATATACGTAAAGTTGTTAAACAAACTTTAATAGATCAATTCATGCAAGACTGGTCAACAAAACTTGATACTTCTAGTAAAGGTAATATCTATCGTAGCTTAAGACAGCGTTGTTTTTGAAGATTATCTCAATTTACTCCCTACCTCTCAACGTATTTCTTTAAGTCATTTTCGTACAGGGAACCATAGATTTCCAATAGAAACTGGTCGATGGAGACAATCATTCATACCCCACGCGGACCGTAAATGTCCACTATGCTGTACAAATGCCATAGGTGACGAATTTCATTAATTACTAGTTTGTACTAATTTCACGGATTTGCGAGTCCAATTTATCCCAAAGAAATATTTTGAAAGACCTAATATATTCAAATTTAAACAATTGCTTTCCTCAAAAAATGAGCCTCTACTAAACAGACTTGCGAAATACGTTCGATTAGTAATGAACGCCTTTAAGCGGATTTAAATAACCGTTGCCCAGACTACACAAATAAATTAATACACGTGGTAATACTTAAATCTATTAAACAAAACATTAAAGCTTACTTCATCTAAAATCCCAGCTGTACCATAAATCCACATTTTTTACAATCATCAACAGTTTTCTATACTACGTTACATTAATATTATTGTAAAATGTGTAAAATGTGTTCCACGTGCAATGTTTCAAAATAGTTCGTTCATAAAATTGGTAAAATTACCAGGCCATACCAATTGTTTATGTAAGGTTGATCTTATGCAGTGGATCCACGTGCTACATGGAACCTGTTGTATATACAATAAATATGTTATATTGTTTGAAGTACAAACTGTATATATGTCCCATAGATACCTGCCAAATGATTTTCATAATGATTTTTCATACACACTCTTATTTTTTATTATAATTATTTATTTTTTGTTTGTTAAATTCAAGTTTCAAGTTTGTATATGGAATCGCAATCCCCACCAAGTAAAAAACAAAAACAACAACAACAAAAACCCAAATTTAATCACCATCCAATAAACAAAAATTGTAACGCCATTACTTATACCATTATGTAATTATGTTATTTTATGTACACATGTCATTACATTTGTAATCTGCGTGAAATGTAAAAATAAAGGAATTGTTCTGTTCTGTTCTGTTCTGACAAAATCTGTGAAGAGAATGATTCTCTTGTTACAACCATTTTGGTCAATCATATATGTCACAATTTAAAACTGTGAAGAATAGATTCCTATTTTCCCCAGACCTGTGAAGAATATGATCTGGGAATAATAAGGTCCTACATACCACAATGCATTTCTGTCACATATTGACAAACGTCGCATTATAATATGTTACCATTATTTAAAATGTGTTGTACTAAACAATGTTAACTATATATAATTATCTTGGCCAAATATAACTTATACCACTGCAAGTTACAAAATATAGCTCCAACTATTAATTCATTTAAAAATCAAGTTAACATACTGCTAAAGACTGCATTGTATATTGCAAAAAAATATAACAAAATGCTTAAATTTGACAATGAATGAAGAAAATATTCACCATTGATGACATACTAAAGATTAATATTCTACAGACATATACAGAGACATAGTCTGCCCAACACTGCCCCCCTCCCCCTTTTGTAAGTAAATTTTGAAATCCTGAGTGTGAACCTAAGACTAGTAATAATTCAACAAAAAAATACTACTCCATTTGTGACATTGTACCTTTTTATTTCATTTTTTTTTATATTTTTTTTCAAAACTCTAAGTTGCATGAATCCGCTTGCTTATAGGTACTAAGAAAACGCACTAAGCTTTAACAATAAGAAACTTGTATCACTAATATGTTATTAATATTCTGTGTATAAGCTTTGTTTGAAATCTATTTTGTACGCTCTGTTTGTGACCACAATAAATAGGCAACAATAACGCGTCACAGTTTGTCAGTCGTATATTTTATGTAAATATTGTATTCATTCTTAATAATTTGCTAATTTTTAGGCCCTATAAAATGCGCCATTTTTACACACCACGAATACATTGTACAGTCAAACCTGTCTGTAAAGACCACCCATGGGAACAGCAAAATGTGGTCTTTGTTTACAGGTGGTCTCTATTAATAGATTAAGTATCATTGAAAATGGTCTGATGGGAGATAAAATTGGTGGTCTTTGCAGACAGGTTTTGCAATAGTGGTCTTTGTTCGCAGGTGGTCTTAACACAGGTTTGACTGTATATTTTTATACCATCTTTGTTTTTAACCCTATATATCTTGTTGTTTTAATACTGCAGAGAGAGGACCAAAACTCTTAAACATTTCGTCTTTTATCATATTATAGCGGCTGGACCGCAACACTTAGATTTATTTACTTTTATCACGACGATCACTATAAATTACTACTGTAAAACAGTAACTGCTAGTCAGTAACCAATATTGTAAAAAATTAAAAATAGTTAATTATATTTTAATATTGCATGTAATAGGATCAATTATAAAAAAGATATATAGTTAAAAAGTCATTTAAATATCCAATATAGACACACACACAGACATTCACTAAAGTTATTATATAATAATAGAAAATCTAAATATAGAAAAACCAAATGATAGAATATTTAAATAGTGAATGCTCGCCCATATGGGATTTCCCGGTGGCGAGGGTAAATAAACTCAAATCCACAGTCGCAGTGTGTTCATGTGGTGTGAAAAACTAGTATGCAGTCCTACGACGTACTACCAGAAACTGCTCAGTTCTGAGCTGGGATGTTCCGTTATAGATTGAGTAACAGATCCCTTATCAGACATGGGCTAAGTGGTCAGTGGTCAGTGGAGGGCAATAAACTAAGAACTTCAGGGGCCTGTGTCAATAAACATGTCAGCTTGAATTGCTGAGCCGATGCCTAAACTAAAACCTGGTCCAGAAGAATATAAATACACTTTTTTCGCGATACCACTTTTATACGTATACATTGTATACAATTTTATATTTTAACAGGAATAACCTGCATAATTATATTTAATGTTTATGCATTATATAACTTTTCCTTCTTACTAAAAATATAGTTCAACATCTTGTTTTAGAAATTGCAAACACAGCCAATGATGACATAAAGGGTACATGAGTAAAATAAATGAATAGTTCTTGATTGGACAAAATAAAAAATATCTCTTTGCAAAAAGGAACAAGACATTTTATTTTTCATTCCATTATAAGGTTCAACATTAAATATTGATCACATGATTTGATTGAATGGTTATGTTATCAAAGAGGTTACTTTTACCAGCTGTTCTTAATAATATAACTTATGTGTAACTGTGCAAAATGAATTCTACTTCTAATATGGAGTAAGAAAACGACAATGGATTCAATTCATGTTGATGTGTGTTGGCTTTCACTGTATTAAGCATTTGTTTGTACATTTCAACTTTTTAGTATGTTTCGACATGAGATTGCAACTTGACCTTATTGGGAAGCACCCTGCATTAAGATTTAATATTTCTGAATCCTTCTGTGGGAGGATATTTCTGGCATGGTTGCGAGCTTGCGCAAAAGTGTTCGGCTCCATGGTTTATCTTCCGGATGCATAATTGACTGTACATACTGAAATTGTTATCGAAACACCAAAAGATTAAGAACACCAGAGTGCAACTTGGAGCGAGTATAAGCACCACAATACTCTTAAAGTTTGAGTCGCTTGTGCCCCTAACAGTGCTATCGTATTTATGTCACAGGCATATACAGGAAGGATGTCGGATAAGGCATTGACATTGGACTGTGGTATTTTGGATGAAATTCCACCATATTCAACATTGCAGATAAATGTGCCTCCAAGTATTTAACATTACAAATACCACCAGAAGGAGAGGACAGAGTCAAATGACAAATGCTGCAGTGGCCAAAACAAAGAAAATTGCCCAACTCAAATGTATCAAAATGATTGTAAAAACGAGATATTGTGGACATTGAAATTCTGGTTGACCATTCCTGTAAAAAATGTCTTTAACAAAAAATATTAAATATGTTTAATAATGTCTCTGTATTACCAAGGGGTTAGGGTTAGGTCTCTGTATTACCCACACCCTGTATCATATCATATCATTTAAGATATTTATTTATTATGTAATAAGATATATTACCAATAGCAGTCAGCCGTTGTCTTGCTTGTAATGTTAATACATATTATTTATTATCTACACAAATATCAGTTACGTAGAATTTTAAGACAAAATAAGTAAGGATGTATATATTCACACAATATCATTGGAAAAAAGGCTTGGACTACATTATTATACCATTAAGCCTGAAAATTTGTAATTCATAACTCTTTCGTTCCTGAAATTTAAGTAGTATGTATTGCTTCAAATTTCAGATATAATCTGTCTGAGTCACATTTAGTATTGAAATGAGGTTTTATCCTGTTGTGAATGTATAAGTCATACATGTACTGTATATTTGTTATGGTTTCGGTTTCTATAAGTATGTCCGGCTTTATTTGATCAATTTAATCTGATCGTGTGACAGATTTGTATTATTCTAAGATTATGTCTCGATAAAGCTTAATTTATGTTTGTAGTTATACATAGAATTTTAAATATGTTTAAAAATGTCTCTGTATTACCCACACCCTGTTCAAACCATACCTCGCCAAAAACCCAGCCTAAATAAAGTATCCCTAACTAGAGTAGCCCAACTAATTTTATTTGGGCGCAGTTCAATATCTCCTAATAATACATGTATGTTATAAACTATTATAAACTGTTTTTATCATTTTCCTTTCATTTGCGTACATCATTTTGTGTGGAAGATATGCTTGATCAGTTACTTTCTTGCTGGTCAGAGAGAGAAAGTGGTAGGACTGAATATTAACAAACACTGCATTTATATGTAGTTTATTGCCCCCTTGCTTCATGACAATGCTCACTGACCATTAGCACATATCTGATAAGGGATCAGTTACTCAATCTCTAACGGTATACCTCTGCTCAGAATTGAGCTGTTTCTGGCAGTAATTCGTAGGACTGTATACGATTTAAATAAAAGTAAATACCGACAAGCGACAAAGTAATCATATAATATATCCAATAACACTCATACCGATGATATTTAGATCACTGTTTGAGCAATAAACTTCTTCATTCAATGGAACTATGCTCTGTGTGGCAAAATATGTAAACAGTTTGGTGCATAACTGTACACATCATGTCATATGCAAACGCCCAAATGATTAGGATGATAGTTCAGGAATTGTAACGAAACATTTCTGGCTTTATGTAGAATATTTTGGCGAGACCTTTTAAAATGGCCTTTTAATTATTAAAGCCTGTCAATATTCTTTCTCATTTATTGATTTGAAGATGATTTAAACAGACAGCCAAAATGTACTTGTTGACTGCAAAAACAATGTTTGTTTACGTTTCTCAACCCGAGTTCGCCTGCTTGTAAGTTAAAAACCAGGAATAGTACAAATACGCGTTCGATACCAGATACCGGAAGAAGAACAAGTACAGTGCGAATAATTGTGAGTTATTTTGACGTCAAGAAAGTTTAAATCGTTTACGGAACGCTAAATATGGAAGTGTCCGCGTACTAGTATTGTCCGCGTACTGATCCAGTCTGTCTAATATTGATAACTAGGTCAGCACCTTACAAGTTATTTAACCAAACAATTGGGTCAAGAGAGGATATGTCATGCAGATTTAAAACTAGATTTGTGTACTAAATAAATGTCGCGATTATACTGGCGACTTGAGAACATCAAAATAACAACATTTATAATAAAAATTCAGAATACTTACAGTTCTTGCAAACGTTACGCAGTTCAAAACAAGATGGCGACCCACTGTTAGTGAAAATTGTGTATCGTTGATCACGTGACAGTTTTGAATCTTAATGACCCTGCTTTATCTCCATGTTTAATTTAAGATTCTTCCAATTCTTTTAACGCACACAATTTCGCCGCGTTTCTACAGAAATATTTCAAAACATTTGCTCAACATGTTATCGTTTTTGTATTAGGCGTAGTTTTAAGAATATGTGTTGTTCTTGTTATTATTATTACTATTACTTTTATCATACTATTAGTATTATCATTATTTTATTTTTACTATTATTATTTTTTATTTCTTTTTATTTTTACATTTTTATTATCAAATAGCAATGTCATCGACAGTTGAAATTGTTTGATCATACTGTGCTGCCCATATTAACCTACGGATCTGAAATTTGGGACTTTGAAAATTTGGATATAATAGAACAAGTTCATACAAATGTTTTACGTTATATTACTAAGACCCGAAAGAGTACTCCTCGATATATGTTATACGCGGAGCTTGGACGCTATCCTATCGAAATTATCATTAAGTCCCGGATGATTGGGTTCTGGAAAAAATTAATCTCTAGTAATTCAAAAATTTCGTTTTTGTGTTATCAGTATATGCTACAAAATACACACAACTTTAAATGGGGAGCACACATAAAACACATCTTAGACTCAACAGGAAATTCGCAAGTATGGATAAACCAAAATATTGTTATAAGCAATCATATACGTAAAGTTGTTAAACAAACTTTAATAGATCAATTCATGCAAGACTGGTCAACAAAACTTGATACTTCTAGTAAAGGTAATATCTATCGTAGCGTTAAAGACAGCGTTGTTTTTGAAGATTATCTCAATTTACTCCCTACCTCTCAACGTATTTCTTTAAGTCATTTTCGTACAGGGAACCATAGATTTCCAATAGAAACTGGTCGATGGAGACAATCATTCATACCCCACGCGGACCGTAAATGTCCACTATGCTGTACAAATGCCATAGGTGACGAATTTCATTAATTACTAGTTTGTACTAATTTCACGGATTTGCGAGTCCAATTTATCCCAAAGAAATATTTTGAAAGACCTAATATATTCAAATTTAAACAATTGCTTTCCTCAAAAAATGAGCCTCTATTAAACAGACTTGCGAAATACGTTCGATTAGTAATGAACGCCTTTAAGCGGATTTAAATAACCGTTGCCCAGACTACACAAATAAATTAATACACGTGGTAATACTTAAATCTATTAAACAAAACATTAAAGCTTACTTCATCTAAAATCCCAGCTGTACCATAAATCCACATTTTTACAATCATCAACAGTTTTCTATACTACGTTACATTAATATTATTGTAAAATGTGTAAAATGTGTTCCACGTGCAATGTTTCAAAATAGTTCGTTCATAAAATTGGTAAAATTACCAGGCCATACCAATTGTTTATGTAAGGTTGATCTTATGCAGTGGATCCACGTGCTACATGGAACCTGTTGTATATACAATAAATATGTTATATTGTTTGAAGTACAAACTGTATATATGTCCCATAGATACCTGCCAAATGATTTTCATAATGATTTTTCATACACACTCTTATTTGTTATTATAATTATTTATTTTTTGTTTGTTAAATTCAAGTTTCAAGTTTGTATATGGAATCGCAATCCCCACCAAGTAAAAAACAAAAACAACAACAACAAAAACCCAAATTTAATCACCATCCAATAAACAAAAATTGTAACGCCATTACTTATACCATTATGTAATTATGTTATTTTATGTACACATGTCATTACATTTGTAATCTGCGTGAAATGTAAAAATAAAGGAATTGTTCTGTTCTGTTCTGACAAAATCTGTGAAGAGAATGATTCTCTTGTTACAACATTTTGGTCAATCATATATGTCACAATTTAAAACTGTGAAGAATATGATCCTATTTTTCCCAGACCTGCGAAGAATATGATCTGGGAATAATAAGGTCCTACATACCACAATGCATTTCTATAAACACTGTCACATATTGACACACGTCGCATTATAATCTGTTACCATTATTTAAAATGTGTTGTACTAAACAATGTTAACTATATATAATTATCCTGGCCAAATATAACTTATACCACTTCAAGTTACTAAATATAGCTCCAACTATTAATTCATTTAAAAATCAAGTTAACATACTGCTAAAGACAGCATTTTTTATGGCAAAAATATATAACAAAATGCTTAAATTTGACAATGAATGAAGAAAATATTCACCATTGATGACAAACTAAAGATTAATATTCTACAGACATATACAGAGACATAGTCTGCCCAAAACTGCTCCCCCCCTTTTTTGTAAGTAAATTTTGAAATCCTGAGTGTGAACCTAAGACTAGTAATAATTCAACAACAAAAATACTACTCCAATTGTGACATTGTACCTTTGTATTTCATCTTTTTTGATAGTTTTTTTCAAAACTCTAAAGTTGCATGAATACGCTTGGTGATAGGTATTATGAAGTAGTTTTTGTAGATTTTCTGTGTACGTGTAGATTATAGTGAAGTCCGCAAAGATTCACAAAGTCCTTCCGTTTTGTTTACTTTTTATTTCGCATTAAAACAATGTCTGGAAATCCAGTTACATAAAGTTATAATATTATTCCAAAGTTATTAATATCAAGCTGGTACTCCAGTGAATATAAAAATAAAATAAAGATATCTAAATGCAATTTCTGGTGCTCCAGGTACTCCTTACAATGTATTATTATTCTTTTCTAGCCTATAAAGTTACAGAACAGAACAGAACTTTTATTTTCAAACACAGATTGCAAAACCATATGTTTTGCAATAACATGTGGACAAATGGTAATAATAAACGTATATACAATGACGGGCGTAAACACAAGGATTTGGAGGTGGGGATGGTGATCACACTTTATAAAAATTCAGTCGAACAAATTAACCTGATCTTGACCTTTTTTTTTTTTTTTTAAATGAGCAAATTCTTTAAGTTTCTGTTACATTATCAGCCCCCTTCTTCTTTTGACCCGGTCAAATCCGAAACAATATTAATATATTCAAACATGTGAAAATAGAAGTCACCATGATCAGATTAATTAATCCTACGAATAAAATCAATATAAAATTAGTTAACAATTAGGTATGGCATCAGCGCAATGCACCAATATACACATGTATCACTAATACATTACTCTGTTGTCATATATAATCACATAAATAAGTTTCAAGTTTAAGTGGAAGACATCAGGAGGCAATTATCAGTTCAGAGACATTACGACAAAGGATAACAACAGATACAAATAAACAGTAGCACGAACAAACATTAGGTAATATTTACAAATATAACTGTGTATTTGCCCTGGATATGGATATTGACATAATAACCATGTCGCACGGACTGCACACATTTGTGTATTTGCCCTGGATATGGATATTGACATAATAACCAGGTCGCACGGACTGCACTAATATTCATTTATGTGTATGTATACTGCAGTATTTCCTTTCCCCTAACTTACTCAGAACTTTGACACCCTCGATAACTCTCTATACTATAGAAACAAAACATAATACTAACATCAGTTTACTGTTTTAATTTGTTGAAAGCGTTTGGGTATGCTGCACACGTAACAACCCGAAATTACATTCCATACTCGTAATGATAACACCTCACGTACCACATTATAATAATGTCTTTTATACACATGCCTTGTTCAAATGTTCTATTTATCTATAATAACTATAGATAAATTCTATGTTATTTTTCTAACCATCTCAAATAAATATTAAGATATATACAATACACAAAACAAACAAAATATTTCTAATATTATGCAAAGTATATCCTTGATCAGTGTGAACCTTCATGAAACAATTTAAAAAGAAATATGTCGGTAAACCTGTTACTGTGAATACCCAACGCTAAATGACCACACCTCGTGTATACTGTTGTGACCGTCGATACATAAGCGGCCCAACGCGTCATAGTAAGAACGACTCTGATTGGCTAACGACCCTAGCGGCAAGGACAAATCTCGGTGCACGAGAACTTAGGGTCTTGGCAGTTATTCGTTAGAAGCAGAGACGCTAAGACGTATACCACGCTATTTTGTAGTAATAAAGCTAGCTACATTCGTAGACAGAGTGAACCTATTAAAGACCAAGACAACACAAGTGAGTAACCCCCTCTCTATCCTGAATTAGGGTGAAATACTTTAATGGTGGCAGCGGTGTTTGACGGCCCACGAGGGTTGAGCCTCAAATGCTGGGAGGGGGAGGAGTGTAGTGATGTGGGGTTAGACAGCCGCCCGGTTAGCTCAGTCGGTAGAGCGCCGTACTAGTGTTTAGGGGGTTGTGGGTTCGAGCCCTACATCGGGCGCACTTTTCCCCCTTGATTTACTTTAATACCCTAATAGGTAATAACTGACCAGTTCATAACCAATCAAGGGAAAGCATTTTCCCGCTAATTCGTTACACTCAAACACGGGAAAATACATTTCTTATCCATGCGTTCCACAGGAAATATTTCTTTCTTTAAAAATGAAAGGGGGGGAAAGAAAATTGGATTTCTGTTTTGTTTAATTATTCCAGTGCTGATATGGATAAATAATTCAAACCTATGGCTCTCCTCACATTTTAAAACAAGTAAGTTAACATTTTTGTGCAATTGTCGTTATGATGATATTAAGCCAGTGTAAGGCATTTTACTAAAATGTATCACATTGTTATTCATAAATATATAATGTACAATTCATACGCGTATGGAAAACTTGTATGTCCCATCATACCCAAATCTTGTTTTATTTGTAAACGGTAAACCGATTCATTTTAATGTGAAATAGTTGGGGGGAAAACACGAATTTCCACATTTTATATAATTCAATAGTTTATTGCATAAATATATATAATATGATATCGTGAAGTGATATTTAATACACCCATCCGTTTTCATGTGTCAGTGTTTTATTATTGTCTAAAGGTAACTTCTAAGTCAATATTAGCATTGCAAATATAGTGTGTACATATGTGTATAATTAAATGTTGCGTTGAGCATACTCAACGGTGGCGCTTTTTCTTGCCCATATATGTCCTAATTCAAACTTATGTTGGTATATAATGTCTAACACTGTTACGGCTTTAAGAAATAAAGCCCTTTTTCGACAACATGTGTGTCTGTTTTAATTATACCATACTAGCTTCACCAGTCACCACCAGGACAATACATTGATTGTTATATAGTCTCTTGTAACTCCAGTATATATAGTGGCAATGTATAGAATCAAAGCACAAAAGTGCTGTGGGACGGTACCACTCGTCTCTGTAAGTGACGTTTCCTTGAAATCACGTCACTTACAAAAGAGGTTGGAAATATACAGCGGCGCTCATATATATGCAATAGCAAACCTGATCACCCATGATGTTTTAAGAAATATAAGGCGATCATATCTGCCGGCATATCTTATTTAAATACTGTTCTGTTACGTTGTCCCAGTACTTTTAAGCAGCTGACCACCGAATTTGTTCGTCTTTCTCTGAGAAGTTAGTTTGTCTAGTTTTTTTACATGAATATGCCTAGCCGCTTTAAAATAATTTAATAAATGACAAGAATTAAACTTTAAAGTGTAAGCTGGTAGAGATTTGTTTTTAAAATGACACAATTTAAACTTGAAATGTTTTTGATGAAGAAAAATATTGCATGTCTAAATATCGGTTTGTATTATTAAAACTTCAAAATATCGTTTTAATAAAGTGAAGGCGTTTGGAAAATAACAGCGGTCTGAAAAAGGCTTCTTTCTGATTTAAAAAAATGTAAATAAAAAAAGAATATTTTTTCCATATACATGTATTCAATAATTTTACAGTTTTATCGAATAATGTTCTATTTAGTTAATTTTAAGCATTTGTTGTCAATATGAATCAATTTTATTTCAATGCAAACGTTTCAATCTACTTGTGGATATAATTGAAGTTTTGCATTTTATAAGCTTTGAATTCATATTATCTGTTTTATAAAGAATTTCCATTCAAACTAAAACTGACATGGGATTCTTTTCAGTATTTTGAATAAGTTGGCTAGAATATGTTTGCATTAACGCAACACAATCCGGCCCACAGATATATTGAAATACAATGCCTGTATTCATTCTTTCTTTCGACTTTCTAACAATCAGTTTCTGCATTCGTTAAAGGTAATCATTATTGAAGGTCTTTTTAAAAGAAGAGCGTGTACTGATTTACTGTGCGCACGAACATTCTTATTCGCAAGATTACTGTCATACTAACGACCGCGTTGATAAAACGGTCGTAAGTATTTTCGTAAGACAATTCTTATGAACATTTCGTATCTTGCGAACGCTCGTTCGTACGAATATTGATAAAACGGGCCCACGGTTTAAATGTCCGTGGTATAAATAATTGCACCCCATCATCAAATTGTTATAAGAGAAGGTATTCACAGTACAAAAACTATCAGGTTCTATGCAACACTATTGACCAGGTAAAACTGAGGAAAAGCTGCTAATTAAAAATGTTATAACACAATACGATACTGAAGCACAAAAAGGCGCAAATGCGCATCCTAGACAAATACTAGAAAAACAATTATCAGCCTCGACCAGATCGAGAGTGAACTAATTAGCAGCTTATTATCAGAATATGATATATATTTAGATATATTTATTTTATTTCCAAATAGCTGATAGCCCATGAGGACAATACAAAGCATACTGACAGAACAGTGTTACAGTACATGTGTATATAATAACATAATACAGAGCATGTTCATTACTTTATGTAAAATGTGCAACGATAGCAGTAAGAAAATGTTAGACATTACTTACACATTTAAAAGCTACGTGAATATACGAATAAACGATGTATGTGTCAACATTGCATATATACCAGCCAGTTGCTTATAATGTTTCCGTGATGATTTCTGGTAATTTTTCCGTAATTAAATGATTACTTTTGTTAAACCCATAGTTCGATTTATTCGACCTGTCGACGGTGAATGCTCTGAAAATAACATAACTTTTACAAATTTCACAGATGTTGAGAAACTTATATACAGTAAAACCTCAATAATAAGACCACCTTTGTGACTCTTGAACACTGGTCTTCTTATTGGGGGGGGGGGGGTATTGATATTGGGGTGAATTTAGAGTACAAAAGTGAAAATGGACTTGAAGATTGTGGTCTTTATTTTGAGGTGTTATTGAGGTGGTCTTGTTATTGAGGTGGTCTTGTTATTGAGATGGTCTTGTTATTGAGGTGGTCTTGTTATTGAGATGGTCTTGTTATTGAGGTGGTCTTTATGTGAGGTTTTACTGTATATTCTTTCCAACGATGATGGTATTGAAGCAGGCCGATATGGTCGTCATAGAGAAGAACGATCAGAACGTTATTGTACTTTATGTCATTCAAATGATATACAAGATGAGTATCATTTTCTTATCATATGTCCCTTTTACAATGGTCGCAGAAAGGAGTTCATTAAACCATATTATGTCAGACACCCAAGTGTATTCAAATTCTAAAAATGATGAAATCTGATAACAAACATATATTGATAAACATTGGTAAATTTATTTCCCAAGCATTTGTCATAAGAAATTATTTTGTCAACTACATTGTTTAGACTAGTTACTAGTCACATTAAGCCTCCCATACCAAATATTTTGAGGAGCTATTGTCATTACTTGGTCGTAGTTGGAACCATATTATGTATTATTTATTTGGTGTTGCCTATGTATGTGTATATGTCTAGAAAAATATTATGTATTATTTATTTGGTGTTACCTATGTATGTGTATATGTCTAGAAAATGTTATTTTTTTTCTTTTCTTATAAATAACTATGTATACGTGCCATGTAACGTATGACCTTGTTTAAAATTATATTGTAATGTATTTTTGTATGTCAAGAAACTGTACTGTTTACGACAATAAACTAAGTTGAAGTTGTTAACTTTTCTGAAAAACCTGTTATATGATTTTACAACTAAGGTAAAGCATTTTGTATAGATAATTTATTATTATAGTATGGTCTAAATTAAATATTTATGTTAACAGTTTGGCTACTTATAATACATGTTGTATATCGTTTACATTTTGTATTTTTTTTAAGTCTGATGTATATACTTGTATAGTCTCTTATAGTTCTTATTTGAATGGCTTTGTACATTATTTTTTATGCTCTTTATTGTCTACCTATTATGTATATCTATTATGCTTGTACAAAGACGAGATTTTAATGAATTAATAAGTGCATAAATGGTCATATAGATATTATTAGTTGCAATTTAGAGAAATGTCAAGCATGTGACTTGTGACAGGTCCAAAATATTAGACTTTACCTTATATATTCTTTATTTTCTCCAATAAATGAAGAGCATTACATATTTACACAGCATATAAAAGAACAGAAACAAAGAAGAACAACATTACATGTATATACAAAACGGGCACTTTAACATATTACACAACCAGTTAATTTGCCTACTTCGTAAACACTTATACGATTTAAATAAAAGTAAATACCGACAAGTGACAAAGTAATCATATAATATATCCAATAACACTCATACTGATGATATCTAGATCACTGTTTGAGCAATAAACTTCTTCATGAAATGGAATTATGCTCTGTGTGGCAAAAATATGAAAAGATTTTGGTGCATAACTGTACACATCATGTCATATGCAAACGCCCAAATGATTAGGATGATAGTTCAGGAATTGTAACGAAACATTTCTGGCTTCATGTAGAATATTTTGGCGAGACCTTTTAAAAATGGCCTTTTAATTATTAAAGCCTGTCAATATTCTTTCTCATTTATTGATTTGAAGATGATTTAAACAGACAGCCAAAATGTACTTGTTGACTGCAAAAACAATGTTTGTTTACGTTTCTCAACCCGAGTTCGCCTGCTTGTAAGTTAAAAACCAGGAATAGTACAAATACGCGTTCGATACCAGATACCGGAAGAAGAACAAGTACCGTGCGAATAATTGTGAGTTATTTTGACGTCAAGAAAGTTTAAATCGTTAACGGAACGCTAAATATGGAAGTGTCCGCGTACTGGTATTGTCCGCGTACTGATCCAGTCTGTCTAATATTGATAACTAGGTCAGCACCTTACAAGTTATTTAACCAAACAATTGGGTCAAGAGAGGATATGTCATGCAGATTTAAAACTAGATTTGTGTACTAAATAAATGTCGCGATTATACTGGCGACTTGAGAACATCAAAATAACAACATTTATAATAAAAATTCAGAATACTTACAGTTCTTGCAAACGTTACGCAGTTCAAAACAAGATGGCGACCCACTGTTAGTGAAAATTGTGTATCGTTGATCACGTGACAGTTTTGAATCTTAATGACCCTGCTTTATCTCCATGTTTAATTTAAGATTCTTCCAATTCTTTTAACGCACACAATTTCGCCGCGTTTCTACAGAAATATTTCAAATCATTTGCTCAACATGTTATCGTTTTTGTATTAGGCGTAGTTTTAAGAATATGTGTTGTTCTTGTTATTATTATTACTATTACTTTTATCATACTATTAGTATTATCATTATTTTATTTTTACTATTATTATTTTTTATTTCTTTTTATTTTTACATTTTTATTATCAAATAGCAATGTCATCGACAGTTGAAATTGTTTGATCATACTGTGCTGCCCATATTAACCTACGGATCTGAAATTTGGGGCTTTGAAAATTTGGATATAATAGAACAAGTTCATACAAATTTTTTACGTTATATTACTAAGACCCGAAAGAGTACTCCTCGATATATGTTATACGCGGAGCTTGGACGCTATCCTATCGAAATTATCATTAAGTCCCGGATGTTTGGGTTCTGGAAAAAATTAATCTCTAGTAATTCAAAAATTTCGTTTTTGTGTTATCAGTATATGCTACAAAATACACACAACTTTAAATGGGGAGCACACATAAAACACATCTTAGACTCAACAGGAAATTCGCAAGTATGGATAAACCAAAATATTGTTATAAGCAATCATATACGTAAAGTTGTTAAACAAACTTTAATAGATCAATTCATGCAAGACTGGTCAACAAAACTTGATACTTCTAGTAAAGGTAATATCTATCGTAGCTTTAAAGACAGCGTTGTTTTTGAAGATTATCTCAATTAACTCCCTACCTCTCAACGTATTTCTTTAAGTCATTTTCGTACAGGGAACCATAGATTTCCAATAGAAACTGGTCGATGGAGACAATCATTCATACCCCACGCGGACCGTAAATGTCCACTATGCTGTACAAATGCCATAGGTGACGAATTTCATTAATTACTAGTTTGTACTAATTTCACGGATTTGCGAGTCCAATTTATCCCAAAGAAATATTTTGAAAGACCTAATATATTCAAATTTAAACAATTGCTTTCCTCAAAAAATGAGCCTCTACTAAACAGACTTGCGAAATACGTTCGATTAGTAATGAACGCCTTTAAGCGGATTTAAATAACCGTTGCCCAGACTACACAAATAAATTAATACACGTGGTAATACTTAAATCTATTAAACAAAACATTAAAGCTTACTTCATCTAAAATCCCAGCTGTACCATAAATCCACATTTTTTACAATCATCAACAGTTTTCTATACTACGTTACATTAATATTATTGTAAAATGTGTAAAATGTGTTCCACGTGCAATGTTTCAAAATAGTTCGTTCATAAAATTGGTAAAATTACCAGGCCATACCAATTGTTTATGTAAGGTTGATCTTATGCAGTGGATCCACGTGCTACATGGAACCTGTTGTATATACAATAAATATGTTATATTGTTTGAAGTACAAACTGTATATATGTCCCATAGATACCTGCAAAATGATTTTCATAATGATTTTTCATACACACTCTTATTTTTTATTATAATTATTTATTTTTTGTTTGTTAAATTCAAGTTTCAAGTTTGTATATGGAATCGCAATCCCCACCAAGTAAAAAACAAAAACAACAACAACAAAAACCCAAATTTAATCACCATCCAATAAACAAAAATTGTAACGCCATTACTTATACCATTATGTAATTATGTTATTTTATGTACACATGTCATTACATTTGTAATCTGCGTGAAATGTAAAAATAAAGGAATTGTTCTGTTCTGTTCTGACAAAATCTGTGAAGAGAATGATTCTCTTGTTACAACATTTTGGTCAATCATATATGTCACAATTTAAAACTGTGAAGAATATGATCCTATTTTTCCCAGACCTGCGAAGAATATGATCTGGGAATAATAAGGTCCTACATACCACAATGCATTTCTATAAACACTGTCACATATTGACACACGTCGCATTATAATCTGTTACCATTATTTAAAATGTGTTGTACTAAACAATGTTAACTATATATAATTATCCTGGCCAAATATAACTTATACCACTTCAAGTTACTAAATATAGCTCCAACTATTAATTCATTTAAAAATCAAGTTAACATACTGCTAAAGACAGCATTTTTTATGGCAAAAATATATAACAAAATGCTTAAATTTGACAATGAATGAAGAAAATATTCACCATTGATGACAAACTAAAGATTAATATTCTACAGACATATACAGAGACATAGTCTGCCCAAAACTGCTCCCCCCCTTTTTTGTAAGTAAATTTTGAAATCCTGAGTGTGAACCTAAGACTAGTAATAATTCAACAACAAAAATACTACTCCAATTGTGACATTGTACCTTTGTATTTCATCTTTTTTGATAGTTTTTTTCAAAACTCTAAAGTTGCATGAATACGCTTGGTGATAGGTATTATGAAGTAGTTTTTGTAGATTTTCTGTGTACGTGTAGATTATAGTGAAGTCCGCAAAGATTCACAAAGTCCTTCCGTTTTGTTTACTTTTTATTTCGCATTAAAACAATGTCTGGAAATCCAGTTACATAAAGTTATAATATTATTCCAAAGTTATTAATATCAAGCTGGTACTCCAGTGAATATAAAAATAAAATAAAGATATCTAAATGCAATTTCTGGTGCTCCAGGTACTCCTTACAATGTATTATTATTCTTTTCTAGCCTATAAAGTTACAGAACAGAACAGAACTTTTATTTTCAAACACAGATTGCAAAACCATATGTTTTGCAATAACATGTGGACAAATGGTAATAATAAACGTATATACAATGACGGGCGTAAACACAAGGATTTGGAGGTGGGGATGGTGATCACACTTTATAAAAATTCAGTCGAACAAATTAACCTGATCTTGACCTTTTTTCTTTTTTTTTAAATGAGCAAATTCTTTAAGTTTCTGTTACATTATCAGCCCCCTTCTTCTTTTGACCCTGTCAAATCCGAAACAATATTAATATATTCAAACATGTGAAAATAGAAGTCACCATGATCAGATTAATTAATCCTACGAATAAAATCAATATAAAATTAGTTAACAATTAGGTATGGCATCAGCGCAATGCACCAATATACACATGTATCACTAATACATTACTCTGTTGTCATATATAATCACATAAATAAGTTTCAAGTTTAAGTGGAAGACATCAGGAGGCAATTATCAGTTCAGAGACATTACGACAAAGGATAACAACAGATACAAATAAACAGTAGCACGAACAAACATTAGGTAATATTTACAAATATAACTGTGTATTTGCCCTGGATATGGATATTGACATAATAACCAGGTCGCACGGACTGCACACATTTGTGTATTTGCCCTGGATATGGATATTGACATAATAACCAGGTCGCACGGACTGCACTAATATTCATTTATGTGTATGTATACTGCAGTATTTCCTTTCCCCTAACTTACTCAGAACTTTGACACCCTCGATAACTCTCTATACTATAGAAACAAAACATAATACTAACATCAGTTTACTGTTTTAATTTGTTGAAAGCGTTTGGGTATGCTGCACACGTAACAACCCGAAATTACATTCCATACTCGTAATGATAACACCTCACGTACCACATTATAATAATGTCTTTTATACACATGCCTTGTTCAAATGTTCTATTTATCTATAATAACTATAGATAAATTCTATGTTATTTTTCTAACCATCTCAAATAAATATTAAGATATATACAATACACAAAACAAACAAAATATTTCTAATATTATGCAAAGTATATCCTTGATCAGTGTGAACCTTCATGAAACAATTTAAAAAGAAATATGTCGGTAAACCTGTTACTGTGAATACCCAACGCTAAATGACCACACCTCGTGTATACTGTTGTGACCGTCGATACATAAGCGGCCCAACGCGTCATAGTAAGAACGACTCTGATTGGCTAACGACCCTAGCGGCAAGGACAAATCTCGGTGCACGAGAACTTAGGGTCTTGGCAGTTATTCGTTAGAAGCAGAGACGCTAAGACGTATACCACGCTATTTTGTAGTAATAAAGCTAGCTACATTCGTAGACAGAGTGAACCTATTAAAGACCAAGACAACACAAGTGAGTAACCCCCTCTCTATCCTGAATTAGGGTGAAATACTTTAATGGTGGCAGCGGTGTTTGACGGCCCACGAGGGTTGAGCCTCAAATGCTGGGAGGGGGAGGAGTGTAGTGATGTGGGGTTAGACAGCCGCCCGGTTAGCTCAGTCGGTAGAGCGCCGTACTAGTGTTTAGGGGGTTGTGGGTTCGAGCCCTACATCGGGCGCACTTTTCCCCCTTGATTTACTTTAATACCCTAATAGGTAATAACTGACCAGTTCATAACCAATCAAGGGAAAGCATTTTCCCGCTAATTCGTTACACTCAAACACGGGAAAATACATTTCTTATCCATGCGTTCCACAGGAAATATTTCTTTCTTTAAAAATGAAAGGGGGGGAAAGAAAATTGGATTTCTGTTTTGTTTAATTATTCCAGTGCTGATATGGATAAATAATTCAAACCTATGGCTCTCCTCACATTTTAAAACAAGTAAGTTAACATTTTTGTGCAATTGTCGTTATGATGATATTAAGCCAGTGTAAGGCATTTTACTAAAATGTATCACATTGTTATTCATAAATATATAATGTACAATTCATACGCGTATGGAAAACTTGTATGTCCCATCATACCCAAATCTTGTTTTATTTGTAAACGGTAAACCGATTCATTTTAATGTGAAATAGTTGGGGGGAAAACACGAATTTCCACATTTTATATAATTCAATAGTTTATTGCATAAATATATATAATATGATATCGTGAAGTGATATTTAATACACCCATCCGTTTTCATGTGTCAGTGTTTTATTATTGTCTAAAGGTAACTTCTAAGTCAATATTAGCATTGCAAATATAGTGTGTACATATGTGTATAATTAAATGTTGCGTTGAGCATACTCAACGGTGGCGCTTTTTCTTGCCCATATATGTCCTAATTCAAACTTATGTTGGTATATAATGTCTAACACTGTTACGGCTTTAAGAAATAAAGCCCTTTTTCGACAACATGTGTGTCTGTTTTAATTATACCATACTAGCTTCACCAGTCACCACCAGGACAATACATTGATTGTTATATAGTCTCTTGTAACTCCAGTATATATAGTGGCAATGTATAGAATCAAAGCACAAAAGTGCTGTGGGACGGTACCACTCGTCTCTGTAAGTGACGTTTCCTTGAAATCACGTCACTTACAAAAGAGGTTGGAAATATACAGCGGCGCTCATATATATGCAATAGCAAACCTGATCACCCATGATGTTTTAAGAAATATAAGGCGATCATATCTGCCGGCATATCTTATTTAAATACTGTTCTGTTACGTTGTCCCAGTACTTTTAAGCAGCTGACCACCGAATTTGTTCGTCTTTCTCTGAGAAGTTAGTTTGTCTAGTTTTTTTACATGAATATGCCTAGCCGCTTTAAAATAATTTAATAAATGACAAGAATTAAACTTTAAAGTGTAAGCTGGTAGAGATTTGTTTTTAAAATGACACAATTTAAACTTGAAATGTTTTTGATGAAGAAAAATATTGCATGTCTAAATATCGGTTTGTATTATTAAAACTTCAAAATATCGTTTTAATAAAGTGAAGGCGTTTGGAAAATAACAGCGGTCTGAAAAAGGCTTCTTTCTGATTTAAAAAAATGTAAATAAAAAAAGAATATTTTTTCCATATACATGTATTCAATAATTTTACAGTTTTATCGAATAATGTTCTATTTAGTTAATTTTAAGCATTTGTTGTCAATATGAATCAATTTTATTTCAATGCAAACGTTTCAATCTACTTGTGGATATAATTGAAGTTTTGCATTTTATAAGCTTTGAATTCATATTATCTGTTTTATAAAGAATTTCCATTCAAACTAAAACTGACATGGGATTCTTTTCAGTATTTTGAATAAGTTGGCTAGAATATGTTTGCATTAACGCAACACAATCCGGCCCACAGATATATTGAAATACAATGCCTGTATTCATTCTTTCTTTCGACTTTCTAACAATCAGTTTCTGCATTCGTTAAAGGTAATCATTATTGAAGGTCTTTTTAAAAGAAGAGCGTGTACTGATTTACTGTGCGCACGAACATTCTTATTCGCAAGATTACTGTCATACTAACGACCGCGTTGATAAAACGGTCGTAAGTATTTTCGTAAGACAATTCTTATGAACATTTCGTATCTTGCGAACGCTCGTTCGTACGAATATTGATAAAACGGGCCCACGGTTTAAATGTCCGTGGTATAAATAATTGCACCCCATCATCAAATTGTTATAAGAGAAGGTATTCACAGTACAAAAACTATCAGGTTCTATGCAACACTATTGACCAGGTAAAACTGAGGAAAAGCTGCTAATTAAAAATGTTATAACACAATACGATACTGAAGCACAAAAAGGCGCAAATGCGCATCCTAGACAAATACTAGAAAAACAATTATCAGCCTCGACCAGATCGAGAGTGAACTAATTAGCAGCTTATTATCAGAATATGATATATATTTAGATATATTTATTTTATTTCCAAATAGCTGATAGCCCATGAGGACAATACAAAGCATACTGACAGAACAGTGTTACAGTACATGTGTATATAATAACATAATACAGAGCATGTTCATTACTTTATGTAAAATGTGCAACGATAGCAGTAAGAAAATGTTAGACATTACTTACACATTTAAAAGCTACGTGAATATACGAATAAACGATGTATGTGTCAACATTGCATATATACCAGCCAGTTGCTTATAATGTTTCCGTGATGATTTCTGGTAATTTTTCCGTAATTAAATGATTACTTTTGTTAAACCCATAGTTCGATTTATTCGACCTGTCGACGGTGAATGCTCTGAAAATAACATAACTTTTACAAATTTCACAGATGTTGAGAAACTTATATACAGTAAAACCTCAATAATAAGACCACCTTTGTGACTCTTGAACACTGGTCTTCTTATTGGGGGGGGGGGGGGGTATTGATATTGGGGTGAATTTAGAGTACAAAAGTGAAAATGGACTTGAAGATTGTGGTCTTTATTTTGAGGTGTTATTGAGGTGGTCTTGTTATTGAGGTGGTCTTGTTATTGAGATGGTCTTGTTATTGAGGTGGTCTTGTTATTGAGATGGTCTTGTTATTGAGGTGGTCTTTATGTGAGGTTTTACTGTATATTCTTTCCAACGATGATGGTATTGAAGCAGGCCGATATGGTCGTCATAGAGAAGAACGATCAGAACGTTATTGTACTTTATGTCATTCAAATGATATACAAGATGAGTATCATTTTCTTATCATATGTCCCTTTTACAATGGTCGCAGAAAGGAGTTCATTAAACCATATTATGTCAGACACCCAAGTGTATTCAAATTCTAAAAATGATGAAATCTGATAACAAACATATATTGATAAACATTGGTAAATTTATTTCCCAAGCATTTGTCATAAGAAATTATTTTGTCAACTACATTGTTTAGACTAGTTACTAGTCACATTAAGCCTCCCATACCAAATATTTTGAGGAGCTATTGTCATTACTTGGTCGTAGTTGGAACCATATTATGTATTATTTATTTGGTGTTACCTATGTATGTGTATATGTCTAGAAAAATATTATGTATTATTTATTTGGTGTTACCTATGTATGTGTATATGTCTAGAAAATGTTATTTTTTTTCTTTTCTTATAAATAACTATGTATACGTGCCATGTAACGTATGACCTTGTTTAAAATTATATTGTAATGTATTTTTGTATGTCAAGAAACTGTACTGTTTACGACAATAAACTAAGTTGAAGTTGTTAACTTTTCTGAAAAACCTGTTATATGATTTTACAACTAAGGTAAAGCATTTTGTATAGATAATTTATTATTATAGTATGGTCTAAATTAAATATTTATGTTAACAGTTTGGCTACTTATAATACATGTTGTATATCGTTTACATTTTGTATTTTTTTTAAGTCTGATGTATATACTTGTATAGTCTCTTATAGTTCTTATTTGAATGGCTTTGTACATTATTTTTTATGCTCTTTATTGTCTACCTATTATGTATATCTATTATGCTTGTACAAAGACGAGATTTTAATGAATTAATAAGTGCATAAATGGTCATATAGATATTATTAGTTGCAATTTAGAGAAATGTCAAGCATGTGACTTGTGACAGGTCCAAAATATTAGACTTTACCTTATATATTCTTTATTTTCTCCAATAAATGAAGAGCATTACATATTTACACAGCATATAAAAGAACAGAAACAAAGAAGAACAACATTACATGTATATACAAAACGGGCACTTTAACATATTACACAACCAGTTAATTTGCCTACTTCGTAAACACTTATACGATTTAAATAAAAGTAAATACCGACAAGTGACAAAGTAATCATATAATATATCCAATAACACTCATACTGATGATATCTAGATCACTGTTTGAGCAATAAACTTCTTCATGAAATGGAATTATGCTCTGTGTGGCAAAAATATGAAAAGATTTTGGTGCATAACTGTACACATCATGTCATATGCAAACGCCCAAATGATTAGGATGATAGTTCAGGAATTGTAACGAAACATTTCTGGCTTCATGTAGAATATTTTGGCGAGACCTTTTAAAAATGGCCTTTTAATTATTAAAGCCTGTCAATATTCTTTCTCATTTATTGATTTGAAGATGATTTAAACAGACAGCCAAAATGTACTTGTTGACTGCAAAAACAATGTTTGTTTACGTTTCTCAACCCGAGTTCGCCTGCTTGTAAGTTAAAAACCAGGAATAGTACAAATACGCGTTCGATACCAGATACCGGAAGAAGAACAAGTACCGTGCGAATAATTGTGAGTTATTTTGACGTCAAGAAAGTTTAAATCGTTAACGGAACGCTAAATATGGAAGTGTCCGCGTACTGGTATTGTCCGCGTACTGATCCAGTCTGTCTAATATTGATAACTAGGTCAGCACCTTACAAGTTATTTAACCAAACAATTGGGTCAAGAGAGGATATGTCATGCAGATTTAAAACTAGATTTGTGTACTAAATAAATGTCGCGATTATACTGGCGACTTGAGAACATCAAAATAACAACATTTATAATAAAAATTCAGAATACTTACAGTTCTTGCAAACGTTACGCAGTTCAAAACAAGATGGCGACCCACTGTTAGTGAAAATTGTGTATCGTTGATCACGTGACAGTTTTGAATCTTAATGACCCTGCTTTATCTCCATGTTTAATTTAAGATTCTTCCAATTCTTTTAACGCACACAATTTCGCCGCGTTTCTACAGAAATATTTCAAATCATTTGCTCAACATGTTATCGTTTTTGTATTAGGCGTAGTTTTAAGAATATGTGTTGTTCTTGTTATTATTATTACTATTACTTTTATCATACTATTAGTATTATCATTATTTTATTTTTACTATTATTATTTTTTATTTCTTTTTATTTTTACATTTTTATTATCAAATAGCAATGTCATCGACAGTTGAAATTGTTTGATCATACTGTGCTGCCCATATTAACCTACGGATCTGAAATTTGGGGCTTTGAAAATTTGGATATAATAGAACAAGTTCATACAAATTTTTTACGTTATATTACTAAGACCCGAAAGAGTACTCCTCGATATATGTTATACGCGGAGCTTGGACGCTATCCTATCGAAATTATCATTAAGTCCCGGATGTTTGGGTTCTGGAAAAAATTAATCTCTAGTAATTCAAAAATTTCGTTTTTGTGTTATCAGTATATGCTACAAAATACACACAACTTTAAATGGGGAGCACACATAAAACACATCTTAGACTCAACAGGAAATTCGCAAGTATGGATAAACCAAAATATTGTTATAAGCAATCATATACGTAAAGTTGTTAAACAAACTTTAATAGATCAATTCATGCAAGACTGGTCAACAAAACTTGATACTTCTAGTAAAGGTAATATCTATCGTAGCTTTAAAGACAGCGTTGTTTTTGAAGATTATCTCAATTTACTCCCTACCTCTCAACGTATTTCTTTAAGTCATTTTCGTACAGGGAACCATAGATTTCCAATAGAAACTGGTCGATGGAGACAATCATTCATACCCCACGCGGACCGTAAATGTCCACTATGCTGTACAAATGCCATAGGTGACGAATTTCATTAATTACTAGTTTGTACTAATTTCACGGATTTGCGAGTCCAATTTATCCCAAAGAAATATTTTGAAAGACCTAATATATTCAAATTTAAACAATTGCTTTCCTCAAAAAATGAGCCTCTACTAAACAGACTTGCGAAATACGTTCGATTAGTAATGAACGCCTTTAAGCGGATTTAAATAACCGTTGCCCAGACTACACAAATAAATTAATACACGTGGTAATACTTAAATCTATTAAACAAAACATTAAAGCTTACTTCATCTAAAATCCCAGCTGTACCATAAATCCACATTTTTTACAATCATCAACAGTTTTCTATACTACGTTACATTAATATTATTGTAAAATGTGTAAAATGTGTTCCACGTGCAATGTTTCAAAATAGTTCGTTCATAAAATTGGTAAAATTACCAGGCCATACCAATTGTTTATGTAAGGTTGATCTTATGCAGTGGATCCACGTGCTACATGGAACCTGTTGTATATACAATAAATATGTTATATTGTTTGAAGTACAAACTGTATATATGTCCCATAGATACCTGCAAAATGATTTTCATAATGATTTTTCATACACACTCTTATTTTTTATTATAATTATTTATTTTTTGTTTGTTAAATTCAAGTTTCAAGTTTGTATATGGAATCGCAATCCCCACCAAGTAAAAAACAAAAACAACAACAACAAAAACCCAAATTTAATCACCATCCAATAAACAAAAATTGTAACGCCATTACTTATACCATTATGTAATTATGTTATTTTATGTACACATGTCATTACATTTGTAATCTGCGTGAAATGTAAAAATAAAGGAATTGTTCTGTTCTGTTCTGACAACATCTGTGAAGAGAATGATTCTCTTGTTACAACCATTTTGGTCAATCATATATGTCACAATTTAAAACTGTGAAGAATATGATCCTATTTTTCCCAGACCTGCGAAGAATATGATCTGGGAATAATAAGGTCCTACATACCACAATGCATTTCTATAAACACTGTCACATATTGACAAACGTCGCATTATAATCTGTTACCATTATTTAAAATGTGTTGTACTAAACAATGTTAACTATATATAATTATCCTGGCCAAATATAACTTATACCACTGCAAGTTACTAAATATAGCTCCAACTATTAATTCATTTAAAAATAAAGTTAACATACTGCTAAAGACTGCATTGTATATGGCAAAAATATATAACAAAATGCTTAAATTTGACAATGTATGAAGAAAATATTCACCATTGATGACAAACTAAAGATTAATATTCATATTAATAATTCAACAAAAAATATACTACTCCAATTGTGACATTGTACCTTTTTATTTCATCTTTTTTATAGTTTTTTTTCAAAACTCTAAGTTGCATGAATCCGTACTAAGAAAACGCACTTAGCTTTAACTATACTATACTATACGTTTATTGGTACAATCTGCACATACAGTGCCTTTGACCATTAACAAAATAAATATAATATGAGATGGTCAAGACAGTAAATATACATGTTACAAATACAATATCAAACATGTAATATAAGCAAACACAGAACAGAACAAAGATATTTGTGTATAAGAATGAATATTAAATGTAAGTAGCAATGGAATAACATTTAAGTGTCTTAATGTTACGAAATAATAAATATATATAACTATACGTGAACAGGAGAAGATATTTTAAGAGCAGCAAATCTTACTATGGAGCAATTAATGTAAGTTTGTCTTGTCTCAGTTTCATTGCATTAAAAACTAATTTAGCAGAGTTGACAATAACTGTGCTATTTTTATTAGACATAATATTATAAAATTTATTCAATGAAGGCCAGGGAGGTTGTTTAAGGAATTGTGTACGGAATTCATTAAATGTTTGACAGCACATGAAAAAATGATATTCCGTTTCTATTGTTTTATGAGAACAAAGTTTACATGTACGATTTTCTCTAATAATTCCATTGTATCTTCCATTTTCGATTTCTAAGCTATGTGATCCTAATCTAAAACGCGTTAGTTCTTTTCTAATGTTTTCATTTTTAATAATTTCTAGGTACTTTTCAAATGTATAATCTGTTTTGAACTTCCTGTAATAAAACATTTTGGACTGGTTATTGAGTGTATCACTCCATGTTTGTACATACTGATCCCGAAGTCTTTGTTTAAGCATACTGAAGTAATTTACATTCATATTATACATGTTAAAACTATTTCCATATCCTAAGGTGTTAAGAATTGATCTAATATTAGAAACCCAGCTATTTGTTCTTGCATTGATTAAGCATTGTTCATTATATAATTGAAAAAGTACAGAATCCTGATTATTTAGCCAATATTTGAGTGCTCTTTCTTTACATATCACTGACAGGGGGTATCGACCAAGTTCTCCTAACACTGCAGCATTGGATGTTTGGGTACGGACTCCTAATATGCGTTTGCAAAATTTGATATGTAGTTTATCAATTTCCTTGTAAGAGTAAGCTCCCCATATTTCACAACTGTAAAGAAGTATAGGTACAACTAGTGAATCAAATAACGACAATTTCGTTTTAATATCTAGATTAACCCTACTGAATACATATAAAAGGTGATTATATGCGTTAAGAGCTTGTTCTTGTAATGCTTTAGCCGCATTTATTAAGTTACCAGTGTAGTAAAATTTAATTCCAAGATAACAGAAACTATCTACAACTTCAACTAATTCTTGGTTAATAAACCATCTAAAAACATGATTACTCTTTTTGCTTTCAAAAATACATATTTTTGTTTTATTTATGTTAATCTTTAATCCCCACTTACGTGAGTATTGGTATACATTATTTAGTTGATTTTGTAGACTATAAGGATCTGTGGTAAAAAGAACTATATCATCAGCAAATAACATCATGTATATAGACAATAAATTAATATCATCATCAGTAAGGTTGTTGCGGTCAATTATTGTGTCAATATCGTTTATAAACAAGATAAATAGTAAGGGAGATAACGGTTCTCCCTGTTTTAACCCAAGAGACACATCAAAGAAATTAGAGAATGACATATTATATGAATCTTTAACACAAGCTTTCACATTGTGGTATATGGATTTAATCATGTTGGTCATCTTACAGCTCAATCCTAATTCAAGTAGTTTTATCCATAGAGCTTCATGTATCACTGTGTCAAATTCTTTTTCGTAATCAATAAATGCACAATATAATTTTCTTTTTTGAAATAATATATTTTGAATGATAGAATGTAGAATGAATATACAATATGTTGTGCTACGTTTGTCTCTTAAACCAAATTGTGTCACATTAAATAAATTTTCGGATTCACACCAGCTGTTTATTCTATTTCTTAAAGTTAAGGAAAATATCTTAGATACAATATTTATCAGAGTGATACCTCTATAATAAGAAGGATCATCTGTATTTCCTTTTTTATGTATAGGGACAATATATCCTTTACACCAAGCATCTGGATAGACTCCAGTTTCATATATATTATTGAAGAGTTGTACGAGATAAGGAGCAATGAAACTATTTGCATCTATGAAAAAATCTGCTACATTTTTGGTTAAATCACAACTTTTGTTTCTATGAAGACTAGCAATTGTTTTGGTAATTTCGCTGAGGGTAAAAGGCGCATCTAATCTATCGATATTTATATTATTTATATCGAGATTTTCATACTGTGAGGTATCAAAATCACTGTCATGAGGAGTATTTGAGAATTTTGAAAATGATCAACAAAATCATTTAGACTTATATTGCCTTGTTGTGATTTAGATTTGCTTTTGTATTTTTTGATATATTTCCAAAATTTGCGCGAGTTAGATTTACTAAGTTTTCTAAGTGTCTGTTTTTTCTTTAAAGTGGAAAGAGCGTTTAGCTTTACGTTTCTCCTTACAAAAACGTTTTCTATATGATAAAAATAGCAAACGGTTGTCGTCTGTCGGAACTTTTCGGTATATTTGTTTATGTTTATAGAAATCAGCTTTCGCTTGTTTACATTCATTGTTAAACCATGCAGACTTTTTAAGCTTGGCATGAATTGGTTCAGTTCAGTTTATAATGTTTTCCGTGTAATTCGAAAGATATATAAAAAATACGGTCAGACATACTATTGATGCACGCATCAACACCAGATTTGCCTGTCATTAAGTCATTAATGTCGTCATCAAATAACGGTTTATTTTGGTTAAGTATATTATAAATTTATATTTTCAATAAAGTCCATCGCCTGACCAACTCTTGAGTTGAAATCACCTTAACAATAAGAGACTTGTATCACTAATATGTATTATTAGAAAAATAATCATACAATATAAACTGATCGATTAGGAATTTTGTTGCGTGTATTTATACTGCAGTATTTCCTTTCTTAGCCATGCGTTCCACTGGTAGTAGGCTGTATTTTAAGACATAAACTTGATACTACAATGTGTCAGCTTTGTTTGAAATCTATTTTGTACGCTTTGTTTGTGACCAACAATAAATAGGCAACAATAGCGGACAATAACGCGTCACAGTTTGTTCACGTGGTGTGAAAAACTAGTATGTGCATCTAGGATATTGGACATTGTATTGGTAAGTGGCAACTTGGCGTTAAACTACCATACATGCAGGTAGCGCTATAAAGGAAATATTTCTTTCTTTAAAAATGAAAGTTGGAAAGAAAATTGGATTTCTGTTTTGTTTAATTATTCCAGTGCTGATATGGATAAATAATTCAAACCTATGGCTCTCCTCACATTTTGAAACAAGTAAGTTAACATTTTTGTGCAATTTTCGTTATTATGATGTTAAGCCAGTGTAAGTCATTTTACTAAAATGTATCACATTGTTATTCATAAATACATAATGTACAATTCATACGCGTATGGAAAACTTGTATGTCCTATCATACCCAAATCTTTTTTTATTTGTAAACGGTAAACCGATACATTTTAATGTGAAATAGTTGGGGAAAAAACACGAATTTCCACATTTTATATATGATATTGTGAAGTGATATTTAATACACCCATTCTTTTAGCAGTGTGATTAGAATCCGTTTTCATGTTTCAGTGTTTTATTATTGTCTAAAGGTAACTTTTAAGTCAATATTAACATAGCAAATATAGTGTTTACATATGTGTATAAATGTTGCGTTGAGCATACTCAACGGTGGCGCTATTTCTTGCCCATATATGTCCTAATTCAAACTTATGTTGGTATATAATGTCTAAATAAAGCCCCTTTTCGACAACATGTGTGTCTGTTTTAATTTTACAAATAATATTGAAAATTGATTCTGAAAACTCAATCAAAATACAAACATCTAGTGGCAAATAATGGATATATGTGGAACAAAATGTGTGTACATCTTGACTTAAAAATGTTGGGTACATTTTGACTTTCATTTGGGTACATTTTGACTTGGGTACATTTTGACCTGCTCCCACTAGCTTCACCAGTTACCATGGTTGTCAGACGTTTCACCCACAAGTCATTTCCTCCCAAGACGTTTAATAGTCTCAGTATTTGTAACATATGAAGACGTTTCACCCCAACATAAATATTACTACTGAGACTTAAGAAATAATAAGGATGAGTAGACATAATGATAATTAAATAAGTTTGCATGCATTTCTAATAATGTCTAAAGTATATTTAGTTATTTGCTTAAAGATTAAAATGCAAAAAAGAAGTGTACAAATTTATATTGGTATATAATGTCTAACAATGTTACGGCTTTAAGAAATAAACCCCTTTTTCGACAATATGTGTGTCTGTTTTAATTATACCATACTAGCTTCACCAGTCACCACCAGGACAATACATTGATTGTTATATAGTCTCTTGTCACTCCAGTATATATAGTGGCAATGTATAGAAAAACGAATAATATCACCCCGAGTATCTCCGAGTTTTACGATTATTTTAAGAATGTTAACAGCGAATATCATGAAGAGACGCACCACGAAATAATGAAAACATCACTCCTTCTATACACACAACGAATGTCGGACGAAGCGTACCACTTCCGAAGCGTACCATTTTAGGCCGAACACAATTATTATGACCTCGCTGTTCGAGGATAACATGGCTATCATGTATATGAGCGTCGCTGTATATTTCCAACCTCTTCTTAAAGTGACGTGATTTCAAGGAAACGTCACTTACAGAAGAGGTTGTTATAATAGTCTGTATTCACAGTACAATAACTATCAGGTTCTATACAACAATATTGACCAGGTAAAACTGAGGAAAAGCTGCTAATTAAAAATGTTATAACCAGGCCCTGATCCACCGGGGAGGCCAAGGGGGCCTTGGTCCCCGCAGTCGGCTGTGCCCTTTTTTCTGTTCTTAATACAAAATTATATCCACTGATTAGGTCTTAATGTTAGCCTACTACCCTTTTAGCATTTTAAATGCAATACAACGATTGTGGAGTTGGGTTTGTTTACCCTCGCCAAAGGGATATCCCATATGGGTGAGCATTCACTGCTTTTCTTAAACTATCGTGCAGTATATGCTGTGATAATTTTTCTATTTTTAAATAAAGACTGTAGTGAATGTATAGAAGATGACGTTTAAGAGTTCATGAAGGGGATTTTATCCAACTTGTAAAATTCATGAAGGGGATTTTGTCCTACTTGTAAAATTCACGAAGGGGATTTTGTCCACCTTGTACAAAATGAGTGAAGGGGATTTTGTCTGGAGGGGATTTTGTCATACACTCAGAATTTACATTTTTATTGATTTTTTAAATATGTTTCCAAAACAATCGTTGTGACCATTTGTTTACATTATAAAGTATATTATTTTCTATATTATTATATATAGATTTAGCTTTCCTTTTAGTTTGAGCACGGACCTATATACCATGGATTCGTGACAGGCGTGGTATATATGTCCGTGGTTTTAGTAAACATTACTCTTGCTGTTATAAATTTCAATTATTTAAGTAAAAAAAGCTAGCCGTTTTTATAAACCAACAATTAAACACAGACTAGAAACGGAAAATAAGCTACGGTCCATGAACTCAAAAGCGAAAGGATTATTGGCATTATTTAAATACATGTAGTTTGAATAGAAAAACGAATAACATCGCCCCGAGAAGCTCCGAGTTTCACAATTATGTTAATAATATCATGAAGAAACGCTATTAAATAATGAAAACAGAATTCCTTCTATACACACAACCGATTCTTTGAATAAACAGAATAGTATACAATAAATTTTATTAGCCATTTCTTGTTCAAATAATGGGAAAGCACACTCTGATCAGGGGTACAATTTTAAATGAATACCTTAAATGTACAAAATACTATGACTCCGTTATCTGAAACTTTTTAATTATATTCTCGGGTATGGTATAAAACCCCAATCATGGTCGATTGGCAGCATTACACCAATGTATAAAAATGAAGGTTCACCAATAGGTTTCAAGCATAATGTGACCATGAAATGCTGTCTAATTAATCAACAATTCTCTTAAAGGATCAAATTTGCGAATGGAATTGTTCTTTTCTAATTTTGAATCACAGTTAACACAATTGTGTACAATGAGTTAGAATGAGGCGTTTCTTTTTCTCGACAGTTTATTTATATATAATTCAATACGTTCCTGTTAGTAAGTGACATACGTACTAACGTGCTCTGTGTGGACCCTTTTCCAACTACAACGATTTGCACTAAGTACAGTGTTTACAACAAAAGGGGTCATATTACAAAATAATTGTAAGCAACATAAAATGGGCCTGTATCTGGAAACGTTCAAACAACAATCATCAGCGATATCACAATGCTCAATAAAATCAATAACTTCATAAGTCATACATATACATGTATAATCAATCATCGAAGTACAACACCCATCATACATGAACGTTTTAATATCTACACTATTACACTAGTTTATGACGAAATGGCTTCTTAATCACTTGTGACAAGGGTTTTTACTGAAGGCTGACTGGGAGTAGGTACATGAGGGGCTGTCCCCTGGAAATCAGTTAAAATGTTGGCACTTGTATGATTTGGTCGTTCTGTATTTTTTGACAAGATAATACTAGTGCAATTCTCATGAATGACTCCCAGAATGTACCAGAAACCATAATTTCATATACAATGTATATATTGTAAACTTTTTACGGGGAAGATCCCCCGGACCCCCCTTAAAGGAGGGGGGTAATCCCCTCCCGTACCTACCCACACTTGGTGGCGCTTCTCAAGTGCGGAGCATTTTTTCAAAATGTTTGGCCCCCCAGTCGGGAATTTCTGGATCCGGGCCTGATAACACAATACGATACTGAAGCACAAAAAGGCGCAAATGCGCATCCTATACAAATATTAGAAACACAATTATCAGCATCGACCAGATCGAGAGTGAACTAATTAGCAGCTTATTATCAGAATATGTAAAATGTGCAACGATAGCAGTAAGAAAATGTTAGACATTATTTACCCATTAAAAAGCTACGTGAATATACGAATCAACGATGTGTGTGTAAACATTGCATATATACCAGCCAGTTGCGTATAATGTTTCCGTGATGATTTCTGGTAAATTTTCCGTAATTAAATGATTACTTTTTTTATACCCATAGTTCGATTTTTTCGACCTGTCGACGGTGAATGCTCTGAAAATAACATAACTTTTACAAATCTCACAGATGTTGAGAAACTTATATACAGTAAAACCTCAATAATAAGACCACCTTTGTGATTCTTGAACACATGGGCTTGGAAATTGTGGTCTTGTTATTGAGGTGGTCTTGTTATTGAGGTGGTCTATCCCCTGTGCAATTATGTCACTTTATACAGTGTTCAGAGTGTTTCCTGCCCATTTTTGGCCTATTGCGGCCAGTTGTCTTGACTTGTCCCGTGATCTTTTCCATCCATTAATCCCCCCCCCCTCCCTTTACTGTCCACTTTGATTCTCCTAGTTCTTCCTTATGGTCTGTCGGGCCATTCCATGTGCCTCTGTTCCTTAATATGTGTACCGTTTGGTCTCCTTAAGTGCCTTATGTTTAGTGGATTGTTGTTTTTCCGGAGGTCTGCGTGGGGAGGTATTATCTTGTGTATGTGGCGTTCCCTGAGGTTACATATTCTCTATGTTTTATGTGAGGTTTTACTGTTTAATCTTTCCAACGATGATATTGTTAAATTTTCTGAAAAACCTGTTATATGATTTTACAATTACGGGAAAGCATTTCGTATAGATAATTTATTATTATATTTTATAACATTACAAAACATTTGTTTACAAACTGATAGATATGCATTCTTATGTTTTTATGTGATTATGTGAATGTTTGCTTTTAAGTCAAGCTATTTATATGTATGGTCTAAATTAAATATTTATGTTAACAGTTTGGCTACACGGTAGTCTTATAATACATGTTGTATATCGTTTACATTTTGTATTTTTTTTAAGTATGATGTATATGCTTTTATAGTCTCCTATAACTCTTATTTGAATGGCTTTGTGTAATGTTTTTATGTTCTTTATTGTCTACCCTCTATGTATACTTATGCATGTACTAAGACGAGACTTTAATAAATTAATAAGTGCATAAATGGTCAGATAGGTATCAATTTCGTTTTAATATCTAGATTAACCCTACTGAATACATATAAAAGGTGATTATATGCGTTAAGAGCTTGTTCTTGTAATGCTTAAGCCGCATTTATTAAGTTACCAGTGTAGTGGAAAGAACGTTTAGCTTTACGTTTCTCCTTACAAAAACGTTTTCTATATGATAACGTTAGCAAACGGTTGTCGTCTGTCGGAACTTTTCGGTATATTTGTTTATGTTTATAGCTTTCGCTTGTTTACATTCATTGTTAAACCATGCAGACTTTTTAAGCTTGGCATGAATTGGTTCAGTTCAGTTTATAATGTTTTCCGTGTAATTCGAAAGATATATTAAAAATACGGTCAGACATACTATTGATGCACGCATCAACACCAGATTTGCCTGTCATTAAGTCATTAATGTCGTCATCAAATAACGGTTTATTTTGGTTTAGTATATTATAAATTTATATTTTCAATAAAGTCCATCGCCTGACCAACTCTTGAGTTGAAATCACCTTAACAATAAGAGATTTGTATCACTAATATGTATTATTAGAAAAATAATCATACAATATAAACTGATCGATTAGGAATTTTGTTGCGTGTATTTATACTGCAGTGTTTCCTTTCTTATCCATGCGTTCCACTGGTAGTAGGCTGTATTTTTAAGACATAAACTTGATACTACAATGTGTCTGTCAGCTTTGTTTGTGACAAACAATAAATAGACAACAATAGCGGACAATAACGCGTCACAGTTTGTTCACGTGGTGTGAAAAACTAGTATGTGCATCTAGGATATTGGACATTGTATTGGTAAGTGGCAACTTGGCGTTAAACTACCATACATGCAGGTAGCGCTATAAAGGAAATATTTCTTTCTTTAAAAATGAAAGGGGGAAAGAAAATTGGATTTCTGTTTTGTTTAATTATTCCAGTGCTGATATGGATAAATAATTCAAACCTATGGCTCTCCTCACATTTTGAAACAAGTAAGTTAACATTTTTGTGCAATTGTCGTTATTATGATGTTAAGCCAGTGTAAGTCATTTTACTAAAATGTATCACATTGTTATTCATAACTACATAATATACAATTCATACGCGTAAGGAAAACGTGTATGTCCCATCATACCCAAATCTTTTTTTTATTTGTAAACGGTAAACCGATTCATTTTAATGTGAAATAGTTGGGGAAAAAACACGAATTTCCACATTTTATATATGATATTGTGAAGTGATATTTAATACACCCATTCTTTTAGCAGTGTGATTATAATCCGGTTTCATGTGTCAGTGTTTTATTATTGTCTTTAAGTCAATATTAACATTGCAAATATAGTGTTTACATATGTGTATAAATGTTGCGTTGAGCATACTCAACGGTGGCGCTATTTCTTGCCCATATATGTCCTAATTCAAACTTATGTTGGTATATAATGTCTAAATAAAGCCCCTTTTCGACAACATGTGTGTCTGTTTTAATTTTACAAATAATATTGAAAATTGATTCTGAAAACTCAATCAAAATACAAACATCTAGTGGCAAATAATGGATATATGTGGAACAAAATGTGTGTACATCTTGACTTAAAAATGTTGGGTACATTTTGACTTTCATTTGGGTACATTTTGACTTAAAAATATTGGGTACATTTTGACTTGGGTACATTTTGACCTGCTCCCACTAGTTTCACCAGTTACCATGGTTGTCAGACGTTTCACCCCCAAGTCATTTCCTCCCAAGACGTTTAATAGTCTCAGTATTTGTAACATATGAATACGTTTCACCCCAACATAAATATTACTACTGAGACTTAAGAAATAATAAGGATGAGTAGACATAATGATAATTAAATAAGTTTGCATGCAATTCTAATAATGTCTAAAGTATATTTAGTTATTTACTTAAAGATTAAAATGCCAAAAAGAAGTGTACACACTTATGTTGGTATATAATGTCTAACAATGTTACGGCTTTAAGAAATAAACCCCTTTTTCGACAATATGTGTGTCTGTTTTAATTATACCATACTAGCTTCACCAGTCACCACCAGGACAATACATTGATTGTTATATAGTCTCTTGTCACTCCAGTATATATAGTGGCAATGTATAGAAAAACGAATAATATCACCCCGAGTATCTCCGAGTTTTACGATTAATTTAAGAATGTTAACAGCGAATATCATGAAGACACACCACGAAATAATGAAAACATCACTCCTTCTAAACGCACAACGAATGTCGGACGAAGCGTACCACTTCCGAAGCGTACCATTTTAGGACGAACACAATTATTATGACCTCGCTGTTCGAGGATAACATGGCTATCATATATATGAGCGCCGCTGTATATTTCCAACCTCTTCTTAAAGTGACGTGATTTCAAGGAAACGTCACTTACAGAAGAGGTTGTTATAATAGTCTGTATTCACAGTACAATAACTATCAGGTTCTATACAACAATATTGACCAGGTAAAACTGAGGAAAAGCTGCTAATTAAAAATGTTATAACCAGGCCCTGATCCACCGGGGAGGCCAAGGGGGCGTTGGTCCCCGCAGTCGGCTGTGACCTTTTTTCTGTTCTTAATACAAAATTATATCCACTGATTAGGTCTTAATGTTAGCCTACTACCCTTTTAGCATTTTAAATGCAATACAACGATTGTGGAGTTGGGTTTGTTTACCCTCGCCAAAGGGATATCCCATATGGGTGAGCATTCACTGCTTTTCTTAAACTATCGTGCAGTATATGCTGTGATAATTTTTCTATTTTTAAATAAAGACTGTAGTGAATGTATAGAAGATGACGTTTAAGAGTTCATGAAGGGGATTTTATCCAACTTGTAAAATTCATGAAGGGGATTTTGTCCTACTTGTAAAATTCACGAAGGGGATTTTGTCCACCTTGTACAAAATGAGTGAAGGGGATTTTGTCTGGAGGGGATTTTGTCATACACTCAGAATTTACATTTTTATTGATTTTTTAAATATGTTTCCAAAACAATCGTTGTGACCATTTGTTTACATTATAAAGTATATTATTTTCTATATTATTATATATAGATTTAGCTTTCCTTTTAGTTTGAGCACGGACCTATATACCATGGATTCGTGACAGGCGTGGTATATATGTCCGTGGTTTTAGTAAACATTACTCTTGCTGTTATAAATTTCAATTATTTAAGTAAAAAAAGCTAGCCGTTTTTATAAACCAACAATTAAACACAGACTAGAAACGGAAAATAAGCTACGGTCCATGAACTCAAAAGCGAAAGGATTATTGGCATTATTTAAATACATGTAGTTTGAATAGAAAAACGAATAACATCGCCCCGAGAAGCTCCGAGTTTCACAATTATGTTAATAATATCATGAAGAAACGCTATTAAATAATGAAAACAGAATTCCTTCTATACACACAACCGATTCTTTGAATAAACAGAATAGTATACAATAAATTTTATTAGCCATTTCTTGTTCAAATAATGGGAAAGCACACTCTGATCAGGGGTACAATTTTAAATGAATACCTTAAATGTACAAAATACTATGACTCCGTTATCTGAAACTTTTTAATTATATTCTCGGGTATGGTATAAAACCCCAATCATGGTCGATTGGCAGCATTACACCAATGTATAAAAATGAAGGTTCACCAATAGGCTCACCTGCAAACTATCGTCCAATTCAAGATTTGAAGCATAATGTGACCATGAAATGCAGTTTAATTAATCAACAATTCTCTTAAAGGATCAAATTTGCGAATGGAATTGTTCTTTTCTAATTTTGAATCACAGTTAACAAAATTGTGTACAATGAGTTAGAATGAGACGTTTCTTTTTCTCGACAGTATATTTATATAATACTCAGTACTTTCCTGTTAGCAAGTGACATACGTACTAACGTGCTCTGTATGGACCCTTTTCCAACTACAACGATTTGCACTAAGTACAGTGTTTACAACAAAAGGGGTCATATTACAAAATAATTGTAAGCAACATAAAATGGGCCTGTGTCTGGAAACGTTCAAACAACAATCATCGGCGATATCACAATGCTCAATAAAATAAATAACTTCATAAGTCATACATATACATGTATAATCAATCATCGAAGTACAACACCCATCATACATGAACGTTTTAATATCTACACTATTACACTAGTTTATGACGAAATGGCTTCTTAATCACTTGTGACAAGGGTTTTTACTGAAGGCTGACTGGGAGTAGGTACATGAGGGGCTGTCCCCTGGAAATCAGTTAAAATGTTGGCACTTGTATGATTTGGTCGTTCTGTATTTTTTGACAAGATAATACAAGTGCAATTCTCATGAATGACTCCCAGAATGCACCAGAAACCATAATTTCTTATACAATGTATATATTGTAAACTTTTTACGGGGAAGATCCCCCGGACCCCCCTTAAAGGAGGGGGGTAATCCCCTCCCGTACCTACCCACACTTGGTGGCGCTTCTCAAGTGCGGAGCATTTTTTCAAAATGTTTGGCCCCCCAGTCGGGAATTTCTGGATCCGGGCCTGATAACACAATACGATACTGAAGCACAAAAAGGCGCAAATACGCATCCTAGACAAATATTAGAAACACAATTATCAGCATCGACCAGATCGAGAGTGAACTAATTAGCAGCTTATTATCAGAATATGTAAAATGTGCAACGATAGCAGTAAGAAAATGTTAGACATTATTTACGCATTTAAAAGCTACGTGAATATACGAATCAACGATGTGTGTGTAAACATTGCATATATACCAGCCAGTTGCGTATAATGTTTCCGTGATGATTTCTGGTAAATTTTCCGTAATTAAATGATTACTTTTGTTATACCCATAGTTCGAATTTTTCGACCTGTCGACGGTGAATGCTCTGAAAATAACATAACTTTTACAAATTTCACAGATGTTGAGAAACTTATATACAGTAAAACCTCAATAATAAGACCACCTTTGTGATTCTTGAACACATGGACTTGGAAATTGTGGTCTTGTTATTGAGGTGGTCTTGTTATTGATGTGGTCTTTCCCCTGTGCAATTATGTCACTTTATACAGTGTTCAGAGTGTTTCCTGCCCATTTTTGGCCTATTGCGGCCAGTTGTCTTGATTTGTCCTTGATCTTTTCCATCCATTAATCCCCCCCTCCCCCTCCCTTTACTGTCCACTTTGATTCTCCTAGTTATTCTTTATGGTCTGTCGGGCCATTCCTTCTGCCTCTGTTCCTTAATATGTGTACCGTTTGGTCTCCTTAAGTGCCTTATGTTTAGTGGATTGTTGTTTTTCCGGAGGTCTGCGTGGGGAGGTATTGTCTTGTGTATGTGGCGTTCCCTGAGGTTACATATTCTCTCTGTTTTATGTGAGGTTTTACTGTTTATTCTTTCATACGATGATATTGTTAAATTTTCTGAAAAACCTGATATATGATTTTACAATTACGGGAAAGCATTTTGTATAGATAATTTATTATTACATTTTATAACATTACAAAACATTTTTTTTAAAACTGATAGATATTCATTCTTATGTTTTTTATGTGATTATGTGAATGTTTGCTTTTAAGTCAAGCTATTTATATGTATGGTCTAAATTAAATATTTATGTTAACAGTTTGGCTACACGGTAGTCTTATAATACATGTTGTATATCGTTTACATTTTTTTATTTTTTTTAAGTATGATGTATATGCTTTTATAGTCTCCTATAATTCTTATTTGAATGGCTTTGTGTAATGTTTCTTTATTGTCTACCCTCTATGTATATTTATGCTTGTACAAAGACGAGACTTTAATAAATTAATAAGTGCATAAATGATCAAATAGGTATATTAGTACGCAATTCAGAGAAAGGTCAACCATGTGACTTGTGACAGGTCCAAAATATTAGACTTTACCTTATAATGTACGCAATGAAAATTATGCCGTGAATGATGTAACAAGTTCATGGTCAACATACTTGTGTTGTTGTTTGACTTATTGTTAAAATTACAGTCAGACTTCGTTCATTCGAATTCATTGGGTCCGAAATTTGATTTCGAATAACACATGGTTTTGAATAGCTCATTTCAATTCGCCGTGCCAATGAAAAACAGCGGTGCCTAATCTTCATTTCGGATGATACCAAGTATTCGGATAGTAGATTGTCGAATAAACTAGGTTCGACTATTGATTTTGTTTGACTTATTGTTAAAATGACAGTAATACTTCGTTCATTCGAATCATACCAAGTATTCGGACAGAAGATTGTCGAATTAACGAAGTCCGGCTGTATCTCTCTTATTTACTACATATTCATCGAATTTATAATCCTTGTGTTCACAAATGCCCGTCATTGTACATACAATTATCAATATTATATGTTCATGTGTTATTGCAAAATATAATGTTTTACAATCTGTGTTTGAAAAATAAAAGAAATGTTCTGTAAAGAAAACTGATACCGCGGTACATATATTTTGCAGTAGAAAGATAAAGGAAAATTATACTGATCTGTCAAAATCACATTTCTAATGAATATTTCAAAATTAATGTTATTTTACCAATCTTGAGAATACGTAGAGAACTGCAAAATGTATACTTATGTTACAGTGTACATGTACGTAACTTAAATTCCAATTGTTTTTAAAGTTAGTATCTCTATCAAGTCTATTATTGATACAAACAGATATCTTCAATGTTATTGTACTACATGTTATCACACTAGATTTATAAATGCTATTCTAGCCTGTAACTGTCATTCACCGGAAAAGATCAATACTTATAATTACTAGATTGTACAATTTTATGCTAAATACACACGTGTTAACGACGCGAAAAGTGAACGGCTTCTCTGCGCCGTAACTGACCGTAAGGTTGGTTTACTATAACACTGGTGAACATACAACTATACTGGTCAATATGTATAGTTAAACACAAATCTATCTCTTTGTTAGTCTTGATACCAGCTGTTTGTATTGGAAATCGAATGACTTTTGCTCTCCGAGTATTGAAAGTAAACATCGACTTCTTCAACAGAGACATGTATCTATTTAACGTCCACTTTAAATGATGTGAAACTGTATAGTCTTAGGATAAATAGGGTATCGACTTTTTTTGGTGAACAAAAACAAAAAACAATGGCATTGATAGCAAAAACAAATACAAACAGGTCAAATTAATTTATACATATCACATGGTACAAATAATACACAGACTGATAATTGGTTGAACAATTCCGAATGCAAACAAGACATAATTCATTACTGACTACTTAAAGCAGTTCGAAATAAGGCCATGCCGTTTTATAGTTCAGTTAAGCGCCCGCTTGTGCATAGGCTCTCAGTTTTTGAGTACTCTCCTTTAGCATCGGGCGCTTATTCCGATACCTTCAACTGTAACGGTAGTTGAATCAAAGCGCTGTATGCGAGCGTACTCTTTGAGCTAAAAGAATAAAACATTTTCGTAAGTTTAAAAACTCGTCAATGGAAGTTACGGATTTGTCGTATTTACGTATGTTTTTGGTATTTTTTTTGTTTAACATGTATGTTTAATACATAGTGAGTGAAGACTAGTCAGTTTTATAGTAGTCGTACAAAGTTTTATAAAGAAACAAGTTGTTTTGTTATAATTTTATATTATTTACTTCATTAAAACATTTGAAATGATGCATTGTCTATTATATGGTGTTGTTTTTTCGAAACGACTTTTTTTCGAATAGGTAGCTAGGATTCGTGAACCAAGGTTGACGGGTAGTAAAAAAAAAGGTAAGGCCAAAGCGCCAAAACCGATCTACAACCGAGTAACACCACTCTGTGGGCAACACCTGAATTGTAATATTCTCGCAAAACAAAAGGACTGTGAACAAATTGTGATAACAGATATAGATTCTAACTCCGCGCAGAAATTTGACTCGTTCCGAGAACAGCCAGATTCAAATCCCTGCGCTAGGGTAGTATTAGGACTTACTGACCGGCTGTAAGGTTAATATGACTGCGTTTGGAATTATGTCACGTGTCTATGGCGTGATATCACAAAGTGTCATTCTCGACAGCTCTCGGGTATTTCCGTACCACTTCGTTACTCGGATAACACCTTGACGTAGTTTGCCGAGGATTTCCGAATGACAGAGTGGCAGCACTATATCCGCTTCAAGTACGCACCGATTCCGTATGACCGGAAATGTTGGTATGACTTTAAACCCAACACACACGTACAGTACCGTACATTTAATTATTGAGAGAATATTTCTATAATTTCAGCTCCGTTTTCGAGAGACGTTGTACTGAGAACTAATAGTAATGTGCAGACTCCACATGAATCAGCCAGTAAGATGATTAAGTAAGTAAAAAGTGATATTTATCATATCATAGCATTCAACAATATTGTCCAATCACCCGACCGGTAATAGAAACATAACTCACCTAGTAAGCACTTTGCCTATCTATACACTATGCTCCCTGTCTATACACCAAGCTCCCTGTCTATACACCATGCTCCCTGTCTATACACCATGATCCCTGTCTATACACCATGCTCCCTGTCTATACACCATGCTCCCTGTCTATACACCATGCTCCCTGTCTATACACCAAGCTCCCTGTCTATACACCATGCTCCCTGTCAATACACCATGATCCCTGTCTATACACCATGCTCCCTGTCTATACACCATGCTCCCTGTCTATACACCAAGCTCCCTGTCTATACACCATGCTCCCTGTCAATACACCATGATCCCTGTCTATACACCATGCTCCCTGTCTATACACCAAGCTCCCTGTCTATACACCATGCTCCCTGTCTATACACCATGCTCCCTGTCTATACACCATGCTCCCTGTCTATACACCATGCTCCCTGTCTATACACCAAGCTCCCTGTCTATACACCATGCTCCCTGTCTATACACCATGCTCCCTGTCTATACACCATGCTCCCTGTCTATACACCAAGCTCCCTGTCTATACACCAAGCTCCCTGTCTATACACCATGCTCCCTGTCTATACACCATGCTCCCTGTCTATACACCATGCTCCCTGTCTATACACCATGCTCCCTGTCTATACACCATGCTCCCTGTCTATACACAATGCTTCCTGTCTATACACCATGCTCCCTGTCTATACACCATGCTCCCTGTCTATACACCATGCTCCCTGTCTATACACCATGCTCCCTGTCTATACACCATGCTCCCTGTCTATACACCATGCTCCCTGTCTATACACCATGCTCCCTGTCTATACACCATGCTCCCTGTCTATACACAATACTTCCTGTCTATACACCATGCTCCCTGTCTATACACCATGCTCCCTGTCTATACACAATGCTCCCTGTCTGTACACCATGCCCCCTGTCTATATACCATGCTCCCTGTCTGTACACCATGCTCCCTGTCTATACACCATGCTCCCTGTCTATACACCATGCTCCCTGTCTATACACCATGCTCTCTGTCTATACACCATGCTCCCTGTCTATACACCATGCTCCCTGTCTATACACCATGCTCCCTGTCTATACACCATGCTCCCTGTCTATACACCATGCTCCCTGTCTATACACCATGCTCCCTGTCTATACACCATGCTCCCTGTCTATACACCATGCTCCCTGTCTATACACCATGAACCCTGTCTATACACCATGCTCGCTTCTATGTGCAATGAAACCTCAATAGTGGGACCCTTGAAAACTGGTCTACCTGGATTCGATTCCCGGTAGCGCCATTGACCGATTTTTCGTGTTTCTCAAACATGACTTTATATCACTATTTACTACAGCTGGTGTTAAGTGCTGTGTGGCGGATGTAAAAATTCGCCCCGTACTTCGTCCAAAGTGTAGTTTACATTAATCATAAATTTATATATGATAAATTTACACGAAATTGACGTCAGGTCGCTGTGGTGTAGTAGTTAGCATAACGGACCGGCAATCCGTAGACCTGGGTTCGATTCCCGGTAGCGCCATTGACCGATTTTTCGTGTTTCTCAAACATGACTTTATTTATATGAAGTTGGTCTTCTTATTGAGGTCGAATATAGAGCAAAATAGTGAAAACGGACTTGAAAGTTGTGTTCTTAATTACGAGGTGGTTCGAGCAATCGTGCCATCACATACTAGAATAAACGTTTCATGCAATTCGATGATGCTTTAATTTAGCATTTGATTATTTCTTACATTACAGACCGGTCCGGGAGGAAAGTAAGCGTACAATGGTAGTGGTGCTGGCGTATATGCATACTGGATCAACGTTTCTGGGAAGTATCTTACAGGAACATGAAGATGCATTCTACGAGTTCGAAAATCTACGAAGTTTGATGTATTCAACACATGCTGGCAAAGTCATTTATTTTCTCAACGGCACGCAAAGGTTTGTGTGAAAAACTATTATATAATACAATTCAACTTCTACAGAGCGACCCTCGATTGAACAACCACTCTTGAATAAAAACAGTCCTTAATGTAATCCAATTTTTCGCCTTAAAATTTACAACTAACATTAGAGAGAGTAAGTTGCTATAGGAAACGCCACATCCATAAGACAATGCCTCCCCACACAGACCTCCGGGAAAACAACAGTCCATAAAACATCAGGTATTTGAGGAAGTACAAGGGTAAATACCCAAGGAAATAGGGGCGCAAGGATTGTATAAATGACCTCACTTGGGCTGAACCGGTCCCACTGTTCAAGTACTGTTGTTTGCAGATGAAAGCATATCGGACGTCATTGTTCAATCATGTCCTAGTGTGTATTTAAGCCGCGGCCGTGGTCCAGTTGTTAGTGCGCTGGACTTTAACCCGGCGATCTGGGTTCGATTCCCGGTCGCGGCAGGTCATACCCTTCCATGAAAATTTGACAAAAATGTCGATTTTCCTCCACATGTGGAGAAGTTGCCGGCTCCTTGTGGAAGGGTAAGTTAGTACTGGTAAGAATTCAGTCCAGGAAAAACTGGTTAGGTGAACCGGCCGCCGTATATAACTGAAATATCGTTGAGAAACGGCGTTAAACCCGATGAAACAAACAAACTAGTGTGTATTTAAAAATGCAATAGCGCAATGGCCCTAACGGAACACCGTATATCTGTGACCTGATTATATTTAGAAATAAACGTGCTACACCATTACATAGGCTTTGAATAGAACACTGAGAGTTTAAGGGAGTGGATTTAGGGTAGATTTACGTGTCAGATAAGTATACGTCAATAAGAAAGGTAATACTTTCATTCATACAAAACAAGTAGGTTTATCTGTCACAGTTAAACCATTATATCAAGGGATGGTAACGACACTAGTGTATCTGCATATACATGTATAGCAGATAGACCTTCTTCGCTTTCAACCGCCGAGATAGCGTTTTTGCATAACATGTACAAACACCTGGATTAATTATGAACACTAAGGTAGTCACGATGTTTTGAATAGACATTGTTAGTTGCTGTAATTTAAACTCGTGGGCAATATTTATTTAAACTTTTCGTAAAACTTACAAACGTCTTAAGGCGATACCATTGACATATGTAATGACAAGTTTATCAAAACACACTGATTGGGATTAACTGTATACACTGTATAGTAAATTTGTACATGTAGAATAACTTTCAATGATGTTTTACATTCCGGTAAACGCACACAACATTTCGTAAAGATTTTGTTTAAATCAAAAGTATTTTTGGAATCGAGAAAACGTATACTAGATCATGCTATCAATTTATGCTAAATAAATAAAATGATAAAAATCAGATTATACAAGCACACACACCCCTTGTTTCTGGTATTTGTTTTAAAAAAATTTTTTTTATTTTTATCTTATATCAAGTTGATAGCATAAGTTAGATGTGTTCATTATCTTTGAATCAATGTGTTTCTTTTGCAATATTATGCATTGTGTAATTAGCCTGATTGACCGAACTACATGTTCAAATAACTTAATTATTTTTCAGTAATTTTACAAATTTGTTGCAGTTATAGATGAATGACTGTATAACGATACAAACAGTGTACATTTCACCTTGCTATAATATGTAGTTTCAAAAATATTGCTGAAAAGTAAAAAGCAAATATGGTTATTTTGCATATATTGCCATAAACCTATTAAATACTTGACTATTTGGACTAAATCGTTTTAAAGTGACTGTCCATTTATAGTTTTTAAGCGGAAAGCGTCCAATTAGCAGTCTAGCATATGACGCGTGTTGTAAGTGGTGATTTGAATAAATACTATTCCCATAACTGAGTGTTTGGCTAAAGTTGTGAGTGACATGCATTGTTTCTAAAGTAACACTAAAACACTCATTAGAAAATTATTTCCGGCTTAAATAGCTTAACTGCTGTCAAAGACAACGTCCAATCCGAATACATATACTAAACGCCATTAAAAACGCAACCAAAATTGTGCATACAGTCAAACCTGTCTGTAAAGACCACCCATGGGAACAGCAAAATGTGGTATTTGTTTACAGGTGGTCTCTATTAAGAGATTAAATATCATTGAAAATGGTCTGATGGGAGATAAAATTGGTGGTCTTTGCAGACAGGTTTTGCAATAGTGGTCTTTGTTCGCAGGTGGTCTTTAACACAGGTTTGACTGTATAGATAAAGTGACATAACAAAGGCAAAACTATTCTTTATTTCTAAAACATAATTTCATAATATTAATAAATAATGGGGAAAAACAATTGGTCTAGAGTTTGATAAAGTTTTGTACAAGGGCTAACACGTAGATAACTGTAAAACACTTTTGACAGATGGTACTACAAAATGACGCCTAGTTCAAATAGTTTTAATGGCGTCAAGTATACTTTGCTTCTGCAAGTTCCAAGGAGGTACTTCTTTCTTCAACCATGTTTGTGTCTTGTTCTCCGTTTTGATTTTGTAATATTGTTTACATATTTTCATATCTCCTTGTGCTGCTAGAGTAGCTGTATTCTGTGTGCAGTTAACCCCCAATAATACGGCCACCTTTAGGACCCTTGAAAACCGATCTTCTTATTAAGGTGGTCTTGATATTGATGTTGAATAAAGGGAAGAAAATGGTGTTGGAAATAGTTTTGTTTATTTTGAGGTGGTCTTATTATTGAGGTGGTCTTTAAACGAGAGTTTCCTGTATTTTGCATGTTCCATTTCATGCTTGATTTGTTCAATCATCTTATTATTGACATACAGTTAATGCAGTGTCTTATGTTTGTATTTCAGAAAGTTGACGCCTCATGCCGATAAGGAAACTATTCACCACAACGTAGATACTCGTATTGGCGCGGAAGCGATCAGGAACATGGTCACCTGCAACAATGATAAACTTGATATCGCTACGCTTGCCAACCACTATTATTCTCTCAACAGCGCAGAGAACAAACACGTGAAAGATTTCTTCAGATGTCAGGAGAAAGCGTTTGGTTCTAGCTTACACTTAAGAGCTAAAGACGCTGTGCATTATGTACAAAATAAAATGTTGCTTTCTACAAACAGGACAAAAACTATTTTGAGAAAGTGTTTGCCTATTCTGACGCAGCGTTGTCAGAACGCATCGCTAATCGCCGAGAAATTTATACGTATGACAATGGCAATGGCGGAACTTTTGCTGAAAGATTTAACTGACGTTAAAATAATCCATCTCGTTCGTGATCCTAGAGCCATGCTCGATTCACAAGTCAGGAAAGGAGACAGTGGTGCTAATAGACCGAATGTCTTTCCAGGACGAACTCAAAATATGTGTAACCAAATGGCGGCCGACTTAAAACTAGCTAAGAAACTAAAGGAACTACATCCAAACAGAATACATACAATACGTTACGAGGATTTAGTTAAAGAAGCAATGCCAGTAACTCAAGGCATATTTGACTTTCTTGGTGTACCTCTTAAAGCAGCTGACAAAAACTACATCACAAAGAAAAGCCGACCAACCAAGATCAGCAGCCCTGACACAAAAAGAACAATTACTGGGTTGAGTGATCAAAATTCCACGAAATTTAAAACTCGGAATCTCAAAAGTGTAATTTCTAGCTCAAATAATCAGACACAACATATAACCAACCTCACTCGTAGACGAATTCCAACGAGACCTCTACGGAAGATCCAGACAAAACCCAAGTCATGGAGAGAGCATCTTTCGAAGGTTAACATGGACACTGTAAATAAATATTGTGATGAAGTTTACGATATGCTAGGATATGCGAAATTTGTGAATTATTCAGACCTCTTGGACACGCGGAAAGAACATTTTCTGACTATCAATTTGAACTGAACTAACTGGCATAGAATGTTCCATCGTTTTAATAAGGTAGTCTTGGAAGCTCACGACACCATACGTTGGGCAGCTAGTAAAGAACAGTCTATCTTTGGTCTCAACACATTGATGTTTGGATAAATGTGTTCACCCAAGTAACACTTATGTTGACCGTCATGTAGACGAGTCTTAAATGTTAAAAGTTAGGCCATGTCAGCAAAACTCAAATATGGAGTTTTAATCGTTTACTTTTGAATTATTACCGCGGCCGTGGTCCAGTGGTTAGTGCGCTGGACTTGTAACCCGGCGATCCGGGTTCGATTCTCGGTCGCGGCAGGTCATACCCTTCCATGAAAATTTGATAAAAATGATTTTCCTCCTCATGTGGAGAAGTTTCCGGCTCCTTGTGGAAGGGTAAGTTAGTACTGGTTAGGTTTCAGTCCAGGAAAAACTGGTTAGGTGAACCGGCCGCCGTATATAACTGAAATATCGTTGAGAAACGGCGTTAAACCCGATGAAACAAACATACTTTTGAATTAAATTAAATTATGTATTCTGTTTAAAGATGTATCTGGCTCATCTCAACAAAACTTTTGAATTGGCTTCATCCAGTATTGTTGTAACTTTGGTTGCCACATCCTTGGTAAGAACCATTGCAATGAATAACCTATTCAAACAATCGTATTTAATCATATTACTAACAGAGAAAACTAGTAAAAAACCACACGCTTGTCAAAAAATGGATTGTTTTATTTTATGATAATACAAACAACTTCTTTCTCGACAAGTACAGAGGAATACATTATTAATGCATGCTTTCATAATGCATATTTATTTATGTTTTAACTAGCTAATAAAGTATTAATGGTCATGTTTGTTTAGATAAACAATGAACAAAAATATGAGCATGATACAACTTTAACTGAAGTTAAGTGTATAAACTGAGTTATTTTGAAGAATGAATAAATAGTACAGGTAGTATTATAGTCTAGATGAAACTTTTGTTTATTAGTCCAACTAACTGTATCAAGAGAAACAACCACGATCGATAACTCTTAATAATTAAGATATCCCCAAACCTTTCTGTGTTATCTCCCGTTTCAAAATTGTGGTTTATTACTTGTTGCAATTTTGTTTTGAAAATTTCAAACAATAAGTAAATTATTATGAATTATTAATAAACGCACTTTTGTTTCGTTTTGACATTTGAAACCGGCTCTTTGTGCTACAATATAAAAAAACATTGAATTGTCGTCGGGACAAGCCCTTTGTCATCATATTCGATCCTTTAACTAAATAACGAAAATGTTACTTTGTATGTTTAGTATGATACTGTCGTTGAAAAGAGATTGTTGTTCTAGAGAGGTTAAATGATAGTTAAATCTTACTGTATTTGAAAATTGATACTGTCGTTGAATAGAGGTTGCTGTTCTAGAGAGGTTAAATGATAGTTAAATCTTACTGTATTTGAAAATTGATACTGTCGTTGAATAGAGGTTGCTGTTCTAGAGAGGTAAGTTAAATCTTACTGTATTTGAAAATTGATACTGTCGTTGAATAGAGGTTGCTGTTCTAGAGAGGTTAAATGATAGTTAAATCTTACTGTATTTGAAAATTGATATTGTTGTTGAAGAGAGGTTGCTGTTCTAGAGAGGTTAAATGATAGTTAAATCTTACTGTATTTGAAAATTGATACTGTCGTTGAAGAGGGGTTGTTGTTCTAGAGAGGTTAAATGATAGTTAAATCTTACTGTATTTGAAAATTGATATTGTCGTTGAAGAGGGGTTGTTGTTCTAGAGAGGTTAAATGATAGTTAAATCTTACTGTATTTGAAAATTGATACTGTCGTTGAATAGAGGTTGCTGTTCTATAGAGGTTAAATGATAGTTAAATCTTACTGTGTTGGAAAAAGGATAGTCTCGTTGAAGAGAGGTTGTTGTTCTAGAGAGGTTAAATGATAGTTAACTATTACTGTGTTGGAAAAAGGATAGTGTCGTTGAATAGAGGTTGCTGTTCTAGAGAGGTTAAATGATAGTTAAATCTTACTGTGTTGGAAAAAGGATAGTGTCTTTGAAGAGGGGTTGTTGTTCAAGAGAGGTTAAATGATAGTTAAATCTTACTGTATTTGAAAATTGATATTGTCGTTGAAGAGGGGTTGTTGTTCTAGAGAGGTTAAATGATAGTTAAATCTTACTGTATTTGAAAATTGATACTGTCGTTGAATAGAGGTTGCTGTTCTATAGAGGTTAAATGATAGTTAAATCTTACTGTGTTGGAAAAAGGATAGTCTCGTTGAAGAGAGGTTGTTGTTCTAGAGAGGTTAAATGATAGTTAACTATTACTGTGTTGGAAAAAGGATAGTGTCTTTGAAGAGGGGTTGCTGTTCTAGAGAGGTTAAATGATAGTTAAATCTTACTGTGTTGGAAAAAGTATAGTGTCTTTGAAGAGGGGTTGTTGTTCAAGAGAGGTTAAATGATAGTTAAATCTTACTGTGTTGGAAAAAGGATAGTGTCTTTGAAGAGGGGTTGTTGTTCAAGAGAGGTTAAATGATAGTTAAATATTACTGTGTTGGAAAAAGGATAGTGTCGTTGAAGAGGGGTTGTTGTTCTAGAGAGGTTAAATGATAGTTAACTATTACTGTGTTGGAAAAAGGATAGTGTCGTTGAAGAGGGGTTGTTGTTCTAGTGAGGTTAAATGATAGTTAACTATTACTGTGTTGGAAAAAGGATAGTGTCGTTGAAGAGGGGTTGTTGTTCTAGAGAGGTTAAATGATAGTTAACTATTACTGTGTTGGAAAAAGGATAGTGTCGTTGAAAAGAGGTTGCTGTTCTATAGAGGTTAAATGATAGTTAAATCTTACTGTGTTGGAAAAAGGATAGTCTCGTTGAAGAGAGGTTGTTGTTCTAGAGAGGTTAAATGATAGTTAAATCTTACTGTGTTGGAAAAAGGATAGTGTCTTTGAAGAGGGGTTGTTGTTCAAGAGAGGTTAAATGATAGTTAAATCTTACTGTGTTGGAAAAAGGATAGTGTCGTTGAATAGAGGTTGCTGTTCTAGAGAGGTTAAATGATAGTTAAATCTTACTGTGTTGGAAAAAGGATAGTGTCTTTGAAGAGGGGTTGTTGTTCAAGAGAGGTTAAATGATAGTTAACTATTACTGTGTTGGAAAAATGATAGTGTCTTTGAAGAGGGGTTGTTGTTCTAGAGAGGTTAAATGATAGTTAACTATTACTGTGTTGGAAAAAGGATAGTGTCGTTGAAGAGGGGTTGTTGTTCTAGAGAGGTTAAATGATAGTTAAATCTTACTGTGTTGATAAAGGATAGTGTCGTTGAAGAGAGGTTGTTGTTCTAGAGAGGTTTATTGATAGTTAACTATTACTGTGTTGATAAAGGATAGTGTCTTTGAAGAGAGGTTGTTGTTCTAGAGAGGTTAAATGATAGTTAAATCTTACTGTGTTGGAAAAAGTATAGTGTCGTTGAAGAGAGGTTGTTGCTCAAGAGAGGTTAAATGATAGTTAAATCTTACTGTGTTGGAAAAGGGATAGTGTCTTTGAAGAGAGGTTGCTGTTCAAGAGAGGTTAAATGATAGTCAAATATTACTATGTTGTAAAAAGGATAGTGTCTTTGAAGAGGGGTTGTTGTTCAAGAGAGGTTAAATGATAGTTAACTATTACTGTGTTGGAAAAAGGATAGTGTCGTTGAAGAGGGGTTGTTGTTCTAGAGAGGTTAAATGATAGTTAAATATTACTGTGTTGGAAAAAGGATAGTGTCGTTGAAGAGGGGTTGTTGTTCTAGAGAGGTTATCTATTTATTTATTGTGTTATTTTGGCCACCGGCCCATTCACATAATATCAATACAATACATATATATACAATGTGAAGCAAGATCAGGATCAGTGGACACAATGTCATCACTTGACAATACAACAACATAAATGTTAAGAAAAAACTGACATGAGTGAGTTCCTGGTTTTAAATGCATAGTATACATACATAGCTAATCCTCTCATAGTGTCAACATTTGTACAAGACAGCAAATGATTAAATGTATGTAATGTTGGATATGCGACATAGTAATCTGACAAATACATTGAACGAAGGTTCGAATATAGAGGACATATCATTAGGAAATGGTAGTGGTCTTCTACACAACTGTCACAATAGGGACACAGTCTGTGTTCCCTTAGAATATTAAAATATCTGCCTTGTTCAATCATAAGGTCGTGACTGGAACATCTAAAAGAAGCTAGGCTGGACCGAAATTTAGAAATATCAATATCTACAATGTAATTTTCTAAACCAAAAACAGGCTTAAGCTGTGTATAAAACATGTGTTTAATTACTATTTTGAAGACAGTTTGCAGACCATATTTGTCTATATTGATCTGTGAGTTTCTGCACATACATATAAAGAAAGTATTTTGGATTATCTACATACTGACTATACCACACATACATCAATATATAACTAACACCCTTATATCGATTTATTCGTATGAACTGCCTTGTCTGTCTTTTTGATGTTTTTATTCGGCAAAGCCGTACTAACATGGTTGTGTAATTTTGCATATCAGTGTTGTGTAAACCAATCAAATCTTACGTTAACTACCAAGGCAATTTCTCTTCAACCGAACAACGTTGGTAACCTTGACACAGATTGGTTAACGTTTCGATAAAAAGTACGTTACCTTACCGAAAGCCACTGAATTTCGATGAATTTACCGAAATCCATTCAGTCGGATCAGGAGTGACCAGCAGTCGTAACATCTCCGCATTTTTTTATGTTGCACAAAAAAACCTATTTAAAAGATTATCTTGTTATCTCTAATTGGCATGTTACCTATTTAAAAGATTATCTTGTTATCTCTAATTGGCATGTTATCTTATTTTAAGATTATCTTGTTATCTCTAATTGACATGTTTGCCTATTTTAAGATTATCTTGTATTCTCTAATTGGCATGCTTTCTTATTTGACATTATCTTATTTTCTCTAAATGACGTGTTATCTTATTTAACATTATCTTATTTTCTCTAAATGACGTGTTATCTTATTTAACATTATCTTATTTTCTCTAAAAGACATGTTATCTTATTTAACATTATCTTATTTTCTCTAAATGACGTGTTATCTTATTGTAAGATTATCTTGTTTCTCTAATTGACATGCTAACTTATTTTAAGATAATATTGTTTTAACTTATTGGCAAGTTATCTTGTAAATTTATGACGTTATTTTCTAAAATAAAGCGGTGCAAACCAACACTATTAGTTTGTCATTAATTGTTATCTTGTCTATTGCATGATTGTGGTGTTTTCCGATGGTATAGCGAAAACACGTCTAAATCCGAGTTGTTTCTCAGTGGAAAAATGTCACTTTGAACTTGTTTATATAACACGATTATATATATGACTAACACGTATGACAATAATTTGAACCAATGTGTTATCGTGTTAAGCAGGTAGATTTGTATGTATGACGCCGTTTCTCAACGATATTTCAGTTATATACGGCGACCGGTTCACCTAACTAGTTTTTCCTGGACTGAATTCTTACCAGTACTAACTTACCCTTCCACAAGGAGCCGGCAACTTCTCCACATGTGGAGGAAAAACAACATTTTTGTCAAATTTTCATGGAAGGGTATGACCTGCCGCTACCGGGAATCGAAGCCAGATCGCCGGGTTACAAGTCCAGCGCACTAACCACTGGACCACGGCCGCGGCTCGTGTTGCACTAGAGAGGTTGAACCGTTGTTTGAAATCTAGGTGAGGGATACTATGGCACTTTTCAAACCAGCACAAACCATTTGTTACGTAGATTTGATATGAAACAGGATCCGTATTCACAAACGTTTTAAGACTGAATCTCAGACTTAGACTTTAAAATTGCAAAAATTAAATTTACAAGCATTTCGCTTTCATTATATTTAAATGTCTAAATATTTCTTGTCACTAATTCTACACTTTTGCCATGTTTTATCAAAATATATTGTGTTACAATAACGTAGGAACAAAATGAACATTTACCATTTTAAAGTCTTAGTCTGAGACTCAGTCTTGAAACGTTTGTGAATACGGGTCCTGGACTACACACTGTTTGTATTTTGTTAAAAAATGACCATACTTTACCTAATCCAAATAAATTAGTCCGGAAACTGAACTTACAAGGCTCAAACCCGAACTATACTTTGCGTATATCCGATGGAAACAGTTTGTTTAGTAGTTATTATGATGCTGTGGTAGTATTAAAGGGAGGCTAATCTTATTGTCTTCGTTCATAGAATGCTAGTAATCTCCCTTGTTTTATCAAAACACTAAGATGCGGCGCATTCTAGACGTTCAGATGTAGCGGATCCGTAGTCCAGTGGTAACGCGCTGGACTTGTAATCCAGGGATCGCAGGTTCGATTCCCCGCTCCATCACTGACCGTACTAACAGTCTTTCGGATGAGACAAAAACCGAGATCCCTTGTATGATGCTTTACATCGAGCACGTAAAAGAACCAGGGGTGCTTCTGGAACTGGGGCATCTCCTGTATCATGCACTATCCTCCAAAAATCTAATATGACTAACTTTCTTCCGGAGGCGTCGCCCATATGGGAAAACCGGTGGCGACGATAAATAAACGCAAATATAAAAAAAAAAACAAAAAAAAAACGTTCAGATACAGTAAGATTTACATGTAATCGAACAGATGCGAAATAAACACAAAATGGAAGGGTATAACCTGCCGCGACCGGGAATCGAACCCGGATCGCCGGGTTACAAGTCCAGCGCACTAACCACTGGACCACTCAAAGAAAATGAATCAAAAAGAATATTCAGCCCTTCAATGACATTTTTATGCATTTTCCTTACTCAAACTTTCAGTCTTATAATAGTAAATTTTGTATATTGAGGTTCGAGTACTGACTGTAAGTATTCGTTATAATCTCGGGCAAGGTGTTCTTTGGGTGCCCTGGTTTTCTCTTTTTTTCATCTTGGGTGTCCATGTAAGAGCAGTTTTGGGGGTGCGTTTCTAGTCCATACCCAGCACCCGGCCCAGCCATTGTCTTCTACGTGTAATGCCAGTAGTGATTCTGTCCCATTGTATAGCTTTTCATTACATGTACATATGAGCGCCGCTGTATGATATCCAACCTCTTCTTTAAGTGACGTCATTTCCGGAGAACGTCACATGGGACGTCACCATGTACTGACAGTAAGCAATATTTGCCCCATGTGGCAATATGAAAATGAAATGATCATACGGAGTAAATATTGTTTCTTGCTTGCAAATAGTGACATCACATGTTGCGTTTACTTGAAATGAGGTCACTTACAGAAGAGGTTGTAAATCCCGTAGCAGCGCTCATATTTTCTTTCATAATATCTGGGGGGAAAAACCTTCTAATGAAAGGCATCAAGGTTTTCACGTCACACTTGACTACTCTCCAAAATTCTGAACCGTGCAGCATGAATGACTTGTTGTTGAAAACAGATAAGTTTAATCAAAATAGCACAGTAAGTCATATATATGGGCGTCCATTTAATCTAAACTAGATAGATAGATTTATTTCAACATAAAATGTAGAATTCACATGGCAATATAAAATTAAGACATATATTAGAAAAAACAATATGCATGAATCAATAAAGCCATATCAATCAACATTATATGTTAAGGATAACACAAAAAATAGTTCAAGTAAAAACTCTTATTTCCATTGTGGTCCTTAATTTATAGTATTGTGTGACATAGGAAGAATTTTAAGCTATAAATAAAGTTAAAATAAAGTTATCACAGTCAGTTTATCAAAGAAAGACATTGTGCTACATGTTTATAAACAAATAGATAAAACGAAGAAAGAATAAGTTATCTCTGACAGGAATAATGGATGAAAAAGCTAAACCAATAAAATTTAACAAGGTATTAAGTTACAGATTAAAACTGTTAAGAAGGAAAGACAATATATTATTTAAGCTGAGCTTAAAAGGTGTTTTTTAACTTTGCATTTGAAAGAAGAAATACTTTTTGCATAACTTTTTACTGACATATTAGTTTGTTTCATCGGGTTCAACGCCGTTTCTCAACGATATTTCAGTTATATACGGCGGCCGGTTCACCTAACCAGTTTTTCCTGGACTGAAATCTAACCAGTACTAACTTACCCATCCACAAGGAGCCGGCAACTTCTCCAAATAGGAGGAAAATCGACATTTTTATGACATATTAGTAGTTTGTGCATGCTTTATTTGACCAGTAAACCGTGTTTATAAGGATATTTTGTAAAGCGACTTAGCTCAACAATGGCATCATGCCTGCTGAGAAGGAAATTATATATATTCATTAACAGACTCGGCACGTACGTGACTTTAGTTGAATAACACAAAACAGCACACATACAGTCAATGCATACAAACATGCAAACAAGCATGCAGTCATGAAACACATTATCTAAGTGAAATATAAGCAAAATGGTGACAAGTATCAAAACTCTACAATAGGAACAAAGCTTCGGTGTCATTGTATATTGATACATACAGTCAAACCTGTGTTAAAGACCACCTACGTACAAAGACCCCTATTGCAAAACCTGTCTGCAAAGACCACCAATTTTGTCTCCCATCAGACCATTTTCAATGATATTTAATATGTTAATAGAGACCACCTGTCAACAAAGACCACATTTTGCTGTTCCCATGGGTGGTCTTTACAGACAGGTTTGACTGTATTTATTTAAAAAAACTTGTATAACGTAAGTTTTGTATTAAAACGTGTATTCAAAGTTTAATGTACCTGGAGCACACTATACGATCACTGAATGTACTAATGTTTGTAACTACAGTCAAACCTGTCTGTAAAGACCACCCATGGGAACAGCAAAATGTGGTCTTTGTTAACAGGTGGTCTCTATTAACAGATTAAATATCATTGAAAATGGTCTGATGGGAGATAACATTGGTGGTCTTTGCAGACAGGTTTCGCAACAGTGGTCTTTGTTCGCAGGTGGTCTTTAACACAGGTTTGACTGTAACACGTTATCATGGGGAAATATAAATTATTATTGTAGAAGAATGTTTTTGAAAAGTCCACTAACACAGGATATTGTTACAAAAATAAAAATAGAAATATACATGAAATAAGTGTACAAGCATAGGTCTGACTTTCAATAGATCACAAGACTGTAGTCGAGTGGCTATGACCGTTGACTTTAGATCACTTGCCCTTTCACCGATGCGGTTCGAATCCCACACGTGATAAAGAAGTGAGGAAGCCACCCAGTTGGTTTACATAAGGTCGGTAGTTCTATTAGGTGCTCACATTAGGTTTTCCTCCACCGAAATAATTAGAAAAGTCACCGTTAAAGTGACTTAACGCACATCCCTACAAAATTTTATAGTATATCATAAAACACATTTTGTACTTAGAAATAAGTATAATGAATTGCGCACCCGTGTATATATCTTAATTGAATGTGGACAAATACATTTAAGTCGGTGCAATAAACGATCTAAAGGATAAATACTTCATACTTTACAAATATAGACCATATATTAACTTATTGACGGTTTACTATACAATATTAACCCACAATACACATCAACTTACGTAACATTACATTGATAGAAAGATAAAAATCAAACTTTAAATTCTGTTTTATGTCGGTGAAGTATTTAACTTAATAAAGTAATTTAAACATACGCAGTTGTATCAAACATTAAATCAACTTACTTAATGTATCTAATTTATAAATACATACACATTTAATTTGTGTTAAACCACTAGATCAGGATTAATGTTTGATTACTTCTTTTAATTTTCAATGTGCTTAATCATAATAGGTTTGTGTACAATCGCCTTACAAACATGAGAACGTATAGTATCAATTCAAAATTTGCAGATTATGTCGATAACAAGGATCTTTAAATCCAAATACCATAAAGAATTACAGATACTTGGCAAGCGTACGCAGTACGAACACTGATCAACGGAAATCTCAGAGTTTAGACAGATAAAACTGTTCGGATAACTTTTGTGCTAGCCGCTATGCCGTGCTGAGAGCGGTACGGCTGTATTGCATTTAACCACGCAGGATTCCGGGTGGTTAGCGAACAACTATACGGAGACACAAAAGACTGTCGGTATTAAATAAAGAAGCTAACAATTTGGAATTGAATACGCTAAATTAGATGATCAGTTAACCTGATAATGGATTATGTTAAAATCACTGTGTATACTATTCCATCTCACTTTGAGACTGTAACCCAGGACAAGTTTATGAATGTCTAATGAACTGGGTTCTCTTGAAGTAGTTTTTGAATATTAAAGGAACACAACTGATATTAAAATGAGTAGTTATTGAATTTAATTGATTTCTTGAACGGCGATTTTCGGATTTTTATGAGTTCATAAAGTTTGTTAAAAATGAGTGGAATACAATTACCGCCGGTGCGCGGCGCGATGCCGACGTCATATAGTGTACCGGCGGGCCTGTCGGGAATGGGGGAGTCTCGCCCCGGGAGTGCTAACAGCGGCAGAACAGCGTCCAGCATGTCGACGTTTCTACCACAAATGTATTATGGTAAGTTTTGTGTTGTCATAGTCAATTGGTGATCTTTCCGATGGACTTTGTTCAGTAATTGTCAAATAATTAATTAGTCGAAATAAAATGACTATTTGTACGATGATGCGTACATTTAACGAAACCTCAGCGGCAGTTTTAACTCAAATTTATTCAAGCACTATTGCGTCTTTCATTAAATATTAACGAAGATTTTACGTTCATCGCGGTTCCTTAAATTATTCTGGCCCCTTAACATGTTTGAAGTTTGCGATAAGAAGTTTGAATGAGAGACAAAGCTTTGAAGCTATGTTCAATAACAATGTTGTTAATTAATTAGTCATTACAACTGCTAATTTCACAGACACTTTCAAATCACTTGTAACTTCTACAAACCTTGTCTTAATAATATTTACGAAAACTGACAATAAATTCGCTGTTGTTTGTTGTTAAATATTTTCAATGTGTTGAATATTCGAAAAAAATGCAAAACTGTATCACTTTGAAGCACCGATTTCAATACAAATACGGTAGATTCCTCAATAAGCCATTGTGTTCCATATTTGAATTGCAGAAAGATCCGCGCCCGTCTAATATTTGTATTACTCTTCATGCAAGAAAAACTGATAAAGCAATGAGTATTTCAGGTACACATTCTACGCAGAAGTGTTCGTATCCTAGATTAGAAAAATTAAAAATCGATGCTCAGATATTGCCGACGATATCAAAAGAAGTCATGAGAAATATCGTACGGTTTTTATCCCCATTAAGAACTGAGAAAATTTGTAATCAAACATCGAGTGATCATAATAAAAACTTTCGAGTGGAATAATTTTTGGTCCACAATTTAAAAAAACAACATATACACAGTACAATCATGTCTTTATATTTAATATAAATTCTATGAATAACTTGATACCTTCAAGCCATGCTTACAATATCTTCCGTATCGCAACATCATTTCAAAAAGGGATTCATAGTGGTCAAGGTGTCAAACGCCTGACCTCTTATCCTAGGGTCTTGGGTTCAAGTCTCGTCTCCAATCCAATCTGCTGTCGACGCATATTGCATCTCAGCTATATATATGAGCGCTGCTATGGGATTTACTACCTCTTCTGTAAGTGACGTCATTTCAAGAAAACGCAACATGTGATGTCACTATTTGCAATCAGGAAACAATATTCACTCCATATGGTCACTTCGTTTTCCTTATATTGCCATATAGGGCAAATATTGCTTACTGTCAGTACATGGTGACGTCACATGTGACGTTTTCTGGAAATGACGTCAGTGACTGCTATTACTGTCAAAAGTACAAGCATTATTACATACTGAATAAAGTAAGCGCATTCGACCAATTCCTGATTTTATTAAAATATACAAAATAGCAGAAGGTTACCATTTATTTTTCTTTCAAGCTGTCTGTAAATGAAGCTTCAATTAATTCATTTGTAAATGTACGTTCATTTCATATCGTGGTACAATACAGTTTGGCTGCATATTGCAATACACCGTCATATCGTGGTACAATACAGTTTGGCTTCATATTGCAATACATCGTCATATCTTGGAAGATTCCCCTAAGCATGCGTTGGTGGCCAATAATTCTGCATTTTCTTCAAATATTCAAGAAAACTGACGGTTAGGTTAAATAAAGAAATGAATAACATACCCTTTCTCGAATTGTTTAAGAAAGTGTAGCATTACGCGGCAAAATCTCATTACAACGAGAAACTGCAATACTCGGGTACTCATCAGTTTTTAGATAAGTGTACTTTCATTGCATATAAACAAGTTTTCTGAAAGCACTTCATCGTTTGCTTTCAACAAATCTGCGTTCAAGGCCGTATGTGTAAATACCGTACTTTCCCGTAGACGGGGCCACGCTGTTGAATGGGCTTCAGAGAGCACATAAACATCTTGACTCAAACCCTACACAGTGAATGAGCGATAAAGAAATAACTTTTCAATTCGAGTTATTACGGTCAATTAAAAGCACTCTGAGAAAAAAACATAAATTAAGATCTACCATAGATTAATAGGATCTCTCACGTCTTTGTTGAAAATCTGTGCAAATAGTGGTAATTGAATAGGATATTAAATGGCTTTATACAATAAAATATCAAATCTGTCAACAATGTTGTTGGTTGTTTACTTAAGCCATGTTTAAAGGCTGTCTGCTTTATTGATGTTATGAATTTCGTGCAGGTATGCAATGCTACTGACTTGTTTACTGTAAGATTAGTCATATGTTTTGTAAATGTTGTATATGTATTGACTTTTATCAAATACACCATTGAATGTTTTTGTCTGGTGGCTTTACAATGTTTTCTTGTGTGGTTGGTCGCGGATATGACTGATTTTCCCACCGCTCACATTTCGTTCTATACTCACACGTTTATTATTCAAAATTGTGGAAAATTGATAAAATGGCATGCGAATATTAAAAGAAATCATCAAATTAATATCAAAAAGGTTAATTAGAATATGATTAGGTAGCAGAGTGAATTAATTAACTTCTTAACAAAAATTGAACCCAAGTTGATAAAGAAATGATTTTAGATATATAAATTTATGAATTACATTATATGAATAGAACAGAATTTATATTTTATTTAGAATTGTCTACCATCTAATTAAAACAGTTAACTAGACAATTACATAAAGGTGTAACTGACAAGGATACAAATACATAGTCCGTTAATAAACAGGGTTTTAACCTATACTGGTCAAAAGTGCCAACCGTTCAGTAATACAGTAAAACCTCATTTAAAGACCACCTCAAAAATAAGACCACCTCAAAATTAACAACTCAATTTCAAAGTCAATTCTCACTGTTTTGCTGTTTATTCAACCTCAATATTAAGACCACCTCAATAGTAACACCAGTTTTCGAGGGTCCCAAGGGTGGGCTTATTATTGAGGTTTCACTGTATATGTTACAAATACAAATATCTACAGAGTGGACGGTGATATTTGTGTATAAGGTTAAATATAAGCAGCAATAAAGTAATCTTATGGTGTCAAGGGTACCAAGGGTGGTCTTATTATTGAGGTTTTACTGTATATGTTACAAATACAAATATCTACAGAGTGGACGATGATATTTGTGTATAAGGTTAAATATAAGCAGCAATAAAGTAATCTTATGGTGTCAAGGGTCCCAAGGGTGGTCTTATTATTGAGGTTTCACTGTATATGTTACAAATACAAATATCAACAGAGTGGACGATGATATTTGTGTATAAGGTAAATATAAGCAGCAATAAAGTAATATTATGGTGTCAAGGGTCACAAAGGTGGTCTTATTATTGAGGTTTTACTGTATTTCACACTTTCTTAAAATATACGGGGTGGAGCTTCGGTTGAATTTTATTGCAGTAAACTGTAACCTTTATTATTTAAATGAATTGAACAATAAAATGTCAATGTAAACCTGTCAAAATCGCGTTCATTGTTTCAAATAATTTTGTATCAAAGTGATGAAGATTCTAAAAATACAAAATGCCTAGTCAGCTCTTTTGGCCAGTATATGTTATTGCATACCATTCAACCTATCACTTTCTTTGATAAAAATATTATCATTATTAAAAAATGTGTGATATCTATATTATTGAAACTAATATTTGGCAATATCTAGATTATCAATATGTCCAAGACTTTGCATGAAATTTGTAAATCCAGTTTGCAACTTTAGATTAAGTTGGAACACCTGTAGACACAAGTTATCGATATGCGATATAACAAGGGAAGACTTTGAGTGACAGAAAGTCGAGATACCCGTATGTTGCGTAACTACATGATACGCTGCTTTATTAAGTCATTGCGTTCATTTTGCTCTGACATTCTATAAGCGAAGTAATATACTTTCAAATAATATACATGCATATCCAAAAAACTGTATCATGCGAGTGTTGAAAAAACATATATTACCGGTTAACTCTAGCCTGCCCGACTAGCTCTGTTGGTAGACCGCTGGACTGTCACCCGGGTATGATTTATTTAAATCGTATAAGTGTTTACGAAGTAGGCAAGTTGACTGGTTGTGTAATATGTTAATGTGCATGTTTTGTATATAATGTTGTTCTTCTTTGTTTCTGTTCCCTTATATGCTGTGTAAATATGTTCTGTTCTGTTCTGTAAATATGTAATGCTCTTCATTTATTGGAGGAAATAAAGAATATATAATGTGAAATTGGCTACAGTCATGTCCTCCAAATGTTGCTTGCAGAAGAGCTAGTCATATTTGGTTGATAATTAATTCCAGCAAAACTGGTCAACTGGCCACCGCATGCCGAAACAAACAAATCTGTTAACTCTACAGTTTGGAAGTAACTGTCTGATGTTTTTAATTTGCTATTCACAACAGTATATATACTGGGCAAAAGAGCTACCCACCATTACGTATTTTGAGAATCTTTACTACATTATGATACAGTGATCTTGTGTTAAGCGATGAACGTGATTTATATCGATATTGTTGGATATTTCAATTCATTTGAATCATAAATATTACAGATTTCTGCAATCAAGATGTATCCACTAGTTGTTTTAGAAACTATGTGATATAATACTGACAGGCTAGCACTTTTGACCAGTATACGTATTTTACACTTATTTTCACCATTGTTCTACTGGCTAGAGTGATAGATGAAAAAATCATCGACCTATTTTTTAAGATATATTTTATGACAAACATCTCGCGTAAGTAGAGTGCGTACGTTTAAATTGAATATCAAGACAGAAGGACTGATTTATAAATGACACATACAAGAGTAGCTAAATATGTGTCCGGTTGATGAAAGTATTGAAGTGATAGCCAATGAAACGTATGATCTGATAAATAAAATAAAAATATTCTTCCGCAATATATCCCGACATTTAAGAACACTTGACTGCTATCACTTATGAGTCAAGAAGTGCAAGTTTTTATTTATTTGTTGACAGAAATACAACAATTTGTGACACATAAGTAAACGCAAATATAATAAATAAATTATTCTGTATGGATGAGCTGCCAGTTTGATATATAATTAAAGTTTTGCACTAGAATACGGGTACGGGTGGAATCAAGTGTTTACATTATGACAATGTGTACAATCAGGTGTCTTTTGTTGACACGTGTTTCATATTTTCTGGTAGTGCCACAGTATAGAGCCACATTTCACAAACCTTCTCAAATTGACAATTTGTCAAGTTAAATAGTTCATTGTTTATCTTAAATTTATCCATTTAACATTGACGGTTTGTGAAAAACAGTTCTAACAATTTCAAATCACTCTCGGTGACTGATTCCTGTGGTCTTTTTCACAAACATTTTAATACTGAAACTCAGACTTAGACTTAAAATTGCAAAACACATTTTTTAGTTTTCATTTTAACTAAACGAATGCAATTTTTCTCTGAATACCCACTGTACACTTTGTGCCAATGTTGATTAAAATCTACACAGTTACAACATTATAAGAGCAAATGATCATTTTAAAGTCTAAGTCAAAGTTGCAGTTTTAAAATGTTTGTCGAGAGGCCCTGGGTAACTAAACCAGTATTCACGCCAACTTCAGGGATAGTTCAGAGAAGTTCGTGATCCAACCCCGGGAGGCGCAGTGGTCGAGGGGTAGTGCGCCTGACTCCTGATCACGAACTTCAAAATCCCCCAATCCGGCGCGAGTACTGGTTGGTAGCCAGGAAGCAGTGATCGAGAGTGTAGTATAAGTTGTAAGAACTTGTTTCACAATCGATGTAAAATAAATAAGTTAAGACTAAAACTAACCCCGCTCAACCAGTGCTCGAACTCACGATCTTCGCATCAAGTGTCAAACGCTCTACTCCACTTCCACGATGCCTCCCTAATGTAATGTATATAATGATACATGTTGAAAAACACCTTTGCAATTGACGATCGTGCAAGTTTGTCTTAATCCAGTTTTGTTCATAATTGATTCTTTTTTTCTTGATTTCTTTCTTTCTTCTTCTTTCTTTCAAATTCTTACTATTATTTTCATTTAACGGGGATCTTCTACGAAATCGGGGTCATCTTTTTCAATTCATCGGCATCAAAACAATTCGGGTTTCATACTATAAACATTTGTTCAGGATCTTTCGATATACCCATTTGTATGTTTACGTAAGGCGTCTTCGTCCTCAGTATGTCTAGGGTTGGGAAATCTGACCCCAAAGACACGCGTTTAGCAATGTGATTAATTTTCAAACGGAAACAGATACATTAGACGCCTAATATTTTGAAGTAATGAACCTTAAATGTCGCCAACGAGACACAAAGTTTCAATCAAGCTACTGTATATGTTTTGGATTCCATATCAATTTCAAAGTTAAAGGACTCAATACAGTAATAAATCCTTGACAATAGCGTCGTTATGAACTTGAAAATTGCCTATTAGGTTCAATTAGAATTGTAAAGCGTTTTGATAAATTTGATGATCAGTGTCATATAAGTGCTTATTGGAATAATACGATAAAAAATAACGATTAAGAAGTTATCTAAACCCATCTTGGATCGAAGATTGAAGAGAAGTTAAGTTGTTTGTGGCATTCTTAATGGTAATAATTAATATTAATAAATTACCTTAAGTGCCCAACTTGGTCTTAATAAATTGCCCACTTTACTATAACCAGAAGAGGTAACGAAAACATTTTGATCTCGCAGAGACGTACAAACCAACAAATGAAGGTATTTTATATCCCAGATAAATATTAAAGATGAAATATTAGATTTTGAAATGCACGAAGTACAATACTTAATATCTCACGTTATCTCATAACTTATAGATAAAAAGCTATTATAGATATGACTTATTATGCTAGTTTCAAGTTGTTCGTTCCGTAAAATTAGCAATTTCATCCATTCGATTTAGCATCACTACCTATACTATCATTTTTCTATAATACTTATAAGCCGATGTGTATGTTAAATGACGTCACAGACGTGCACTAACCGATTTGTTATTTTCCATAATTCACTAATGAAACAACAATGACGTCATATATGTCCTACTGTGATTGACGCTTCTAATTAAACTCCAAAACGTTATTTTTACCGATAAAATGTTATTTGTGTTATGCTTTCTCGAAATAATGCTATGACGTAACGTTTTACCTCACAATGATGACAGTGACTCTGGAGAGCGAAGAAGTTTATGAATGTTCATTAATAATGAATCATCAATGAAACACGTGACTGTAAAATATAACATTTTTTATTATAACTTTATTATGAACTTTATTCATTTCATTTTTAAAACTATAACGAAAAAAACCACGCCAAACCAAAGCAACATGTCATGTGCTCTATATCTATGTTTTGCAAATATTACTTGTGCATATACAGTAAAATATTAGATCAAGACCACATCAAAATTACGCCCAACCTAATAATAAGACCGTATTTTCAAGGATTAGTGTTTAATTTTTCTTCCATAGTTTAACTCAATAATGAGACCGTATTTTCAAGGATTAGTGTTTAATTTTTCTTCCATAGTTTAACTCAATAATGAGACCGTATTTTCAAGGATCAGTGTTTAATTTTTCATCCATAGTTTAACTCAATAATGTGAACATATTTTCAAGGACCAGTGTTTAATTTTTTTTCCATAGTTAACTCAATAATAAGACCGTATTTTCAAGAATCAGTGTTTATTTTTTCTTCCATAGTTTAACTCAATAATGAGAACGTATTTTCAAGGATCAGTGTTTAATTTTTCTTCCATAGTTTAACTCAATAGTGAGACCGTATTTTCAAGGATCAGTGTTTAATTTTTCTTCCATAGTTTTACTCAATAATAAGACCGTATTTTCAAGGATCAGTGTTTAATTTTTCTTCCATAGTTTAACTCAATAATAATACCGTATTTTCAAGGATCAGTGTTTAATTTTTCTTCCATAGTTTAACTCAATAATAAGACCGTATTTTCAAGGATCAGTGTTTAATTGTTCTTCCATAGTTTAACTCAATAATGAGACCGTATTTTCAAGGACCAGTGTTTAATTTTTCTTCCATAGTTAACTCAATAATAAGACCGTATTTTCAAGGATCAGTGTTTAATTTTTCTTCTATATTTTAACTCAATAATGTGACCAACTCATAACTAAAACCGACTTTCTTCGGAACCAATCGATGGTCTTATTATTGGGGTATCACTGTATTTATATTTGCATGTATCCTTTTTCAGACTGTGTGTATATTCACTTAAAACACAAGCATTGTGAGGAATACTTTGTAAAAATCCTCATTTTTAACACATTTTAAGCAGCCATGCTATACAATAAACGACACGTTTGTTATGTATTTTAAATAGTATCTGAGTCTTCATGTGGCCGCTATCTTCACCTGTGCATGTCAGTTTAATATATATCTCTATCAGCCGGTAAGATTTTTTTGAGCAAAGTATGTAGCCCATAGTTTCAACGACCCTCCTTTACTTTACAGCAAGTCATAAGAGCCATTTAACAATTTTAACATATTATATAGATAAAATTAAAGTGGCGTATCTTTTTCCTTTTCTCTTATGGTTACATGGTAGATTTAAACCAAACGAATTGCCGAGCGGACGCTTCGATTGTTTGATTTTGACGTGTTTCAGAACCGAACGTAACCGGTTTTAGACATAAAAACAAAAGTGGAGATTTTGTTGGAACTTAATTTAGATATCAGCACTATTTGAAGAGGAATTTCTAATTTATCGCTTTGATTACGAATAGGGAAAGATATCTAGTGTATTTCAATACGTTATTTCATGTCAGAAAGCGTTATATTCAACAGTTAAAGCGAGAGTTCGTCAATGACTTAAAAGTTTCTTCGAAGAAAGTTAAGAGTTAAATGTCTTATTTTTTGGTAAATTATGTCAAATTCAGCTGAATAAAATCATTTTTATCGGCATGGGAGCATTTCTCACCAAATCTGTAAAACCATTTTAGAAAATGTCACCCCGCTTTAATTTACATGTATGTGAAGTACCCGCTGTCCAGATATATGTCATTGACCTTGTCCTGTATTAGATCCAGCATATAGACTTATTTTTCTTGTGGGAAATTGTGATCTTTTGGACAACGTTGTTAATGTTGGCTTAAAAACATTTAAAAATATAATAAGATTACGAAATAAGCGGCGAATGCGCTACAAAAAGATTGTTATTTCGTCGCCAAGAGTCATGATGTTATATTTATAATCGAAATAGGAAACCAATAGCAAAACGCACAATTAATCACTTGTTGTTCCGATACCGGTAAATGTTTTAAACGCGACATGCAAATAATAAACGTTAAGCCCTCCTTAAAGAATCTTTATTTGCCGCGAGTAACGCGACCGAATCATGAACATTGCCGTGACTCAATTTATTTTTTCAGGTCCATCGATGATTTTGTCGGTGTTTTAGCCATTACAGTACAAAACTAAAAGAACCTACCTATCTATCCACAGTTATAATTCCGGGTCGCGTAACCGCAAACAAACATTTTTCGGCGCAACCGTACTAACATGGTTTTGCTATTTGCATATCAGTGTTGTGTAAACCAATCACATCTTACGTTAACAACCAAGACAATTTCTCTTCAACCGAACTAAGTTTGTAACCGTGACGTGGATTGGTTAATCTTTCTATAAAGGGTTACAGAAATGCACTGAATTTCGGTGAATTTACCGAAATCCAGTTTGTATCTGGATTAACCAGCAATCGTAACACCTCGGCATTTTTTATGTTGCACAACAAATCTTAAGTTTCAAATTGCGCCGACCATCTTTTTCACGATATTTCTTGTTTAATGATGTCCTTATAGTGCAAGATGTGTAGATGAACTGTTGCATCGTTCCTGAATGAAAACCAGGTTACAGAATACGTGAATAATCAGCTCGGTATGGTATAATAAACAACATGGAAATGTGGCATTCTAGTCAGACTCGTTGTATCAAACATTAATTGTACAGTATAAAGACTCCACAACATGATCCGCAATTGGGTGATTTGCTATATGAAAACAAAGAATGTTTTAAACGATTTTCTATCCTTTCTTAGAACCAGCTTTAATTTTCGTTTCGTTTATATGACGACCACGTGACTGTTTTTGTATGTTAATTTATTGTGACTACAGTAAACCCTCAATAATAAGACCACTCTTTGGACTCTCGAAAACAGGTCTTTTTATTGAGGTGGTCTCAATATTGAGATTGAATAATGAGCAAAACTGTGAAAATGGACTTGAAAATGGTGTTCTTAATTTCGAGGTGGTTTTATTATTGAGGTGGTCTTTAAGTGTGGTTTTACTGTATATGATAGTAATTGTAATGATTGCAACAATATATCTTCTACAATATTACAATAATAGTACACTTAGTAAAATAGCAGTATCAATGGTGTAATAACAGACGAATACAGTCAAACTTGTGTTAAAGACGACCTGCGAACAAAGACCACTATTGCAAAACCTGTCTGCAAAAACCACCAATTTTATCTCCCATCAGACCATTTTGAATGATATTTAATCTGTTAATAGAGACCACCTGTAAACAAAGACCACATTTTGCTGTTCCCATGGGTGGTCTTTATAGACAGGTTTGACTGTACATGTATTAAATTGTAAAATTTGAGTATTAAAGAATCTGGTTGAACTACCGATCATGACTTAAGTTTCGGATTTTGATAAATTCCGTAAAAGCTACATTACGACACGTAAGATATTTTATGCGTATCATATTTTATCATTTTAATTATTTGAAAATTTGATAAATAAGCTTTGCAATAAGCCTTTCTCGACACGTAACGATCATTAAATGTACATGACCTTGGTGGGGTAAAGGAAATAAATTTTGTACAAACATAGGCATTGATTAGATCGGTCTTTAAATCAACACATCTCAGTTGTGTAAATTGTTTTTCTTGGGATTTATTACGCATAATTTGCGGTATCTTGTCTTGTGAAAATAATTTTTAAATAAATTGAATGCAATATCTAAATCTGTATTTTGACTACTTTAATAGCAGGTCCTTATTTAGCCATTTTCTGTCACGTTTTACAACCGTTTTAAATAGAACATCAGTGAACCAAACATGCTTTCTTCTTACATATCGAGGGTTCAGCGCAAAACTATCCTAACTCCTATGTATTTATATAGGAGTTAGTATAGTCTTGCACTTAACCCTCGATACATACTTAAAGCCAAAAATCGCAACCGAAAATTGTTTGCTTCAAAACATGACATAAAGAAGAAATAATTCTATATTAAATCACTAACATAATTTCATAATCTTATTCAATCTTGAAATATGAATCATTGGTCCAGAGTTTCAATACTTTTTGAACAATAGCCAATGAAAACACGTCTTAGAAAATATTGACCAATAGACATAGATGACACATTAACAGTTCTTTCTATTGACCAATAAACATTGGTAACAGCTGGTAGCATTTAACATCATGTACACAATGAAGCCTAATTAAAACAGTCGCGTTTTTAACTACAACTACAATTAGTTTAATGCATCATTAAAACATATTAACATGTTTTATAGCAAATATATGTGACAAAAGGCATAGATTTTCTGAAGAGCACGTGATGTTACATTGCATGTTTATATATATTATATCAAACTATGAGCATAAAAACTATTTATTTTCTAATCACATTGGCGTAGAATATATATTTGGCCAAATTAGTGACAATATTTTTTGATGTTACAGTCACCAGATTAGAGAATTTCTGGTTCATGGACCATGTGTTGTAGTATTTTTTATTGTATATTTTGGTCTTAAATCAAAGAATTTTGAGCAAATTCATAGAAAATGATTTTCGTTTTCCACCATTTTTTTATTACAGTTTTTACCGAGTTTCTATGTAGATTTAAAATGCAAGAACAAATGCATTGGTACGTCTTTTTCTGTATCCAAGCGGCAATGCTTATTTTATCAACTGTACTGGTCAAAAGTGCCGACCGCTAAAACAGTTACTGGGTACATTTTCTATTGGTTTTGATTGGTTGATTCTTCGAAGAAATTGCATTGATTGGTTGATTCTTCGAAGAAATTGCATTGATTGGTTGATTCTTCGAAGAAATTGCATTGATTGGTTGATTCTTCGAAGAAATTGCATTGATTGGTTGATTCTTCGAAGAAATTGCATTGATTGGTTGATTCTTCGAAGAAATTGCATTGATTGGTTGATTCTTCGAAGAAATTGCATTGATTGGTTGATTCTTCGAAGAATCTTTGCTGTCATTGAATAGCCGTAGAAATATACTATTGAATGCAAGAAAACACGATTGCAAACCCCTTTCAGATTTCACAGCAAATCCCAGCTCCCGTTTCGACGAATAAAATCGGCTACTTTCTGTTTAGAATCACTCAAATATCAAACTAACCGAGTGTTAGTTAAAGTTTCGTCAAATAAAATGCAATTTGGGAGGTTTAGTTTAAAATTTGTTTTTACATCGATTGTGAAACAAGTTCTTTCAACTTATACTAATCACTCTCTATGACTGCTTCCTGGCTACCAAACCACGGTACTCGTGACAAAATTAGGGAGGTTTGAACTTCCTATATAGCATATAAGAAAAGGTAATAAATGGCAAAGTGCTTTTAGTGTTTTATTATACTGTAAGTCAATAGAAGGCATGATTCAGGAACTAAATCAGCACATTAAGCAATAATTATGTAATACTTGTTCGGATTTGCTCTTTGCGATAAATTGTATTGTCATTATATATACCATGTGTCATTGTGGCATCCAAATGTCATAATCTGCTTATCGGCTATTTACTTGCCAAACGGAAAGGGCAAAAGAACAATGGTGAATATTCGTAACTACATGTGGTTCGACCTCAAACGGTGACAGTCGAGGTCATCCGACTTCTAAAGTTTGAATCGTATCAATTTAATTGATTTTGAATTGAGATACTTGCAAACTATATTTCGGTCATCATTTACATTTATGCGTCCCCCATTGTGTTAACAAACCGAACATCGTCCAAATAAAAAGCGATCTTGTTCTTGTTTAAAACTTAAGAATGTATACGTTATACAATTAAAACGTCATTAGCAGGGTATAGTATTTAATGATTATGGTAATTTCTATGTTAGGTTTATAGCGCAAGGAGTTATACGTATCTTGAAATTTGAACAATGGCCAAATCAGCTACCGTACGTCAACATAGCCATTTCTGCGGACCCCCACAAGTTGACTGAACAAAAAGCAGTTCAGATTTAATGTACATTGTTTCCAAAACGGATCGCGTAATCTGCTGAAAACAAATTCATTAATCATATGAAAAGTGTCAATGTATTACCTCGTGTGTGTAATACAGTCTTCGACAGGTCCCTGACACGTCAGTCGGCGTGATACCATTGTAGATAATCTCCCATCACAGATAAGTTACGTGGAAGTCAAGAAAGCAAACCATTGATGTATTGCAAATGATCAAAGGCAAACATATATGTAAATACTTTCTGTACATGCGACTCATACTGCAAGTTAAATGGTACATTTTCAGCACACATGTGTCGTATCTAACTGTCACTATTGCCCAATAGTGAAGCCAAATACCGCCTGATAGAAAAATAACTAACAGATGGTACCTTACATCTATGGTCATGGAGTTATATTGTATGCAAAAAGTTAAACACTTTCAGGATTTCAATATCAATCATTTATTTTCATTAAAATAATGTTTCTGATTTAAACATTTACATATAATAACATTATAACAAAACGTAAAACAACGCACCGCATAGGCAAACGACCATCCTCGCAATGTAACGTTAGCCCGCGCCTATTTGACTGCTGGTCCTCGCGATTAAATGGCAAATTTCGATAGGATAGTTTCCGTTTATCCGATATTTCCCATCATATGCACAATTAAATAAAAGGCCTAGTCATACGGAGCGCTATTTTCCGTGATACTATTTTTTTGCTAGTAATACCAACTGTTCCGTAGAACTAGTCATTTTAGAATTTGAGCCTTTGATGGAAACTATTTTTTAACAATTGTACTATTTTTATTTTCAGACAATTGCGTTTTCCAGACTACACGTAATGCCACAAGATCGAGATCCTACACCAAGCTTCCGTCCATTCGGGCTCCCAGTCGAACAGTAAGTGAAGATATACTGATTCTTAATCACATGTGCTTAGTTCAAAGGTATTTTACATCGATCATGAATCAAGTTTACAACTATGTTTACCCCTCTCGATAGTTGTTTCCTGGTATTCTTACCAATACTAGAACCCAAATGGAGGATTGGAAATCTCGCGGTTCAATCCCGACCCCTAGTTGGGATTCAGACTTACAACCCCGGATCATAAGTCAAGAGTGTATGTTCTAGTTGTATACCACAGGAGATTGTCAGAGTTCTCTCCCTTTATTCCTTCTAGAGTTTTCTCCCCTTATACCTTCTATAGTATACAGGGATAAAGGGAGAGAACTCGTGACAATCTCCCGTGTAGTATATTATTGCATTCAACTAGTAGGATGCCAATGTATTTGCTTTTCACATCGAAAATATCTTTGTCAAAAGCTTCAGGTTTTCACATTTCTGTTTACTTGTTTTTATTCTTGTAATCTAAATTCATGCTCGCATTTTATAAGAACCTTCTTGTGCATTTTACTGTCTGGAAAAACATTAATTTAGTGTAAAAATACACATTTTCAATGATAATGGGTTAAATTGCTGATTCAAACATTGAAACTATGGAACTTTAGGGCAAATGCTTAAGAAATGTTATCTATAGCTTCACTTCAATCATTGCACTTTTTCTTAACCTAGTGTTACCTTTCTTTGCATACTGGTCAAAAGAGCTGACCCACAATTTGCATTATTTGGATCTTCACTATATTATGACAAAGTGATCTGAATCGATGAAAGTGATTTTTTTGCGGGATAACATCGTCTTTTTCGATATTTCAATTCATCTTAATCATATATGAGCGCCGCTGTACGATTTCCAACCTCTTCGTTAAGTGACGTCATTTCCAGAAAACATCACATGTGACGTCACCATGTACTGACAGTAAGCAATATTCGCACCATATGGGGATATGAAAATAAAGTGACCATATGGAGTAATATTGTTTCGTGGACTTACATAGCAATACAAGCAAATAACATTACACGATATTATTTCATGTTTGTGCAACATGCATGCTATATCCAATTACAATGAACAGGTATTTTCATATAAAATAAGTTTCAAAATGCAATAAATTGATTCGTTGTAAACATTTCACAGGACAAAAACTGTACGTTTTTAAATGTATTGAGAATACTATAGCTTACTACAATCCAAATCAACAGAAGATATACAGTCAAACCTGTCTGTAAAGACCACCCATGGGAACAGAAAAAATGTGGTCTTTGTTTACAGGTGGTCTGTATTAACAGATTAAATATAATTGAAAATGGTCTGATGGGAGATAAAATTGGTGGTCTTTGCAGACAGGTTTTGCAATAGTGGTCTTTGTTCGCAGGAGGTCTTTAACACAGGTTTGACTGTATACAGCATATTTTTAGAAACTGGGTGGAATACTGATGGGTTAGCACTTTAGACTTGTATGTATATTCCCGAGATTTAATTCAAGGTAGTGACAGCGGAATGCACATTTTGCAAAAAAACGTATACGTTGTGATTATGATAAGTCAGGCTTGTCACATTGTATCAAATCCTCAATTGCACCAGGAGTAGTCAATACATAAAGCCCCAGTGTCACTCAGAAGAATTAGGAAGTCTCAATTTAAGTCGGTCGATATATTTCGTACAAAACAAATTATGTTTCCTCCATTTTTTTGGGTTTTTACGTGTGTTAAAACCCGTCTTGTAATAAAACCCGGTTCGTAATAAAACCCGGTTCATAATAAAATTTTCGATATAAACATAAATGTCTTATTTCATCATGAAATTACTGTAAACCAGTCTACAAATGTGAAATGAGCGACACTATGTGTATACTATTACTATGAGAAACTACCTAATCTCAGCAGGTTAAATCGTTTGACCAGCATATATGGTATTCGTATAAACGTACGACCACACTTTCCTCAAACGGAACTACAAATATTAAACTTCAGAAATGTCTGTACTTTATTTATTCATCCAGTCTTGAGTTTGACTGATTTGTTCGATAAGAAGTCACTCAGATTGTAAGGAAGATTAAACATTTTGATAAAAATACACTTATTCTAAACAATTCAGAGACTACAATAACAAAACCGAACACTCGTATATCACTAGCCTACGTCCATGAGTCCTCAAGGGTTTGTTTGTTCGAGTATACGTTTCGATACTTGAGTGTTTGATTAGATAATATGGTATTATACCTTAAGTCGCAGAGGATAAACAAAATATATACGCATTTATTATACTTTTTTTGTCACAAGTTTTATAAACGACTACTGATGTATACGTTTTAAGAAAACAGAAATAGTTGGTTGAGGCAAAACAAAATACTTGATCAAAGGGCGTAGTTTATATTTAAGGATTAAATATTGATTTTATGTATCAAATCAAATCTCCTTGTCTGTTGAACGTAAATCCGATGGACAATTGAACACTCCACCGTTTGTGTCCCCAAAAACGTTATATTTAGTTGGGGGATTGAAATAAACAGCACATTATTCATAAGTTCAATTAGTCAGATAACTGTTATGTCAGGCATTTGTGTTATGTCATACAGTACTATAGAAGGGAATGTGTTATGTCAGTCCGTGTTATATAAGGCAATATGTTATGTCAGACCGTGCTATGTTAGGCAATGTGTTATGCCAGACTGTTATATGTAAGGCCATGTATTATGCCAGACTGTACTATGGAAGGCAATGTGTTATGCCAGACTGTTATATGTAAGGCAATGTGTTATGTCATACTGTACTATGGAAGGCAATGTGTTATGTCAGTCCGTGTTATATAAGGCAATATGTTATGTCAGACCGTGCTATGTTAGGCAATGTGTTATGCCAGACTGTGATGTGTAAGGCAACGTGTTATGTCAGACTGTGCTATGTCAGGCAACGTGTTATGTCAGACTGTGCTATGTCAGGCAACGTGTTATGTCAGACTGTGCTATGTAAGGCAATGAGTTATGCCAGACTGTGCTATGTCAATCAATGTGTTATGTCAGACTGTCGTATGTAAGGTAATGAGTTATGCCAGACTGTGCTATATCAAGCAAGGTGTTATGTCAGACTGTGCTATGTCAAGCAATGTGCTATGTCAGACTGTGCTATATCGGGCCGCGTTATTGTCAGACTGTGCTATGCCGAGCAATGTGTTATGTCAGATTGTGCTATGTCAGGCAATATACTATGTCAGACCGCGCTATGTCAGGCAAAATGCAATCTCATACCGTGATATGTCAGACAATAGGCTATTTCAGACAGAGATATGTCCGACAATATTCTATTTCAGAGTGTTATAGGTCAGACAATATGCCAGTCAATGTGCTGTCGCAGACATGTTCTATTAAATGTGATCAATATATCAAAGATGTGATAATAATTCGACTTCTGAAGTCAGTTACTTTATAATAAATTACACATCACAGATTGACTTAACTGCCAATTCTTAAATCCTTTTTATCCGTGTGACGTTTAACAACTCATAATATCGATACAATATGGTGACGGAGGTTACACAGACCAACAGCTTTACGTTACAGTAACGGACATGACATACTCGTACATTGGCCATGGTATAGCTCAGTTATGAAACCTCAGATATAATCGATCACTAATCCTCTTTGTCATGGTGAGATTTGTTTCAGCTTAAGAAATGAAACATGTAAAAGACTTTGAAATGGCGAGGTTAACGAGTGGAATATTCACAGCTTATCATATCTGGACGTCACGTGACGTCTTTTTTTATGTTAACATGCGATCAGTTTCATTTCCCTTAGTCACTGTTTAGAAAGATGGAGGCGTAGTGTTCGAGGGGTGGAGCGCCTGACTCGGAGATGGTGAGCTCGAGTACCACTTTCAGCGGGGTTTGTCACAAACTCTACAATCCCTGAAATTGGTAGGAATACTGGTTAGTAACCCAGGAAGCAGTCATCAAGAGTGAATAGTATCAGTTGTAAGAACTTGGTTCACAATCGACGTAAACTAAATATGTTTAAACTAAACTAAAGTTGGTGTATAAACAACAGTTTGAATATAAGTGAGTTTGGTTCTAAATAAAACGACGACTCAGTATAACAGTGAGTATCATGTGTAACTGCGTTTGACTCGTCATAAGTTTTCTGACCAATGGCTGTTAGTGTCTTAGATGTAGTCCATATTTCGATAATGGGGATGAAAAAAGGAAATACATTGTAAATACACATGTGTTAGAAAATCAACAATTAAATTTCGTTTTTTCGCAAACAAGACTTCATATACGCCTCCCTTGTCCGAGTGGTTAAGGCATCCGCCTTGGAAGGTCGAAGGTGCGAATCCCGGTAGGGATCCGTTCTGATATGGCCGGTTGATGAGCCGCCAGCTAGTTAAATAATGGTTGCCGTGCGCCTACCTGCCTGGTGCCTAGCATTAAAGGATAGGACCCGAGAAGTAAATGTGCTCAGAAAGTAGGTGTATCATAAGTCAGATATGGCTGGCCCTTTGAATAAGGTTTACACTATAATAAATAAACACATTTTTAGCATTCATACCAATAGATTGCTAAGAAAGTTAATTTGCGGTTTTCGCAATTAAGACCTCACATTCGTCTATAATCGTCCTATTAATACCCTAATGCTCCATATCACGTTAATTAGTTTCGACAAAATCACGAACATCCGCAATTTGAATATACGCAAAGAATTTAAATTATTATAAACTTGTTGAAGAAACACAAGCTTCAATGACCCACGGATGGGTTCATCGTCTTTTTGACATTACCAAAATTCCATATTGAGCATATAATATTTACCGATCGCCTGACAACGTAGCCTCTAACGTTGTATCGTATGTTCCAACGGAATGAATGACATGCATAGAGATGTCTTTGAATATTTTAGGTTAATGAACAGTTTAAATTCAGGTTAGTATCGATAAGTTGTATCATTAAGTAAATTTGAGAATGATAGTTTGGCTTTATATTACAGTTTTGTATTGTTTTATAACAAAAGACAATGCTACTTTATCGTAAAATATTTACACAGAAGCCCCTTGCTTGTAACAATGTTGTTTAAATGTTTAACAGGCGTACATTTTGATTACTGAAGACATTTTGTTTCATTTCTGGATACGATCGTTTCGCCAACAGATTGTGATATAAGTTGTGCAGTTAGACGAAATTGTAATGGATAATTTGTGCCCATAATTTGTCAAGGATTTTTTTTCTAAGTTGAAATACTTTGACAATTATTGGATATTTTAGTTAAACGATAAATTCAAGTCTTCAATAGAAAGCATTTTAATGTTAAGCTTAAATCTCACGATTATATCAAATGATCGGAAATAATGTGCTTTGAAAATATCCTTCCAATTCAAACGAGTTTACGTTTCGAAATACAAAAAAATATCAAAGATATAAAGTAACCATACAATTGCGAACGAATACGAGGACGAAGGTAGTCTGTCTAAAAATGGAAACTTAACTACAATACAAAGATAATATGATTTATTTTTAACCATAATTGACCGCATAATGTCGACCATGGAGCAATTAGAACGTTTATCAAGATCTCAGATCAGTGAAGATATAATGAAAAAGCTTGCAGGGGCTTCTTCTGCGTCATTGAAATCTTCGAATGCAGATCTTTCAACTCCTACCCCAAGGTTTTCTTATACAATCAATGACAGACCACTTTATGAAATTTCTGATTTAATTTCAAAACGTAGGGAGTTATATAAAAAGGCCAACTCCAATGAGAATGGTGATTTTTCAAGACGACAGTTGAATTTTAGAGTTCCAGTTGGATTAAACATGGATGTTGGATTTAGGACCAGACAGAGAGTACGACCAGTTTCTGAGATATCAGTACCCAGTGATTGGGTGGGTATTGACTGGAATATGTTACCGCTAGATGCACTTCCTAAGCCGCCATCGGTTGATAAACCCAGTCGAAGTCGCCCTAACCCATCGCTCAGAGAGCCTGCATCTGGTGTACCCGAACTGCCACGAAGCGTTAAAATGCGATTTAAGGAGATTCATTACAGTGACGATCAGCCGACATCCAATGCGCAATCTAGTCGTGTGCCCGATTCTGCTTACAAATCCGAATCTGGACAAATGAGTGCGCGTTATCCTTCAACGGACAATATGACGTCAAATGTGTCACGTGAGAGTTCGAAAAAATATTCCAAAACTCATAAATCGAAGCACGCTGGAAAACGCTCACGTCCTTTGTCTGAAATTTCACACCAATCTTGGACTTCCGGTTTAGTGATGTCATCAGAGTTATCCGCCCCTGGTTGGGGATCACGGACGCTTGACAAGCGTTTTCTAGAGCAAGCAGCGCGGGAGATTATAGGTTTAGATGACACGGTGTGTGCTATATTTAAATAGAGTGTTAATCATATTTAATTTAGAAAATATCTCAATTCTAACTAATCATAGTCAATGCATAGAGCGATTAATAAAAGTTATAAATAAGTTTAATCTAGAAAATATCCGATATCAAAGAACTTGCGAATAAAACATCGTCGCCTTATTTCCAGAACCCCGTAACTCAATTTTCGGCAGTTTTGAGTATTTGGTAACCGTCTTTCCAAGGTCTTTATATATTATATACTCCTTATATTGTTCAGGAATGCACAAAACTTAAATAATATGCAATTCAATAATCCTGTATGTAGCAATTAGGTAGTGTTTAATAAGTCAGAAATGGCTGGCCCTTTAAATAGGGCTGATACTATAATAAATAAACACTTTACTTTATTTTATTTGTACATTTGTATTTCAGGGCCGTGCTCACTCAGAGATACATTCCAAATACTCGGCAAAGTACAGAAGTACCCCAGACCTCCGTACAAGACTCAGTGCAAACTCGCCGTTCCTGCCAAAGGTAAGAATATTCCTCAAGTTGAGCATACACTCAGCAACATTTCAAATTGGTCACTTCATATTTATTGAAGAGACCATACCGTATATATCCGTTTTATGACTTTTAATTTTAGGGTTATTAGTGTTGATCTGTCGTAAAATTCACGTGAGAATCATTATGGATTAATGTATTCAGAACAGTTGTACGAAGAAAGTATTTATGTGATGGTGTTTGCATTGTTGAAATTTTATTCACTGTTGAATAATATTAATAAAATCCAAGCGACCAATTAGAAATTTTCTGAGTGTATACTTAAGTCAACATCTACTGAAATACAGTAAAACCTCACTTTAAGACCACATCGTAATTAAGACAACCTCTATAATGCCATGTTGCGCGGAACATTTAAAAAAAAATTCTTCTTTATTTCAACTCGATAATAAGCCCGACCGGCAAGCTCAGTTGGTAGAGAGCTACACTGTCACTCGGGAGATCTGGGTTCGATTCCCGGGTTGGGCAGGTTGTTTTCTTCCTTGGCATTATTTACGGTTATATCCTTCGCATGAGAAGTTGTAAGTTGCTTGCGGAAGAGCATATGAGCGCCACTGTATGATTTCTAACCTCTTCTTAAGTGACGTCATTACCAGAAAACATCACATGTGACGTCACCATGTACAGACCGAGAGCGATATTTGTCCATATGGCAATATTGAAACGAAGGGACCATAAGAAGTAAATTTATTGCCCGCTTGCAGATAGTGACATCACATGTTGCGTTTTCTTGTAATGACTTCACTTACAGAAGAAGTTTGCAAATCCCATAGCAGCGCTCATATCAGTGCTGGTTGTTAACCCATGGGTCAGGAAAACTGGTTACGTCAACCGTATATGACTGAAAAAATGCTGAAAAACTGCGTAAAGTCCGATTAAAACAAAAACTATAAAGTCGATAATCAGAACATGTCACAACAACTTTTTCAGAACAAATGAGGGTCATTCTATCGAAGTTAACCTGTTATCCTTTAAATATAAGTTTTGGTCTTTTCGGTATACAATTATTGTCCACTTACTGCATTGAAAGCGTTAATATTGCATAATTGTTAGATCATATGTGAATTGTTACAGAAAAGCCTCCGTCACAGATGTCCCCGATATTAAGACCATCTCATTCATATTTTAACGCGATTATAAGACCATCTCATTAATAAGACCGACTTTCCACGGAACCACTGGTGGATATATTATTGGGGTTTCGCAGTATTTCATAATACCAATTTATATATTAAATGGTCGGCTTACCGAGGTCAGTCTCTTCTATGTATATAATATAAGTATAAGATAATCCAATTACCATTTTATCTGTAATACTTTAATCCTTTGTATGGTAGCCAAAATAATATTACAACACAGATCTTGTGACCTTGTTACTATTATATGGTAAAGTTATTGACCTAGCATGAGTGACATCAATATATTTGGAAACCTTTGAACTTTTAAAGATCGTTCCATAATTTAGAATAATGTTGTATTACTTATATGTGAGAAATCATTTTAAGAAATGCAAAGCTGAACTAACATATTTGTTTTATACGATATCCAAAAATAATGTTTATTTATAGACGAAATTTTCTTAAGCATATTAATTGCATATAGTGTAATAAATTTTAATATTGACCTTCAAAAAAACTTGACCATATATACTATTTCAGGCCTCTAGTGAAGAATGCTTGAAGTGTCTGCTGAAAATACCACATAAGAAATGTGAATCAGTAAGTATAGTGACCGTCGTATCACCCATGTACCATCATATCAATCCAATACAATCAAATCACCTCTATACCATTATATCACCCATATACCATAATATCACCCCTATACCATCATATCACCCATGTACCGTCATATCACCCCTATACCGCCAGATCACCCCGGTACCGTCATATCAGCCCTCTACCACTATATCATCCTTATACCATCATATAACCTATACCGTCATATCACCCCGACACCTTCATATCACCCAAGTACCGTCATATCACCCCGACACCTTCATATCACCCCTGTACCGTCATATCACCCCGACACCTGCATATCACTCCTGTACCGTCATATCACCCCGATACCGTCATATCACCCCTATACCGTCATATCACCCCTATACCGTCACATCAGCCCTCTACCATTATATCAACCTGACAACGTTAAATCAGCCCATAATATACCATTATATAACCCCTATATCATTATTTCACTCATATACCATCATATCACCCTTGCACCACCATGTTATCCAAATACCATGATGATTTGAATTATTTCTACATAAATTATACAATATTTGTTTGAAATGCATTGAGACTCTCACGTTATATTTTGTGAACATTTATTCGTCCGCTTGGAACACCAGAACCCCTAAACTGTGCGTTTGCTAGGCACTAGATGAGCTGAATCACCTGAATGACCAACTGTAATAGTATGGTCGGGCCTAGGGACGGTCACATCGGACCTTTCTGCTACCATAATCTAATTTGCAGATTAACAATAGGAACGTTCAGGCATAACAATTTTCATTCAGCAAAACTAATGAGAATTATTATGTGTATATCTACATAGTTTTATAAGACAAATCAAAATTGGCACATAAAGATTCTATCAAAATATTGGCCTTATATTTCAATTTACAATGGACCATTGTAACCATATGCCGATGTCATTTTAAACTTTTTATAACCACAACATTCCAAACGCAATATAACACCAGTTAATTAATCGACTTAATTATAAAACATTGATCGTACAGGCATGCTTAATAACACGTTAAATAAGAAATATATATACTGGTCAAAAGAGCTAACTCGCCAATTTCGTATTTTGAAAATCTAAAAAAAGTGATCTTAAACAGTCAGCGTGATTTTGACCGGTTTATATCGACCGTTTTGATAATTCAATTAATTAGAATCATAAATGTTAAAGCTAACTGTAATTAAAATTAACAGAATATTTATCCAGTGGTGTTTTTAGAACATGCGAAATAGTGCTGGCTGGTTAGCATTTTTGACCAGTATATTTGGTTCATATTACATTTAATAAAATAATGTTACTATATTGTTTATTGTCGACTCGCCAAAACGATTTAAAGTCGGCACAAATCAATCTTTAGTGTAATATCATTATGTTTGTAATGTGACAGCCTTTAATGTTATGTCACGATGCATTTGTATAAACTTAGACTCGTCAGTAGGCGCAGCGACATTTTCCATAAACATACTGTCATTAATCTAATAGTTCAAACCACAGCTTTGGAACCATAGTTTCGTACAGTTAGTTAGTTATGAACACACTACAGTGCAACTCTCCATAGTGGCCCATTCTTGAGCAACACAACCTCTATTCAACAACACTAATATTTGTCCTGTTGCAAGATTTTACTACCAGCTTAACCTCCCTAAAGCTACAATCTCTCTGCAAGAGCCAAACTGTGCACCTCCTAAAATGTGTTGCTCTGGAGATGTTGTACAGCACTACAAACTTTATCCATGAAACCATATTTTATAACTTTTCTGTGGTTATTACCATGTATATACAGAATGGTGATGATTCATTTTGTTGTTTACCATGATGAATGTTGCATGTAGACAGTAGTCAAACTGTTTACACGAATGTAATCATGTTGAAACTATCCCCTTCGAGAAATGTCCGTCCAGTTATATGTTTCTTTTGTTTAATGGTATAATAATAGTGTAAAATAAAGAATTTGAACGTTGGACAACAAGTACATTAATATCTGTATAAACTACAACGAATCTACAGCCAGCGATCGTCTCTTAGCCAAAGGCCTTTCATCAACAACAGTATCAACTTTTTCCTATAGTAAACATTAAACCTCGCTCTTGCAATTTCTCAAAAAACAGCCAAACATGCGCCTCCTAACGGGTGTTGGTCTGGAGCAGTTGCACTGCACTTGAATATATGACAATCTAATTTCCATATTACATTGTACATATAATTACATGTATATGTACATAACTTCTAACTTCCATATTGCATTATACATATAATTACATGTATATGTACATAATATCTAACTTCCATATTGCATTATACATATAATTACATGTATATGTACATAACTTCTAACTTCCATATTGTATTATACATATACTTACATGTATATGTACATAACTTCTAACTTCCATATTGCATTATACATATAATTACATGTATATGTACATAACGTCTAACTTCCATATTGCATTATACATATAATTACATGTATAAATACATACTTTCTAACTGACACATTACATTGTACATATAATTACATGTATATGTATATACTTTCAGCATAAGTATATAAGGGTAGGCGGAGGATATAGACATGGATATTGGTATGTTAAATGTCTTCTCGAGGAGCTCGAACTTCAGGTAAATTTTCTCTTGTCCCTTATGAAACCAACACTTAGAAAATACATATTAATTTAGCGCGAACTGAGATGAATGTGCGTAGACGTTTGGCATCCAGCATTTCGCTTGCGGAAGGGCACGTTAGTACTGGTTGATAATTCATCCCATGAAAGATGGTATGGTCAACAGATCACTGTGCATAATTGAAAATATGTTGAAAAATGGCGTTGAATCCAATCAAACGAAAAAACACACAAGACATCCAACATTTCATCTTTCCAAAGCATGTTTGATCTAATATTAATGTTAAATAGACCTATATAGATTTGTATATGCTGATACGACATTCATACAAAACATACGATACATTCGTGTAACTCCAAGTAACTTCCATCTTCGTTATTCATTCGTTTCTATATTCTCTAGATATAGTTCTTAATTTATTTTTCACCTTGTTTGATTATGTACTTCAGAGACAAAGAGAACTCATTGCTAAGCAACGACTGGAAGCCATTAAGGAAAAAAGTAAGTACATGTTATAAATTAGAGATAAAGAATCTTAAAGGGATGTTTTTCGTTTTTCTTGCTTTGTCACAGAGAATATTCAGTCATCATTCATGTCTTGCAAAGCATTATTCAATTAATATAAAACGAACGATACAAACACAGTGGCAAATCTGAAATGTAGATATGTTCAGATAAATACATTGTAATTGATATTCACCAGTAATACGTCATGTATGCAATGCAAGCATGGTGTAAAACGTTTAACCGTCTAATGAACTGGCGTTTTGGAGATCCTTAAGACGTATATTAACTGCCATTATTTTTACAGCGGTCAAAGCTATCAAAACCTACATTCGAACAAAGAGTGGTCGACTTATTGAGCGAATTATCTTTATGTCTGAAGAAGATTACGAAGCATTCAAAGCTGGTAAGGGTGCCGAAGATATATTAAAGAAATATCTGTCAAAAGAAGACGCAGCGGGACTGGAATCATGGGACAAAGATGAGGTCAAAGCTATCAAGACTTACGTCAGAACAAAGAGTGGACGACTCATCGAGAAGGTTGTGTATGTTTCAAAAGAGGATTATGATGCTATAACTGCTGGTAAAGTAGATGCTAAAGATTTATTGAAAAAGTATGTGAAAGATGGAGAAACTGTGGAAGGTTGGGATGAAGCCAAGATGAAAACAATCAAGACTTACGTTAGAACCAAGAGTGGTCGGCTGATTGAAAAGACTATTATGATTTCACAAGAAGACTATGACAAGATGATCAAAGAAGGACTGGATCCTAACGAAATTATCAAGAAATACTTGCCATTAGGGGAAGGTGAAACAGTTGAAGGATGGGAGAGCCAGGAGCCAATGAGAGCCATTAAAATGAAAGTCCGAACTAAGAGCGGTAGGATAATAGAGAAAACAATAATGGTTCGTGCAGATGAGTATGACCGATTGATGGCTGGTGGGGCGGACGCTAATGACATACTGGGTAAATATCTTGGTGAAGAAGGCGGAACGGTTGAAGGCTGGGAGAAAACGGAAGGAAAACCAATGAAAGTGATTAAAACATTGGTCAGAACAAAAAGTGGTCGCTTGATTGAAAAGACTATATTACTGACAGAAGAAGAATATCAAGCATTCCAAGATGCAGGAGGAGACCCAGAGTTTTTGAAAAGATTCATAAAGTTGGAGAAAGGGGAGGTTATAGAAGACTGGGAGAAAGCTTCGACAGTATTCGATGATGACGATCCGGAGTTACAAACAGGTATATTGTTATACGAATGTAAATATTCAATTCACGTTAAGTCAGCATCAATTAATACTATATTCAATGAATGATGAAGCATTCTTTGTTCTAGTTCATTATTTTTAACTTAAATTGTATGCACACACTCATATTAACATGCTCTCTTATATAGTATAATCGTATTATTTATATATTACTTTATAACATTAATATTAGAATAACTTACTTTTAAGATCTCTATTTCAGCCCAAGCTGGACAGAGAATAATTGGAAAGGATGGAGCCGTGTATGAAGTCGTCGTTGATCCACTTACCGGCAAGAAATACAAAAAGTAAGTTGTTTAGCAATGTTAATGCCTTTACTGATTTCTACATTTCTATTAAGTAGAATATGTTTAATAACGATAATGATATCGATGCGCCTCTGCGATGTATTGTTTTCACGATTTCACATTATATTTACAGAAAAATTGGTGGACCCGATTCTGATATTGATAGCGGTATAGCTTCAATGCAGAAGGGAAAGAAGGGCAAAAAGGGTATGGGTGGAGTTGACGAGGAGGAAACAGCTGAAGAACGTACCAGACGCAAAGCGGGAAAACGTGATGCAGACAGTGACAGTGACTATAGTTATAAAAGTCATGTTAGTGCTGGAGGTACAAGACATGTACAACGTCGACGAAAACGCGACGACGGAACATACAGTGATGCTGAATCGTATCATAGCAATCAAGATGAAGATGGGGCCGCTAGGCGCCGACGTAGACGTCGTGAAAGAGAACATCAAAATAGTGCACATAGTTATTACAGTGTAGTTAGTGATGGTGGCACAAGACATGTTAAACGCCGTAGAAAGCGTGAAGATGGAACTTACAGTGATAGTGAAAGCTATCACAGTGCTGACAGTCTTAAACCAGGTGGTAGACTATCAGAAAAGAAGCGAAAGGAGAAAGAAGCTAAGGAAGCCAAAACAAAAGTAGGAAAAGATGGAAAACGAAGAAAAGCTCGTGGAGGAAGCGGTAGTGATTATAGTTATACAAGTGAAATTAGTGAGGGTGGAACACGACATGTTTTGAGAAAGAAAAAGATAAAAGATGCACAGGGCAACGTCATTGGATATGGCAAACAAGAGAGTTTTGAGGAATCAGACGAAGAAAGGTATTTATTAATTTCTATTTTGTTGTTTATTACAGATTTACATAGAATACGTTGATTTTTATAATGGCATTTTATTCTGTACATGCATGCTTCGATTTAAAAAGACCAACATTTCAATAAGTATATCTTGAGATATGGGCTAAGAACTTAAGGCGTTGACATGTCTGACATATTGAGAGTGATCCCGATGTTTTATTAAAAGAGATGTCGATTGATATCAATTTGAGTGGCAATTACTATCAAGTACCATAGATTATTTAATTGCAAAAATGAGAACAATCTAAATAGTGTGCCTGGTATTTGATTCTGAGAGGCGATACGAACCAGAAAGCTCTGTTTATTTTCATGCCATATAGAAATAACTGAATACAAATTTGTTATGATAACATCAGTGTGTACACGGAAGTTTCTGACGGACAAGGAGGAAAGGTACGGGTTAAGAAACCAAAACAAACGAGTAAGCAAAAGACAGAAGCAAAGATTAAAGCCAAGGCAACAGCCAAAGCCAAAGAACAAATTGGTAAAATCAAAGGAGGAAAGTTCGCTGACGTAGGAGACTTCAGTGATTCCACTGTCTCAGATGATGTAGATTTAGAAAATATGACGGAAGAGGAGAAAACGGCTTATTTCAAAGCTAAGGCTGAGCGTAAAGCTGCGAAAGAACAACGTCGTAAAGAGAAATACGGAGACAATTACGAATTAATGAAGGAAAAACAGAAAGAGTTCGTATTGATTCATTGATATTGCTTTTTGCACTCAACAAACTGCTTTTCGATGCCTGGATGTGGGACTAACCTTAGACTAGAGCTTACATATGCATTTATGTTATTAACACGCATTCTGGTTTATTTCAGATCTTTCAGCACATTAACATATTCTTCATGTTCCTCGTTAATAGTCTTTGTTTTACTTCTCTTTTTCCAGCTTCTATACATTTTGCAGACATTTCTGTGTGTATGCCTTTCGTAATTATGAAGTCCATTTCTAGCTTTCACCATTGTCTACAGCTAAATAAATTGTACTCTTAATTCTGTTTAGTACCTTTGATTTTCTCACTTTCAATTGCACCGTTTTCTCACATAATATTTTCTTTGACTTTTATTTGCAACTATTTATTATTTACGTGTTTCTCACTTTCAAAGATACTTGGTAGCTTTGCATGAACAATTTACTAAAGCAACCCAACATTACAAAAAATCCGACAACTTATAAGAAGGCTGTATTTCAGTGTTCTACCATATACTTTCGATAATTTAGTTTTTGTAAAGCTGGAGGTTGGATGTTTTATTGATATATACATGTGTATACTAATACGAATAATTTTCTTTTAAAAATGCTTTAGCATTTTGGTTGTTTAAGTACATTTTAATTATGACTACATCTTATAGGTTTTTAAAAAATATGATAAGGGTCGATATTTCCGCTCTATTTCGGGGTAGCTGCATAATATTGATTTTGACATACATTTAGACCTATCAAATGTTGTATATGAAGCGCGTTGTTTAAATATACAACAGATAAGACGATTTGATTGGTTCATATTTTAAGCGGAGAGGCACCAAACAGGGTGTCTCGAAAAGATAATTCTCTTTCCCGTAGCGTACCCCTCTGGCGAAACAAGAGTTCAAGTGATGTGATACATTTGTGACAGAAAATGCATACTTTTATAAGTCTAATAAGTTGTAATTGTTACGTGTTTGTATATGCCAACTATTAAAATTCTTTCCAAATACGAAAAAGTAAAGACAAATTGATGAATATACGAAATATATAGAAAAGAGTTGTTAAATTCCGACCGATAATTCGTGTTAAATAATCCAATTCATATGAAAGTATATCGTAAAAATGATTATTTACAGATTGAAAAAGTTGAAGAAGTTGCAAGAATTACGAGAAAAGGGAATGATCAGTCCTTCAAGTGATTGGTCCATTGATTCGGACACAGGAGAGCCTGTCCGGAAATCTGTCAAAAAAGAGTAAGACACCTCTGCTGATATGTGTTTTTTAATACTTTACATGGACATAATTATGGTCATGTATATGTAACTGCAGCACTAGAAGTGGCCTATTTACGTTTAAGAAATATTAATTCAATGACACAAACAGCGTCAAGTTTAAGCATTATACGTGGTGAACCTTGCTAACATAAACAGCAATGTTGTATTTTCAACAGTAATTTAATTCATATTTCGAAACTATCTTTTTAATTTCAAGGCGCAACATTGCAATACACACTGATATCATAATTAATACTTTACAGAGCTAAGAAGCAGAAAATATTACAAGATCTTCGTGAGAAAGGTCTGATCAGTCCATCTAGTGATTGGACAGTAGACAGTGAGGGTAATCCAGTAAGAATCAGCGAGCTTGTGTATGTACTTTCATTATTTTCTACAAATCATGATGTATTACTAGATTTTTTGTAAAGTAACATTGTTTGAAAAAAGGTCATATTGACGCACACGTGTGTTCGATTTTCATTATAATAACGATGATTAAAAAGCTTCAAAATATCGAGCAGAAAATACCGCATACAAAGTGCACAGCCACCACAGATGCACAAGAAGACAAACGTGTAACTATACACATGCACATGTAAGTGAACAATTATAGAGGTAAAAGGGACACAATACACAAACATACACGAGTTTTCAAAATTGACCTCTTTTAGTGAGAGTAAAATATGATACTGGTATATGAATTGTTTTGAGAATGTTTTTTTTTCATTTCGTTTTTATGTTGTGGTGTTTTACCAACGTCAATTAGAGTTACATATACATCGCATAGCATTTCTCCGATATATTTTTACGTTTGATGGCAATGCTCGGGGAAAAAAGCAAAAACATATGGTGACATTCATGTTTGTGGACAGAATCTTTGCGACAGAGTTAGCATGAACGTCGCGACAGAGCAATATATCATATACAAATGTACCTCTCAATGAGGATGCCTTGTAGTTTCCCCGGCTTGTAGCTGAAATCTTCAAAAATGTTGGCATATTACGTGTTTGTAATGAATGTTGACGTTCCGTTTTCAGTACTCAAGGTAAACGTAAGAAGAAGGGTAAGAAGGACGGTAATGAAGGAGATGATGAGAGTGACGAAAGTAAGTTTATTGTGGTGTAACATTATTGTAGTACTTAACAGTAGATTTCAAGTGTATACGCTAAAAGTGTGGTTGTGGTATGTAGAAAATGGCTTCTTGACAAAAATGACCATAAACAAGCGCCTTTTAACCCCGATTTATATGCTCCAAAGAGTACATTGTTTGCTTTGATAGATTTGACACGTATTTGCAGTGCTGCGCAACCTCTCCAGAGCAACATGTTTCGCGAGACGCCATTTATCAATTGTTGAGAGGTTGTTCCTTTAGAGAAGTTAGACTGGTAGTACATAATTACTTCTGGAAAATGTTGTTGAAGAGAGGTTCTTGCTTAAGAAAGGGCCGCTTTGGAGAGGTTGCTTTGTAGTTGCTCGTTATGCATAAGAAACTCATCAAGCCAATGTCATATTCATAGTTTAATAACTTTTTACGTGTTAGATTTGTTTATAAATTTGGATTACGGATTGCTGTTTCTAAAGTAACAAACGAGCTGTAAAGTAATTACATAAAATGTATTGTATGTACTTACAATTCCCAATTGTAATGTTATATAACGCACGGTAAACAAAATCATGATAAACTATGAGCGTAAATTATGAGTAAATATTTTCACACCCAAGTGAAAAACAATCGATGTGAAGATTTGTTTGATTTTGGATGTTAACCTAGCTACAGTCCCCGATATATACTTGCTTTGCCTGTAAAACTGCATCCCACTTCTTTGTAACTGCAATAATCAAGCATATTGAATTAATTCAGACGTCGTTTTGGCGTTACGTTAGCCCAACGGATGATAAAGGAAAGCAAAACAGTAAACTAGAACCCTGGGTGGTGGTATGCTAATAAAACACATGTTTATGTCCTTGATTACAGTTTTAAACAAATTAAGAAGTGGCCTGCCAATGGAAACATTTTTAGGTGGTATTGACCCATAACATTGGTTTACAATTAATGTATTCTCAAACAGACAAGTGGTAGTTATGTAAAAATAGTAAACATAATGTCATAGAATCATATATTGTACTTAACTCCCGGAAACCTACATTGTGTATACATTACTGCTTTTTTTTTTGTATACAACTCAGGACTAATGCATGTAGAACAATACTCATCTAACAATCAACTCAATTTATCATCGTTGTTTGTAACAATGCTAAAAATAACAAAGTATTATATAGATTTCTTGTAGTTTTTTCCATATAACATGTTTAATGTTTTATTAAAACATCCTCGGTGACTGTTTTCGATTTAGTGCTGTTGTGTAGTTTCTGGCTTACGTTTCATGTAACATGTACATGTGCTACGTTGTAACGTTCATAGCTTCTTGTTCGCCATTAGACGCTTCTTAGTACTTGCTGTTTCCGCTTCTAACCTTCGCTTTACCCGCGTTTTATCGTGTCTTATTCTTGCTTTGCTTGTAACCCGTAGGCAGTTGGAATTGAGTTGCCATGGTAAGATGTTTTAGATATTAAACAAATTTTAAAAAAATATTTGTAAATTATATCCTTTTAAATATTAACTTTTTTGTAGAAACTAATGCTTCTTCACTATAACATTATAATCGTAAACATTTATATTGTTAAAGAATTCTTCTTCTTCTTTAGATTTCCAATTTCTTAAGTATGTTAACTCAGAATGAGTTTGGTCAGTAATAACAAGGAAAGCCATGTGTTCCTGCTTTTTAATATCTGCTCAGTTTCACTCTCATACATATATATTAGTATTATACTTATATAATTATACAATTTATTGACTTCCAGGTGAGTACGACCCTGTAACTGGTAAAAAAATCAAGAAAGGTGACAAGAAAAAAACAACCAGGCCTGGTGATGCTGGTCCTGAGGATTACGAATATGTAAGAAGCCAGAAATCATTACAAATTCAACTTTCTACAATTCTAGGAGAGTGGTATTGCGTAGCTATATACCAATATATAGCCATTGGCTATTAAACTTCAAAAGCTATTAAATTAAGCCAAAATTGTCTAGAAATGACAAGTGTATAATAAACTTGAATGAAAGTATCAAATTAATTACATATAATTTATCAAATCAATCAACTAACTCCTAAAAACGGCATCAGCCTAGAAACTTAAAGTCTCGACCTTTGTAAGTAGATGTAGTTTCCGTTATTTCTGTAACCTATTTATGATGGATGTTTCGAGGAAACACAAACTGATAAGCCGTCATCTGTATGTGTGTGTGTTTGGAACACTGTGTATATGTAATGTGTTAGGGGGAGGGGAATAAGTCGAGTTTCAAAAGAATTGATATATGTTTGCAAATGTTTCAGGAATATGATGAACAAGGAAGAGTGATAAAAAAGAAGAAAAAAGGAGCCTTTGTAGGTGTTTTCACATGGTTTTCTAATTTTCTTTCTTTATATTTCTGTCAAACTAGACTGAGCCACTGTTCTGTTTCCGTTGCTTTTCAATTTACATCATAATCTTTGTTCGTGGATATGTTTGTACAATTTAGCATGAATTTGGGTTTTAAAAACTTGAACAAGGGCTCAGTATCAATTTTGACAAATTTAGTCAATTTAGATAAAACAGTATTTTTTCGAAAATACGAAATAGATCAATTAATCAAGGTTTCTACGTGTAGGGATAAAACGAGTCGCTAAAGTCAACAGAAATGTAATTATTTTTTATTGAATTATTTGATATGCTGATAAATTATGTATTATGAAATAAATTCATCTGTTTAAAATGATATGTATTCCTGTCTAATGGTGTGTTTATTTTGAATAATTTATGTCATACATCCTTCAGTTTGATATTGTTAGGGTGTTGATATTAGATAATTTATGTCGTAAATGCTTCAGTTTGATATGGTTGGGGTGTTTATATTAAATAATTTGTGTCGTACATCCTTCAGTATGAAATGGTTTGGGTGTTTATATTAAAGAATTTATGTCGTAAATGCTTCAGTTTGATTTGGTTAGGGTGTTATATTAAAGAATATATGTCATAAATGCTTCAGTTTGATCTGATTGGGGCATGTATATTGGAAAGTTATGTCATAATGCTTTCAGTTTGATGTGATTGTACTGAGGATGTTAAATTTAACAAGTCTTATTTTAAATTTAATTACTTATGATATGTCTAACGTTTTCAGGGAGATGACAGTGGTTCTGAGTATGAGTATCAATACGGTAAGATATACAGGTTTTTGTTATAAGACTATGCAGCAACCATCATTCTATTCTCATACAATGCTTAAGCAGCATTTGAATTGGATGAATATATCAAGACAGGATAATCTATGAATTCAAATAATTTCCAATGAGTCTTTCTTTTACTAAATTATCAATTTATAATGCTTCCTGGTCTGTAGATTATTTAAGTAATTATTAACATTGATAAAGCTGAGGATTTTGCTCTGCCAATAAAAGCTGCTAGAATGCTAGACATTGCTTATAATAATGTACTGAGTTTTCAAAAAAAATGCCACACCCAAAGTGCACAACCGACTCTTAAGCACGAAGAGACATGAACATATACATATAAGAAGAATCAACAAATATATACACGAAGTTGACAAAAGAAACAACCATAAATGATGGGTGCTCACAAAGCCATACAAAATCGAGTCTAGGTTATGGTGGTCAGTTAAAGAATGATTTGAATTGTTTATTTTGTTTACAGATGAAGACGGTAACGTAAGAGTTGTCAAAAAGGAAAAACCACCGAAAGCATTCGGTAAGTTTAAATCCTTTTGTATTTCATGGATATATTGTTCACAAATATGTGGTCCATTTTAAAGAGACTTTCATCAGTACAGACTGTTGATAATATGAAACGTTACAATTTGCATCGTGTGTTGACTTCGTGATTTTTTTAGAGAGATCGATATTTAAATAGATTTAATTAAATACGACTACTTTTAGCTGTAAATGCAATGTAGGACCTATAAGTCGATATAAACACAATGCAGGAACTACTTTTAGATATAAATACTGTGTAGGGACGACTATTCGATGAAATACATTGTAGGGACTACTATAATATACAAAGGCAGTGTATGGACTCTTTTTAGATAAATGTATAAAGGCACTGTAGGAACAAGATATAAATATTGTGTTTGAACTACTATAAGATATTAAAGTAATATAGCAACTAGAATTCGATGTAAATGCAATATAGGAACTAATGTTAGATTATGCAATGTATACTATGATCTACTGATAGATAAAATGCGCCACAGAGACTACGATTAGGTGTGAATGCAAAGAATATACAACTTTTAGATATGAATGCAATGTATGACGTAATATCAGACATATATACAACCCGATGAAATATAAATTTAATGTTACAATTACCGTAACATCAATACTATCATATGCAAAAAATGACAGTAATTTCGTAAATTTGCAGGCGGTGAAGATGACGATGCACAGTTTGAGGTGGGTGCAGACGGTAAAATTCGACTACGAGACGGCAAAAAGAAAATAGATCTCTCGAAGTTAACGGATGATGATCTTAGAAAACTTGGTATAGATCCAACCCTTGATAAAAAAGAAATTGCCAGATTACTTAAAGAAAAATTTGGAAATGACATCGCAATAACGGATAATGACAGAATTATACCGACTAAGCGAGCCAGTGAATATGGTAGTGATGCTAACACAGATGATTTAGCTGATGATGATGATCTGGATATCAGTACATGTAAGTAATGGTGTTTGATATGTTTTGTGCCCATAACTTGTTCAAATCCCCAGGATTTTAATGACAGTTCCAATACCGTATGCTGTTTTTGTTGACTTAATGGTCTTGTTGCTATGTTGTGCAGTCCTGTGTCGCTCCGTGTGTATGGATTTGGTTTGTTGATGATACTGTGTTGTTTTATTATCTTGTTAATAGCCGTTCGGTCTTGTGTATGTGTCCACTCTGTATGTGTCCCTCCTGATCCGTTTGGTACTGTTTTTATGTCCCTCCCAGTGTCTGCCTCCTCCTTTTTGGCTATATCTGTCTGGGGATGTTCATTTTGTTTTACTTTTGTTCATCCAAAATGATGCTCGCTAAAATGTATAAGTTTGAGCAAATGTGTAACCATCAATTAATTTGGAAAAATGATGAAATATGTAAACGGTGAGATTATGAGGAAATTGGATTACTGTGAATTGTCAAAGTCAGCTTAAATTAATTTACCGGTATCCTTAATGATTTACACAATATAATAACCGAGTTTTCATGTCCAACCTTCATTACAACGCTCGAATTATCTTGAGTGACAAATCGGTTTCCTTTTCATGCAAAATTTCTTAAATAAGTGTAATGGCACTGTGTCTGTTTTAGAGATTAAGACATGTTTACCTCAAACACTGCTCAAATAAATTGCTATTTGATGTTGATTTGATTATGTTTATGGGAATCACATTTGAAAGAATTTCGTTGCATGTACAATAATGGCTGGATATGTTCACGTGTCGATTGTCGGTATGACACCTTTGTATTTAATTACAGTACGTGGAATCAAGAAGGTGAATGTTGTATGGAAGAGAGGAGGGGTGAAACTGCAGAATCACATGAAGTTATTACTTGAAGAATGTAAACTAAAGGAAGACGACTATGCTAAGGATCTAGATGAAAAAGGTTTGCTATGAAATACTAACTTTGAAACACTTCACATTTTTGTTTGAAATTTTGAAACTGCCCGAAAAGAAACATGGCTGCTACTTTATTTATTAAATTGCTACACAATTCTAGACTTCTGAAACAACTCTCCGTATGTATTAATTTTTCATTTTTTTTAAGTTAAGAGTATCGAGTCGCAATGTTGAGGTGGTCTTTAAGTGAGGTTTAACTGTATATTGCACAAGAAGATATTAAGCAAACGTACCTTTCATATCTATTTTAAACTTCTTGTTTGCAGATGCTGATATAGACTTCCTCACACATTACAAGCTGGTGGACCCAGGTTTATTGGAATCATATGCCAGAGCTTTTGTAGTAGAAGATGATGACTTTGATACGGTCATTTCTGCAAAGGTATTCATTGTGTCTGATTTCTACCTCATTACTGCCTCCACTTACACTTCGAGAAATGTTACGACATTGTTAACTTTCGCTTTAGAAGTCGCATTCTAGTTGAGAAAACTTTATATATACAAACGTAATGTGTTGGTAACATACCAGTGGGTTGCTCCTTCACTGTGGCCACCGTCTACTTAAAAGTACGGTATTTAGAGTAGATGTTGTTTGACTGAGTGTTTTAAGGAAATTTATAATATATTTTATCTAAATATCGATATAACCAGTACGCCAGATTATTCAAATTTCACACAGACATGATATTTTACAAATAAACACGACAATTTCTTCAACCATTCACATAATGAAAAAACAGAAGACGTTATAGTATTACAGTGCACAATTATCATTCCTATACTACGAGAAATGTCAATGATCTGACGTAGGTACTGACTAAATGGCTTTTTTACGTACAAGTATAAGTGCTATATTCTTAATGCACTGCATATAGCTAAAATACCGTACTTTTCGAAGACGTTCCAGCAAAATTTTGATGTTGCATCAACCGTGCATGATTGAGTTTAAATGACGTCAAATTTTACCCAAATGCCTTTTTTTATTTCAGGAAACAAAAACGGCGTTAGAGGGAGTTCCAAGTGTGCAACAACTTACAAACAAACAATTTGATTATGTTTTTAAGGTATAGTTTAATCTTTCTTGATTGAAAGTCATGAAAACTTATCTTAAATATCAGCAAACACCGATCCTAGAACGCTTAATATGTTGCCATTTTAGCCATTTCAATTTTGACTCAACAGATCTGTCACAACATACTTTCTTTGGTATTGATGTTGTTCTGTACGTTTTATGTCCTTTTAGCAATATATTTTAATTTTATGGCAACCTTTTTTTTAATTTGTGATAAACATTAAAGTAAAGAATGAAATCATAAAGTACTAAACAAAATAAGATGAATGATGAAATGGTGTAAAGTTGATACGTTTTACTTAATAGTCGCATTTATTATTGTTTTATAGGTGCTTAAAATTGACGTTTTACTTAATCGTCGCATTTATTATTGTTTTATATGTGCTTTATATTGACGTTTTACTTAATCGTCGCATTTATTATTGATTTATAGGTGCTTAAAATTGACGTTTTACTTAATCGTTGCATTAATTATTGTTTTATAGGTGCTTAAAATTGACTTTTTACTTAATCGTTGCATTTATTATTGTGTTATAGGTGCTTAAAATTGACGATGCTTCCCAGGTTACGTTTAGAATGTTTGCAGTGATAACAGCTCTATGTGAACGTGTCACCAAAATGGAGTAAGTAGTAATTCTGATTAACATTCTTTTTACTAAGAAATAGCTAAATTCTGATGTATGATCTCATCAACAAAAGTTTACAATTAAATTAGGTATAGTAGTCGAGCCTGAAATGCCTCATATAAAGGGCCCAGTCATCCCCACGCACCAAGAGACATGGACGTATTCAACCTAATTTAGTTTACATGTATTTATCTTGCTTCGATTGTGATCAAGTTATTACAACAAAATCACTATCGGTGAGTGCTTCATGGGCTACTAAGCAGGGACTTTAAGTTGTCGGTTCTACTTCCTAGTCGAAATTCGAACTCGCGACTTACCGTCTAGGAGGTACTCGATCACCATGCCTCCCTATCTTTGACTATGGATTGCTTTTTATGTTTATGTATGATACAGATGAAGCAATAACGGTGCTAGAAGTTTATTGATGATTTGCAATCTTTTCCATATCTGCGTTGAAATATTATATATCTTATGTATGAGTTCTTCTTGTTCAACTATTTCAGTCCATTGAGTAAATACCTATTGGATATCAGTGATTTGTTAGATATACAGAGAAAGATGGATCTGTACAGAGCAATGTTTTACTGTAACGCAGAGTCAGATAGGGATGCTAACTTCATCAAGTGTGAATCTCTGAGAATTGAATTAATTGCTGGCGGTCTTAATTGGAAACAACAAGATTTTGTCATGGACCGACTTCAGCCGAGCGCCTTTCTTGAGGTAACTGTTATTATGACATTGTCTGTACCATGCACTATTAACTGTTTTCCTTCTTTAATATCAATTCAGTAAAATCCCACTTCAAGTCAACTTATTATTATTTCCATCGACATTATTTTAATTCAATAAACAGGGCCACCTCAACTTGGACTTACATTCTTCAGAAACAATGGTAGTCTTATTAGTGCAATAACATGGTAATTATGCTCCTTATGATCCAATCCTTTGACTGTGATGAACGTTCGTTTACAATTTAATTCATTACAGTCATTGAATAATTCGTTTTTGTAATAAAATCATTGCATTTACAGCAAAGACTTAGAAATCAATTGTGTTTGCCTCATTAATCACTCTTCACTTAGTAAACACAATTATAACATACTATTATAATCATCAAATTGATTAAAACAAATTGCTGTTATTCTCCTTAACAGCTATTCTAACTCATCGATCAACACCTACCTCTGCTTTATAAATATACAACTGGTCGATATTCACCTAGGATGCATGAATTGAACAAAACAATAGTTTCCTCTGTATATATATGGATTAACGTCTGTTTTCAGATATCGTTCCTGGATTATTTGTGCTATGTGCCATTATTTTTGTCAATGCATGATACAATTATCGACAACCCTCTGGATATGTCTGATGACAAGTATGATCATATGTTACGCAAGCCATCTGGTGGCCACAGACAAAGGGACATGAATCCGTTAGGTAATAGTTTGGTTTTTAGAGTTGTTTCCCTTTTCTTATTTTTGCTATTATATTAAAATCAAAACAAATTACCCATTATATACATTTTATCCGAATACTTGGTATTTTCCGAAATAAATGTCAGGTCCTTCTTATGCACGTCGAATCTATTCGAAATAAAGGATTATTCGAAATAAAATTACTCGGACCCGATGAATTCGAATGAATGAGGTCCGGCTGTATTTACATCATCTTTCATAGCTTCACAACTTTCCTCTATCTCATTCCATATATCTATTCAGTTGATTCTATTATCATAACTGTATAAGTGGTAAAGTTCACGACGTGGAAATGTTTGCGAATTCCGCGATTTCAAGAACGTTACAAAATTATCGGTCAGCAGATGTTCTTCGTTTTCAGAAGCACATGTTTAGATACTTTACTATTCCAACTATAACAGTACTCATTTCAGCTTAGCACACTGTTGAAAAGTCTGCAATTGATAATTCTCAAACATTTTTTATACTTGAAATTGATCCCATCCTGTATTTGTAACACACGTGTTTCATATTTCACATGACAGGTAATGGCTTGAAAAAGCAATCAGTATTTCAATTACGAAGTCAAGCACAAGATTTGTTAGATGGGAAAACGGATCCAAAAGATCTGACGGATGAGAGACGGAAGTTATTGGAGAAAGTATCCTCGTATGTATTTAATTCGGCCATAAGAGACTTCTCTGTTATCTATACCTATTTACATGCAACTATTCAAACTTAGCTGACAAAAATAGGTTCTGCTTACAATGCAACTTTTTACAAAGCAAAAATGGAATCTCAGCTTTACTGTTCTGTAATTTTGAACGTGTTAATACCGCAATACAATGTCTGTAATTTTATGATTACTTGTATATATTAATGGGCGAAAGTTGATGTCTTATATCTAGATATAATCAACTAAATGCATGCATTGCCTCCCCTTTTCATTGGACCTTACTAAGCCAAAATCTGTATTTTGATTGTCTCCCTTTGATCCTCTTAATCTGTTAGAGTATGGCCTTTGGTGGCCAATTGAAGACTTGCAAATCATGTGTGATGTATTAAGATGATTTTGTTTCCGTTTTAGGTTACCAAAACTCATTGAAGAAAAGCCAGTAGTTGTAAAGTCGGACAGTCCACCCCCAATGATATGGTCATGACAAGTGCTTTCAATAGAATTTCTTATAAAATGCCACATGTACTGTTGTATTTATGCCGCCCAAAGTCACTACGCTGGTCAACACATTTTAAAGTTGTTGCCATAGAATCGTCTTTCATTTCATTATTGTTGTCATGCCCGTGTGTGTATGTGTTTGTATACTTTGTGTGTTGTTTTGTTGTTTCTATATGTAGTGGTGTTTTTGACAAAATACTACTTTGTATATAAGTTGAAAGCTAACATTTACCTGAACGAAAGATTGTATTAACTTAACACTGCATCTTAAATGATGTATATGCATCTAAATGTACTGTGTAATCACTGCATTTACGTATATACTGGCCAAAAGAGTTAATCCACCATTTTGAATTTTTAAAGAATCTTCATTACATTATGACGAAATCATCTGAAACGATTAACGTAATTTCTTCTGGCTTACATCCACTTTTCGGTAGAATCATTTGAATAGTAAGTGTTATCGTTTATTGTAATCCAAAATAACAAAATCTATTTAGAAACTTGGTGATATAGTACTAGCGGATTAGCCCTTTTGACTAGTGTATTTATAGACCGATGGGCATAAAGAAGCATTAGAATACCTGGATGTGCATATTGTCATTGATGCATTACTGGTATTTGTCTTTGTCCTTCATGAAATAAAGGTCGGTTAAGAAATTAATATTAAAATGTAGACAAACCTACAAAGCAGTACATTAATTAACTAACAAATGCAACAGTTGCAACGCAAACAGGGTACATTTTATAATCGGATATTCTTATTTAAAAATATTATATTCATACAGTCATAATAATTATATACTAACTTGTTTGAGTGACTGGGTGATTCCAGATCTGTAATTATTCTTCCTATGTTCCTTGTATATATCTGTGTATATATTTACATTTGTCACTGATTATTTAATGTCTTGATCGTATATGGTTTATCTATAATATCAAGGTGTAAGAAATGATATTCTACGCATTTTAACCTGCCTTACATGTTTGCTGATAATTTAATCGCATATTCTACATTTGTTAAGAAGTGCCAAATAAAAATAATAAGTGTATCAAAGGTAATGAGGTTCGGATTACAACTAAATGTTCAAAGATGCCTATCTGTCATTGCCATGGCCCAAAAGTATATTCGATGCTCTCCGCTCTGGATTTACATGTCAGACTTACTCTGCTGACTATCAGGTTGGAGGTATGAGTGAGTTAAATGAATAGCAATGCTTACTCAGTGCTGGTTTTTATTTGTGGCACACTTTATTTGTGATTAGAGTGTCAATCTCAGCTTGATCGAACAAAGTTATTTCAATGTTGAGTATAATTGTTATATTTAAGAATTTCCCTCAAATCTCAGTATCACACTCAAATCTCAAAATATAGGCTCACTCTGGCCCTGGAAGCATTGTTATTGACACCGGACACTCAAATTTCCAAACTCGGACTCAACAGAGGAAATGTTCTCTGAATAATGGTGATTTCAGAGTGGTGAGTAATGGTTATGTCGTATAATTCTAGGCCCGGAAGGAATTCAAAGCCACAAAGCTGGTACCCAATTATATCTGCAAGATTTAACAAATACTTCAAGATATCGAAATAACAGTCATAAATAATAATAAGCCATGCCGTGTGTAATGTTATAGAGTAGATAGATAGATTCAAGGCTTTCCGCAGCTTAGCCGCGTGTCTTGTCGTCCAAAATGTGCCAATACATTGTAAAGAATTAATTGTGATATATATGTAAATACTTAATATGTGTTATATTATGTTTTTGTATAAAGGAATACTGACAAAGGTGTGCGAATAAAGAATGAAAATTTGTTTTCCTTTTTTTATTTTACTGGATAAACCACAAGTGCCTAACTAATTGTCCCAATTTATAGAATTCTGTCTCAAAGATATATATGCTATTATTGGGTTAACATTTGTCAGGAACTTGTGGGAGAAACGAAGATATATTGTGACTTGCTTGTTAAGCATGGACAATAAGTGGCGTTTGTAGTGGATTATAGGCACGAGCGATTGCGAATGTCTATATTCCACATACATACCACGAAATGTCTATCCTACATAGACCACGAGATCTTCGTTGCCGTTGTCTATATGTTATTCACGGTTGAGTTGTAGGCCGGTGATGAGCAAGTCCGAGATGGATCTATACAGTTGTGGTGGATTTTGTTTTTTAAACAATTTTCGCAAACTTTTGAAAGCATGTATTATGACATTTGTTATATTTATTAAATGTTTTTATTTCATAGAGCCTGGCAAGCAAAAGTATGTTTTTTTATATTTCTTTCACGATTATTCACTGGTATTATAATACCATCCAAATATCACATACTATAGTATATGATCACTATCTCCCGACATTTAACTTTTACACTAGCATAACATTAATAATTCCCTGACTTGCACGATTATTCGTTTGTACACCTCTCATTTTTATCTCACAAGATCGGAGTAAAGTTGGCAGTGGCAGCAGCATCAAAACATACAGTAGCTACTCTTACTGCTGAAGGTACTTGCAGCAATACGGCTAACATTTTTTTGTGAATTCACAAATTAATACAATTTCACCATTTATTTTCATACTGTCTGTGATAATTTTTTCCATTTCTGTATTCGAGATTTAAAAAAAAGCATTTAAGTCTATGTTAACAGAAGGTGCACGGAGCAGTATTAATTTTCTTACCGCTTAAAGTGGTTGTCGTTTAACTGCTTGATCTGTTGACACTGTGAGGTACATACATAACTATTGCTGCTGTTACCCGTTTACTAGTGCTACTATTGCTAACTTCTCACTGATATTTTTATTTTTTATTAAGTGTGCGTTCACAGGCTAAAAGCTGAAATTTGTTGTTCACATATCAACTCATAAGAACACATTCTTATCCGATAGTATATAGATTATCTCTATTTCATTATTTTTTTCTGTTTCATCTTAGTTATCACGCAGGTGTAAAACAATTCGTTCACATTATGATGCGTAATAAATAAGCAATCAAAAGAAAACGCACACTTAACTTTCCTGGGTATACTTACGATAAGATGTTAAAACTAATCTGGAATAACGATATAAAGATACTTATTACTTATAATGAAGTATGAAAAATGTAACAAAAAAGATTGTGCTTAACATAAACAATTATTGACGCTTACTCAGTATTTCCTAACATACGAGTCGTATTAAGTGCACTATCACTAAAACAACTATAAATAAGCAGCGTCTACTACACAGGTAAGCATGAATTTACTAGCCATCATTCATATACATACTGTATATTGACTTTGCAATTACTCAAATTATACGAATGTAGCACAAAACCACTCCTGGACAAATCTTTCCCGTCGATCTTTGCTAAGGTGGTCACAAACCCCGTGAATATTTCAGGTAGGACAAAGCTTTTATGTTATTCTAACTAGTAGGTCAAAACCCCACCAACTGAGGTTGACAAATAAGCATGCTGAACTAATATAAATTATATTTACTAATTATGCAATTTGTCTACTTAACATATAAACTGGTAAAAAATGTAATATACTCACTGAATAGCATTTAATATCAGGTATCAAATAGATGGGTTTTGTCCTCTCTGGCATTTCAACGAGATTAGTTTTGTCCTACCAGTAAACAATACGGGGGATTTGTCCGCCTTAGCCAAAATTGACGGGAGGATTTTGTCTTCGAGGGTTGCCATCCGACTTGGAAATTGTACATACATGTATACTATTAAGAGACCAATGGAACTCGCTGTAAGATTCTAGTTATTTAACAGCCTAGCTTCATTTACATAATGGTTTAATAAAACAGTCACACGTGTTTATTTAAATTGTTTTGTCAGAGGTAAAAAACTCACTAAAGGTAAAAAGGACATTGCCAAAGCGGCAAAGAAAGCTCTTCTAAAAGAGAAACTGGCGAAAATGACCAAGGAACAAAAAGAGAAATACAAAAAGGGCAAAAGAGATGGGGATAGTGACAGTGAATATAGTTATAAAAGTTTTGTAAGTGATGGCGGGACACGTCACGTGAAACGGAAAAGAAAGCGCGAGGATGGCACATACAGCGATGAACATTCATATCACAGTAGTCAGGTGAGAAATTAAGCAAAATACCACATTTTGAAATTTTGGTAAAACCTTACAGCATGTTTGAAATTTCTAATAAGTTCAAGTAGAATCGAAATATTTTGTCTATGTTAAAGTATAGTTATTCAATAATGCAATATCATAAATTGTTAACGCCGAAACAACCTGGTTTTCAAAGATGGAATTCGTCATGTTTCTACATTGTAAATATCAATCTTTGACAGGGCGTAAATAACTTTGCCTTCTTGACTTGTCCTGTGATCTTTTCCATCCATTAATTTCCCTTTCACTGTTTGTCCTCTTTGATTCTCCTAGTTATTCCTTATGGTCTGCCAGGCCATTTCTTGCGCCTATGTATGTTACATTTAACCTCCTCAAGTTCCTTATGTTTTATGGATTGTTGTTTTCCCGGAGGTATGTGTGGAGAGGCACTGTTTTATGTATGTGGCGTTCCCTGTAGCAACTTATTCTCTCTCTTTCATTCATTGTGTATGCTCATTTATTTCTAAATAAATGACTATGCACATTCAACGTTTCTGGTATTAAAAGTGAATGAAAAATGCAGGAAATGCCACATACAAAGTGCAAATTAATCCCTAAAGCACACTAAGATATGGACAAGTATACATATACGTAAACAAAAAGGCTAAAGGGACACTAAACATAAACTTAAAGTATAGGTGAAGAAAGAAATTATTGTCTTTGGTAAAAACGCCACTGGGGGCTTGAGCCTTGCTTAGGGGTACCGGTATATCTTTACAGGACGAAGACGGAGAAGCAAGAAGAAGACGTCGACGAAGAGATCGGGAACACGGATCAGACAGTGAACATAGTTATCACAGCTTTGTTAGTGAGGGTGGTACACGCCATGTAAAACGTAGAAAACGACATGAAGACGGAACATATAGTAGAAGTGAATCTTACAGAAGTAACATGTCTGATGAAGATGTGCACAGATCGAACTCAAGAGCTAGTGACAATAGCAATAGCGTCGACTCGGATGTGAGCGTATTTAGTGTGGTAAGTGAAGGTGGAACACGAACACAGATGCAAAAGAAAAGAATAAGGGACGAGGATGGAAATATTGTTGGTTATGGTGAAGCTGAACCGGCGAAACAAGGACTTAGTCGTAAGTATAACATGTTTATAGTAGAATTTGCTTCTATGCTTCTAAGCATATTGTGTAAAACAATGTTAGATATGTGTACATACATGTTAGTTTAGCAAAATATTTGAATCAGTACAAAAAAATATATCGCTAAATGCAAAAAGACATTATATAAGTATGCGTTTTTGACGAATCAATGTAATGTGTTGTTGTATAATGAGTATTTATCTGTGAACAAAAACTGATTATTTTCAAACTGTTTTGCAGGATCTCAAAGGTAATGTGTGAGCTAACTCTTTGACGTGAAAAGTCGTGTTATCCATTATACCTTGATATTTATGCTTTTTGAGCATCAACTAACTGTTTACTTGTTTCTAATAAAGGGCAAACATAATTCATTAACTAGATGTAACTGTTGTGCGAAAAATAATTAATACATGATACAACTTAGACGTATTCACTTGTGTGTCTTCATTTCAAATTCATTCATATGTTATACACATTTTAGTATACATGTATCATAATCATTTCGCATGAACAAAGGCGTCATTGTACGATATATTGTGGATAGTGAGCTTTTAACTTCAAACTTTATTGTAATCATGTAACTAATTTTAACATTCTCCCTCAAAATCCCAAACCTTATAAAATTGTTTCCATTAATCAGACAACTACTTACTAAAGATGGCGTTGCTTATAATTTGAGTGTTGAATACGCTTGATTTTGAAACAATGTTGATCATTTTGTAGTTGTATTAAATGATATACATCCTTAGTGTGAAATATCCAATTATTCATAGGTTACATACCACGGATTTTGTACGACTTTATATTCTGTGTTGTTTTATTTTGTGTTTACATTGTTAAGTGTAGAAAAGGTTTGTAATAATAAGTACACTAAATTATGCAATATGTAAACATATTTTTATATCTACACATGCCACTTCGTATTTTAGGGAAGCCAAAGAGGCATTGGACAGTTTACAGCAGAAACGAGATGGAAACGTGCTAAGGGAAAATACAATGGACAGTTTGCACAATCTTCGTGACGATGGAGAGAATATTATAAGTTCTAACGCAGAATGGCCAGGTATGCTACACTTATTTATGTTTTACTTTTATAATAGATAAGCATACTATACACTTTGGCATAATGTTTCCAGACTTATGTAATCACATCAGTATTTTCACCCATCATTTTATGTTTGTGTCCCTTTGGATGTGTTTACATTTTTTGCAGAAGTTGTACGCTCGATGTGTGGAATGTCCAGCTCGACTTCTACATGTTTGCGTTTTCAAAGATCTGCACAATTAATACATGCAACACCACACAAACGTATTGGAAATAAAATTAAATGATATACTTTATAATTAGCTTGATCCAACAGGCTGCACAAACTCTACTCAATGAACGCTCAATACAAAATCAAACTAACCACCACACGTATCGATATATAACGACTGCAATGGTCTGATGGAAGGCATATTCGAACCTGAATGTACGAGATGTATTGTTGCTGTATATTAAAGTAATATTATGCTCATTTTTGTTATTCATTTGTTTACCTATACAAACATGAAAAATATATTTCCTATAGTTAAAACATCAATAAACATGCATTAACAAAGAATGAACTCATAATGTATTGATCCGTATCTGTTAAAGAAAGATGTTTGTACATCATACCAAGCAGGCTATTTTACAAGTTTTGTCTGTCAGTAATATGGTGAAAAAGATATTTTCAACTGGTTATACACTGCAATGGTTCTTATTAGAGATGTTTTAGCCAATGTAACAACAATACTGGATGAAGCCAATTCAAACATTTTATGTTCAGATGAGCCAGATAAATCTTTAACTTTCATAAAAACTAAACTAACTCGGGGTGAATATTTCATACTGAATCTATACCGAATGTTGTAGGCTTCGAGGCTGCTGAACAAGAACAGAAAATTCGAGAGAAACTAGAAGAAGAGGGTAAAGTGCCGTCTGACTTCAGTGATGCCACGACTGAGGACGATATAGATCTGTCTAAACTTACACCAGGTCAGAGAAGACAGTATCTAGCTGAAAAAGAGAAAAGACGAAAAGAAAGAGAGAAAAGGAGACGAGAAAAATATGGAGATAAATATGACGATATAATGAAGAAAAAGAACGCGTAAGTATATGTAATGTATATTCGAATTCGATAAAGCACATTGGCTATATTATATTTCTTTTTAAACTTTGTCATGGTGTTGTGGGAATGCGTTTACGTTTGTCTAGAAAAGGCAACGGAACATGTAAATGGACACTACATTATATAATTTAAAAGTAAATGTAGGTAAAATCAAGTATTTTGAAAATATGTATTGTCGTACTGAAAGATGGACATATAGAATCTCCAAGTGTGTCCAGACTAAAGACCAGTTACCCTTATTCAAATACTAAAAAGATGCAACCGACTTTAACAGTTCAACAGTATAAACTTTCGTTATTAGTAAGAAGTATGAAGAGCTTGCAAAGAAGATTGCTGACAAAGACGCAGATGAACAGGTGAAAGAAAAGGACACTCTTGGTCTAAAAGATATAACATCACGTAGAAGAAGATCAAGTAATGCATCAAGTTTAAGTAAGTGTTATTGTTGTCTTAGCTGTATCTTATAATTCAGAACTCATTCGCTTTTCTTTAATGGTAAGATAAGGACGATGAAATACCGGTAAATTATTTCGAAAATTTGTAACCAAGAATTCTAGTATCATAATCCTTAAATGGTGTTCTGACTAACTTTGAAATTAAATATGTTGCCAAATAACCAATATCTAGTCGCATATTTGTTTGGAATGTGTGTTCATGTTTTGTGCTCAAATTCTGATGTTTAAGCATGTCACAAATGTTGCAGGAGGTGGCGGCGGCAGACCAAGGTCTATGGTTACGTATGATAAAGGTCCATCAAGAGATCTTGGAAAAGACAACAAAATGGACAACAGAGAGATAGGAATGGGTCATGAAGGGTAAGATATCTTAGAAAATGCGTAATAAATGGTTCAAATGATAATATTTCTATTATCATATATGTTAAAAGAAAGTTTCTGAAATCTTAACGTAGCAAGCACTTTCGAAGGATTCGATGTATATAACTAAAGATTGTAATTTACATAATTATAAATGATAATCTGAGCGGAATTACCAATAGACATGCTCCTTCTTTTGATTATTATGGTAGAGAAAATAAATAGCCTCGTATAACACACACAATCGCATTCATATTTTAATATCCATTCGTAAATGTCACATTTGTCGAGCCTCGCGAATTTCATTTGGTAAGTAACTTAAGTCAGTTACTTCTTCTGTGAACGATTTCTCAAGATATCGTTATTTTTTTAGATGGGGTCCTCGTGAACGCAGAGGGCGAAAGGGAAGCGATGGTAAGTAGTTACGAAGGTTTTAAGAATACTGGGTGTTGAGTTATAATGTGATTTCTAATACAAAGCAATTTGCAAACTATTCGGTATAAGATTTAAGTGTAACTTGTTTTAATGAATGATCATAAAATTGATTCTTGATCAGTAAATACTTGAACAAATATAGTCCAAAAGCCTTTAAATGAAAGATGATTTCATTTGATATGTAATATATTCGTTTTTAAATATAGCATAGTTCTAACAGTATTTTATTGCATTTTATTAGGGTCTTTTTGTACGCAATAGTCGGTGTGTTGTGACTAAAAATGTTCGCGCATTGTGTTTTTGTAATTGTTAAGTACTTGAATATATATTGTCATGTCTCATTGTGCGTTTGGGTGGCTATGTACTTCGTACGTGGCATTACCTGCTCCACATCTTCATTCATCTTTATTATATTTACTGTTATCATTCAGCGAGCGAAGGAAGCGATATTCCTCCAAAACTTCACAGAGAAACTACGATGTTAAAAACATTGCCAACAATTCCACAAGGGAAGCTTTACGAAGGTATTTTTATACTCCTATTAATATTCATGTAACCATATAAAAACGAGTGGTTCTGTTTCTCAGAATACTTCTAATGACTATATATAATTTGATCAAAAAGTCAAGTTGCATTATAACAACCGTTTAGTGAGAATTCAGATAGTACATCTCAACTCAACTCAACTCAACATGTTTATTGTGTTAAAGGCCTCCGGCCCATGCACAAACAATATATACACAATATGGTGACAAAATACATTGATAATACAAACATATCAATTTTCCGTACATGATACATATTCATTTCTTTTTTTTGAATGCAAAATACAAAAACATGGCTAAATTCCTCAAGGTTGACTCATCCTTTTTTGCCATGAGGACATAAAAGTTTTGTAAAATTGTTACATTAGAAAAAGTTTCATTGATATAAATTTCACGGATATCACTGTACAAGGGGCATACACATAAGAAATGAGGTTCATCTTCCACTACCCCTTCACAATAAACACAAAATCTATAATCTCTAGGTATATTAAAATGGCGTCCCTTTTCAACCATTAAATTATGAGATGAACATCGAAACGAAGACAAACATCGTCGAAATTTGTGAATATTGATCGCAGATAAGTAATTTTCAATACCGAAATTTGTTTTAAAATTGCTATAAAATAATAATTTATTACTATTTGAACAGTTATTTCTCCAATCGTGTATATATTGATCCTTGAGCCTATTGACATACTGTAGTAAAATAAATCAATTATAAAGACTCGATTTTTTTATTGTGTTGCAGACGACAACGATGTTAAAGGAAAGAAGAAGAGGGTAATGTTTTATCCACATACTTATAACTGACTAATGACTCCTTTGTCAAATAACTGGCTAATGAAATATCGAACACTCCCTTCATTGCTCGACGAAGACAATTGAGCCTAGTAAACCAATATGTATTTCAAATATAAAAACTTATTTGGATGAGTATATATCAATGTGTATTTCTATTGGAAGCATGTTTCAACAGTTTGTACTTCAGCGTTGCAGATGTCAATCACGTTCCAAGTACCCTAAATAATCAAAAGAGCAAAAACTATGATTTTAAAAGCTATCTTAATGTATCTCAGTGAATGTTTTGCAACTTCGTAATTGTAAATATTTTCTTTTTTATAGCTTTCATGTAAACACATATATACTTGAAATACTTCCCTTTCAGTTCAGCTCGAGTGATGAAGAAGTTACTGAGAGTAAAACATCAGAGAAAGATACGGATGAACCTAAAAGTACATAACTAAATCACTATTGACAATAATTATTTGAAGTATCTTTTATGTTTTCTTATGCCTAATTGTAAATCTTGTTTATATGTTCCAACGCGGTTTCGATTCGCGGTTCCTTTCTGTAGACATTTTAGCAAGTTCATCTTCTAATTCATTTATTACTACAATAGGCTTAGCAATCGGGGTTGTTCCAATAAGTTTGCTTATAATTTCTCCGTCATATCCGCTGGTTTCTTAGTATTTCAAAAATATGAAATTTTTAAATTTCGACTTTGGTAGACGAGGTTATCAAAGTTTTAAAGAAATGTAGGTCATTGTGAATTGTTTTACCTCGACTGACACAGCCATTGCCAGTAACATATTAGAATAATTTGTCAATATTTTGCAGAAGAAAAATCAAAATGGAACATGTTCGACGTTGGTAAGGATGGTAAAATTAGGCTGAATGGAAAGAAGATTGATTTGAGTAAACTTACTGCTGACGACTTGAGAGCATTAGGAATAGATCCTAATTTATCGGAAAAGGAAATCGCTAAGAAGCTAAAGGTAAGAGCATCGGACAGTCCACTCAACCGTTGAACATTGAGCGCATTTTCTTGAAAATTGAGCGGAAAAGGCTTTTGAGATCTTTTAAATGTAATTTAAAGATTTATTATGCTCAATTGTTTTGTTCATTGTTTACCTGAACAAACATGAAAAATATACTTTATCTAGTTAAAACTTCAATAAATAGGCATTATCACAGAATACATTTATAATGTATCACTCTGTATTTGTCGAAAAAAGACGTTTGGATTATCATAAACTTTAAAAAAATACCAGTTTTTAACAAGCGGGTGTTTTACTTGTTTTGTCTGTTAGTAATATGAGTAAAGAAGATTGTTATAAACGGTTATACATGGCAATGGTTCTTATTAATGATGTTTTGGAGTATGTAACAACACTATTGGATGAAGCCCATTACAAAATTTAGGTTCAGTTGAGCCAGATACATCTTTAAGATTTAAACACATGCATCTTTAAATTAATTTTCCTTTTAATTTCTGGTTATGAACATAACAATGTATATCTATGTTTGTGTCCACAATGAATATATGATTTCTAATCTCTTTTGAAGTAAAACAAATGGGATGTTTTAATCTCTACAGAATGATTATAATACATTTTATACTTCGATATACAACAGTCAATGTTTGGACAAGATATACAGATCACACAAGGAGATAAGGTTATTGGAACGAGAGGTCTGAGCGACTATGACAGGGACATGAGTGATGATGCACTTGCAAGGGATCCTGACTTAGATGTCGACTCACGTAAGCTTGATTTACTGGTTTAATTTATTTCTGATAGGTAACAATTTATGTAATTATTCGTATAAAATGTCCAATAATTATATAGTTCTAACGTTAGTTGCATAACAGTTAAAAAGTCCCAGACGAAATGATTTCGTTTTTATTGAGCAGCTGGTGATGTTTTGAGTCAAAGTACATCTAATCTTTTTGTTACTTGTGTCTAAAATATCTTCAACAGTATGCGATGTGTAAAACGTTTGATTGTTTGTTTTGTTTCTATATCATGGTATTTCATTAAGTGATAATAGCAGTTTGTTTGACTGGTTTATTCCTCTATTGCAACATGGGTAAACAATCCAAATGTTGCATTGTAAAAACGCATTTTATTTCGTTTTGCATTTTTAGTATTTGAAGTCGGGGCATACGTTACATTATCGAATGTGCGCGATGGTGTATTTCTTACAATAGCATAAGTGTTTTGAATGCACATGCCAAAGCAATGGGGCAAATGACCTGTTATATTCCTACAAGCACACATACATGTTCAGACAACAGTACGCATGTACAACTTTTTGTTAATCATAATAATATAATTTCGTTTCATTTTTGATGGATGGAATATGATATGGATGTTGTTTTTTTTGGAATATTCAGTGACAGGTCTACGTCGAGTTAATATAATTATGCGTAGGGGAGGAGCTGCGTTGCAGAAACATATGGAAAAAGTTATAAGTTTTAGCAAACTTGTCGACAAGTATGCCAAAGATTTGGATGAAAGAGGTAAGCATACCAATCTGTTTGTAGCAATTTGAACATTCGAATTTTTTTATTTCTCTACCGCCAATAAACAAATAAACAAAACATTACACTTTGTGTCAGCATGTACTCGCCCTATATCGCTTTATTAGTTTGTACCATCGTGAATTTAAAGAAAATAAACCATTGTTTAAAAACATGATTAAGAAAGAAACAATATTTGGAAAGAAATTAATATAAGCAGTTGCTTGTTTTCCGATCTATATTATCATAGTATAATATTGTTAAGTTACACGTGTTGTATATGTGAATAATTAATAAAGTTTAAATCAACAATCTTTGTGAAGGTGTTGTTTGTTCAATGCTACCAATTGTTTGATTGACTGCAGATTTATAAATAGAAACACCCCATCACCATTTGGTGATAATTTATTGCGGATAATTATCTTCAGAATTCAGTGAAAATGTATTGCAGATGAAATCTGAAGATTTTGGCAATAATTCATAGGTGATAATTATCTTCCAATTATTGCAATAATTTATGGCGGATAATTATCTTCAGAGTTTGGCAATAATTCATAGCGGATAATTATCTTCAGAATTTTGGAAAAATTTGTTGCAATTAGTTTCTTCATATTTGGTGATAATTTATGCTGGATAATTATCTTCAGTTTAATTAAAACTGTATGTTGTACTATTTTTAGAGGCTGATATAGATTTCCTATCACATTATCGTCTAGTAGAACCATCCAAAATAGACACATATGCTCGAGCATTCGTTGTAGAAGACAGTGACTTAGATACAGTCATAAATTGTCATGTAAGTATATAATTACTCTCCCTTAGCATCGGGCGCTTATTCCGATACCTTCACGTGAATGGAACGGTAGAGGAATCAAAGCGCTGTATGGAGCGTAGTATATAGTATAAAAGACTACAGTGTTCAAAGCTCTGTCTCTTTTACAAATAAGTACATGGGTACAATGTATTAAAACAAGAATATACTATATGGACAAAAACCCAACTTCGACGTGTTGTTTGTTTCAATGTATGACTATTGCCAAGCATTAATGAGACAAGATAATTCATTGAATGGTTATTATATATCTTTTTATGTTTTAATTGTATGTTAAATTTCCCTTTCCCCTGTGTATTTATTTCATTTTTTGAAGTGTTCATGTTAGTTTCCGCCCAGTTTCGGCCTTTTGTTACCAGCTGTCTTGACCTGTGATGTTTTCCGTCCATTAATCCCCCCACTGTTTTCCTCTTTTATTCCCCTAGATATTCCTTATGGTCGGCGAGGCCATTCCTTGTGCCTCTGTTCCCTTACGTATATACCATTGAACCTCCCCAAGTGCCTTATGTTTAATGGATTGTTGTTTTCCCGGACGTCTATTTGGGGAGGAACTGTCTTATGTATGTTGCGTTCCCTGTAACAACTTATTCTCTCTCTTTCTGAATTGTTGAAGCGTAACAATTGCAGACGTTATTTATTCAGTCAAACAATTGCACAGGTAATGCTTAATCTAGTTGGAAACTTGGAATTGAATCACAATAATATGTAACAACAGTATTAATACCCGTTACAAGCAAATTAAAAGAAAGGGACGCCGTTAACGGTACTTTATTAATTATGCATGCACGATGACCCCGCCCCCAAACAGCACTACGCCACGCCCATATGTGCTGGTTTTCTCTAAAGACATAACTATTGGTTCTGTTTTAGGAAACTCGAGTTGCTTTGGATGGGGTGCCATCGGTTCAACACATGACAAATAAACAGATGGAGTATGTAATGAGAGTGCTAAAAATAGACGAGGCAACTCTTGTAACATTTAGAATGTTTGCCGTGGTTACAGCGCTCTGTGAACGAGTCACGCATATGGAGTAAGTTCTTATTATTGTCGAAGCCGTTATCCGTATGCAAAGTCTGTTATGAATTCTGCATTGTTATATTCTCAGATATTTTATAATTTGAAATCACAGCGCATTGGCTGAGGTGATCTTATTTTCTCGCCTATAAATAAGTAGTTAACTTATAGTAAGTAGTTATACTATGCTCATTTTTTGTTCATTTGTTTAATTAACCAAACATGAAAAATATATTGCCTATGGTAAAAACATCACTAAACATGCATTTATAAAGAATGAACTCATAATGTATTAATCCATATTTGTTGAAGAAAGATGTTTGTACATCATAAAATTCAAAAAAAAATCCATTTTACAGGTTTTGACTGTAAGTTATATGATAAAAAAAGATTTTTTCAATCGGTTTTACATTGCAATGGTTCTTATTAGAGATGTTTTAGTCAATGTAACAACAATACTGGATAAAGCCAATTCAAACATTTTATGTTCAGATGAGCCAGATACATCTTTAAACTCTTGTATATTGTTAAGATGGCTCCACCTGGTCTCATGGTCGAGCCTTTTGTGGCAAACAATCAAACCATCCTGTAACTTAATGCCTTGTTATAAGAAATATTTAAATAACCATTATTTAAACATTCGCCACTGCAGTTTTATATGCTTTGTAGATTGCAGCTGATATACGTGTTATACTGGGTTTCATTAACGGGCAACCGAATTTGTGCAAGTACAAATTCAGTTCACTTGGGAAAGCAAATTTGAAATAAATGTAGCTTACTTAAATTATTTGATAGTAACAGAAAGACCAATGCTGGTTTTGTGCCACATAATTGGGTCGATATTTGTTTTTCTTCACAGAAACATCAGAAACGAATAACACGTCTTCGGTGTTTCATAAGCCTCAATTTGAACAATTCAGAACAAATTTTCGAATATCAATGTTTGAACATGAATGTCATACCATTGTCCACAACGGTTTATTGAAGCTTTATGCCGTTTTGCAATATATTGTAGTTGTTCTCTGCGGTCAGTTAATAATCTGACGAGTGTTCCTGTGTCTTCAACAAATACTAACATGTTTAATGCCAAGCAAACGACAACTTGTCCACATGTATCAGCTGGATTGTGGATGCATTATCTTCAGTCAAATAGTCCTGGAGCACATGTGCCCCACTGGGGAGTCGAACCAACAACCTCTAGTCGAATGCCCCACCGGTTGAGCTAAATGGGCGGGCTCAACTGGAAATATTTTGTTTCAATACTATATTATTATGTTTTTTCTCTGCAGTTCGCTCAGCCAGAAATTACTTGAGATTTGCAATCTAGCCGATATTGAACGGAAGCTGGATTTATACAAAAACATGTTCTACACAAACACGCCATCAGATAGGAATGGCAACTTTATAACATCTGATTCATTGAAGATAGAGTTGATAGCAGGAGGCCTTAATTGGAAACAACAACAGTATATCATGGAAAAAATGGAACCTAATGACTTTGGAGAGGTAATATGCCAGGGCGATACACTTCTATAGTTGTCGGTTAAGTTTTGTGTCCGTTATCAGAATTGTTTGTTGCACCCGCTTTCCTATCTCTACAGCCTGTTTGCTAAACATTCGCATACTCTGGTAATAAGATTGAAATAGTTATTTTTTGCAATGCAAAACTGCTGATGCCGTATATGGTATGCTTAAGTTAGCAATACTTGAGAGGATACTTGTCGGTCTTGCCGGACCGACACGTGATAACTGGCTGGCGTAAGGTATAACGGCCCGAAGGCTTTGTGACCTGACGGTCATTATGGTCGGAACTGAGATTTGAGGGAAATGATGGATTATAATTGCATGTATAACTACATGTATGATACTCAATACTCGGTTTGAATAACTTGCATTGTATCATCTAAGGTTCACCCTCAAATATCTGATAAATTGTAGCAGAAAGTGGATTGTAATCTATTTCACTCGCTCAATTCTCCAAATTCGGAAAATATGTGTGGAGTGCATTGTGGTGAGTATCAATCTTGATTATTTGGTTTTAATTCGGGGCCTTGTTATGTTCTTTGGTGTCGTCTTTGTCTCGTTCCAAAACAAGTTAATGGATCTCCGCTCAGTGTACATATGTCATTTTATTTCAGATTTCATTCTTGGATTATATGTGTTACATACCACTGTTCCTATCCATGCATGATAATATATGTTACAATCCGCTGGATATGAGCAATCAAAAGTACCAACAACCACAAAGACAACGTGCTGCTTCTGTCCAAAGAGACATGAACCCACTTGGCAAGTGTTATGTTTTATAGCGTTTAACGCCATTTCTCATCAATATGATTGTTGCACAGAGCGGTCAGTTTATCTAATCAGTTTTCTTTGAATTATTTGCCCTTCCACAATTTGCTGACAACTGCAACACGTGATTCAATGGTTGAGGACAAATGACCGTAGCCGAATGTAACGGAATGACTTCCCAGTCCAATCGGAACACCTCGGAGATATAAATAACCTCGGAGATATTATGGTTAGAAAGTAGTCCGCAAGATGGCCGCCTCCGAGATATGTTGTATCTGTCTATTACGGAATCGAGACATATACGATATTTCTGGGAAACCAACATCAAATAAATTTGGAACGACAAATAAATATATCCCTGATAATGAAATAACATCAATTTATAGGAATTGTTGGCGAAAAAAACATTTTTTTTATGCATTCAGAAGGTAATCTCGTGATTATCTACTCGGCGTTATTCGCCGGGGACACATCACATTGGGTGTATCCATCCGCTTACTTAGGTATGTATTCCGAGCTCTGCCGGATACCGCCGAGTAGTTACGATTGTTCCCAGTCCTGGTATTGAGCCTCCTGAATGACAGCCAACGGTTCTGCCAACTGAGCTGTTTGGGAGGGCTTTTAGTGTTATATGTTGCAGGAATTTCAAACAAATGAAATAAATGCCATTGATACAATGAAACCTCTCCAGAAAGCCCTCCATTGAGCAACAACTGCTCTTCAGCAGCAGTATCAATTTTCACTGTAGTACCTGTAACAATTATTATCAATTGGACCTCTATAGAGCAACACCATCTCAACAGCAACAGTCATAAGTTGCATATCATAAATGGTATAGTTCTGGATAATTATATTGTACTGTAATACGTTAAGCGAAGTATATCATATAAACAAGTTTAAACCAATTAAGAATATGTTAGAGATACTTGCATCGTACAGTATTGTATTCAATGTACATTACAATTTCTTTGTCTGTTAATTGTTGCAAAATGTTGAAGACTGCAATTCTTATGCAGGCTCCAGTCTGACGAAACAGTCTGCGTATTGGTCCCGTAAGAAAGCGATGGATATGATGCAAAGTCCACCGAACGCAGCAGTACAAGTATCTAAAAGCTACATGGACATCCTCAACAAATATAAGACAGATAGATATACTAGGTAACAAGTTTTTTATAGATTAGCTCAACAGTTTGGAATATTTAAAGTAGTATGCTATTGTTGTAGGCCTTTCGTCGTCATTGGTGTATGATTCACGAAAGATTTTCATGTAAGCTCGCTTATCGACAACTATTGGTCAGTAAGTTTTAAAAACTCCAAACGAATTGTCGGCATCATATGATGCCCTTTTAAACATAGTTCTTTAACTTCGCCTGTTATCTTGAAAAAATATTCTCCTTCTTTAAGCTGTTAAAAGACCGCGAGGCTTCCATGTACGCATGTTGCTAGGCAACTGAAAAACCGAGTGCTGTCAAATTGAAAACAAACATAACTTTACAAGTAATAATATCTTTACATCTGACATGCATTTAACGAAATCAATACGCATCGCTTAAGTAAGAAACTTTAGCTAAAGCTTTTCTTGTTGTTGTGTTTATAATTAAAATAAATTTGAGGTACAAACACAGTTGACAGTATGACTGATACGAACAAAAGCATGTGCATACCAACTACATGGATATGGAACATGATATACAGTCGGCCCTCGTTTATTCGATAAACTTCTATCCGAATACTTGGTATTATCCGAAATAAATATCAGGTCCCAATATATTTTATTAGGCATGTCGAATTAAAATGGCTTATTCCAAATTATGTGTTATTCGAAATGAAATTTTGGACCCGGAATTCAAATGAACGAGGTTCGACTGTATATCGAAGCTGAAATAAGTGTTCATTTTCACTGAATATCAGTTGTAAGAAAAATGTTGTCTTATAATGAACATGAAGTATTTCGTGATCATTTAATTTTGTTTCTACAGATTGAAGAAGTTTGAGGATCAACGTTTAGCAAGTATGGCGAAGAAAGAAGACACGCGTGCGTCAATGGACTCTACTTCGAATGACATGATTTACTGAATACAGATAATTTACTGAATACAGATAATTTACTGAATACAGATAATTTACTGAATACAGATAATTTACTGAATACAGATAATTTACTGAATACAGATAATTTACTGAATACAGATAATTTACTGAATACAGATGATTAGTACTGTATAAGTGCTATTTTAGCGAGTCAAAAATTTCCCGAATCGTCGATTTCAGACGTTTTGTGAACAGAAATCTTTGCGAATCGCCAAAAAATAATTTTATTACTGTTTTATAGTAAAGTATATATCAAAGGACTGAAGGTCCTGGGACGCGGTTCCAAAACAAGACTGCACGTTTTCCATATTATCGTATACGAAATTAATACGCGACTATTCAGGTAAACTCATTCGCCAAATAATCCAGAAAATCCATTTATATCAAGATTTCCGCCAATCTGTAATTGATATTTCTCTGACAAATTAGCCATTGTACTCATCAAATCTATAATAAAATCAGAGGATTTTACATGCACTATTTTCTTGAGACGATGAATATGGCGGTACTTCGAGTAGACCATCCGGTTGACGGTTGACATTAAAACGCCTCAAAAATGTACTTCTTTGAATACACAAAAATATGCTGGCTGATATTTTCGCGATATTCTTGAATCACAAATACTTTCCACGTCGAAAACTTACCACTTGTACAGTAGTATGCGATTTGATGTGATTTCAACAACTGTGATGTGTAAATGATCGAGCACTAGCGGTCAAGTATATGTAACTGTAAATACGTGTACATAACAAATTTGCATTATCAATTTTGCATTATTTTTATCACTAATTTTGAATGTCTTTCGCTGTTTTTCGTGGAGGTTTGTTGATATGTTAAAACCTTAATGCGCAACATTGGTTCAGTGCACCTTGTGTTTTTCTGTGTGGATTTGAATCTATATAAAATCAATACTATGAATAAATACACACAAACACACGCTTACGTTTATTCTTTCTTGTTTTCCTACCTTAATTTGCGTGTACAAGTCAACCTCTTCGCAGCGACACCCTTTAGGGCATGTACGTTTTGACTGTTTTAAAAGGTTGTTGCTATAGAGAGGCTCAATTGATAAATTCCTACTTTGACTAAACTTGGTAGTGTTGTTGCAGAGAGGTTGTTGTTTAAGAGTGAGTCGCTCTGGAGAGGTTGTCATACAAGAGAGGGTCGCTCTGGAGAGGTTGTCTCACAAGAAAGGGTAGCTCTGGAGAGGTTGTCCAACAAGAGAGGGTCGCTCTAGAGAGGTTGTCCCACAAGAAAGGGTCGCTCTGGAGAGGTTGTCCCACAAGAGAGGGTCGCTCTGAAGAGGTTGTCCCACAAGAAAGGGTCGCTCTGGAGAGGTTGTCCCACAAGAGAGGGTCGCTCTGAAGAGGTAGTCCCTCAATAGAGGGTCGCTCTGAAGAGGTTGTCCCACATTAGAGGGTCGCTCTGAGGGGAAAGAACTCGTGACAATCTCATGTGAATTGATTGAATCCAGGTTAATGATAACACAAACATATCACATATCAGAGACACACAGGATATTCAATTACAGAACAACTTATAATACCGATTCATAAAATCTTGTTTTATCATGTTACACGAAGACAAACTATTTAAAACCTTTAATGTATAGATAAATTACAAACTTCTTTTCGACAAACACAGAGGAATATATTACTAGTGTACTCTTTGATAATGAATATTTATTCAGTACATGAAATATATGTTTTCAATTTTGTTAGATAAAAATGAAAACAAATTGAGCATAATATCACTTTAATTATAATATATCTTCCTAGATTAAATATAGCAACATAGTATGAGTATATGACCGACATGGTTGTCTAATACGCATTACTGACCTGTAATTACTGTTCTGTAATATATATTAATATCTATAGTATATACTATATTAATGCTTGGTGAATTAATTATCTTTTAACACATTTGAAGTTTAATCTGTAAAAGAATAAACTCTCGTTACACTAGCATTCATTACAACGGAATATTCGTTTTAACGAGTAATCTGGTTTAACGAATCTGCACTTTGCATCATTTATCAAATTCAATATAACGACATATTCAATATAACGACACATTCAATACAACGACATATTCAATACAACGACATATTCAATATAACGACATATTCAATACAACGACATATTCAATATAACGACATGTTCAATATAACGACATATTCAATACAACGCCATGTTCAATATAACGACATATTCAATATAACGACATAATTCAATTTTTCAATATAACGACATATTCAATATAACGACATATTCAATATAACGACATATTCAATATAACGACATATTCAATATAACGACATATTCAATATAACGACATATTCAATATAACGACATATATCGACATAATTCAATGTTTCAATATTACGACATATTCAATATAATGACATATTCAGTATAACGACATGTTCAATATAACGACATATTCAATACAACGCCATGTTCAATATAACGACATATTCAATATAACGACATATATCGACATAATTCAATGTTTCAATATTACGACATATTCAATATAATGACATATTCAATATAACGACATGTTCAATATAACGACATATTCAATACAACGCCATGTTCAATATAACGACATATTCAATATAACGACATAATTCAATTTTTCAATATAACGACATATTCAATATAACGACATATTCAATATAACGACATATTCAATATAACGACATATTCAATATAACGACATATTCAATATAACGACATATTCAATATAACGACATATTCAATATAACGACATATATCGACATAATTCAATGTTTCAATATTACGACATATTCAATATAATGACATATTCAGTACAACGACATAAAGTAACGGAAAAAACACTGAGAATTGACTGAATACATTTTTTTCATGCATACTCGTATATACAGTGAAACCTCAATAGAAAGACCAAAAATGGTTCTGATAAAAGTTGGTTTTAGTTATGAGGTGATCTGAATATCGAGTTTAGAACTGGAAGAAAAATTGAAAACTGGTCCTTGAATATACGGTCTGACTAATGATGTGGTCTTAATGTGGAGGGGGTCTGTAAGTGAGGTTTTACTGTACATCTGGCCAATTTACTTCTGCTGCTAATATTTCACCAAGGAATGCCTCAGAAGCAGTCGGCTAATTATATAGTATATTATAGCTGTTTAACAGCAAAACGTTTGAGCAATTACATATAATCAATTTGATACAGACACAATGTCGTATTGCCTTCTAAGTATCATCGTGACAATACATTGCTTGCATAACATTGATTTTCCCCTATTTGTTATGTTCGATCCAGTTAGTCTCTATCTCCACCACATGCCGCACAACCAGCACCATCCCCACCCCCTCCACTCATCCCGTCCCCTACACAGCCCCCACATCCGCCACAACCACCAGGGTCACCATAAGCGTCTTTGAATCCGTCCTCACCAAACCCACCGTCTGGTATTCGATCCCAATCCGCATCGATTGGTAAATATCCTTCATCACCTCCACACGTTGCACAATGTTTTGACCCAAAGTTTTTATAGATAAAGTGATTAGAAGGCGTATCTACATGTACGCCTGCCGCTTTAATTACTGCCAGATTATCTGATGGAACCTGAACAATAGTTCTATTTCCTCGACGTCCAGCGAGATTGACCGCGCTGTCTGGCGTCCATTCTTTTCTACGGGGCAAACACAACACGTGCAAAAGAGACACAGAAAAGATGTATGCAATGTTCTCTGCTAGCTCGTTACTACTCGGATCCACCTGAATTTTACCAGTGTCAAGGTCTACCCGGAATGATTCGGCGCTGAACACGTACGGATGTTGCAATGGAAGAAGATTATAACCCAACTCTGCATGATGCATTTCTCCAGTTGACATTTTATAGAAACGTATGCGAAGTGTCCCATGTCTCCCTATCCTTGGTTTTTCCTCTGAAATATTCAAATTAATATTCTTAAAGCGGCAATATAATTTTATTATATAATTAAAGCTAGATAGTCTATTTTTTATCAAAATATGCTAAGTATTAATTTGGAGAAAATGGCATTTTAATGCTGTTATACACACATATTCTAAAGCACTGTTACATATTTTTATCTAAAAGTGACATGGAACTGCTAAACACGAGGCTGACACAGGTTTTTCCTAGGTTAGCGCTAACTCGACACGTAGGTCAGGATAGAAAATACCTGTATCGGACTCGTGTAGTTGTGATTTTTGGGACACTTGAAAGAGAAGTGATACTGTAGTGTTGTATAAAACATCTGTACGAAGGCATTTATCACCAATTCTCTCATATTTTAAGACTAAGCAGATTTTGACAAACAAACGAGACTATCTACATTCAACGTAACTAAAACATCTTTATATACATGTAGTTGATAAGTAAAGCTTGTCGACAAAAATAGTTACATTTCACTAAATTTAACATATTTTGCGTGAAATAAGACATTTAACTCGGTCCGAGAGTAAACAGTACGATAAAAAATGTTGTTGATGTAGTGACACCTAATGTCATTCTTTGTTCGTAATTAAAACGATGAATTAGAAAATCCTACTACTTTCGTTTTAATGTCTAAAAGCGGCTACTTTCGGTTTAGGAACAGGACAATTTCCACCGAACGGAATGTCATTTTGTAAATTTAAATGCAGTTGGGGGGGGGGGGGGTTGAACTACCATATATCTGTATGAGTAAAACAAGAAAAAGTCATGCCGCTTTAATGTACACCATGTCTTAGAGAACTGTGTCATTTTTTGAAATTTGTGTCCCAAATGACATTTCTGAATGCAGGGATATGTGTAGGTCACAACAAAGCAAAAAGTATTGCAAAACGACATTTTTTTACGGAATTACAGCACTTTTAATATGGTATCAGACTAGATGTACAAAAAAATCTTATGTTTTCATATACAATAATATTTTACAAATAAATGTATACAATTGAATTATTCTTTTGCTTAAGAAAGGGGGCATTTCAATGTTCAATGATTGTTTTGCTTCTGGTCGCCGCTGAATCATATATCTTTGACTGGAATGTTTCAACTAGCTGTTGCAATTAATGTGAAAAACATGATGTCATCTTTATTGCGTTTTTCTCAGAAACGAGGTTGGGTGCATTTGGGCCAAACATCTCAGAGACTGCCTATATCTATTATTATTGGAGGTCATTTATCAGGGCAACTATCACTTACTTTGATTTGGTGGTACTCCCCTTACCAAACCATGCCAGTAACCAACCACTATTCCCCAATCACCGTCATTGTTCTTGATTAGTACAGCCCGTTCACCTTGTTTCGGATTGAGACAAAATTTATCTCCCTGCTCCTACAACATAATGTACACATACATGTATATAACTAATACATAAATACAGTTAAACCTCAATAATAAGACCACCCTTAGAACCACTGAAAGCAGATATTGTTGTTGATGTGGTCTTAATATTGTGGTTGGATAAAGAGAAAAACAGTGAAAATGGACTTGAAATTTGTCTTGAGTTCGCTATTTTGTATTTTGAGGCTTCACTACATTATGACTAAGTGATCGGAAAAGAAATAATTATGTGCTTTTGACGGGTTTACATCGACTTCCTTCAACAGTTCATACGAATGATAAGTGTTATACAGTCGGATCTTCTATCCAAATACTTGATATCATCCGAATACTTGATATCATCCGAATACTTGATATCATCCGAAATAAATATCAGGTCCCGATGTATCTTCTTATGCACGTCTAATTGAAATGGGCTTTTCGAAACCTTGTATTATTCGAAAAAAATCCGGTGAATTCGAATGAACGAGGTCCGACTGTATCTTCGATTCCCAGGCTGGGTAGGTCACGGCCTTGACATTCAGCCTCGATCGCTGGACCTGACTAACCTTTGCTTGGACATCTCAGTACGCTGACCATCCGTACAGTGTTTGTACTGCTTGCAACATACAAATATAACATGCCAGCGAGTACTTCCCTTTAGCATCGAGCGCTTATTCGGAATCAAAGCGCTGTATGGGAGAGTAGTCAGCGAGGTTGACAGTATGAATTAGCGACACAAGGAAATAATATAACCCATGGCGCCAGTGAGGTTTTTGGTATAAGTTTTGCGTTTCCATGACGCCGAACAAAAGCTCAACAGGTCATATACATGGTACAATTATTTGTTAAGACGGTCGCCGACAATATAGAACTTCTCTGTACCATGTATATCATGAATGTCGTCTGGTTTGGTTACAATCAATGGATGCTTCCAAACTTTGTTGCCATGCGATTGAGCGAAATAACACCTGCTCGGCCAATGGGAGTTTTGCATTGTGACGTCACGTAAGGGATGATAAAATGACATAATAAATAGTCAATTTGGATTTGCTACAACACTGTATGATTACCTGTGTTGGTAACGGTATCTGGTCCGCAGAGATCACGTGTGCTATGGCTGCTAACTTCTCTCGATAACACACGTGTATAACTGACGTCATCAATGACGTGCTATGAAACATACGAACTTTGAACACCTCGAAACCAAGGTGATTGGTGATGCTGAAATGCATCAATTCAATATAAATGAATATGTATATATCATTTTAAGGCTGATCGCATGACTTTTAAATATATCTTGATAAAGATCTGCACTTATATATTTACTGCCATTATTCTTTCAACAAGTGGGCGGCGAGTGTCAATCTCAGAAGAATGGTAATATACAACTATAGATGCATATACGTTAATATACTTGTAGTGGTTAGCATAACGGACCGGCAATCCGTAGACCTGGGTTCGATTCCCGGTAGCGCCAGTGACCGATTTTTCGTGTTTCTCAAACTTGACTTTATTTCATTATTTATACAAAATGTACGTTAAATCTCGTTTAAACAAAGAGTCTATAAAACAGATTCATAATGTAGTTAATCACTATCTGTTTTGCAAAACGTATCTAGTATTAGACTGGCTATTAAATTTCTGCACATACATGGAGAAACAGATGATGTAATACCTCGATCAAAGGATAACTATCAATATACATTTGATGCTTACTTGTAAACACTTTAAACAGTGAGTATTACATGTATTTGAATTCAAATTTATCATAGATGAGAAGCTTGTGAAAAATAACTTTTAAATATAATTTCATATTAAAATTCGTTAGCTTGCTATACAATAAAGGACAGTTTTAAGTATTATTATAAGGGCAGTTATGCATAAAACATATCTTACGTGTGAGTTGCTTCCTGACAAGTGTGCTTCTGATTGGTCGGCGGAAGGCGTTCGAGAGAAATAGGTCCAAAAAGCGAGTGTATATCATCAGGGATGTCTCTGGTTTCAAATGGCGTGCTCGAACTTAGTCTCAAAATGGCGTCCGCAATGTGTGGAGGATTGATATGACCTTGAACAGTTAGCGAAGCGTTTTTGACAATTTGTAGTTTCTCATTCAATGGTTTACCTTGTGGCCCCGTCGAAACAATTTGTGGAATCAAGTTCATAAAGTTTGCTCCAATTTCCGATTTCGATTTGAGAAAACCTTCCTTTTGCTGTAAAGAAAATAAAATACCGTGTTCTAACATTGTATTGACGCCAAACGATCCAACGTTTGTCCACGTGATGCTCGTACAGCCAATGGGAACGCTCGATGGCCGTTTTAGTTTGAACCAATCAGAAAGCTTCTTTCTCGTTGCAGAAGAACTTGAAACCTTAAGTGTCAGGTGTTTATTGCGATTCAAATCAGGAGTTGGTAGGCTCAGTACGATAACATCCAAAGATATAGAACACTGTTGTGTGCAGCACATTAATGCATCTTTCTGTGTAATCGTATACAATTGACCATTCGGTGGCTTTCCCCTGTACATCGCTCCACATCGAGCAAAACTTTCATCAAATTTGTCTTTCCATAGCTCTCGCGTTCTCTCGTCTGCAACGTTAAGACGCGAGCCTTCATGTCTCTCGTTAACCGAGTCGTTATGGTTGAATAAATGCCCGGTGATGCGTGTAGTGTCTTGCTTGTATTGTACAGGGTTTAATTGATGAGTATGCCAAATGACGTCAATATCATAACATGGAACCAAGAACTCTTCTGGAAATTTTCGTTTCAGAAACAGAAACTGTTTATATCTTACTAAAGCTTGTTCAAGAAAAAACATGTCTTGATAATGTGGCAGAGATACTTGATAATAAAACAAAGCCTGCCTTTCCGCCGCCGCAATAATGTCATAGGATATAACGGAACTGTGTTCTTCAACTTCGGCATCATTCGGAGCCTCGTTTTGGTCAATATAGAACGCGGACTGATACTTTTTCGTCCAATACGCATGCGCGGTGTTTCTAGCGACTTGGAACTCTTCCGGTCGTCTAACGGTATGGTTCACCGTCCTTCCAACAATTTTGAAACAATCTTCTTCGTAATGTTTTGGCGACAACATATGACAATGCCAGACCCATTCTATGTCTATGGGTGCAGAGAGGTACTCGTGGGGATGTTCAGCTGCTAATGGTAACCAATATTTCTCATATCTATAAATAGCTCTTTTCAGTACGTCTTTATCCTTCAGAAAATGATGGCTGTCCACTGTTTTAAGAAATCGTACGTGGTTTATAGTCTGACTAATCAGATCAGCACTTAACTGTAGTTGCGCTGGAGTTGACATCGTCCTTGCTGATGATTGCAATTCACCTGAAATAAAAATCGCTGAGTAAGAAGATTGCGTCGGTTTAATATACAAAATAATTGTAGTATATATAATAACTATTTGATTTATATAAAAAATTGCAGAATGCAGTCGGACCTCATTCATTCGAATATATTGGGGTCCAAATTTTATTTCGGATAATACATGGTATCGAATATCGCATTTCAATTCGACGTGCATAAGAAGATATTTTATGACATGACATTTATTTCGGATGGTACCGAGTATTCGGATAGAAGGTTGTCGAATAAACGAGGTATGTCTGTAACACAGAGGTCATCTAGTCGCCAAAAGTCAGCACACGCTCGGCTAGGTTAACTGTTGGTTTAAACTCGAGATAAATCAGAAAAAGATAAAGTTGGTCTCATTGTGAGGTGGTCTGATTAAAAAATGAATGAAAAGTTGAAAAACTTGTCCATCCAAATAAGGTCTTATTTTGAAGAGATAGTCTAATAAAAGTTGAGGTGGTCTTTGCGTAAGGGTTTTTTTATATTTATAAAGAGAGACAGTGTGCTAGATCTAGGGATTATGTCATGTTAATGAAATAAAAATTGAGTGGACGGGAGTGATGGAGGGGTCGTGGAATTCAACATGGTTCTGTATGTTTAAGTTGTAATCTATGTTTTCTATGGTTCTTTGCTTCATGCATTGTAATACCTACGACCTCTAAGGACGTCAGTCCCGTTTAAGACTTCGGCGGGTATATTACACCTTAACATGATACTGGATACGTGAGACGGGGCACGTTTTCGGTATCAACTTGTGTGTATATGTATTTAATATGAAAGTTTTAAAATATAGCAAAACAAGCTCATTCATCCCAGACGGAGAGGTCTGAAATGTTTCGATGTAATGAAGTATATTATGATTTACATATATTACACAGTTAAAATACCCGTAACCTTGTTTAACCAGAGAAAACTTACGAATGTTGGTAATATGATCAAGCATTTCAAGGTCATCTGTGTTTTATAAGTTTGCAGATAATTTTGCATCAGCAATATGTGCGTGGTTTCATGATTTTCTCTGCGTGTGGTTGTGAAGAGTTGCTCAACTAGAATATATTTCTTGCAAAGCAAATCGTGATTATTGTATGCAATATGAATGTCTAGGTCTTGTAGGAGGAATGAATCGATTACAAATTATTCCCAATCGGTGGCAAACGGAGAATCAGTATACTCCCGTGTGAGTGTAAGTAATTGAACTGCGGCTTTAAGTCCCATGAACAGCCAGGGTCATACAATGCCCTTTTCGACTATAAAGGTAGAGGAAGACCACATGTGTCCCTTAGTGCATTATTGTGGACATGGACGAACACCTGGGTAGAGCCACCGACCTTCCGCAAGCCAGCTGCATGGATAGTTTATTCACGTATACCAATTACACATTCCGGGGGAAATACTAAACCGTAGTGGTGAGGGGAAGTGATTTGACGTCGGCAAACATAACCACTGGGCTATGGAGCCCCTCCCCCACATAGCGAGTTAGCGATATCCTCCGGTCTGCGTACATACCATGTGGTTTTGTTGAAGATTTACCCACGGTTTTTCAACAGTATTTCAGTTGTGTACGGAGGTAAGTTGACCTAACAAGACTACAGTGTTCCTAGGTAAATCCGATGAAAACAATCAAACGATGAAAATTAAACTACTGTAGTACAATCGGATATTTGCCAGTTGTTTTTATAATACAAGTTTGCTCTAGATCGCCCAAATCTACAACACGGCATTGTTTGTTCAGTCATCGTAGTACATATAAACTGTCAAGTGTAGTTCAACATATTTTGATTTTAGTCTATAATTATATTAGAAGACAAGCATTTGCAGAATTGCGACACACGACTGTGAAATAATCTTGTTCAAATTCATTTAAAGTTAAACCTTACACGAAGACCTCCTGAAAATTGACACCACTTCATTAATAAGACCATATAAAATGGACTAGTTTTTATTTTTCCTTCCGTATTCCACCCTGATAATAAGACCACCACACCGACTACCTCCAGAACTGATAGTGGTCTTATTATTGAGGTTTCACTGTATTTACCCTTTGCACCGCCCCAATGCCTGATGTTTTATAGACAGTTGTTTACCCGGAGGACTGTGTGGGGAGGCATTGTCTTGTGTATGTGGCGTTCCCTGTAACAACTTATTCTCTTTGTTTACAATACTTTTAGGAGAGGAAAATACATTTGAACGTTTGATGTATTACCTGATAGCAACTTATTTATAATCAGCAACGGTGTTTGTTAAACGAAATGCACTAATCCTATACAACTGAAACCTCAATTATTTACAATCCTGTTAAAGTATGAATTGCTGTCATGTACACAAACAAATTAACCGAGTTTACTCACGTGAGATATATTTTTAATTCAAGATCCATAAACCATATTCCCTCCTAGTGGTAATGTTAGCTCCATTTTTGCACATATTCAGCGTAAAAAAAGTTGAAATTAATCTGTTAAACACATATACGTGACACACTAGATGTACAACGCTTTGAAACTATCAATCCATAGCTTTTTTTACAATTGTCAACTTAATGCATCGGTAAGCTCGGACAGCCAGATGAATTATTTCTTTTATAGTACAAACATGGTAATGTACACTATATTGTTGTTCGTTTCTTTTCAAAACATTCCATTTTATTTTGACGGGAAGTTATGACACGATCTGTCGCGTATTGAATACAGACTTCTTTCAATCGTGAGCAGGGAGGCGTGACAATGTCCCGGTGTCGCTGTATTTTCTGCCTAGTACTGAATAATGTATAATAGCTTAACGCAAATGCAGTAAAACTTCGATAATAAGACCAACCTTTGGGATTCTTGAAAACTGGTCTTAATATCGAGATGGTCTTAATATTGAGGTTGAATAAAGAGCAAAACAGTGATAATGGACTAGAAAATTGTGTTCTTTATTTAGAGGTGGTTTTATAATTGAGGTGGTCTTCAAGTAAGGTTTAACGGTCATAATAGACTTGAAAAGTGTGGTCTTAATATTGAGGTGGTCTTAATGTTGAGGTTGAATAAAGAGCGGAACAGTGATAATGGACGAGAAAATTGTGTTCTTAAGTGTGAGTGGTTTTATTATTGAGGTGGTCTTCAAGCGAGGTTTTACAGTCAAAATAGACTTGAAAAGTATGGAATTAATATTGAGGTGGTCTTATTATTGAGATGGTCTTTAAGTGAGGTTTTAGTGTAGTTTAGATTATTTAGCTTATTAAATGCGCATGCGTTAAACTTTGAGCAGAACGTTTATAAAATATGCACAACTAAACACGTCAAAATTGCAGGCCTTTTGTGTGTATTCACGGTGCAAACAATATACAATACAATATCATTTATTGCATAAAACATGTTACAATGTTTATAGCAAAACAAAAATCAATACTACTATACAACTGGGTGCTCTGATGCCAAAGTGAACTAACCCACATGTTTAATGAAGATAGAGCGATCTACTCATTGTTACTGTTGAAAAAGGGGATTTTTATTTTGGTCTCATTTCCAGCTTACTAAGACGTCTAAAACAGGAGATTTTGAATAGGTGTACTAACCCACATCTACTCAGTATAGGTGCCACGTTACTAAGCCTGACAGAACTAGGAACCAGTAGTTCACATTGGCATTATTTCAAGTTCTGAAGTGAAGTATGCATGCCAAAATGGACTATCCCACAAACTCCTATTTTTTTCAAAATGCAAATAAATATCATTTGGAACTAAATAATAATGTTTGACTATATCACCAAATAACAACATGAATACATCATATGTTGACTAGAAATTAGCGTCTTTTATCGGGAATTCAAAATACTTTAAATCAATGTTCTCAAAATGACCTATGTGAGGCTTAGTTCAGATTGGCATCAGATCACCCAATTACAATGTAGAAGAAATACATGTAAATGGATTTTCAACAGGGCATCACATATTTTACATCATTTTCATAAATTGGTTCGATTTCTACATAAATTAGCAAGTAAATAAATTTCGCTTTATCGATTTTTGGATTTCCGCTCATAAGATTAGTAAATTTTGTATGTTTTGGCAAAACCGTGTCAAGAAAGTTTTATGATTCGTTTTGATTTTCACCAATCTTTAATTGCATATTTAATATGTATATAAATTTGTTTTTGGCAATATTGACCCGGTTCTAAGATTTAAGCTACCCCCCGTCCCTATTCAAGTTACCCCCGGTAATCTAAAATCGATTTCATATTGCGCCCACGCAGTTTAGCAAACTCCTTCGCTGATTGAGCAAATGTGAGCATTTTCAATTATTTGAATTCATGGTTAATTGAATGAAATATTATGAAACATACAAAATTGAAGGCCTGTCTCAAATTGCAAAATAATCAATTAAGTGTTAATTAAACTGCTGTTGTGGATGTTGATGTTGCTGCTACCGTTGCCGTTCCTGCTGCTGATGTTGTTTTCTTGTTGTTGTTTTGATGCTTAACATTTTGATGTATATCATTTGATGTTGTAATTTTCAAGTTATGCACTGAAAATGTATATAGATAAATTAAGGAATAAGGGAGGTAATCGGAAATCGCAGGGGGCTGCAGAAATCACCTTCAAATTACACCCGGGTGTAGTTTGAAATCGATTTCATCTAACCTGCCGGTAATCTGAATGCGATTTTAAGTTACCGGGGTGTAACTTGACACGGGGTTTGTCTAAAATTGCTACACCGGGGCTTATAAATAGTCCTTCAAATCCGTAAATGATCGTCTGCAGGATACCGAGACTGACTTTCTATGCATGGTTTAATTATTGAAAGATAATTATGGAAAACAACTTCGTCCTTCTTAACTTTTAAGAAAAAAATGTTTTATAAAAAAGTTCAATATAAATTGATATATTTGGCATTGCCATATTGCTGTGATATTGAGAAATCTTGTTAACATGTGTTCTTAACGTGACAGAAAGGAGAAATGCGGCGTACATCCGTAAACCGAATATGTTTATAATATGTCATATTTCCTGATATTGACCTAAATGTTTCACTAGTGATAATGTTTTGCGACACTTACATGAACTCAGACACTCAAACGTGTTTTTCGGCGCAGCCGTACTAACATGGTTTTGCTATTTGCATATCAGTGTTGTGTAAACCAATCAAATCTTACGTTAACCACCAATGCAATTTCTCTTCAACCGAACAACTTTTGTGACCTTGACGCGGATTGGTGAAACTTTCGATAAAGGGTACGTTACCTTACCGAAATCTACTGAAATTCGGTGAATTTACCGAAATCCATTTTGAATCTGGAGAGACCAGCAATTCTTAACATCTCAGGACTTTTTTATGTTGCACTACAATTCTTGACCTTCATATTGCGCCGACCATCTTTTTCAAGATATTTCTTGTTTACGGTTGCCTTAACGGTTAGCATAACGGACCGGCAATCCGTAGACCCGGGTTCGAATCCCGGTAGCGCCATTGACCGATTTTTCGTGTTCCTCAACACATGACTTTATTACACTTGAACGTCATAAATCAGTACTCACGGATATTGGGAATTTACCCTAGTAAACAGTCATATGTAAAGTTCATCGTAAACAAACCGATAATCATTTCAATCTGGTAAAGATAATGGTTTTTGGAATCGTACACGATTAAGATATGTCTATTTTTTTATTTTAAATGTCTAAAGTGATCTCCTAAGTTCAGAGGTAAAATATCAAAGTGATGTTTAGTATTGAAATAAATGTAGCAATAGATATAAATCGGTTTATCATAGTATGTAAAACAATTGCGGATGAATTTTTAAAGAACGCTTAATTATCGCATTTCAAAGTGTAGTGTGGTTAATTTACAAGCATAGAGTGTAGGCTTTGCTTACAAAATATTTTGAAAATCATCACAACAATATCGGAACAAGTAAGAAGACAAGCCGTGGTAAAAGAGCTGTCACCGTCATTCCTTCACATGGCATGACCTTTATAATGGCTGCAGGATTACAAAGGAGCACTCCATCTAATTACTATTTGCATAATACACATGGCGGTCATTTCTGTGCCTTGTGTGGTGGCTGTGATGATGGAGGACAATAGTATGATGGTTGGTATGAACTTGATAGGGGGCGGTGATGGAGGAGATGGTGGTTGTGATGATGGAGGACAAGAATATGATGGTTGGTATGAACTTGATAGGGCGGCGGTGATGGAGGAGATGGTGGTTGTGATGATGGAGGACAAGAATATGATGGTTGGTATGAACTTGATAGGGCGGCGGTGATGGAGGAGATGGTGGCTGTGATGATGGAGGACAATAGTATGATGGTTGGTATGAACTTGATAGGGGGCGGTGATGGAGGAGATGGTGGCTGTGATGATGGAGGACAAGAATATGATGGTTGGTATGAACTTGATAGGGCGGCGGTGATGGAGGAGATGGTGGTTGTGATGATGGAGGACAAGAATATGATGGTTGGTATGAACTTGATAGGGCGGCGGTGATGGAGGAGATGGTGGCTGTGATGATGGAGGACAATAGTATGATGGTTGGTATGAACTTGATAGGGGGCGGTGATGGAGGAGATGGTGGCTGTGATGATGGAGGACAAGAGTATGATGGTTGGTATGAACTTGATAGGGGGCGGTGATGGAGGAGATGGTGGCTGTGATGATGGAGGACAAGAATATGATGGTTGGTATGAACTTGATAGGGCGGCGGTGATGGAGGAGATGGTGGTTGTGATGATGGAGGACAAGGATATGATGGTTGGTATGAACTTGATAGGGGGGCGGTGATGGAGGAGATGGTGGTTGTGATGGTAGTGCTTACAAGTGGTGGAGGCGATGATGGTGATGATGGTGCTGGAGGCTGTGGCGGATGTGGTGGGTGTGGTGGATGTGGTGGGTGTGGCGGATGTGGTTGGTGTGGGGGATGTGGCGGATGTGACGGGAATGGTGGTGATGGTGGTGGATGTGGTGGTTGTGGTGGATGTGGTGGGTGTGGCGGATGTGGTTGGTGTGGGGGATGTGGCGGATGTGACGGGAATGGTGGTGATGGTGGTGGATGTGGTGGTTGTGGTGATTAAGAAGAAATTCACTATTAACTAAATGAATATTTTATAAATTAATTAAACAAGTGCATACATTTATTATTTTGTAAATTTTTTCGTTGTGGATATCCGTACAGATGTATTACTATAAATGTATATATGAGTGCAGTTAAGTTATATTATGCTTTTTATAAACGTTATGTGACAAGCTGGTATTCAGAGAGTTCTTTATAGGTGGGCTGTGCCTAACTTCATAAATGTGTATTTAATGTCCCTTTGATATATTCGATTTACTGTGTAAACATGTTTTTATATTGATTGGCATAAAAACTGTTCATTTGAAGTCTATGTTGTTTTCTTATTTTCTTAACTGTATTGCAACACAAAACAACACCAAGGCCGCGTTATGATTCTCAGAGAGCATTAAGAGAGTCACTATATGTACACTACAACCTCACCTAAACAATCACCTCAATAATAAGACCATCTCTATAATAAGACCATCTCTATAATAAGATCACATCAATAATAACACCACCTCAGTAATAACACCACCTCAATAATAACACCACCTCAGTAACAACACCACCTCAATGATAACACCACCTCAGTAATAACACCACCTCAGTAATAACACCACCTCAGTAATAACACCACCTCAATGATAACACCACCTCAGTAATAACACCACCTCAATAATAAGATCACATCAATAATAACACCACCTCAATGATAACACCACCTCAGTAATAACACCACCTCAATAATAAGATCACATCAATAATAACACCACCTAAATGATAACACCACCTCAGTAATAACACCACCTCAGTAATAACACCACCTCAGTAATAACACCACCTCAATGATAAGATCACATCAATAATAGCACCACCTCAATAATAACATCACCTCAATAATAACACCACCTCAATAATAACACCACCTCAGTAATAAGCCCACCTTAAAAATAAGACCACCTCAATAATAACACCACCTCAATAATAACACCACCTCAGTAATAACACCACCTCAGTAATAACACCACCTCAGTAATAACACCACCTCAGTAATAACACCACCTCAATAATAAGATCACATCAATAATAACACCACCTCAATAATAACACCACCTCAGTAATAACACCACCTCAGTAATAACACCACCTCAATAATAACACCACCTCAATAATAACACCACCTCAGTAATAACACCACCTCAATAATAACACCACCTCAGTAATAACACTACCTCAATAATAAGATCACATCAATAATAACACCACCTCAATGATAAGATCACATCAATAATAACACCACCTCAATGATAAGATCACATCAATAATAACACCACCTCAATGATAAGATCACATCAATAATAACACCACCTCAATGATAAGATCACATCAATAATAACACCACCTCAATGATAAGATCACATCAATAATAACACCACCTCAATAATAAGATCACATCAATAAAAATAACACCACATCAATAATAAGCCCACCTTAAAAATAAGACCTCATCAATTATAACACCACCTCAATAATAACACCACCTCAATAATAACACCACCTCAATAATAACACCACCTCAATAATAACACCACCTCAGTAATAACACCACCTCAATAATAACACCACCTCAGTAATAACACTACCTCAATAATAAGATCACATCAATAATAACAACACCTCAATGATAAGATCACATCAATAATAACACCACCTCAGTAATAACACCACCTCAGTAATAACACCACCTCAGTAATAACACCACCTCAATAATAAGATCACATCAATAATAACACCACCTCAATGATAAGATCACCTCAATAATAACACCACCTCAGTAATAACACTACCTCAATAATAAGATCACATCAATAATAACACCACCTCAATAATAACACCCCTCAGTAATGACACTACCTCAATAATAACACCACCTCAGTTATGACACTACCTCAATAATAAGATCACATCAATAATAACACCACCTCAATGATAAGATCACATCAATAATAACACCACCTCAGTAATAACACCACCTCAGTAATAACACCACCTCAATAATAACACCACCTCAGTAATGACACTACCTCAATAATAAGATCACATCAATAATAACACCACCTCAATGATAAGATCACATCAATAATAACACCACCTCAATGATAAGATCACATCAATAATAACACCACCTCAATGATAAGATCACATCAATAATAACACCACCTCAATAATAAGATCACATCAATAATAACCCCACCTCAATGATAAGATCACATCAATAATAACACCACATCAATAATAACACCACCTCAATGATAAGATCACATCAATAATAACACCACCTCAATGATAAGATCACATCAATAATAACACCACCTCAATGATAAGATCACATCAATAATAACCCCACCTCAATGATAAGATCACATCAATAATAACACCACATCAATAATAAGACCACCTCAATAATAAGCCCACCTTAAAAATAAGACCACATCAATAATAACACCACCTCAATAATAACACCACCTCAATAATAACACCACCTCAATAATAACACCACCTCAATAATAACACAACCTCAATGATAAGCCCACCTTAAAAATAAGATCACATCAATAATAACACCACCTCAATAATAACACCACCTCAGTAATAACACCACCTCAATAATAACACCACCTCAGTAATAACACTACCTCAATAATAAGATCACATCAATAATAACACCACCTCAATGATAAGATCACATCAATAATAACACCACCTCAATAATAAGATCACATCAATAAAAATAACACCACATCAATAATAAGCCCACCTTAAAAATAAGACCTCATCAATAATAACACCACCTCAATAATAACACCACCTCAATAATAACACCACCTCAATAATAACACCACCTCAATAATAACACCACCTCAGTAATAACACCACCTCAATAATAACACCACCTCAGTAATAACACTACCTCAATAATAAGATCACATCAATAATAACACCACCTCAATGATAAGATCACATCAATAATAACACCACCTCAGTAATAACACCACCTCAGTAATAACACCACCTCAGTAATAACACCACCTCAATAATAAGATCACATCAATAATAACACCACCTCAGTAATAACACCACCTCAATAATAACACCACCTCAGTAATAACACTACCTCAATAATAAGATCACATCAATAATAACACCACCTCAATAATAACACCCCTCAGTAATGACACTACCTCAATAATAACACCACCTCAGTTATGACACTACCTCAATAATAAGATCACATCAATAATAACACCACCTCAATGATAAGATCACATCAATAATAACACCACCTCAGTAATAACACCACCTCAGTAATAACACCACCTCAATAATAACACCACCTCAGTAATGACACTACCTCAATAATAAGATCACATCAATAATAACACCACCTCAATGATAAGATCGCATCAATAATAACACCACCTCAATGATAAGATCACATCAATAATAACACCACCTCAATGATAAGATCACATCAATAATAACACCACCTCAATAATAAGATCACATCAATAATAACCCCACCTCAATGATAAGATCACATCAATAATAACACCACATCAATAATAACACCACCTCAATGATAAGATCACATCAATAATAACACCACCTCAATGATAAGATCACATCAATAATAACACCACCTCAATGATAAGATCACATCAATAATAACCCCACCTCAATGATAAGATCACATCAATAATAACACCACATCAATAATAAGACCACCTCAATAATAAGCCCACCTTAAAAATAATACCACATCAATAATAACACCACCTCAATAATAACACCACCTCAATAATAACACCACCTCAATAATAACACCACCTCAATAATAACACCACCTCAATGATAAGCCCACCTTAAAAATAAGATCACATCAATAATAACACCACCTCAATAATAACACCACCTCAGTAATAACACCACCTCAGTAATAACACCACCTCAATAATAACACCACCTCAATAATAACACCACCTCAGTAATAACACCACCTCAGTAATAACACCACATCAATAATAACACCACCTCAATAATAACGCCACCTCAGTAATAACACCACCTCAGTAATAACACTACCTCAATAATAAGATCACATCAATAATAACACCACCTCAATGATAAGATCACATCAATAATAACACCACCTCAGTAATAACACTACCTCAATAATAAGATCACATCAATAATAACACCACCTCAATGATAAGATCACCTCAATAATAACACCACCTCAGTAATAACACTACCTCAATAATAAGATCACATCAATAATAACACCACCTCAATAATAACACAACCTCAGTAATGACACTACCTCAATAATAAGATCACATCAATAATAACACCACCTCAATGATAAGATCACATCAATAATAACACCACCTCAATGATAAGATCACATCAATAATAACACCACCTCAATGATAAGATCACATCAATAATAACACCACCTCAATGATAAGATCACATCAATAATAACACCACCTCAATAATAAGATCACATCAATAATAACACCACCTCAATGATAAGATCACATCAATAATAACCCCACCTCAATGATAAGATCACATCAATAATAACACCACCTCAATGATAAGATCACCTCAATAATAACACCACCTCAGTAATAACACTACCTCAATAATAAGATCACATCAATAATAACACCACCTCAATAATAACACCACCTCAGTAATGACACCACCTCAATGATAAGATCACATCAATAATAACACCACCTCAATGATAAGATCACATCAATAATAACACCACCTCAATGATAAGATCACATCAATAATAACACCACCTCAATAATAAGATCACATCAATAATAACCCCACCTCAATGATAAGATCACATCAATAATAACACCACATTAATAATAACACCACCTCAATGATAAGATCACATCAATAATAACACCACCTCAATGATAAGATCACATCAATAATAACCCCACCTCAATGATAAGATCACATCAATAATAACACCACATCAATAATAAGACCACCTCAATAATAAGCCCACCTTAAAAATAAGACCACATCAATAATAACACCACCTCAATAATAACACCACCTCAATAATAACACCACCTCAATAATGACACCACCTCAATAATAACACCACCTCAATGATAAGCCCACCTTAAAAATAAGATCACATCAATAATAACACCATCTCAATAATAACACCACCTCAGTAATAACACCACCTCAGTAATAACACCACCTCAATAATAACACCACCTCAATAATAACACCACCTCAGTAATAACACCACCTCAGTAATAACACTACCTCAGTAATAACACCACATCAATAATAACACCACCTCAATAATAACACCACCTCAGTAATAACACCACCTCAGTAATAACACCACATCAATAATAACACCACCTCAATAATAACGCCACCTCAGTAATAACACCACCTCAGTAATAACACTACCTCAATAATAAGATCACATCAATAATAACACCACCTCAATGATAAGATCACATCAATAATAACACCACCTCAGTAATAACACTACCTCAATAATAAGATCACATCAATAATAACACCACCTCAATGATAAGATCACCTCAATAATAACACCACCTCAGTAATAACACTACCTCAATAATAAGATCACATCAATAATAACACCACCTCAATAATAACACCACCTCAGTAATGACACTACCTCAATAATAAGATCACATCAATAATAACACCACCTCAATGATAAGATCACATCAATAATAACACCACCTCAATGATAAGATCACATCAATAATAACACCACCTCAATGATAAGATCACATCAATAATAACACCACCTCAATGATAAGATCACATCAATAATAACACCACCTCAATAATAAGATCACATCAATAATAACACCACCTCAATGATAAGATCACATCAATAATAACCCCACCTCAATGATAAGATCACATCAATAATAACACCACATCAATAATAAGACCACCTCAATAATAAGCCCACCTAAAAAATAAGACCACATCAATAATAACACCACCTCAATAATAACACCACCTCAATAATAACACTACCTCAATGATAACACCACCTCAGTAATAACACCACCTCAATAATAACACCACCTCAATAATAACACCACCTCAGTAATAACACCACCTCAATAATAACACCACCTCAATAATAACACCACCTCAATGATAAGCCCACCTTAAAAATAAGATCACGTCAATAATAACACCACCTCAATAATAACACCACCTCAGTAATAACACCACCTCAGTAATAACACCACCTCAATAATAACACCACCTCAATAATAACACCACCTCAGTAATAACACCACCTCAGTAATAACACTACCTCAGTAATAACACCACATCAATAATAACACCACCTCAATAATAACACCACCTCAGTAATAACACCACCTCAGTAATAACACCACATCAAAAATAACACCACCTCAATAATAACGCCACCTCAGTAATAACACCACCTCAGTAATAACACTACCTCAATAATAAGATCACATCAATAATAACACCACCTCAATGATAAGATCACATCAATAATAACACCACCTCAGTAATAACACTACCTCAATAATAAGATCACATCAATAATAACACCACCTCAATGATAAGATCACCTCAATAATAACACCACCTCAGTAATAACACTACCTCAATAATAAGATCACATCAATAATAACACCACCTCAATAATAACACCACCTCAGTAATGACACTACCTCAATAATAAGATCACATCAATAATAACACCACCTCAATGATAAGATCACATCAATAATAACACCACCTCAATGATAAGATCACATCAATAATAACACCACCTCAATAATAAGATCACATCAATAATAACACCACCTCAATGATAAGATCACATCAATAATAACCCCACCTCAATGATAAGATCACATCAATAATAACACCACATCAATAATAAGACCACCTCAATAATAAGCCCACCTTAAAAATAAGACCACATCAATAATAACACCACCTCAATAATAACACCACCTCAATAATAACACTACCTCAATGATAACACCACCTCAGTAATAACACCACCTCAATAATAACACCACCTTAATAATAACACCACCTCAGTAATAACACCACCTCAATAATAACACTACCTCAATAATAACACCACCTCAGTAATAACACCACCTCAATAATAACACCACCTCAGTAATGACACTACCTCAATAATAAGATCACATCAATAATAACACCACCTCAGTAATAACACCACCTCAATAATAACACCACCTCAGTAATGACACTACCTCAATAATAAGATCACATCAATAATAACACCACCTCAGTAATGACACTATCTCAATGATAAGATCACATCAATAATAACACCACCTCAATGATAAGATCACATCAATAATAACACCACCTCAATGATAAGATCACATCAATAATAACACCACATCAATAATAACACCACCTCAATAATAAGCCCACCTTAAAAATAAGACCACATCAATAATAACACCACCTCAATAATAACACCACCTCAGTAATAACACTACCTCAATAATAAGATCACATCCATAATAACACCACCTCAATGATAAGATCACATCAATAATAACACCACCTCAATAATAACACCACCTCAGTAATAACACTACCTCAATAATAAGATCACATCAATAATAACACCACCTCAATGATAAGATCACATCAATAATAACACCACCTCAATTATAACACCACCTCAATAATAAGACCACACTTTGAAGTCCATTTCGACTGTTCCGGTCTTTACTCAACCTCAATCTTAAGACCACCTCAATCTTAAGATCACCTCAATATTAAGATCACCTCAATATTAAGATCACCTCAATATTAAGATCACCTCAATATTAAGATCACCTCAATATTAAGATCACCTCAATATTAAGACAACCTCAATATTAAGACAACCTCAATATAAAGACAACCTCAATATTAAGACCAGTATTCAAGTCGTTGTCAACTTTTCATACAAGTTTTATCGGAATATGCCAGTGAACACTTTTGTAAGTTAATTATGCCTTTTAAAACACCGATCTGCTTTTAGTAAATTTAGATGTGGTGATGCCCCAATTCGCATAGAAACGGGTCGGTATGAATGTATAAAAGAAGATCAACGAAAATGCCCCTTTTGTGATAATGTTGAAAATGAGTACCATGTTATGTTAAACTGTCATTCATATAATGATTTAAGAGAGCCACTTTTCGAAAAAGTCATTTCGTATTTATCACATTTCAATGTAACGTCTGACTAAGAGAAGTTTTCTTTTTTGTTTTCCAAATGTGATTTAGTTAGAATTTGTACCAAAACCTGTTTTCTCGTACTAGTAAGGAGACAATTTTTAACTTGTAAATAATAATTTTATTATGTGAATACTGCTATTTTTTATATGTGTGTCTCTACTAAATATAATATTTGATCTCTACTGAAATATGTTTGCTAATCAGATTTGCTATGTTCTGATCATAGTGAAGTTTGTTAAGCAGTGTGCATTTGTGTCCGTTTTCATATTTCAGTGTTTTATTATTGTCTTAATGTAACGTTTCAGTCAAGTACATGTGTGTACAAATTGATTGTTATACATGTATAGTCTCTTGTAACTCCAGAATAGAGTGGCAATTTACTTTTATTGCATTGCCAGAAATCCCAAGCAAATCGCTGGCTTATTGATGAAATTGTCTCCCTTGAAAATACGCTATCGGCGGTATCGATTTGTCAGTTCGCTCAATTTGTGGCTATTGAAATAAAGAGTAAACAGTTTTTTAAATTATCATAATGTTTTTGTTATTTAATTCACATAATTTATTCACATATGAGCACAAACTTCAATGTTTCCTTTTTAAAATGATACACTCATATAATATATACAATACAAATTATAACGGTTATAATTTGTATTGTATATATTATATGAGTGTACATTGATGAGACTTTAATAAATAAACATGTTTTATGCCAGAGTTTGTCACATTCAATCATTAATAATTGTGATAAAGTGATACATTTTTAACAAAAGCTCTTACGACGACAATTAATTTATGACAAATAATTTGTTGTAAAATGTTTCAGCTGTGCATATGTTCACCACATTCGTATTCGTTTTTTTTTTCGAAACCTTGTAAAATAATGATCATCTAAACGCTACAATACGTTCTCTGTAAGGTTTTGTAACTTGTTGAAGCTCTGTAATCCAGTGCACATTTTTACGTCGTAATTTGAGAAAGGGAGACAAATCTTGTGGATATTTTATAAACTTTTAGTAATCCGGTAAGAGTTGTCGTTCTTCGTACTTAAGCGTATACAGCGTAATACATATATTAATACAAACATAAAACGCTTGTTCGGACTTCATGTATATCGATATTTCGTACTTGTTATTTTGGAAAATGATTAAGCGAATTCCGAACTGTAATCATATGAATAATCATAATTCCGATACATACGCAATAAAATTTCAATACAATTGGTCATGCGACTCTGAAAGTTTCCGTTATCCATTTCTTATACTCTATTAACATTTATTTCTCTTTTTTAAAGAATCATACGCAATAATACAAAACAAGTCAAAACATCAAAATCGTAATCCGCTTTATTAATAAACATCGAATCAGGAAATATAAACATGTATTTTCTTGTTTATCGTTGGTAATGCGCAGTTTCAATTAAAGTCATTTGATTATGACTATGAGCTTAAAATGAATTCTACATTTTATTAAAAATTGTGTTTCTTCGAAGTTTTAACAGTTTCAAATTTGTACAGCCTTTTTAAGACGAGCCTTACTCTGCAACCAGCCTCATAAGAGTTTGTCTCCCTTTAGAGAGTATCACTAAGGGAGGTAATCGCGACATAAATTTCGAATTACGCCAGTTAGCTAGTATAGTATATACTGAATAATTGTTATTACTAAACTGAGTGTTATAAAATAACCTTCATGTGACAAAGCATGGTTCAAGCTTAAAACGTCTGTCTTAAGTATGGATTTGCACCAACAATAAGTGTTTGTTCCATTTGTTTTCATATATTTTCGATGCACCAATTATGTACTGGTAGAAAGAGCTGACCCGCCATTTTGTATTTTGAGAATCTTCTCTGAATTTTGACAAAGTGATCTGAAACCACGATTGTAATAATGTCAAATATTTTCGAGAATTCAATTAATTGCTTTCATAAATTTTATAGTTTACAGCAATTAAAATCAACATAATGTATATTTTGTAGCTTTCCAGACAATGGGAATTTGAACTGGACGGTTAGCACTTTTGACCAGTCAAAAATATGGCATTTTTTTAGTATGATACAGGGATAATGACGGAATGTCACCGAATGTAAGTGTTTACAAGACACGTGGGCAATAGATAGCCTACTGGGAGTTTGTATCATATAAGTTACATCAACAACCCAGTTTATCAACTTCTGTTTAAAGAGGACAAGATGTTTCAATCATATCACGTATTCAAGTTACTAAAAACAATGAGATTATGCCCAGACTAGATTTGTGTCTCAGCTTGGTTCAAGATAAAGCGTAATGATAGTCGTCCTTAATATTTCAAGTTTTCGTGTCTAGATAACAATTCGGTGTTTGGGATCTGATGCTATACTCTTTATTGTATATTAATACACCTGGTTAAAATTTGAGTGCCAATCTGAAGGTCGTAGGTTTGAATGATAGGGGATTGTCACGAGTTGTTTCCCTTCATCTCTTCTAGAGTTATCTTCCTTTGTCCCTTCTGTAGATATTTATTCTACAGATGGGGCAAATTGGAGAGAACTCTTGATCGGATAAAGGGACATAACTCGTGACAATCTCATGTGGTTTGAACATACGACCATACGATTCTATTGAATATATATCTATAAAAAGGGCAAAGGGAGAAAACTCTATATGTGATAAAGGGAAAGAACTCGTGACAATCTCCTGTGGTTTGAACTAACGACCTTCATATTCTATTGAATATATATCTATAGAAAGGACAAAGGGAGGAAACTCTATATGTGATAAAGGGAAAGAACTCGTGACAATCTCCTGTGGTTTGAACGTACGACCTTCAGATTCTATTGAATATATATCTATAGAAAGGGCAAAGGGAGAAAACTCTATATGTGATAAAGGGAAAGAACTCGTGACAATCTCCTGTGGTTTGAACTAACGACCTTACGATTCTATTGAATATATATCTATAGAAAGGGCAAAGGGAGAAAACTCTATATGTGATAAAGGGAAATAACTCGTGACAATATCCTGTGGTTTAAACCCAGGAGGAGGCTATGTTCGCTTGCGTGAAAATTGGACTGAAAACCCCATAGCAATGTGTCCACCACATTCATGTAGGATGGTGTCAGTTGTTTGCGGAAGAACAGGTTAGCATTGGTTGGCAACCCAAGAACACTGCATGGTTAGGTCAACTGGCCAACGCATATAACTGAAATACTTTTGAAAACACAGCGTAAAACACATTTGCGCGCAAACGTGCGTCCGCATACGAATCCGCATCCGCATGTTCAGATAATTGCCCAAATAGAAAATAGTAGTGGTCGATTCCATTTGTCCGTTCCGCATATGCGCATTGCGCAATTTTTCACGGATGTGGATCATTTGCGGACAACTACAATAAGTGATAATTTAAAAGGGAAGCAGATATATACGAAATACTTAGAAATGGAAACGTCTCCTTCCGCAGTTAGGATTCGATAATAAAAACGTATACGGATGGCGGATGCGAGATTGCGCGCAAATGGAAACCGCGCTTTAATTGACAATATTTGGCTATTATGAAACATGAGTAATGACAAGTAGATAATTGGTGTTCATTTGCCGCTAATTACTTGAGTATTACAACTGAATATCATCAGGGCTGCGTTCAGTTACGGCTAACAGTCGCTCACGTTTTGTTTGTGTCCCTGGTCCACCGTATAACATTGACTGCACACGGGGAACCAAGTTGAAAAACGTTACGAAACGTGAGCCGCAAATACCTTTACTGAACGAAAGGCAGCAATGGCTGTTACGTTTACGGAAGACTCGTTATTTCATGGAGGGTGTAGCTTTAAGGATACTGATATTTTAAAGGGGTTATTAAATGTTATTTCAAGGTTGCTGTTACTTTAAGAACAGTGTTATTTTAGTTGGGAGTTATTCTACGGCAATTTGTTCATGACGATACAAAATTTATGTTTATACCGTGCATATAAATTAAATCGACCGGAAATGTTTTAATTGGCTTATGAAATATTTTTCGCGATCAGTAATTATGTGAACCAACGGCTGATTAAACTCAAATTATACAAATAATTATTCTTAATACTACTTATACAATGTAAATGGTATAAACCGTATTGTCAGTGACACATTTTTGTGCTCAGTATAATTATTGTCATTACAACAATTACGTTCTAAATATACTCCAAGACGCAATTAAAAATTGTCCGCGTCAACACGGTGACATTATAAAGAAATAATTATGGTTTAATTCTCAAACATAATTTCATAAACTTAATCAATTATGAAATATGAATACTAGGGCCACAGTTTGATTTCTCTTTGATGAATGACATACAGATTTTGTAACATCAAAACGAGTTTAGCACTTGGAACAATATGAAAGGCTAAGTAAAATAGTTGCGTTTTTAATGCCGTGAAGTATTTTCAATGTTTGTTCCGTCCTTACAAATCGGAGTACAGTGTACTTATGAGTGTAGTTGCAAATGTAGATTTTAATTGACGCGTCTTTTTCGAGCAAAAATACTCGCCACAAGTGGAGAAGATGGTGGAAATTGTTACTAAGTACAAAAACTGAAATTAAAGTATATACACGTACATGTAGATTATTAAGCTGTATAAAATTGTTTATGAAATCACTGCCAATTCTTTGTATATCAATCCCGGAACACAATATAAAAAAAATATATAAAGTTCATATACGGTCGCTGATTCTTCGAAAAAAATATCATGATCATTTACTTCTGTTAATTTATCATAAATACCCTGTCTATTTTATATTACTACGTGTCCAAATCCCTGATTAATTTGTTTTTAAAAAAAAATATATTAATTTCATGCTCAAGGTCAAGTGGTTATTCTAATTTTAAAACTGCCATCATGACTACAAAAAGAACAAAGAAAAATTAAGGACAATTTCTATAACAACGTAAATTCCTATTTCCAAAAAAAACGCGTGTTCAAATTTAAACAATAGCCTAAACAAAACAATTACTATTGTTTAAGTGACCTATTGTTTTGCGTAAATGAGGGTATGTGTATATAAGTTAACTTATCGTGTCATAATAGCGAAACGTTTGACAGCGATACGGTCAAAATCTGCCTCAAGGTATTTACCTTTTGTCACCAAGTTTGAATGCGGAACTGTATCGAAAAACAAATACACATCGAAAGATTTCTAAAACAGTTGCCCTGGGAACTAGAGTTAATACAGAATTGAAACAAAATATGAATCATTGTGTTATTGGGGAATTCGCTGCGACCAAGTAATATTGTGCTTTAACCAACAGAACAAGCGTACCGGAGCGCCAAAAATAAATCGTTAAACAGAGGGATTGTGGGTAACCGTCAGCGCACGACTACGAATTCATTCATTTTCCGTTAAACCGTCTTTCAGCGCGCGACGATATCGAGTCGGCAGAGTAAAGTGATATTCCTTGTGGATGTATGGTAGATACTAAACAGAAACAAATATTGAAAAGATATAGATCGGTTTAGTGTGACATATTTTGTTCGAATATTGAGTGTCGGGTTTATATTGTATAACTAGTTCACAGTAGTGCGGATAAAGTGAAAGTTGCTAAACGGGATTTTATTTCACGGACTTTGTTTCAAGTCACTTCATTTTACCTGTAAAGATTTTTTGATCGGATTACACACGACAAATATGGAAAAGGAAATTTGCGCCGCTGTGTTGGTAGTTTTCGCGATTTTCTCGTGCGTCGTACACGGATGTTCCGAGTTCGATGCAGGAGTTCGTGATCCTCACAGCAAGGAGGAGGATAATAGGAAGATTTACTATTCTGAAGTTGTCGTGTTCGGAAACATAACTAAAAATGTTACCGGTAACTACCCCTATAAAAGGATCGACGGGGTTGTCACCGTTGAATTCAAGGTATTGTGTACCTACCTCGGAGGGCCTGTTCCATCCACCATATTTATTGCTGGCGTGGGTAAGTTCTGTTCATGTAACATGGTTTATACTCTTGTGACATTTTTATGTATTTGTTGATACACATCTGCATGCCTGGTTAGCTCAGTCGATAGATCGCTGGACTGGTAACCCGGAGGAATTAAGTTCAAACCCCGGATATGGCAGTCGAGTGCTCCGTGGCAATTTGAATGGAAATTATGCTTCTAAAACCTTGATCTTCCACCTCTGTTTCATGTGTGAGTTGTTAGTTGCTTGCGGAATAACAGGATAGTACTTGTCGGTATCCCAGGTATACTGGCTATGCCAACCTTACGAGTTTGAGCTTTGCCACCAGGGCTCTAGATTTCAAAGAAACTTGTCCCGGACTAATGGAAATGTAAAATTGGACTTGTCCTACCTAGGAAGCTAGTTGTCCGAGAATGTCAGTCAATTAAGTAACGAATAAGCATACACAACGATAGCTCCACAATTTATAATTAATAATCACATGTATGTGTTTGTGGGATTCTAAGGTTTGACTTACAACTGAACAATTGCTTATGTTGGTTAGCTGTAAAAACAGACTTGTCTGGACCTAACTTTAACTCAACTGTTGGTAGCCCGATTTAGCGTGAGACTGTCCGGGACGTCGGCCTAGTGGATTTCTAGAGCCCTGGTCACGGGCATTTTTTAATTATGTTGTTAAAACACAGTCAATTTGTTTTAATATTTGACACCTGTCCATGAACAATGAAAATGTCTCGCCACCACTTGAAGGTTCATTGACTTCAATAGTATTCTGACACGAAACTGATAAAGCTATTCATAAGTTGATAGTTAAATAATACCGTTATGAAACAAAAGGTTATTATGGCAAAGCTTTTGTCAAAAGGAAGTTTATATGTACATATGTTTACTATGATATGTTGTAAAGGAAGTTTTGTAGTTGATTCATACTCATATATACATATACACTACGTTAAATTCACACAGTGTAGAACAGAGAATATATACAGTAAAACCTCAATGATAAGACCACCCTTGGGACCCTTGAAAGCTGGTCTTAATATTGAGGTGGTCCTAATATTGAGGTTGAATAAAGAGCAAAACAGTCAAAATGGGCTCGAAAATTGTGGTCTTCATTTTGAGATGGTCTTATTATTGAGGTGATCGTTAGGTGAAGTTTTACTGTAGTTAATGTTCATTTAATGTTACATACGAAATGTAAAAAGAAATCGTAAAAGGTTGTTCTTGTTAATTAATTCAAAAGAAACAAATTATTAATTATCCAAACTACATTTTTGCATTTATACAAACGTTTTGGTGGAATATTTTTCAAGTAGAACAAAAAGGAACAGGTATTTTACTAGGCAATATACACACACTATACAACATCTCTTTAAATGCACGATAAAACCGGATCATTGTCAATTCGTTTAAATGTTTAGCTATTAACGGTTTCTAACAGCCAATCAAAAAGTGTAATTAATCAAAATCAAGCACGCACAAGTCACACTGGTTGGTATTTAATCATTTCTCATTTTCGGTGTCAATTACCACGACAGTCATGTATATAAAGTAGCCTGTTTTAGACTATATAGTACACAATTTGTACATGCCAATAGCTGGCGGCAAACAGTACAACGTTTATCGCTATTATCTTAGTCAAACAGATGACCTTTGACATTTCCAATATGCTAGAACAAGCGGTCATTATAATTGAAAACTATTGAATTACCCTTTGACTGTCCAATTAGTATATTATCATAGACCAATCATGTTAACTTCGCCTGCTATTGTGTTTTAATTAATCATTGTATATCTGTTACCCGTCTGTCATGTAACTGTGTCTGAATATTTAATGAAATAAGTCTGTCGTCTGCTATATTGTTAATTTTCAAGTCAATGCCATGTATAACAGCATCACCATTACCATGGCAACTCTTTTGTTTCACAAAAAAAACAAATATCACGAACACCTGTTATTAATTAGGCTAATTCAACATTACGTCTGATAAAAATCTACTATTCAATGTACGAGCTAAAAAAGAACTTTTGTCATGCAAACTTATAATTAAGCCAGAGACATCATCATCGTCAGTGTGAGTATCATCAGTAAAATCAAAAGCAGAATGAAAAACAACAACAACTACAATAACATCAGCAGCAGCAGGTTTCAACAATTGCGTCAACAAAATCATCATTACCATCAATTCGGCCATCTCCGTCAAGCTTACGGAAATTGCCGATATGTTCCGAATGCATGACCACCGACAACAACATATATTATACAGTATATGGATACATTATTAAGCACCAAACCAGTAGCAACGCAATTACTATCATTATTATTGTCAGCAATAGGGACAGGTACAACAACAGCAACAACAACAGCAGTTTCAGCAGTCATAGAAGCACCAGAACGAATTGTAGATCATACGTATCAAATATCAGTGTGGTAAACAACAGTTCCATAAGTAAAACAACCATTAGTAAATCAATGTCAGAAACAACAATTACTAGCAACAATTACAACAACAGCATTATACTGATTATGAAAGCACATTTTACTCATTTTGCCAAATATAGTAATAAAATCTTGAGCAACACAGACATTCCAAAGGGTTGTTATTGAGCAAAACATGGGGGAATATTTTGACGTAATACGTATGACTTATTTCTTCTTTACGAATTAAACAGTTCAGATTTTTCCTTTGGTAAAACAAAGAAATCGGCTATCATCTTCAAGTCCTTGCACGAACTTTGTATAAAAATTTATACACGCAACACAATTATTCTGTATAAACAACGTACATATATATACATGTATACGGTGTATTGTATTTATACAGTTTTGTGTCCCGGGTCGATACTGTTGTTAATGTTGTTGTATTATGTATGGTAAAACACCATATGTTATATTCTATATGCATGGATAGCGTGTGATCCTTGTATGAATTGATTTTGTTTTCTGTGACAGACTGTGAAAAAGTGAAAGAACAGTGAAAATCGATTAGCGTACGGCTGAGTGGTCTTATTGTCAAAGTGTATTCTCTGATCTTTGGGTTATGATTCAGCTACCTATTGTTTCACTTGATGTTTTTCTTGTAACAGATCGTTAGGCTATTTACAATGTCGTATACTGAACGTATTACAGTAAAACCTCAATAATAAGACCACCCATGGTACCCTTGGTAACTGGTCTTAATAATGAGGTTGAATAAAGAACAAAACAGTGTAAATGGACTTGAAAATTGTGTTCTTAATCTTGAGGTCGTCTTATTATTGAGGTGGTCTTTAAGTGAGGTTTATTGTAAATCATAGGCTAGAACAGAACAGAACAGAACATATATTTGTATTCGGATTTGAGAGGAACTCCCTTTGCATTCATCCGACATATTTAAACATGTTCTGTCATGAAATATTACGTTTGTAGTCACAAAATGATTCGTCCTAAAGTTGTTTTTCTATGTCAGCACGTTAACAACAGCAAACTACGACAATATGATGTTGTTTTAATGATGATCAGTATCTAGTCATGGTTGTATGGCCGCTTTGTTGTATTTAACAACTGTTGGTATTACTTGAAAATCGATTGCTGATTGCATCGTTACCATTTTTTAGCGTTGCAATTTCGCTACGCTTCCTTGCAGTCCTTTGATTGGGTCACCGTTATATTAACATGATACCCGTTGCTAAATGAGAATAGGAGTTCTCGTGAATATTTCCTGAACTTTGAGTCTCTACCTAGCGTTCCAGTCGAAAAGCTCTCGGCCGAGCATCGGAAAGATTCGAACTATCTAAAGACGTCAATTAGGGGTTAACATTTACCCTGATACCGCTCAGGTTGTCAGTGCATGTTCCTTGTATAGTGATACAAACGTTGGTTGAAATTTTGTAGAATATTTACCCAAAAAAATCAAGTCAAATGTCGAATTTTTGACTGCAATTGTAACTGATTGCTAATCTTAATTATATGCTTTTTCTGTCAGCAATACATGTATTACATCCAATGTGTTTACGTTGAATGAAATATAATAGAAATATTACGACTTCTCTTAATTGGAGAATATTTACACCGTATGTTCGAAAGTCGGAGAGAAATGAGTTAATAATGTAAAACATGTGTTTCGAGTATTTGGAAGCAATGTCTGTTGATAAAGGGAACAATTTTCAACTTGTGCCAATGTTTTACAGCGACGGGAGATCTGTGCACTATTTTCATTAATGTGCAGAAAAATAGTTCAGATTCCATGTATTATTACGCGTACACATGCAGGATTTTTATAGCTATATCATAAAACAGTTTTCCGCCACTTTAACTTATCTCGGTTAGTATTTCATTGCTCACAGTTTTAGTACATGCTACCGTATTTTTATCGGAACAACGATCAGAATTTTTGTCACAATTGAAACGCACTCGAACTACCTCTGCCCTCTAGCATTCGCGCCGAGTATTTCCGCGCCAAAATTCCAATATTTGAGATTCCATTGTGTTTTGTGAATTCACTGAACGAAGTAAATGCCTTTCTCTGTCGAAAGATGAACTGATTTTTGTGTGT